>CAWUFW010008487.1:0-600000 GCA_963921515.1 Calotriton arnoldi | reverse complement strand
GGTGTGTTGGCGCCAGCAGTAATTCTTTAATGCCTTGGAATGAAAAGGATCTTTTAGTAGTGGAATCATATATTTCCTTTGCAGCCGTTGTAACACCAGCTTCTTTTACTTCTGTTATTTTTTCCATTGTTTCTTCTATGGAATCTGCTAGGAGATTAGAAGCAAAACCTTTGGGTGTATCAGCAGGCCATGTTATCATCTGGTGCATGCTCAAGGATGCCCCCGGTAGATTTATTTAAGTTAAATGACTGCTGTCTTAAAGTTTGCCATTACAAACTAATGGGGTAACCCAAGGCGAAACACAGAACCTGGATATAGTACGCAACAGACAACAATGTGGTCCTAATGGCCAAACATGTAGTGTAAATTCATGCATAAAAACCTCAGTGAGGCGGCCGCAACTGTCAGCGTGTCAAGCTTGACACACTGACAGTTGTGGCCGTCCCACTGAGGTTCTTTCAGAGACCCAATGCGATTGATTGAAGGATTGGGTTCTCATCTGAAAAATGATGCTCTGATTGAGGCAGCTTCTCTGCTAAGAGATCCTCCTCGATTCTCTGGTGATACGGCACCGACATTACACTGCTAGGAAGAAGGTGTTTTTTCTATCAAGGAGACCATGTGCCCTGTACATTTAGATTGATCATTGTATCCTGCACCGAATCTTTTGGTTTTCCATCTAGAGATAAGTTGTGGTTCTTTGATGGTACGTGGACCTCATTAAACTTCTTGGTCACATCGTACAATGTGCCTTTGGGAATAAGGATCAATGCACCCTGTGTGGGTATATTACCCACACCGATTCTTTTTGCTCACACTACTTCAGATTGCCTTTTTCTCTTATGGTTTTGTGTTCGCCTAATGAAGACCAGCATGCCAAGTCAGAAAGTCAATTTTAGGCAACAGTCGGGTCAAAACGTCGACATTATTTTTCTGGCCTGGATTGAATACCTAGATCATTCTGGCTGGTGTGTTTGGATTCCTTGATCACCTGGATTTATGGACTCAAATCCTAGATAAAAAGCTGTCTTTCAAGCAGGCCTATCTACTTTGGCGAAGTGGAACCATTTGAGCCATTGTTCCATTTTTGAAAAAAGTATAAGTTGTTTTCCTTGCCAATCTTCTTTTCTTCTATATCACTTTGCACAAGAGCACTTCTATTGACACTTTTCTATGCACTATTCTAGAGCACCCGCAGTAAATTTCTTAATCTATTATATGATATTGAACAATCTTGAAATATAAATTGAATTTATTTTTCAAGTGTATCTTTCTATTCTCTCTCTCACAAAGATCTAGTAGTGGGATCATTAACACGTGAATTTACACCATATGTTTGGCCATTAGGACCACATTGTTGTCTGTACCGTCTTATAGTTTGCAGCTGCTTGTTTTTCCTCTTGATCCTGGTTACTCTTGACATTTTTTCAGATCCTGTCCGCGACACATTATTAGCTGTTTTGATATTCAATATTTGGCATTTGGTGGTTTTTATCAGGGCTGCCTTTACTGGTTGAGAATTTACAGACCCTTAGGCCTTCTCACCAGGGGCACTAGCACCCTCAGGCACCCTCAGACGCTGGACCCCATCTGGTCTTGCAATTGTGCCTTACTTGCTTATAACCAGCTCTTTTGAGTGCTGCTTGGATAAAAAACAGGGACAAATACTGTTTCAGGGCAGAAGATGCTCAGAGATGCCCAGTTATGCAGTTATGCAAGTACAGGCGCAAATACTGGTACTGATGTAAGTACCGGAGGTGCTATGTCCGATGCCACCATTGTCACTAATGTTACCAATATTACCATGGTGTTCAGCAACTTTAACTTTACTTTTTATACTTTTATGCTGTATGTTGACCACTGCGCCACTGCTCTGCTGCTCCTACAGTCCTATGATACTGCTGCATTATTGCTGCAAGGACTCATGTGTGACTCATGCATAGGTCACATAGCTCGTTACGCACATTATACAGTCTTGGGGCTCTTAAGAACCTTTTTTAAAAGCACCAGACTGCCGCCCACAAGCCACACCCAGGCCACCAGCGGCAATCCTCAGCAGAACTCAACCTCCAGCTTCTTCTCCCCCTCCCCGTGCAACCGTACTGCTCACCCAACTACAGCAACACCCCACCCAACTCTCCTTGCCTCCTCGATGTGAGGGGAGGGTGCTGCGGAAGGGCCAATGGGGTGGAGGAGGTGAAGACACTGCGGCGAGCGCTATACGCATACCCGGGCCACTTTTGTGGGATCTCCCGGTGCCTGATGCCCACGGCTGCTGCTGCCCCTGCCGACAGGCCTCTCCGACCACTATAGCGTGCTCTCATGGCTCGAGGCTGTGGGTCTCAGGTTTCAGTTTTCAGCTGTAGTTTGTGGCAGGCCAACTTTCCTCTCCTTGACTCACCTTACTCCTTTGCGTCCCTTCGCTTCTCACTCCGCTCACACCAATGACATCAGCAGACTCTTCTCTAGTAACTACTACTACCACCAATAATACCACATTGATACATTGAAATTAGGAGTTGATTGAGTCAATCAGTTCACATTTAAGACTCTTCTTGTGAATAAAGTTTATTTCTGCCCTATGAAGTTGAAGGGATGTTATATCTTAGTGGCAGTACAGTGGTAGGAGGAAGGGTTCAAGAAGGTTTCCATGAGTGCAATAATGTCAAGGTCACAGTCTTGCATGAGGGAAGTATTGAAGACCACAGGATTATAGTTCAGTAGGGAAGCTTTGATATAATGTGTAGGAAATGGGTCACTGGCTTGACAGTAGATTATTTTTTTAGCTGTTGCTTGAGTCAATTGATCTTTGAGTATGTTTAGGATATCTAGCTCTGGAGATTGTGGTAATAGTATGTGTTGGGATCTATGCTCACAGAGTATTCTGGTGTATGGGTTGCATTGGGAGTAATGTGTGTGGAGCAATGCCGCATAGCACTAAGGTTAGTGTGTATGTTTAGCTCTTTCAGACTAGGTGTGTCCAATGAGTTGTAACTAGAGTCAGTATTTAGAAGAGCAGTCGTGGGGGAGAATGCTTGTTGGGGAGAAAGTGGTTTTTAGACTTTGTGTCTCCTCTTGTAGGTGAAACAGCTTCACTTTAATGTTATGTAGTTCATTTTGGGGAGTGGATAAGAGATGTGAGCTCTCGCTGGCACCAAGTTACTGTAATGAAGAATGAGGTGAGCAATTGCACCTCTCCTGTAAATTATGTTTACGGGTAGTTGTGTCCTTCTGTGGTGATTAAGTCTTTCTGCTGTTACGATTGTGTAGCAGGACTGAAAGCAGAGGCTGGTTTAGAGATGTAGGCTCTATCAAAGGGTGTTAGTGACTACTGGAAGGTCTTTGGGTTTGTCCCTTGAAGGTATATAAATCTGCATAGGTGTAGGTGTAGCTTTGTTTCAGGTTATGGCCCAGACTACCTTGATTTATGCTGCCATTATGGTGTCTAGGTTTATTGTACGAGGGGTGTGGGACATAATGTGGGAGTGAATGAGGGTGAACTCGTGATGTTGTCAGTAGAGATGGTAGGCATGACAAAAGTGTAAATGTTCCTAACCTTGGTAGAAGCTTTCAGGCCGTCAAGTTATCAAACAATATGGTGAAGACATGGAGGTTGGAATCTAAAGATTGGATCATGATCTTCCTATTATAATACAAGGTGATTGCCATGGCAACCTGAGATAGTTTTTCTTTTCTTGTAAGGAATTTTTGTGTTCTTTGAGACTAAGAAAATCCATAGCATATCAGTCCAAGAGTGTATGTCCTTAGTAAAAAACAAAGTGTAGGTCACGGTTAATGGTGATCAATTTGTAGTATTTGTCATTGATTAAAATTTCTGCATTGGATGTCAGTGACTGGAGTTTGGGTTATTTGATGGTAGTTTTGTATAGGTCATGGCGTGAAATAGGATTACTGATGTTTCTTTTTACATGATCCCGGAGGCCTTTTTTGATATCAAGCTTTCTTTGTTTTCGGTTTGGTAGCCATAACATGTCAGACCGAATCCCACTAAATAAGGGCTCAAATAGAGCCAGTCTGAACTAGTCATCAGTCGCATTTGTTGCCACTTGGAGTACTATATACAAAATATACAAAGAATACAAAGATATATATGTATATACTCAGAGGAACTCATTCATAAATGAGGAGCGATTCCCCTCCATGATAATATGCCTCTCTCTCCTCATGGTGCTTCCATTGGTCAAACCCCCGTCTGATGTACTCTTTCATCAACCTGGCTTAGGTCCGTGGTTTGTTATTCATTTTACTAGGGTTCTCTTTGTATAGTTATACCTTTTCCAAATATGTAAATATTCTTGATTAAGTGCTTTTCTGTTTATTGATGATTATCAAAACCTTTTTTCAGGGTTATTTTGCAAGCATCTTGCTTTTACATTATACATATACAATTATGCAAATTTTTGCTGCTCCTTCCCCTTCATAATACATATGTTTTATTGAGCCAAATATTCAAACAACCCACTACAAGATGGTGGCTTATGTAACATTCCTTTTCTTGAAGAGCTCAGTTTCACCTTTAATCCTATGAGCTTATCCTTTCGGGTTTGCACCCTTACATGTGAGCACGGGGACAGTGCCACCACAAGCACCCACCAGCAGGACTAGTGCACTGCGGCTCTAGATTTGTCTTGCAACAGACTGACTTTGCTGATTATTCCCTGCCCGTCTGTCTGGAATAACTAGAGCCCTCCAAGCTCAGTGAGCAGCAAGTAGATTTTTCTCTGGTGCCCGTTGAGCAACAAAATGAGTTTTAGATAAGTTTCCTTACCACTTTGTTCCTCTGCCCATAATAGATTTGTCCTTGATGTTGTGGCTGCTGACCTGGTTTGATGTTTTTACCAGAGGTCATTTTGGTAAGATGAAGAAGCATTTTGGTGATGCACTCGTATATCTTGTCTCTGATGACACATTCCTCTTGTGCCACTAGACACACTTTACACAAATCATTTGGGAGGAAAAACTCATCTTGTTTTCCATTCCACTACCTTTTAGCAGAATTAGGCCTTACTGGGTTACTCTGCTGCTAAAAACGCTTCTATCGCACGCATAAATTTGCACAGGTCACAATTGTTTTTTAAAGAACTTTAAAAATAAATTAATACTCCCTTCGCCTTGGAGGATTAATTGTATTTGAGGGAAATGTTCAGAGTAAGTGCATTGTGACTCGTGCCCATATTGTCCACGTCTGTTAGAGCAGGACATTTTCCCCCCGCCACATTGGGTGATGGTCTAGTCGCCCAGAGGTGTAAACTATTTAATCTGGAGGCTGGCATGACTGCGCTGCCGATGTTCCAAAGGCGTCCCAAAGGCAAGCCTGTCTGCGGTCATCCGCGCACCGAGCACGCACAGGGCTAGCCATGCTGCCAGTTGCCCAACTGAACCCCAGGGGACTCCGAGTGCGAGATTAAGCTACACTAGAGATCAGCTACTGAAAATTGATAAGCAGGCTGACAACCCTATTTTGACTCCTGTGTGTACTGGAACTAAGCCTAGTTCCCCTTGTATTATGAATGTTATGAAGTCTGTCACATTAAGCTGTGGCCTAATCAATGCTTGATCTTTGGTTAAACATTCCTCGGCGATTAATCTGATGCTACAGACTGATAAATAAGGGCCTGATTACGATGGCAGACGGACTTCTGTACATCCGCCATCGTCCCGGGGATGGGGACCGCCCGCCTATAAGGCGGCGGTCCCACATATGGCATTACAATGCTGCCACCACCACGGCAGCCGCAAGTGCCATGTTTTCCATTGCGGCGGGTGCTGCTGGCTGCAGCACCCACCGCAATGAAAAAAATGCAAGTTTTGCATTTTCCTGCACTACGTGGCAGGCACCACACAGTGCCTGCCACATGGTGCAGGGAAATGTAGGGAGCACGATAGGTGCCCCCCCAAGTGCAAAACCAAACTTCCCCTGCTCAAGGGGGTACCGCAGCGGGCCCACAAAGTCCATCCTCACCAGCCTTTCCATGGCGGGTGAACCGCCATGGAAAGGCTGTTGGGGATCCAGCATCGTAATCAGACCGGCGTTGCCTACTAGGCACCACTGGCAAGCATTTGATGCCGAGGGCCAGCAATGCCCCGGCACGCTCAAGGAGCCCATCGGATTTGAGGCGGT
This sequence comes from Calotriton arnoldi, assembly GCA_963921515.1. Classification (NCBI taxonomy): domain Eukaryota; kingdom Metazoa; phylum Chordata; class Amphibia; order Caudata; family Salamandridae; genus Calotriton; species Calotriton arnoldi. The sequence continues at coordinate 593,858 of CAWUFW010008487.1, read as the reverse complement.
CGGAGTTCCCGACAACCACGAACCCACCCGCCATCAAAATATGGCAGGCGGGAAAAGGCCTCAAGATCGCGGTGAACCCGCCACTGGCAGTCTGTCGGTGGCAGGTTCACCGCAATCATAATCAGCCCCTAAAATTGGCCTGGGCCTGGCTTGTCCCCAGGATTTAAAATCCTCCAAAAATCTCACAATAACAGAAAGGGAGAGGAGTAGGAAAACATTTTATTGAAAGATGGAACTTTGTATCCCTCATTTTAGATGAACTGTCGGGTCCTGAATTGCTGGACTTTACTCTGAAAGCTGAAAACGGTTGTATTCTTTTTTATATTCTCTGCTATCGCCCGCCAGGCCTTTCAAGTACATATTTGCAACCTTTCATTGAGGTCAATACTAATATGGCCCTATCCCACTCAAAAGTATTTATTTAAGGAGATTTTAATATGTAGTCTGAGGGAGATCCATCACTTCCTTTCAAGGACTTGCAAGGGTCCTGCAATATTTTGGGCATGCAATAGTTAGTAGTGGGTCCCATGCATCAGGGTGGTCATACCCTGGATCTCATTTTCACCACTGAGGGGCCAATTACTTTGGGAGACACCCTACCCCTCTGCTGGACAGACTATGCATTAGCAGCCTTCCATCTTCATGGAAGGGAACTTAGGGCCTGATTACGATGGTGGTGAACCCACCACCAGCAGCCTGCCGGTGGCGGGTTCACTGCCATCGTAAGGCCAATTTCTGCCCGCCACATTGTGATGGCAGGCGGAGTGCGTTGCGGACGGAAATCCCGCCCGCCACGGGTCCGAAAGCAGCAATCATTATGATTGCCTTTCGGACCGCCCCGCATCCACAGAATGGTGGCGGTGCCTAGTAGGCACCGTCTGCCAGATTAGGATGCTGCATCCCCGCCAGCCTTTCTATGGCGGTTCAACCACTATGGAAAGGCTGGCAGGCATGTACTTTGGGGGACCGTTGCAGGCCCCCTTGTGCAGGGGCTGGTTGTTTGTGCACTTGGGGGGCACCTATGGTGCTCCCCTACATTTCCCTGCACCATGTGGCAGGCACCACATGGTGCCTGTCAAAACCAAAGGGGATGATGGACGGAGTGTTGAACATTGCAAGCACTCACCCCCAGTCAGCTGATCTGGGTTTAATCCATCATCATTCTTTAAGGATGCTTGTTTCCGGTCCAGGGAAGACATGTCTTGGCAGTTCGGGCTGGACTGTTCCCATGAGGCACAGGGTCAGACTGATTTGCATATGGCCATGTCTAAACTGGGGTGGCGGAGTGAGCTAAAGAATGATGATGGATTAAACCCTGATCAGTTGACTGGGAGTGAGTGCTTGCAATGTTCAACACTCCATCCATCATCCCCTTTGGTTTTACCACATGGTGCCTGCCACGTAGTGCAGGAAATGCAAACAGTGCATTTTTAACATTGCAGCGGGTGCTGCAGCCAGCAGCACCTGCCCCAATGTTAAACGTGCCATTTGCAGCCGCTGTGGTGGCGGTCGCATCGTAATGTCATTTGCGGGGCTGCTGCCTTATAGGCGACCGGTCCCAATGCCCGGGACGATGGCGGACGGACTAAAGTCCGTCCGCCATCGTAATGAGCCCCTTAGTCCCTCTAAGCTGGCCATAGCCAGATAGTGATCTTGTATGGCATAGCATGGTATTCAGTCAAAATATTGAGTTGGAAATGTTGACTTACACTAATATCGAGTTTTAAATATTGTGACACAGAAATATCGATAGCAAGAATATCGTGGTGAAGAATATCGACTTTAGGGAAAGAAATATTGATTTCAAAAATATAGAAGTCATTAATATCGTTTGCAAAAATATAGTTGTTTAAATTATCGATTTTTTTTAGTGTTATGTTTTTTAGTATATATTTTAAATGTATGTGATTTTTTTGTATAAGTATTTTTTAATATATGTACAAAAATTTTAATAGTTATTAATTTTATTTTAATTAAATTTTGCATTTTTAGTTCTGTAGTGGGTTGTGGTTTTATAGGGGACTAGGGTGGGAAGTAATTTAATTATAATAAATTAATAAATATTTTTAATTTATGAATATTTATTTAATTGAGATTTTATAATGTTAATTGTGTTTTTAATTTTTGGGGTACATTTTAGGTGCGTGTTGTGGGGTTTATAGGGGTCAAGGGTGGGAAGTAATTTATTTTTAATTAATTAATAATTAGTTGCTAATTATTATTAATTAATTAATTGACAATTAATTATGGAAATTGTGTAATTAATTTTAGTTGCGGGTTGTGGAGTTTTTAGGCATAAAGGGTGGGAAGTAATTTAATTTTAATTAATTAATAATTAGTTGATAATACTAATTAATTGATCATTAATCAGGGTAATTGTTTATTTATTTTTTGTGGGGGTTTTGGGTTTATACGGGTGAAGGGTGGGGAGTAAATTAATTTTACTTAATTAATAATTAGTTGTTTAATACTATTAGTTATTTAATTGATTTTTTTTTAATTCTGCAATTAATTTTTTACAGTTTAATTTTAGATGTGTGTTGTGGGGATTATAGGAGTAAAGGCTGGGAAGTTATTTGCATTTTATCTGTTTTAATTTGTTTTTTAATTAATATTTGTTTAATTGAAAATTAATTATGTTAATTATGCAAATACATTTTTTTTATTTTTGATGTGTGTTGTTAGTTGTGTGGTGTTATAGGGTAGGAAGTAAATAGACTAAATTTATGTAATAATTAATGTTTTTGTTCATAAAAAATGTCTAAATAAAAATATTTGTTTGAAAAATATTTTTTTATTTTATTTAATATAATATTTTATGTATTTGCGATATACATTTAACATTATAATATGTTTTATTATTTTTATTTTTAATATTAAATATATTTTTATTTTTATTTTTAATATAATAATTTATATTTTTGTATTTGCTTTTAAAAAAATATTTTTATTTTGTAGATGATATTTTGTTTGTTTTTAATTTTGAACTGACTGGAGTGAGATTAGTAATCCAACATGTTATCCCTCTGCTATCCAACACTTTCCCTACTGTTGCACTCACTGGAGTGGGAATAGTAAATTTTATCCCTCCACTATGCAACACTTTCCCTACTGTTGCACTCATTTGAGTGGAAATAGTAATTTTTGCCTCTCCACTATCCAACACTTTCCCTACTGTTGCACTCACTGGAGTGGGAATAGTAATTTTTACCCCTCCGCTATCCAACACTTTCCTTACTGTTGCACTCATTTGAGTGGAAATAGTAATTTTTGCCTCTCCACTATCCAACACTTTCCCTACTGTTGCACTGACTGGAGTGGGAATAATACATTTTGTCCCTCTGCTATCCAACACTGTCCCTACTGTTGCACTCACTGGAGTGGGAATAGTAATTTTTACCCCTCCGCTATCCAACACTTTCCCTACTGTTGCACTCATTTGAGTGGAAATAGTAATTTTTGCCTCTCCACTATCCAACACTTTCCCTACTGTTGCACTCACTGGAGTGGGAATAGTAATTTTTACCCCTCCGCTATCCAACACTTTCCCTACTGTTGCAGTCATTGGAGTGGGAATAGTAATTTTTACCCCTCCACTATCCAACACTTTCCCTACTGTTGCACTCATTGGAGTGGGGATAGTAATTTTTACCCTTCCACTATCCAACACTTTCCCTACTTTTGCACTAACTGGAGTGGGAAATTGAAGTTTAAAGATTTTTAAACAGGTTAATGTTTTAATTTATAATAGAATGTTTTTTAAATAGATTTTATGTTATTAGTATATGAATATATATATATATTTGTTAAATTTTTATTAAATTTTAAAATTATTAGTTTAATAATTGTTTTAAAATAAATATATATATATATATATTAATTATATATGTGTGTTTAACTTTTTTAACTTAAGTTTATTTGCTATATTTGTTAAAATGTATATTAAATCTAATTTAGGGGCCCATTACGATACCCGGCGTAAAAAATCCGCCAGGCATAGAAGCGGCAAAAATCCGCCCGCACACACCGTCTGAACACCGACCACGCCATTACGATTACACAAACCGAAAACCGCCATCGGCGAAAAATCACACAAGATACCGCCCGCCATCGTCCGAGTCGGAGTCAAACCGCCCGCCACGGACGGAAACACGCACGACAACACAAAACCGCCCGCCCTCACGGCCGACACACCGCATGTGAGATTACGATCGCACCGCCATGAGCGCGGGAAAACTACAAATATACCGCCCGCCAGCGCAAACAACGCCGATGAGAATCGACACGGCAGAAGCCATGGCGCCCACGTCCCTGCACAGAAACCATCCGCTGACAAAACCAATCGCACACAACATGGCCAACAAGTCCACACAGCAAGGCACGCACAAATACACAAGCACAGTACACATCCCGAAAACACCCCCTGGACAAACAAAAACTACAAAGGCCAGAACCCCAGACACAACACACCTGAAAACAACAGACCATGAGGACACACCCACATAGGTAAGTACAAAAGCAGCACTCCCACAGACCACAACCCCTTGCAACATTGCAAACTAGAGAGGAGAGGAGAGGACACAGTGACACAGCAAGGACAGCAGCACACCACAGAAACGCACACATCACAACCACCACCACCACCACCACCACCAAACACCGGCACCACAAACCCCCTGCACATTACACAACACACACCGCACCAGCACCACAAACACCATGGCACCACAAAGAATGCCCAAGTTCACGCCCATTGAGCTGACGGTCATGGTCGACGAGATCATCAAGGTGCACCCACAAATCTATGGGAACCTGGTCCAGCACACACCACTAGCCACCAGAAAGAGAATGTGGAACCGGATCGTAGACCAGGTCAATGCAGTCGGGACCCTGCCCAGGAACAGAGTTGAAATCAACAAACGGTGGAATGACGTCAAGAGCCTGGTCAAGAAGAAGGAGAGCAAGAACAGAGAGCTGGCAGCCGTCACTGGCGGAGGGAATCCCGCGCTCTTCAAGACCTTCAAAGCGTGGGAGGAGAAGGTGCGAGTCATCATACATCCGGAGATCCTCGCCGGATTAGCAGGGGAGTGGAGGCTGGTAAGTACAAACTAATGTATACCAGCACACCGCTATGTACTCACATGCACTACCACCATGCCACAGCTCCCAGGGACAAACACCCCCATGTCCAGCACACAATACACAACACATCACACACACATGCAACAGACACCACCACACACAGCCCAAACCGAACAACTGTAAGATACGTGGGGACATGTGTACACTCAGCCAGCCACGTAACCACCAACAGGTCCCCAAGTATGCCAGAAGCGCCACAACGAGCACCCACCACACCCATGTGTCCGCCATAGCTGCACTAACCGACAAGTAACAGGTAAGTGGCAGGAACACAAAGTGCAGTGGGTGGGAGGGTGGACAGCCCAAGTACAACACACACCAGGCCCCTAGTCCCACAGCACAGCAAGGAGGAGCATCCCCCACAGCCACGTGTCAGCCACCGCAGTGCACACCGACAGCCGAAAGGTAGACATCACGGTCCACAACAATCGGTGTCAGTGGGTGTCCAGCCACCACCACGACCCACAACACCCCCCACCCCCACAGACCTGCAACATGGAGCACCCCCGCTTAGAACCATGTGGCATCCAGTACAGTGCACGCCCGAACAACCTGCAGGTGGGAAACTGGACAGGGCTGGATTACTGGAGGCATGAGGACCGTAACACGACCAACACATGGGACATGTCACGTAGCAGACGAACACGCAGCACCGCCCACCGTCACGAACAAGTGAACAATGTGCACACGGACATGAACCACAGACTCACACCTCACATGACCCATCACAGACACAGCAACACCCAAGGAGCCACGTCTGCATGCACAAGCCACACTGAATATAGTACCACACGGCAGCCACTGTGCAACCCATCACACACAACCGAAACACCATTGAAGTCCTGTCCATGTAGCCCCTACTGCCTGTCAACCACACACCCCACAACTACGCCTATGTAAGACAAACAACACTAGACGCAACAGAGCGGAACAACATAAATGCACACGAACACCACTGAACCCATCAAACACACAGACACACCATGCACATACAACATACCATCCATCCCATCCGTCAGCCCCAGTCTCATGAAAGGCATGTCATCCGCACAGCTGCCACACATACAGCAGTCACGCTAAGATACATGCCCATGACCAACCATGTGCCAGAAGTCAATGAAGCGCACGCCACACTGTGAGCAACAACACACAACATGGGCCACACCCCCCCGAGCACTGCAGTGATGCACATGGCACAGGGCAGCACGCACACCAAGGAGATGGGACAACTGCAATACGTTGGCTGGCACACAACCATCACTCACTCATAACGATGCGTCCAATGCCATGTCCAGTAATCACAACAGACAGCAAATATGCAGGCCATGTCAGGCATGCACACACCTCAGACCATGCACTGTCATGCTGCCACAACACATGTCACGTTCGGCACCCATGGCTCACAGCATGTACCCCAAAGGCATATTCCCTCCCAAATGCGAATCTGGGGCATGGCCCCCATGTTGCCATATGCGTTCCTAAGCGTTCCATTTGAACCCCAAAAGCATATTCCATCCCAAATGCGAATCTGGGGCATGACCCCCATGTTGCCATATGCGTTCCTAAGCGTCCCATTTGAACACCAAAAGCAAAGTACAAACCAGACCCAGGATGGGCCAGGAGCCCGCATACACCAGAGTCACAATAAGTAGGGGCACAGCAACACACCCATCGGCATGGCCAATCCGTCCCATGCCACATGTGCACAGCACACAGTCCCATTGCCAAGCACACACAACTACAAATGGTACAGCCACACACACGCCTCCGGGAAACCCATGTACGAGATTGCACGAACTGTTAATGTCAGACGACAAATACATACTTCGCCAGGTGCAACACAATAACAAATCTCATTCTCTCCACAGGTGACGAACTGCTGGATGCTGGGGATGGAGACAGCAGCCAGCTCAGCCAGCCTACAAGCCCCCAACGAGGACACACGGATGTGGGAGGATCTGTCCTCCTCTTCGGACACGGACCACCAAGCAGGCCCATCTGGTGTGGCAGGGCCCAGCCGCTCCCCAGGACCCCTCCTACCCACCAACCCATCATCCAGGGCTGCTGAACATTCCCAGCCCCCTGCTGCCACTGTCGTTGCGGCCACACCCACGGACATTGCGGCCACACCCACGGTCATTGCGGCCACACCCACGGTCATTGCGGCCACTACCACTGCCGCAACCGCCACCATCGCCGCACCAACCACCACCGCCGCCACCACCACCACGTCTTTGCTGGCACCAGCCCCAGCGCAGGTGGTGGCCCGGCCGACTGGATCCACCCTGGGAGCCACAGCGAGGACCGTGGTGAGCAATGTGGCTAGTGGGCAGGCCGGTGGCAGCAGTACTGGTAGGAGGAGCAGGGTCAGGGAAACGCAAGTATCCCCTGGGAGCCATGCCCTGCCTCAAATGGCCAGAGTCCTTGGGGCCTATGAAGAGGCCCAAGGACAATGGGCCAGGTCTGCTTCAGACACGCGGGAGGTGCTGGGGGTGCTGAGGTCCATGGACGCCCGTATGGGCCAACTCGTGGACCTCATGGGCCAGCTGGTGGTGAGGTCACAGCCAGGGACAGCAGCTCCACCACCGCCACCACCTGCCGGGGCGCAGGGTCGAGCAGCAGTGTCCAGTACCCCTGCGTCCACAGCCAGTGAGCACACCTCACCCCCACCAGCAGGTCGCCACCACACACCCCCTCCCAAACGTGGAAGGGGCCGTCCGAAGTACAAACAGATCTCCCGGGAGGACTACGCATGCTCCAGACGCAAGTGAGGCAGCCAGCCATCCTTCCTTGACCACCCACTGCATTGACTTGGACTACGATCCCACTCCACACAGCCATCTGGATGGCATGTGTCTGTTGGACCATGGACATGGAACAAGTGGGTACACCCTGAGCATCACGCAGCCGTGACCGACAGCTCATTGTCACTGCACGCACCACTTTTGTCATCACCTCGCACACAATCACATGTCACAGTTTGAAATAAATGCACCTCTTACACAAACTGCTGTTTGTGCCCTGTGTTTTATTTGTACGGAATACAACGGCCACCTTGGGCAGAAAGGCACCTGATGCGTGGCATGGCAATGGAACCGGAGGGCCTGTAGGGACCTAGGGGTGGGAGACAGAACAGGAGCACATTCAATGAGTGTGTCACACACCCATCACACAGTACATGTCAACAACTACAAGCAATGTACACACATCGCACAGAGCAATAGGGCACAATGCCACAGCCACCAACAGTGGCATACTACCCTGGCCATGGAGCGTTGACACACAGCACGCAGTGAACAAACGGCCACCCTGACACAGCACACACACACCTGCACAGATACAGCCACATCAGCCGTCGTACATGGACACTCACCGTCAAGTGAAGTAGCGGGCGATGAGCTGCTGCCGCACATTACCAGCTTCCTCCTCTCCGCTGTCCTCCTCACTCGAGCTGTCCTGGTCTGCGGGCTGGGGCCCTGGTTGATCTCCGTCATCCACGATGAGGGGGATCTGCTTCCGAATGGCCAGATTGTGCAGCATGCAGCACGCCACCACTATCTGGCACACCTTCTGTGGGGAGTACGCCAGCGCACCCCCGGTGCGGTCCAGGCACCTGAACCTGGACTTGAGGAGGCCAAAGGTACGCTCGACCACACGTCTGGTCCTCCCATGTGCCTCATTGTAGCGATCGTCTGCTGGGGTGCGAGGATTCCTCAAGGGCCTGAGCAGCCATGCCCCATTCGGGTACGCAGAGTCACCAGGGTGTGAGGGACACAGAGAACCGTTGCTATTCCAACTGGACAGGGGACAGCATCGCACAACCAGCACGCTACACCACTCCACATACTCACCGACAATACAGCCACGATCCTGTTGCAGATTGGACATCAGTCGTGGCAAGATGCTGTTGCGCATTATGTGTGCGTCATGGGCCGAGACTGGGAACTTTGCACACACGTGGGTGATCACCATGTCCGCAAGGCACACCACTTGCACATTCAGGGAGTGCGTGTGCTTCCTGTTGCGGTACAGGTGCTCAGTGGCCTGTGGTGGAACAAGGCCAACATGTGTGCAGTCAATGGCTCCAACGACGTGTGGGATTCTGCCAAGGGCATAGAATGCACCCTTCACTGCCGCCAATTCACGAGCCCTGGGGAAGCGGATGTACCTGTTTCGGTACAGCATCATGGCTGCCAGTACATCCCTCAGCACCTTGCTGAACATGGGCTGGGACATCCCTCCTCCACTGCCCACTGTGTGCTGGAATGACCCAGTGGCGAAGAAATGCATGGCGGCCATCAGCTTAGCCGTGGGGGTGACAGCTGTCGGATACACCCTGCGGGGACGGAGATGGGGTTCCAACATGGCACACAGTCGATGCAGGGTTGGCCTGTCCAGCCGAAACTTCCTAATGACCTCTGTATCGTCCATGTCCGCCAGCAATTGGCATGGGCGGTCAATGTTCGGTCTCCGCCTAGGGAAAATGGCAGTGGACACATGTCAAAGCAACACAACACATAGCAATTTCGCATACACATCACTGACATGACTGAGCAAGCACATGAGCCACAGCCCAGCTGTCAAGCTGGGACGGCACGGCCACAATACACTTACACAGGTCTCCCAACAATGGCAATGGCTAGTGATACAAACCACTGCCATGTGCATGCACATGGGGATCTAGGCCCCAATGACTTGCGGGGCGTGCTGATGGGGACTGACTGCATATTCGTCAAGCGGCAACGCCACGGCAACATGAATGTCTGCTGAGCATGGAACTGCTTCCGAGGCTGGATGAGTATGGCACACGACGACGACGATGTGGGCACAGGCTGAGCGGCCAAAACAAGTGGGACCTGTGGCACGGGGGATATGAGACAGTAGTAGGTGTCAGCACTGCACCCTATGCACAGCACTGTACGGATCACACCTCCCGAAACATTGACAGGTGTCCACATTGACAGCCCCATGCCAAGACGGCTGTGTGCTTGCAGTCACACGTCACAGGTGAGAGGTTACATTGCACGTGCCAGGTGGCAGACGTACATAGTGGGAGCTGGCATGTGTGTGCATGTGTCTCCTGTTCAGGATCCACCAGATGGGCGCTGACTCTGTACTGACCATTGGACACAGCATGTTCCGTGGAAGGCTTGTGTGTGTGGGATGGTGGCACTGGATGTGCCTCCGTTGGGTGGGGGGCCATGCACAGGGCGGGTACGTCGATGATTGCGCATTGTTGGTCACGGTGGGTGCACCCACTAAGATGTGTTGCCCTGTGTTCAATTCCTATGTCCGCATGATGATGGACTGTAGATGTGGGCAGACTACACATTGGTCGATGTGCTTTCTATATGCATGTGCCTTCACACCAGGCACAGCTGCCCCTGCACATGTGACCCCTGCTGGACTCGCTGCTGGGTCTGTGGAGCTGATGCACCTTCTGTGCGTGGGGCGGACAGCTCACCTCACTTCCCTCATTGCGCATGTCATGACTTTGCCGCAGGTGACATGGATCATGGAGGGCCCACGTGTACGCGTGGGTAGGCTACACATGTTTGTTCACTGGTCGCCACCCCCAGTCAGTTTTTCGAATGGGAAGGTTGTTGTGCTGGTGGTATATTCGATGTGGCGGATGGGCGGGCCTAGGTGCGGGCTTACATTCCGGACATGGGGGGTAGTTGGATTGGCGACTAGTTGCAGTACACACGGGACACGTCTCTTCCTTTCCACATCTGGGTCATCCCTTGTACTCACTGACAGTGATACAGTCATCTTCGCCCCAGCCCTCATGTCCTCCCCTCGCTCCCCCAATATGCATGTGCACCTGCGAGGCTAGCGCTTGCACAGGCAGCCCCAAGCTCGCACCAGAGGGGGCAAGGAGTGTATGTGTGGGTCCAGTTGCACGAGTGGGCTCTCTCAGGGTATGATGTGTTGCGGGACGCCGTCCACCTGCGTGGTGCCCCAAATGGAGACCCGGCCTGCATGGACTATGCATCACAGTCTTCGCCTTCCGGATCCGCCACCTGCGACACCCAGTGGCTGTGGCTGCCCTTGCGGCCATGCCGCGTCCGTCTGTGACTGATGGCCCACACATTCACTCTTTGGCCTCTCTGGGGAGGGCTCGGGGGTGGTGGCGCACGCGCTTGCACTTAGTCGCAATGGCATGTGGCGTGGTTGGTATAATGGGCAATGGATGGGATGGTGCGAGCCACCTTCCGTGACGTCAGTGCTGCTCGTGCTGTGGTGCGTCCCCCTACACTTCCATTTGACTTGTGCCATGCTAGACGTTGAGGTTCTATTGCCTGCGTGATATGACCAGGAGGAGCGCGAGGAGACCTCTCACACACCATGCTCCACTGCCATCCCGTGCCCTGTATCGCCTGTGCGGATTGACTATGTTGGGGTTACACCTGGTCGACTGGGGCTGTGTGTGCCTTGTCAAGGGGCATGGCGGGCGCACAACAGGATCCAGCTTGTCCACAGAGGGTGGGCTGAGGTGTGCCTGGTACCGCTTTGTACGTGTGCCTGGCTGCTGTGCACACACGTGTTCACTCCCCCGACAGGTGTCCTCTCACAATGCCCAGGGAAGCGGTGGTGTACTGTTCATGACCCCTCCCAACACGGCGTGCTCCAACTTGGCATGTGCGCATCTACCCGTCGCACCCACCCACCTGAGCACTGCGTCCATACGACTTCACACGACACATGTGTGTCTTCCACAGTTGTGCTACTCATTTGCGTTGACATCCAATACCAGTGGACTACATGGTCATGTCACGACTGCCGTGTACTTCACATACTCTCATCCTCTCTCATTCGTACTTGTGAAATGAGTCAGCGGAGACAGTTTTGGTTTCAAACATTATATTGAGTCCTCTGTCCTCTGTGATGCAGTATAGTGGACACTACTGGCAGCGGAATACATGTTGAGGATATACTGAGCATGATTGCAAATGGGATAGGGTGTGGGGTTACATGTGATTGGCTGTTGCATGTGGGATGTGGGCTTCAGAGTTACATCTGCTTGGCCAAGGCTGTGCTAATGTACATTTACGTATAGCTGCGGAGCTGCGGACTTTGACACAGACGGTATACATGTAGCCTACCAGACCGCTTGGCATCATGGGCACAGTCCATCTCAGTTCCATGTGACAGGTTTGCTGCGGTTGTTCCTCATGCACGCGTGCATGTGAGATGACATCAGGGCATGTGCTTGCGTGCATGCAGCGGCGTGCCACTTGTTGTTGCAATGTGGTGGTTACTGGACATGTCACAGTCACTGGGGTCGTGTTGTTGTTGTATGCACTTGTCGTCCATGCAAAGGTCCTGGTATGGGATTCCCGGGCGGGGGTGGGAGGGGTGCAGCACCCACAGACTCCAGGCGACCTATTCATGTCCACTGAGCGGTGTGTGTGTCCATGGGCGCTGGATCCATGTCGTGTCCTGGTTGTTCGTGCAGTTCCGTCCATGTGGGTGCGATACACAGACCCCATGCCACTGCCTCCCACGATGCATGCGGTGTTCCTGGATGTGATGGGGAACAGTGTGCATGTCCCGGTCATATCCGATGTCATGGCGATGTCGTTGATGGTGTGGTAACAGTTGCCGGTCGTTTGGTATGGCTGTTGTGGTGGTGACTGGCCAGTCCGTGCGGAAGCTAAGCATGGGTGCGGGGTTGGACATCATAGGTCAATCGGGGAACCTGCGTTGTGGTCCGACGAATTTACAGGTTATCAGGTATGCGATGCCGTCCAGCAGGGCTTCCATGTCATTGGTGGTGTACATGTTTGCCAGCCAATGTAGCGGATGGTGGCTGTCAAGGTGTTGTTCGTAAGTTGTCCCTTGGAGGACCATGATGGGGCATGCTGGGTGACATTCGATGTAGCTGTTCTCGATGATCCGTCGTGTGGAGGCACAGTGGTCCCATTTCAGTGCGGGTGCGATGTTGGCCACATACGCCATGCCCCCATAGGCAGAGCAGGCCCTGTCGTGTGCGTCCAGAGGGAGGAGTAGTGGTAGCAGGTCCGCCTTTAGACATGCCGGGTTGGAGAGGCACATCTCCACGGGATGCTGGTAGGGACACCTCCGACAGTAGAAGACGGGCATGACGCAGCTGAACAATGTGATGCGGTAAGTCAGTCGGTAACTTACGTTCAGCAGGGACAGGAGATCGCATCCCAATATATGTATCAGGTTGGTTTTGTACAGCTTGAGCTGTCCGGCGTAGTTGGGTAGGTGTGTTGCGGTTGCCATTTCGCAGCGGTGCGTTGTGGTGGCGTGCTCCGGCTTTGTGTGCAGTCTGCAATGTGCACGCTCCGAGGTTGCTGTGAGCTCTGTGTAGTCGTAGGGAGACAGGACTTGTGTTCTGTTGGCTTGTGCGGAGGACACGGGCCCTCATCCCACATGCTTCTCAGACAGTTCAAGGTCAGTGATGTGTGACTCCTTCCAATTAACTTGCATGTGGCCGACATGGGGGAGTGTTTTCTTTTTTCTTCCCCGTCCGTTGTGTGCTTCTGTGATATGCGCTATCTGCCCTGTGGTCGGTCTCCTCGGCATGCCTGTGTTGGTCTTTTCTTGGACAATGGCTGTATTCACCGGCTTCTTTCGTAGGGCTGTGGTTTCGGAGTTGGAATGGAAGGTCATTCAGTGCTGTCTGCTCTCCCTTGTGTGGGCGGCAGGCTGCCTTTCCGCTCTGCGTTGGGCCTTGTGTGTGAATGTTATTCTTGGGCCACCTGTTGTCGGTCCCCGGGCTCTTTGGTGTTCCGTTTTATATGTCTTGTTCATATGTGCAGGGTGGTATGGGTGTTTCAGTGTGGTACTGGCGTTCCTCTTCCCGAAGGGGCCCTGCTTCTCCTAGTTGGTGTTGCCGCCGCTGTGTGCTACGCCATGTTTGTTACACTGGGGTGTGTCCTGCTGTTGCGTGACTTCACTGACATGTGTGCGTCGGTTGTGTGGCGTTGGGTGTTGTCCGTGTATTGGGCGTTGGGGACATGTCTGTGGCAGGCCTGTCACGTGTCATGTGCGTTCGGGGTGGGGCTGATGTGTGTGCTGCTTGGTTGTGTCCCTGTGTCTGTGTGCGACGCATGCATGGCGCTGCGGTTGGCCTCTGCGTTGTGCGCATGTGTGGCGGCGTCATCGCCGCTTTGGGGCCGTGACGGGGTCGTTGGTTCCTAGTCCCAGGTGGTGTGTACACATGTGTTACGCGATGTTACGATTTGGCCTGTGTGTCATATGTGGATGCAATGGTGGATGTGTAGTGTACACGCGGTGGTGGGGGGTTGTCCGCTTTTTCCGCCCTTGCACTGTGTGCGCTGTTTGCGTGCACTTGTTGTGTGTGTGCCTACCTGCGTCTCCGCGGTACGTTGCGTCCTTGGTGGTGCATCAGCAAGAGCATGGGGAGGGCCTGCAGTGCTGGATTCATGCTCGGGGAGCCGCTTCTTCGTTGTCCGTGCTCGGCGTCCGTGTTACCGCTTCGGTTTGTCGTACGATGTCTCTTAGCCGTGGGAGCCGTTTGTTTGCGGCATCGTAATTTATACGCCGGGCGGGACGTGATTTCGTCGGACGGTGTGTGTCAATTGTGCTGCGCCGCTACGTGTACGGACGCACTTTGATGGCGGACGGTGTTGCTGGCTTGCCGGCGGTGTTTGGCCTACTTTTCGCATCGTAATTGGGCGGGCGTGTGGACTGCTGCGTGCCGGCGGTAACTGGTGGTTTTTGCATCCGCCAGCACGGCGGTTGTGCTTCCGCCCGCCATCGTAATGACCCCCTAAGTTTGTTAAAAGTAATTTTATTCTTTAATATATTTATTACTTATTAATTCATTATATATATATATATATATATATATATATATATATATATATATATATATATATATATATATAAAAACGATATTTTGTACACCTATATTTATGACATCGATATTTTTTTCGATATTTTTGTACTTACCATTATAAATATAGGATGTCAATATTTTTTGGCATCTATTTTACACTCAATATTGTGGTATGGGGACATTTTAGTTGTCAATATTCTGTCAATGAACCGCATAGCTTAAACTTTACAAGATAGTACAAGTCAGGCTTTTTAACCTGTGTACTATAGTTGCTTCCAGTAGTACAGTGAAAGAAAACTATAAAGATCTAGAGGGTAGGATTCTAGAAACCCTTGAAATAGAAATAGCTATAAAAAATGTAAAAATCACCCAGACATTCTGCCCCCTGGCACAGTGGATCCCTGAAAATGCTAAAACAAGCTTGTAAGATATTTGAGAGATGGTAGTGCCACACCATTAAAGAGGAGGACAAAAAGGTCCTAAAGAACTCTTTACATGAATACAAGAGGGAGATTGGCAGGGCAAAAGTAGAGTACTATGGCAATGCCATTCTTGCTGCTCCAAATAATGTCAAAAAGGTTTTCGCCACTATGCGAGAAGTCTCAAATCCAGAGTGCCTGGCCCAGGATATTATACTGTCCCAGGCACTCTGTGATAACCTTGCTGAGTTCTTTGAGGAAAAGATTTTAGAGGATATTAGGGACTCTCATCAGCTGAGGGATCCCAGTCTAGCTGCTACCTCCCTGAAGGCATTGCGTCTATAGAGATGTTGAGTCTTACCCAGACTGAAATATCTATACGAGCAAATTCACCCAATTGCCATGGCAACAGGTTTGAATACTTTGAATCCCTAACGAAGGACCGCTTCCAAACTATTGCCATGCCTACTTCATCAGGATCGCTACTTGACCCTCTGCCTCATAGGATTTGGAAAGACCTGACAGGCATATTATACCTGCCACTTTTGCTAATATGCAATCAGTCGCTTGAATCTGGCAGTGTATCCCAGGCTTGGAAAAAGGCCATAGTTACCCCTATTTTGAAAACAATCCTCCCTGGACCCATTAGTCCTTAGTAACTATAGGCAGACATCTCTCCTGTCCTACCCAGTTAAAATATTGGAACGTTTTTTGAGTAAAACCCTGTCCCAATATGTTGAAGACCACATCCTTTTAGAGGAGGAGCAGTTCGGTTTAAGACCTAGACACGGGACTGAATCCGCCTGCTCCTGGCCATGCACAAACTTAGGATGCTGGTAGATGGCAGCCAGTCAACGGTCCTGATCTTATTAGATCCCTTGGCCGCATTTAATACGGTTAACCACAATATGCTCCTGGATCGGCTTGCCTCAATTGGAGTATGTGGCACCATATTTAACTGCATGCTCTCCTATTTGTCGGAATGATGTCAGGTGGTTGCTCTTCCACCTTACCGCTTTGACCTCAACATTATGAAACATGGAGTTCCACAAGGATCAGCACTTAACCCAATTCTTTTCAACATATATATGAGGTCATTAGTTAATCTCATCAAAACCCATAATATTAGGTTAGTCAACTATGCTAATAACACTCAACCAACTTTGTCATTTGACAGCAACCAGCAGGCTGCCATCAACGCATTTCATATTTGCATGAATGACATCATCAGCTGGCTGAACCTTAACTCCCTCAAATTTAACATGGACAAAACAGAGCTTTTGTGCTGCTCAGCAAATAAACTCTCTGTTGTACTTCCATGGAACTTCTGGCCAGTGCAAACTGATGAAGAGCCGACACAATCCGAATCGGTCCGCAACTTGGGGGTCACCTTTGACAGCAAGCTGTCCATGGAATGTCATGTGAACAAAGTTGCTGTCACATGCTTCTCGCTACTCAGGCACCTCTGGAGCTCCTTCCTTTGTTGCCTTTCACTGCCAAAACTTTAATTGTATGTAGTGCTATCTTAAGCAGGTTAGATTGTTTCAAAGACCTCCTGCTAGGAGCACTGGAATTCTTGTTAAATAGACTACATAGAGTCCAGGCCTCTGCTGCCAAACTGGCCCTGAAGCGGCCCAGGAGATCACCAGCTTCTAATGAACTGAAGGATCTTCATTGGTTACCGCTGGGACAGAGAATAGTTGTTAAATCACTATGTATAGTTTTTAAAGCACTCCAGGGTCATGGCCCACTGCCCCTGCAAAACAGAATAAAAGGATACTCCCCAGGGAGATGCCTCCACTCCACAACAGCCAATTGTGTCTGAATTTCTAAATTCAGGAAGACAAGACAAGGTGTGTGAGCTTTATGGTCAGAGCAGCCCAGCTTTGGAATCTGCTACCTGCCTTCCTTAGATCCCGGTCTGATCTTTTGCACTTCAGAAAAGCCTTGAAAATGTGTCTCTTCCCTAAATAATCCCCTCTCCCACATTTTAGCACTCTTTAGCTGCAGCAGTCTTCTGTGTTAGTCAAGGTAAAGGTTTTAGTGTCAGGATACCAGTATAGTGACAGCACACTCGATAAATGTTTTAAATAAATAAATTATTTTGGTGATTATGAGGCAGTTTTTCATGATAGAGAGTTTGCAGTCTCCCCACACTGTGGTTTATTCCTGCATGGTCCTGGATATAGTTTCGGTTTGGCTTTAACATGTATTCACCCCTTTATGGAACTCGGTTGACATTTAGTATTGCATTGCATAAGCTATACTTTTGAGTTATCTTCTGGATGCCACATAAATTGTCCTGCTTGGTGTTTTTGAACACACTAGTGCCCCGCATATTTTTGGGATTAATTACAGTACTCTGAACATGACTTAGGTAAATTGTTCCTTTTCATTTTGTATTTTCAGAAGGGAAACACTCCCTTGATATGTTCTAAGGAGGCCATGAATTGCTATGTCGAAACGCGTTGACCATACATCATGAGAAGTCCACTTTGAAAGGCCAAAGGAAGAAGTTAGTTGTGGACCACCGCCTTAATCCTAATAGGATGTATCATGCACGAAAATACTCAGTGGTCTGTGACTTTGTGGACTATCTTCAGATGAACAATAGTCAGAATTTAAGATTGGTCTTCTCAATGTCTAATAATGTGTCATATACAAGGACATTGTACTTAATTCAATAGAACATATTTTACCTTTCGATTCACATATTATTCAGAATAATGGTTGTGAAATTTTAAAATTGCATATTTGTATTTGAGATATTTGTTCAGGTGTTATGGGGATCTTGAAAGGAGGTACCTTCATGCAAGCATTGAAATAAAGTTTAATAATTAAATTTTCAAATATCCAATAATAATTCATGTGTTATTGTCAACTTAGCACCATAAGGTAGATCTATTCAACTACAGTTTTTTTTCTCTTCGTCTGATATTATATCACAAACTCTAGAGAGTTATTTGGGTACCATTGTACTACAGATACCCACACAGGCCTTCAGCAATTCCGTAGTTACACTACTGGGCCTTCAGGCACCTTGGAATCACCGTCCTGACTGGGCCTGGGACAATCACATGATCTCAGTATCACAGTTGCCACAAGGCACCAGAGTGAGAATCTCAGGGTCCCGAGGGCTCCAGGGTCTTCTTAGATCGCTCTCAGTCTGTTGCCTTCTTCCTGGGAATCACACAGCCACCAGGGAAATGCTGGACCTTGCTTTTTCCTAGACAGTTTTTCCTGCAGCAAGACAAGGCAGGCTCCTTCCCACTCTTAGTCGCAGGCAGGTTTCTAGATACTTCATGGCAGGCACACAGCTCCACCAGCATGAAATCTTGACTTCAGGAGATTTTCCCCTAACCTCTGGGAGACTGACTGCCAAGCAGACACCAGCCCTGTTTGTAGAACAGAACATACTCTGCAGAGCACTCCCTTCCTTGGTCATAGTCAACTTGGAATTGGAATAAAGTGGGGCGGTTTGAATCCCACTTTTATAAGCAAAATCCAGACAGTAGATGTGTATCCACTCTCATAAACTGCAGAACCAGGTTGAGGTGGTTCTTCTTTCAAGTATCCTTCTTAGGCTGTTCCCCAGACACAGCCTTTGTGTTGAGTGTGGTTTCACACAACAGGCAGCACTGGGGCAGTCCCCATCCTGAAGCACCCACAACAGAGACACATAGAGGTGCTTCTGCACCTGTCTGTCATCAGTCCAAATGAAGGAGTAACCATGGAAAGACAAAAGGATAGGCCTCACCTAGAGACTTCTGCATCTTTCACAGAGGAGTTGCAGCCCCACTTTCACCCCTATCATTAACTAAATGGCAATCCTCAGGTAGTCTAATCAGCAGCTCATTGCTAACCAAAAGGCCTCGTAGAATATCTTGAGGAGCCCTGTCTCCATTGCCCTCACTTCAGTGTCTGGGTCTCCTCTCTCTCGCTGTAGGAGTGTCAGCAATACTCTTCCCCTGTCTGGATGCACAGTCCTCAAACTTCATCTTGCGCTAGGCCAGGCCAGGGGTATCCAAAATGGATCCCACTAACTTCCATACCAAGGCTCATTCACACATCATGCATACTACACAGGTTTCACACACAACCATGCTTAACACGCAGTTGGAATGTCAGCACTATGATCTGGGCATGAACATAGTAGCAGGACTTTACACAGGTGGCCCAATAGTCCCCAACTGGAGAGACCCCCCAAAAAAGGTGTGATTGCACTATTGATTGATTTAACCACGGTATGATACCACAGATGCTTTATATACTAAACCCATGACAGAGACAGTAGCCCACTGCCAATAATGGAGGCACACGTGTTACACTCGTTCAGGTCAGAGGACAGGTCCAGGACCTCTCATAGCCATGGACAGGCCAAGGCATCTGCACACAGGCCTAGATCAGTGTGACACCTGGACCAAAGTAAAAAGTTAATATACCAGATATACAAGCAGTTAGGCACCCAGGACAGGCTAACATGCCTGTGTAACAAGCAGGAGACATTCCCATCCTAACCTAATAAAATTAGGCACAAAAATCAGCCGTTTGTTGATGTTAGGAAGAAAATTCAGTAAGCGACAGCCGCAATATGTATCCATGAGGTATCACTCAGTACTGAGAGAAAATCTGAATAAAAGATGTCACATTAGGTGTAAAAGTGTCCATCAGTATGTACTCATGCTTGGTTGACAGCACACTGAAATCCAAAATTAGCATGACTGTGGAATATTTTAGGAACCTTAATCATAATGAGGAGCAAAATTGCATTTAGGTGCAAATATCAATGAAGGGTGCCACAGCACCCTTGGTACAAAGTGAGTTGGATTGTGGTATCACATATAAAGGCAATATCACATTAAGGGGCCGATTACGATGTCGTCAGGAAAGGCTCCGAACGGGATTCGGATTCTGCAAATTCCATTCGGTACCTATGTTCCCGACCGAATCGGTCACCTTTCCAGATGACCAAGTACGATGCAAGGAAGCTGTCCGGGCTGTCCGAATCGGTTCTGAACGGGATTCAGGCAGCCCGAATCGTTTGGAGCCGAATCGTACAGCACAATGGAGACGGTTTTCGAACGAGCGAGTACGATGACCTATCCGGACAGCCGTTCCGAATCGGTTTGGCCGAGACGAAACGGCTGTGGCAATCAGACTTCGGGGTCCGTGCCAGGCCCCCCATCACTTGTAGGCCTCCGGATGGGGCCCATGGGGGTACCCAAGGGACCCTCCTTCGCAACCATGCACAGTGTGGCAGGCACCATGGGGTGCCCGCCACAGGGTGCAAGTTTTTTCAATGGGAGCCTGTGTTCTCTTTCGGGACACAGGCTCCCATTGAAGTCAATGGGAGTCTGACCGAACCGAGTGCGTAAGCATCCGGACACATCGTAATCGGTCGGTAGGACTCCCCAAATACGAATCATTTGGAAAGCATTCCTAAACCGATTCAGTGGGAATGCTTTCCTGACATCGTAATCGGACCCTAAGGTGTGAAATCCCCCTTGGTGCAACACATGCATGATCCTAGTAACACTTTTAGGGGTGCAAAAAACCTTTAGGAGGAAAATTAAATTGAGGTAATAAATTACATTTAGATATAAAAGTGCATGTAGGAAACCTAAGGTGCAAAAACAAGTTTAGGTGCAAAAATGTGTTTATGTGCAAAAACATACACAGTGGAAGATTAGGAATCTGGTAATACATTTAAGTGCAATAACTCCTTCATGTACAAAATGCATTTTGGTGCACAAAGACAATTAGAAACAAAATTCGTATTTACATATGCAAAAACACAGATGCAAAATCAACCTTGATGCAGTGTCAGCAGGAGCATGACATATGTAGAACCAAGAACGCTCAGGACAAAGAGAAAATATGTTAGTCACATTAGGTTTAAGAGGTGTGCGTTAGCACGACATCACATATGGTTAACGGCACATTGAGGTGCAAAATCACCCTTGATACCATAAAACATCAACATGAATGTAGATAACTTTTACAAGCACAAATCTAATGTGGGGTAAAATCACCTTTAGCTGCAAAATGACCAATAACACAAAGTAAGCAATAACATGCCATTATATTTAAGTGCAAAATCACATTTAGGTAAAAGAAATCCCATCAAGATGCAAAACTACCCCTATTGCAACATCAGAAGTTATGTGGAAGCAATTTTAGGAGCACAAATGTGCCTTCATTGCAGTATATGAACTCTTTTCTTTACTATCCGTGCATTGTAATGGGAAGCACTATTTAGGGAGGTAGGCTACGCACCTATTAGCCAATAGCTAATAATGAGACTGATATCTGCTTGTCAGATCCAAAATGTGAATGCACTTTCTTCAAATAATGGCTGAGGGGACAGGCCCATAGTCCCTTTCTGTGCATGTTGCCAGCGTTGATGACATGAGTTCTTGCATACAGTTGAAGATATCTATATCGAGAACTATAAAGCATATTTTCAAAACATATTTAACAAAAATTATAAAATAAAATAATGCCTCACATGCCCCACATCTAATTTTACACCTTTCACAATAAGTAAGTAGGTAACTAATCATGTATTGTTTAATTAAGTATTGGGGGTTATCAGGATGGGTGTCCAGTATGGAGCTTTGTGCATTGCTTAATTTGAGCCTGTGGTTGTCGGTGCTCAGCACCAGCACTTAGTTGTCAACACTTATCACAGCTGCCACATGGTGGCACTGTCTGTTTAATTTAGGGATGAGCAGAAAAACGGTTTATCATTAATATAATATATATTAATAAAAATGGCCAATAGCTGACTCCCAAGCAATTCTTAAAGCTTTAAGTGCCTAGAATAGTCTGTATTGTCATTGGCAGCGCTGGCAGGGGCAATGGGTAGAGCAGCTGCAGTGGCCTACTGACGAGGGCCCTGCAACTTATTTTTTTTACAAATTAAGCACTGGCTTTGTGCCCTTGTTCTGACAGGTCAAGTACAATGACAGAAATTTAGGTTTCCTCCATTGTCTAGTATAAAAGTAGCATAGTGCTGCTCAGGGGCTGTCGCCAATAAGCACTAAATATCTTTATTCATGCTCACTTTTAATAATAAAAAAAATATTTGTTTCTTGAAAATATCAAGCCTGGGTAGAGTTAACACCACTCATTTTACCAGTCTGATTTCATCAAGAGGGAAGTGCTTGTCTATTTAACAGAAGCACATTTTCTGAGGCAGGAATACAGCCCTCACTGCTCAGTAGAAGATAAAACATAGGTGTAGGAAACCAACATTCAAGGAGATTATACAAGTGCTCATCACATTCTTACACTTGTTTCTTTTCCTTGTGTGTACCCCGTATCCCGGGGAGTGATGTTGGTGGACACTGTAATGCCTCAGCCTAGACAGTGTCAGACCTACGTTCATTTCTTGTGTATTCTGATGAGTCTGAACAAAAGTGAACTCAGAGTGCATAGCACATACCCTCCAAAACGTATGCAGTTCTTCAAAAAATTAAGTTAGACATCCTTTTTGTTCTTAACTAAAATGTAAGAGACACCTTTCATCTGAACCTAATTTAATTTGAGCGGTCTGTCCACCTTGTTGTCATCATGTACTCGAAAGGGAACATTTTGTTCGGCTTCTGAGCATCAAAACATCAATTATTTAAAAAGCCTTTCAAAGGACATGTTGAGCTGGAGCATTATTTTCATGTCAAATCACCGACACACTAGAGGTGACAAGATGAGAGATGTGCATAAGAAGTAGCCCATTTGTGACAGAAATGATCTCTTCCACCATAGATCCCTGTAAACAAGAGAGGGAGTCCTTATCACCTCTGCCTCCCTGTGAAGCTGCATAGCTTCAATGTGTAACCGTGCAGATGTGAGTGCCACTGTTCAAAACTATGTTGTACCTTTACTTGGCCACAGAAGCTAAGAGATTATGTGGCTGCAGGGTTTCCAGCATAATTACGGATTTACTTCATTTGCCACATATTTAGCTGCTACATAATGTGTAGATTTAATTTTAAAAAGTGTTTCTAGCTCAATCGGATCAAAAGTTACTGAAATAAAGCGTCAACACAATGGCAGACACTTTGCAGAAGTTGACTGGTCACCTTTCATATACTGACTGCTCTTTTCGGCCATTATTTCGATACTAATGAGGTGAATCTTTTGCCCAGACAGCATTAATACCCTGGACTGATAGACTGGGAAAAGGCTTTTGTCTCCATCATCATCACAATATCAGTACATATTTAAATGCGATTCAGACAGTGTACAAATAAAAAAAAATTGTTGGGATGAAAATGTGTCTTTCCCATTATTCGTGCAATTTCATGCTACACCAGAGATACTGTTCTCAGAGTAGGGATTATTTCACTACGTCAGAGTACATAAAAGTTTCAAATGTTTTAATTTTGCTTTTAAAGTCAAAGTCTGAAACCTTAATGTGCCTCCTAGTGAGGTACTTACATTATACATATGTAACGTACAGTATCATAGCGCAGAGCCCTTCCTTAGAGGAAAAAGGTGTTTCTAAAACCCCAAGTGTAGATACAGATTAACCCTAAAATTGATGACCAGTTATGCAATGTAAGATATGCCGAATACAATACAAACGTATTTCAAGAAGTGTGCACATGTAGGCTTGTTTTCTGTTGAGAGCAGTAAGCAATTCTAACTCCCAGCAGAAAATGAGCCTACAGTGCTACACTTCTTGTAAAACACACAAATCTTAGTAAAATAGTGTTCCTAACCTTACATGCAAGACATAATCATTAAGGGGTGGTGAATAACATTTTATGTAGGACTACTGACTGGGTTTCTTTTTTTTTAATAATAAACTTTTGTATTTCGCACATTGTTTAGGTTCCTTTTTGTATCAAATGACAAAATACCAAGATAATACAGATTGTGCGTTATAAATCTACATAATGTATCTTTTCTTAGTGCATAATGTAGTCAACCCTGCTGTGTAAGTTGGTTCCGGGCTACTGAATAATTCCAGCTGTCTCGGGTTTGCTCATGCTATAAATAAGTTAGCTTGTTCTCACTGTAATCACTGAGATGGTTTCTAAGGAGTTCATTTAGAGCAGTGACACTCAAAGTATGGCCCAGGGGCTGCTTGCAGCCATCCTGGCCCTCACATGCGCCCCCCTGGAGAACAGATGCTTTGGGCTGCTGTTCCTTTGCTTCTGTTTACTTGACAGAGCACTAGCATTCAGAAAAATGTTAAATAAACCGGCAAGTATTCATTTGCAGGCTAACTCAAGTAAAAGAAAAGAAACAAGGAAGGTGTCCTGCACCACTTAACTTTAGGACAAACATAATTTTAAAGACATCTTGCAACAAACATGTAAAACTATGTTATGGCTTTTCAAAATCCAAAAAAGTGTATTTCATTTGCATGCACAATGGTTTCACTTTAGTACATCAGAGGATATCAGTGCATTGAGAAGTATTTTCTTAAAAGAGATAGTTTTCAAAGATGAAACATTTATGCCTCCACCCACCCTGACAACAATGGCAATAGTGAACAAAGAGGCAAGTGAATAGTCATGTGGACCCAGCTGAGTGAACTGGGTTATTATACATGGACAAAATCATACTTTATTAAATGAAACACTGGAAGGATTTGTACAGTGCACATCCTGAACTCATGTATTTCAAGGTGCTCTTATATGCGGTAATTAAGGAAAAGAGGGAAAGAGAAATAAAACAATTGCATAGGATTACACAATATGGTCAAGTGGGAGAGCCGGGATTGATCCCAGGTTTTCTGGCTTCACATTATGCAATTCTATTTCATTCCAATTCAATAATCAAGTTACCTGCTTTGTACATTTCACTCTCCTAAGGTAGCAATAGCAAGCAGAGCAGGCTTACCCCAAGGCACTGTAAAGGGATAGTGACTCCAATACAGCATAAAACTCTAGAGTCGAATCGATCACTCTTCTAAAGACTAGCGTCTTTATTTAGAGGGCACACCATGTACATGATGTGCTTCCTCTAGGTCCACCTTACACCCCATCTCACTTCTAACACCCCTCTCCCACCCTGCTGACATCAATGCGGCCCTCGGGCACACCACAGACCATACTTTGTGGCCCCTGGGAAAATGTTTGTGAGTGCCCATGATTTAGAGCTTAGTGGGCCCACCGCTGACCCACTGCTGCTGCCGAGACCTGGCCTCTGCCAACACTGCAGATCCCGACCTGCCATTTTAAGTTGCATGCCAAAGGGATGGGATCTTTCACCAGAAGACCTCCCACCAATACAGGAGCAGCTCTCACTGAAACTATCAATGCCTACCGGGCCGACATGTTTTCACAGCCTGGTCAACATTTTTTTGTTTTTTCAGAAAAACCCCATAAAAAACAGTTTGAAAAAATCCCTAACTTGATGGCAGTGTTCTCTCAGTGTCTTTTGTTTTTTTGCATTTTCCAGGCCTGGACTACCGTGTTAGGGTCTAAGCAGCATTGCAATGTATGGCCATAAATGGAGCGGGTCTTATGATGCCTGGGAGTCGAAGGCATGTAGAGGATGTCTATCTGACACGAGGTTTCTATTAGCAAACTCAGCTGACGTTCCGGCAGTTCCCACACCTCTAAATAAAGGTGGCGGATTTGTGAGTCAGACAGACAAGGCATTTTGGCAGATTCCCCGCTTCCACCCTACTAACCCCACAATATAACAAAATGGGACGGACATTTATAACAAACTAAAGCACACTATTTGCATTTATTGTGCAAGCAAAGTAAGTTATACTGTGAGGCTTTTAAGTGGTAATGTGGTATCCCTAACATTTGCACATTTGCAGTTTATGGCTCTCCCTGTAGTAATTCCCTCAAGGGGCGAACCTGGCTGGCGAGGTTAGTGATTTCCCAGATAACAAGAGCTTCACGTTTCTGTGGAATTTCCATTTGCCATGGAGCTGATGCACGCCTGATTGATATATGACTTCAATGGCACTTTTCCATTTGACGCTCCCTCGCCCTCTCTCTTCGCTTGAACAGCAGCAGCCGGAACTTTTGTGTGTTACAAAGGTAAAGGGGGACAGCAGCAGGGAGAGAACGAAGAAAATGCACTCTCACACCGTGGGAACTCTGAATAACTGTTCCAATTGAGCAGGGAGTAACGTTTTCCAAAGGTAAGTGCCATTATAGCGGAAGTCTGTCGTGCACTTTCTTTCATGAGTCCATGTTTGAATTGCAACAATCACTGTTTCGAAATGCGCTAACTGGAAAACTGGAAGTGTTGTCCCTTCCAGTCAAGAATCTATGCCTTACCTGTGCTCTGGTACAGAACCGCGCCGTTTACGGCACTGCGGCCCATGACCGCGCGCACTCTGCCCATCCGGTGCCAGCCGTCAGCAGGGGTGCCCAGAATGCCTTCAAAGAACGGGCGCATCTTATTTCTGGCTCCCCTGTCATGCTAGGTGGCACCACTTTTAATTTGCGTAATAATATTTGCCTCAGCTTTGTCGTGGATTGAGGAGTGCTGGTTGCGGATTTGGACGGCTTTAATGTATGGCTTTGATTGGCTGCAGGCTATGAGGAAATCCGTGGTGTTTGTCTTGGCTCGGCCACACAGGAGTATATTTAGTAGCCAGTTTAGCCCCCTTCGGTACAACACATGTTGTAAAGTGGATGTGCGCAGACGGTGTGGAGATGCGCAGTCCAGAGCTGGTAGTAGCCACTGTCTGAACCTGTTGACCCAGAACTGCCCCTGTTTGGGGTAGTTTGGTGACGCACTTTCTGAGCTCGAAGACAGATCACTGTGAGGTGAATGCACACATCTGGCGGGGGCAGCCGACGGAGCCCACTGGTGGCGGTTTGTTAATTTGAAAGTGGGCTGCTCGCATGGGACTGCATCTTTCGGAGGAAAGGGAAATGTGATTCCCCTCAGGAAGGGGTCATCTCTCGACTACCTGCAAAGACAGGGTAAGTGTGGCGTTTCTGCAAAATTCACTATGCTTAAAATGCCATAAGTTATGCATGTTCCAAAATTATCAGCGGTAGACGTATTTGTAGAATGCACAGTTCCGCCTTGATGGCTTCTTGGCGCTATTGGCGTACTCAGGGTGTTTATTGCCACCTAACTTAAGAGAGCATTCATTTAACGAGGTCGGAAGGAGGAAAACGATGAGTGAACTGGCCACGGTGGGTTCCGAACATGTGAGTATTAGGTCACAAGCTGACCTCTGAATAAGCCAAGCGAGACGTGAAATCTGACTTGCCATCACAATAATTACATTTCATATTTGAGAGGCGCTGTATTGTGCATTCAGGAGCTTTGCTGCAATCCTGTTCTTTGGTGCATACTGAACCATTGTGGGACGTGCAGAGTGCGTGTTCACTCTGCAATGTCTGAAGAATTACTGCAAGCTTGTTGCACGCGCGGGAGACTCCATGCACATATATTTTAGTTTTCCTTTAATAATTAAAAAAAAAATGAACACACAGCCCACAATGTTGAACAGCTCGCGCAGAGGTGTTATAAATCAACGGTATTTCGACGCAGCAACCCTTGGTACAATAGGTGAATATTGAAGCCGTATTCATCACCGACCTCTTATTCCTAAAAGGGCAAAGGGATCGTCGTGATATTGTGCAAAGGGCGTTAGCTTCACGTACCTGCAGACTTTTTTCCATTTGCAGAAAAAGTTATTTTTTCGTGCATGAAATTCAAATACTGTGCAGCGTAGCAATATTTATCATGTGGAAACAATAGCTGTGGGAACCAGACGAGACAGGAAAAGTGTCTATAGGTGACTTAATATTAAATAACACGTTATAGCCGCGGGTGGATGTAACATGAATGATATTAAAGGCAGTAGGAAAGAGGGTTGCTGCGGTTTAGACAACTTTATATGCGTGTTTCTGTACTGGAATTCAGAATGCTCTCAATTTTACGCACATGCTGTTTCTTTTTCCCAGTCTGATATTTTTCAAAGAGCACTGTATTTTGAGGTTATGGTTGGTTACATGCGTGTCTGTGTCTTGTTTTAGAACCATATTTGCCGTTTAAAAACGTCCTCCACCTACCCAAAACGTCTGTGGTGGTTCTGCCAGGAGACATACATTGTCTGACAGAAATTCAGACTATCCTCTTATGAAATGCTTCTTTCGGATCACGTGGACCCTCAAGGGTTTTGACACTTCCTAGATTTTTTAAAGAAAATAATCAACGTGGCTCCATTTACACGTAAGATGCCGTTATCGGTGTCTATTGGTGTTGAATAGCTTCAAAAGGAATTGTTAATCTTTACAATACTGCTCTTTCTTTCCGCTGGGTGCGTGAGTAGTCCAATGTCAAAATACGAACAAGCTTCAACTGGGCAAAGCAGAAACCTTTTACAACAGGTCAACTGGAGTTTCCACCAGGATTGCCAATGCTCATTACTTTATGGAATTTCTCCCAGGTTTGCCAGAACGCATTATTTTAAAATTGAATAATGTCTCAATATAAAGATTCAGGAAATTAAATAATTTTAGGCTAGTGTAAAAAAAGAGTCGTTGTTGCCCCCTTGCTGAAAGAGGTACACTTACTAAACCAGGAATGCTTGTATTTTCAAGTAATTTTGCAAAAACCCATAGGTTCCACAGGGGCGTAAAACGAAGGTCCCAGCAGCATCTGCCGCACACAGGAACACCCAACCCTTCAGGCGCCCCCAAAACGTGAGGGGTCCCCATTCAGGCGAAGGCCGATTCATATCTATGAGATAAGAGAGACTCAAGGGGCCCTCCACAGTCTGTCGCTGTGGCATTATTCTGCTGGGAGGTGGTTTGACACTTTAGCCATCCTCGCATTTTAGATTGCGCCATCTTGGGAGTGCGTAATAGAGCGCACCCCTTCGTCATCATTATTCTACGGCCTTTGTGCGTCTGTGCCAGCGCGCGCCGCGGCACCGTCGAGTGTGACTGACAATCCCTGACCCGGGCACCATCAAAGGATAATTGGCCCTGCTGGCGTTAGATGCCGTTCACTTTCCATCGGCCGCGTAACGCCTGCTAATCCTTGATAAAAGCCCAGCTGTAGCCAGAGTGATCGGCGGCCCCCGCCTCGTCTGGATTTTCCACAGCCCTGCAAAGTGAATGCCCGAGGGGAAAAAATAGTCCGTCTGCCCCGGCTCCGATCAGCTGCTATTTCCTTTTTATGTACGAGAGCGTGGAACATATTAAAATGTCTATGTAAACAAGTGGTATGCTGGGAATCCCTCTCATGCCATACCTCTAATTTAGCAGAACAATAAAAGCAAGGCCGTAAACCTCGCGAACAGCTGGTAGTCTGTACATGCGCCACGCTTCATAGCCCAAATCAGAGCAGGATTCTGTGGGTGGCACAGGCCCATGGCTGACCCCTTCCTCGCGCCGCAACCACTTGCAATGTGTCATATGGACGTTACCATCCAGACAATGTAGCTACCTTGTGCTTCCCGGGTCAGCCTCCTTATGTAATACTTCTCTAATCACCGTGAGCTCAAGACACCTCCACATCGAAAAAACACCTCAGGGATACTATACTGTTGGGAGCGTTTGGTGAAATGTGTATTCATTTCTGGAGATTTTGATTAATTTGAATCCAAATCAAATTGGTTTCTTCTCTAGATCAAGACCACTGCATATCTGCTCGGCTTCAGAAATTAATGGACGCTCTTCTAGTCAACTAGTTACATGGTATGTTATGTTTTTGGCATTTGCAAAGTGCTTACGACCAGGGCTTTACGTGGGATGAAAAAACTGAGGGGTCTCTGAAAGGGGCGTGGCCAATGTAATTAAGGGCGTGGCTTGAAAACACGTAAGCTAAAAATCTGTGCTTAGCATAGTGTACCGCCCGACTTGTATTTTGCTGTTTCTGTCATTGCACCCAGATATATGATATAACAAGTAACATCATACCTACAACAAGTCAGGACTATTGGCTTTGGCAATGGTTGTTAGTTGCATAAGATAAATAAGCAGCAACTATGGCTTGTATATAATATTGAAAAAGCTTTCACTTAAAGCCCTGGTGACACCACGACAATGTTGCTGCTCCTGAGTTTCAAAAAGAGAAGGGAAATCCAGAGAGAAAATGATTCTCTTTAAAGGATTTCCCTTCCCCTACAACCCTCACCTGCATGACGTCATGCCGTAACTTCTTCACTAGTGAAAAGTGAGCAGTGTGAGCACCCGCACATCGATGTGCCTGCTGTCACTGCAGTCCTGAAAAAACACACAGCCCCGTTTCCAGGCCTCCCTTAAATAACTGCCGTGCTCAGCACCGGTGAGACCCGGCCCACTTAAAGCCCTACTTACGACCATTGTTATGCTATCCTAGAACTTATGCACGGATATGGTAGTGTCATCAATCAACTGTGTCTTTTGTTTGTTGGTGTTTGGTTGTAGGATATTAGTAGACATATTCTCCATTGTTCAGATTAAAAGTGCTTTGGGTAGGTTACATTCAAGGTAAACTAAGTTAGACAGCAGAAAATAATTGTAGTGTCTTATGTGTGTGGATGATTGTGCCGAAGAACTTTGGATTGGGTGGACGGTTGTCCATTGATCGGCTGGAGTAAAGTGCTTTCTTTATTTACATCACGATCCCCTTAGGTAATTAAAATGCTATGAAGTTGACACAGAGGTGTGGCATACTTTTGCTGATTTTAGCTGAATGGTTTGTACTGTTCATGTTGGTGTGGTGTGTGATGGTGTAGTTGATTTGACAGCACTTTGGTAACTATTAGGTGACATGCCATGCAAATAAAGGTGTAAGGGTTCTGCCTAGTAGGTGCTGTCTGAGAAGACCATTTGTAGGTGCATATAGAACAATGGTTTATGCTGAAACTGCATAGATGTCTTCTATTGAGTAGTACTTACAGCTGAGAATACACTGGACGTTGTCCAATGTAGACTCTGCAGGAAAGAAGTTTGGTTAACTAAAAAACCTTCTTAGAAGGGCTTTCAGTTGGTGTTCCTTGCTAAATTTGGATTCTTAATAGATACAAATATGTGAAGCACTGGTTTAGTGCTATAGAGGCCTTTTTGCAAAACACGTCCGAGGATGTTATGATAAATATTTTGACCTTATGACAAAACAGCATAATTTCTTCAGTTTTATTCTAGCAGTGCCAGTAAACATAGTTCTAAACTAGTAGCAACAGTCTCCAACCATTTCTGAACAGCGTACTCAATTAAGCCTAAGCCAGATGCCAACACTCACTATTTAATACTAAATTAAGCTGAAAAAAGTGGGGAATAGAGACTTATCTAAAACGTACTTACTATAAACGTCATCCAAGGAGGCTTACACTAGAGGTAGATCCAGATGTGTGAACTGTTAATTTACCAGTCGCAATACACCCCTTAATGCTTGAAGCGAGGAGATGTTAAAATTCATCCTACTCTTGAGACAAATCTTTTCAAACAGAGCACAGTCATGTGCAAGGTATCCAACAATCCCACTGCCAAGAACTACTTAAGTATCATACGACTCACTATATCAGTACCCATTCGCTGTCGATGCAGGTTAGATTGCAGAGGTATTTAGACTTTTTCATAAACCTTGACATTTAAAAGACTCTTCAGTACTTTGTGTGAAAGCTGCAGTATGTACACAACTTTAAACGATTTGCTTCAGTTGAGTAGCATACACAACATTGTGTAGCATATGCAGGGCCACTAGAAATATGCGACAGGAGAGGGCCAAATTATGTGGCAGGGCCGAGTAAATTATGCAGCAAGCAAAGGCAACTTATGCCGCATAATGCAACACATTTTGTAAAAATATTATTTCAGGATTTCGTCATTTTTAAACTTGGTAACGTTGGTTGCACCTCATTCGTACTAGTTTTAACACCCAACTATAGCTTTGAGGAACAGAAAGATGATCAGTCCAGCTTTGCAAAGGGCCTTCCACTGCGTGGTAACACTTGTCGCTACATTTTAATTAACTTTTGAACTGTTTGAGGTAGAAATAATTTTTGGGGGTTAAAATCTGCAATTTATGTAGCAGAAGATGGATTATGTGGCAAATGCTGCAAATCTATAACAATGCGATAATCGCAGCAGCCGCACAATTGCATAATTCCAGTGGTCCTGAGCATATGCATGGGGAAATGGAATTGAAGTTGGGCAGTATGTTTAATGGTCAGTGAAGTAGTCACAGTTGGACGATGCAACATTAAAAGCACAAAGACAACTGGATAATGCAAATGACAGTGAATAGAAGTAGATTTTTAAAATAATTTGCTTAGTGACTAAGAAATGTGTACTTTGAAAATGTCAAAGATTCTCAGCAGATGAGTAAATACCAATCACCCCCCCCCCCAAAAAAAAAGAAATCCAGCATATCATCTTTTGGGTGTGGCTACAGTCACCTTTAGATGAGTTACGTCATGTCATCAGTTGTTCTAAAAAGTATAATAAAAAGAAGTACAGCGAGAGAGTATACTTTGGATCAGTCCCTTCAGCAATTGACCTAGAAGTGTTTTTAGTGGTTTGTCATTGCTTGGATGGGCTGGCCTTCACCCATAAGATTGCCTTGATGGTTACAATGTCCCATTTGTGTTCCCGTTCGGTTTTGGCGATAGGTAATCAAGTAGTCCTTTTGTGAGACTGTAGACACAACATGATGTGTAGCTCGTGTGTGTTATTTGACATATTCACTACTCCCTCAATACAATTTTGATGGCTGGTTTATGGATTTTTTTGTTTATGGTGTATGTGCTGTTTGGATACCTTAGTCTGACACAAAGGCACAGTGCAAGTGGCTAGTCACACTTGCATGTTTATTTGTTTTATTTTGCTGCCACGATAACATGCTGTTGGATGTATGGCTGTTATTGCTCACATAGAAATAGCATGTATGCACATAGCCTTTGTTAAAGACACAAGAAAAATACCTTTTGCCAG
Source organism: Calotriton arnoldi (assembly GCA_963921515.1). Lineage (NCBI taxonomy): Eukaryota > Metazoa > Chordata > Amphibia > Caudata > Salamandridae > Calotriton > Calotriton arnoldi. Next base: position 560,595 of record CAWUFW010008487.1, on the reverse strand, counting down.
TTGTATCAGCCACGCAATATTTTGCATTGCATGCCTTTTTTGTTTACCTCTTGAATAGCAAGCTTCATTTTCTCACTCCTTTTCATAACTCACTTCTTTAAGGGTATCTGTTAACTTTGCTTATCTATTAAGTTCAGCTGAGGGGCTAACAGCCTTAGCACAAGATATTGCTTCCTTATGGAATTTCTTTTCTATAAATGGTGCAACACACAAAGTTGCCCAGATAGTACCAACACTCCACCCAATAAGATTCAGAATTACTGACTTTATCAAATCAAATTAACTTTATTCGGATTCAAAAGAACCGTAAAAGTACACACATGTTGTAAAAACAATAAAAAACATTAAATCATGCAATTATAATACACATAACAGGCATTAAGATGTCAACAGTAAATAGAAACCGATTAACCTTTCTGCACATTCCTAATATAGGTAATAGACTTTAAAAAACATTTAAAGTCACAAATTCATCAGTCAGCATCTGCAGAAATACTAGAGCAGGACGAACTTGAGAAAACCCCTTCCTCTTCAAAAGTGGGATAATATAAAGTTCTTCTCAGGGCAACAAAGTATTTACAAAACATTCGAAAATGGAGGGTGTCCTGTGGAGACACAGTGTTGCAGCCACAGGCACCCATAGAGCCCAGATCATAGCATCCTTTGTGGGAGGCTAAAAGTAAATGCAAAAGATTAAACCTAAACCTAGTGAGCAGATAACGGTCTCTAATGTTTTTAGCAAAGATAAGATATGGCTCCATCCTCTGTGTTGTTGTCAGCAACACATACCTCTGAACCATAGGCTTCCGGAGGTCTAACTCCTCTCTTTCCCTAGCTCTTCTTTCTAAGAAGTTAGTTTTCATCCTGGACCTATCTGCTTTACAAATACACTCAGAGTTAGAAAAAAGCTACCCCTCTCCAACTGCATAAAAGAATCCTTGATATATTTAATCCAGGGGATTCTTAAAGCCCCATCAATCAATAGGCAGTCCTTTAAAATGGCCCTGTTCAGGCAAAGGGCTTCATTGGTCCAAATTCTAATCCAGTCCAACAAAGGCAGCAAAGCTAGAATATCGCTCAAATAACCTACCCCCATTGTGTATCTTTGTGGATACACAATGAGGGGGTGCTCTGGGGAACACAAAGTAACTGCTGCAATAATTTTTTCTTGGTGACCTGAAAACGACCCAGAACCATGTACTCCCAGATCTTGCTAACATAGGAGGCCTTTGAAATACATTTAGCTTGATATAGCTTCATCAGGGTCTTAGGGGTCTACTGCCCAGCCTTGCAGCAAACTGGAGAACTGCAGCCATAAATCTAGAAAGCTCCTCAGTTTAAGCACCCACTAAAGGTTTCCATGAAAGAGTCAAACAACACACATAAGTATGAGAAAGCCTTTACCTTAGCAATTGTGTGGTTACAAATTCCAAAGATTGCATTTTGGCTGAACTCAGGCCCACCACTATCACCAAAGAATTTGATAGATTAACTGCCAAGTCTACATTTTCCATAAAAATAGCAAAGGATTTTAAAAGAGTTTGCAGTCCCTTCGTGGTCCGAGCCATTAGGACCTCATCGTCCGCATATAGGAAAACAGGAGGTGGGCTATTACCTATATGGGAACAATCTGCTTGAGACTACAGCAAAGCCTGCTCAAGGCTGTTGATATAAAGAGTAAATTAAAAAGCGGCCAAAATGCACCCTTGCCTACCCCTCTTTCTGTTTTAAAACAGTCTGTGTAAACTGCCAGATTAGAGTACCTGACTGATGCGGTAGTATGAGCATGAAAATCCCACAAATAGTATACTATATTAGGGTCAGCCCCCCATCCCCAGAAGGATACCCCAACGTTTGTCTGGTGACCCTGTCGAAGGCCGACTTTAGGTCCATAAATGCCAGGTGGAGGTGTATTTGCCACTAAATAAAGATTCAGGCACTGGTCGATGGTGGACTTCCCTTGCTTGAAACCATATTGCAAGTCAGAAATAATCTTATGGTTCTCCACCCAACTTGTTAGTCTTGACAACAGGACCCACCACATACCCTTTGTGACAGAGTCAATGAGGGATATTGGTCGATAACATTGTGGGTTATCTTTATCCCCCTTTTTAAAAACTGGGACTATAGCTGAGGAAGACAATGAGAGGGGAGATCCCTCTTTCATGGAAGCATTTAAAACATGGGTTAGGGTTGGGCCTCAAACCGCCACGTTACTAAGGAACAGATCAGGAGGTAAACAGTTTGGGCCCAGGGCTTTGTTCCTTGTTAAATGTTGAATTCCCTGGGTAACTTCCTCTACATTAAAAACTAACTTGGACCTCCCATGGGGGAGGGGACAGCACCAGTACAACTGCCTGAGGTGCAGACACATTATAATTATATATACCTTTAAAATGAGTCACCCATTGACTAGCAGCAATATGATGGCTGAGCGCCACCTCATTACCCTGAGCAAAGCACAGTTAATTTACTGTGCACCAGAAAGATGAACTATTTTTCCATGTGCTTGATTGGGCTAAATCATCCCAAGCTTGAGCTTGGTCGAGAAACTTATTACCATGCCCCTGTGATGACATTTCGACTCAAACTACGTTGCATTGCATTTTATTTTGTAAATTTTATACCTCTCCCAGGAAAAGGTTTTTATTACCTATTCTGAGGAGTATGGGCTTAAGACAATGTAGAATAGCTCTTTTGAAATTACAATCCTTAGAAAATCAAATGATCTTAATGGCTATTATCTCTTTTTTAAAGTCTGTTATTAGATTCAGGAGCACGATGTAAAACATTTTTTTTAAGTATGTGACTCTGATTGCTTTTTACTGTGTATTATAATTGAAATGTCTCTTTTAATTGTGCTTTTATGATTTTTACTGTAAGAAAAATCGAATAAAGCTGAATTTGAATTGAATTGAGCTCTCAATTCATCTTTGCGCCTCTTTAATTCAAGCTTATAATTATTTCGAGAGGCTGAAATTAATTCTCTATTTCTAGGACTAGCTTTTAGTGCCAGCTTTAAGGTCCTCAGAGCCTTTGAGCAATCTGAACCGAACCATCTGGGGTCAGAACGGATAGAATTATTGGCCAGAAAGGATAATAACGCAGCTGTATTTTTAGAGATACCCCCAAAAGCTTCTAATATTGATGAATCAGTGGCAGTCGGGTCTGAACAGGTAGCAAAGTCCTGAGCACAACTGTTGAACCAAAGATTGTTTAAAATGTTCAGGCACAGCCATCGCCCACCTAATACATCTTCTCTGGTCAGAAAGAGGGTAAACTCCACAAGAACCCATGGTACGAGATCAAATAGGCTGTTGCCAGCTCAGGGTAATAGAAACCGGGTTGTGGTCTCTAAAAACACTATGTAAAATATTAAAGCAGGACATTAATAAAAAAGAGGGGCCGAAACAAAAATAACATCTATAATAAAAGAGTATTCCCTGCCAGTAAAAGTGGGAAGAATTTGCGGACTTGAAGCATTAATCAGTTTATCCAGGGTGTGAACTAAGTTGTTCCCAATTAAAATTTGGTTTAGCTCAATACCTTCCCTTGTATGTTCTATATGTAACCCCTCCTGGATCCGACATGGGGGCTTTGTCCTTTGGCTATGAAGAGGACACTCAGAAAGGTGATTATTAAAATCCCCTGCAATAATTTGATTAGGTGAGCCACCCCAATTATCGACTACAGATTCAATGAGAAAACCCAAAAGTGATATATTGGGTAAGCTATAGGACCCTGATGAGGCATTGTAAATGCTCCTTAGATGAAATACAGTAGAACCCGACATTGTTATCCTTAATGCCTGTAATACAGAAGTGCCAGAAGGTAAAAAGTTAACATGAACACTAACTTCCAAGGCAGTATAAACAATAAGACTGCCTTTGGCCCTGCTGGAGGCTGAAGCAAGAGCCGGAACAAAATAAACTTTATACCCCTCCATGAAAAATTGGTTTCTTATCTCCCAGGTTTTCTGTAAAGAAATAACATTACATTTCCTAATGGATTTAAGCCAGTTAGGATCACTGAATTTTACAGCAAGTCCAGCAATGTTCCAGCTTACTAAATTCAAGTTATTGCACTGTCACACAGCAGGAACTGCCCTTGAGAGAACGGCAGATCTACTACCAAAAGGGCTGATAGAAGTCACAGATTGAGCTTGAGGCACCAGTCAGTCACAGGAATCCATGGTACTCAGAGAGGCAAAACGATTCACAGACTCCAGGGGTGGAATCACGGAGGTAATCAAAGGTGGTTGATAGTCCTGACACCCTATATGTGACCATGAAGTCATACATACAACCTCCGCCTTATAGAAAGAACCCAATGGGAATGCTTGAATAGAAGACGGGAAACTACATCTGTGTGAACTAATTGCTGCCAGAACATGTGCAGCAACCAAGGGATGATTAAAATTCACCACCACCGAATCACCCGCATAGGCTTTAATGTCTTTCCCCAACTAACTGATGCTTCGCACCATATTCATCTGGTCGTGAATGCGGGGGCCAAAATTTGATTTATGGCCAATCCAACATGTAACATTGTTTTTCAGCTGGTTTAAAGGATTCATTTGCCCCTCCATGCAAAGGGGGATCATTCCCCAACACCACCACATAAGGGGTAGCGGCTGGGAACAAGTCAATGACAACCTTGCTCTTGACAACTAAGGAACTAGCCTAATGAACACGGGCTGGGTCATCACATGAAGATGAAGGCATTACATCTAGTTGGGCAGACCCCCTTGTACCCAAAGCCACTGTACCAGGCTGTAAGAAACTAGGTCCAAGAGAATGTGAAGATAAGCTAACTGCTGGTCTACTAGGCAATGGGAAATCAGGGGCTGAGGAGGTAGACGGTGGTCCTGTCCTTACAGTCACCACAGATACCAAATCAGTAGAGGAAGGCTTGAGGTGGAGCTTAGAAATGTTATCGAGGTCATCAGCAAGTTTGTCAAGTCTCTCCTTAATTGGGACATGGCACTCATTTAAAACAACAGTAATTTTGGTCAAAAGAGGCAACCAGACCAAATCATTGTTGGGATCCAGTGAATTTCTTATTAAAGGAATCGTAGAGCCAGAACTAACATTGTGTGAAACGTCAGGTCTAGAAGTCATATGCCTAGACTTACGCTTGTGTTTCACAGCAGGAGTGTGATTACATTGGAACTTCCTGAACCAGTACTTCCGCCGGACAGCCACCAGCAGTTATAACAACCTCCTCATTATTCAAAGGGCCTGCGTGAACCCTTACAGCCTCAGTGCTGGCATAAATAGACGGTAGTCGAATGGATGATGAACCTTCATGGTCCAAGGACAAATGGCGCGCAGCCAAGTCAATCTCCTTAGCAACGAATTACACAGTTCTTGCTAGAAAAGCGTCTATAGTTGTGCCAGTAGTGCCCAAAATAGATTTGGGGTTTACTGCCTTCCTCTTGCCCATTGCAACAGCACAAGTTCCTCACAGCACACGAAATCAATGTTTGTATTAGAACCCACGAACAGCTGATCCTTCATAATAAAAATCACTTATAACCAAAGAAGACAAGGAAGACAAAAGTCACTTACTTGCTTAGTGGTGATGACAAACAGCAGATCAAGCTCCACCCTTGATGGAATGTTGAAGAGCCATGAGACAGGGCCCAGCCCGGCCACGTCAGGCTGTGGACAAGCACAGATGGGCCTGGTCTTCGGCGGGGGAGGGGTAGTTGGCCCCCAAGGACATCCTTGGGAGCCAACTACCCCTCCTGGAGGCAACAGGAGGGGTAGTTGCCCCCCAGACATCCTTGGGGACCAACTACCCCTCCTGTTACCTCCAGTAAGTCTTACACAGCAGGATTGCTGAGAGGTTGTCGAAGGCCTTGCCCCCTTTCTCCACCACTCTCCAAACGCACCTCCTGGCTCACCACTAGTAGAGGGTGAAGTCCCCTTGGCTCTTGAGGGTCCTTGGGGGCCAACTACCCATCCTGTTACCTCCAATAAGACCCACACAGCTGGCCATGCAGTCCCCTCCCATTTTGGTATTTTGGTGGTGGTCCCTGGGGCTCTGGGGGGTCTGTAAGGCCTCCCCAATACAAATATTTAATCCCCCGGGAAGGTGGTGGTCCGAGGGGACAGGGGGGTCTGTGAGGTCCCCCCAAATTCATTTAAAATGGCCCAGAGGAAGTGGTGGGCCCAGGGGGGTCCATGAGGCCCCCCTATTTCTTAGAAATTGGCCGCAGGTAAGTGACAGTCCCTGGGGGCCCACTCAGCCCCCTATAGTAAAATAAACCCCGGGGAGGTGGCAGTCCCTGGAATATATAAATATCCGAGGAGGGGGGGCCCATGTGCCCCCCTTCTTTAATTGATTATAATTTAACTCTGAAACTACTGAATGGATTTTCACCAAATCACAAAAAGGCACTTCCTTGGCCCAACATCCTGCCAAATTTGGTGTAAATCCATTCAGCAGTTCGGGCTGTAGCTGTGTCTATGAGAATTAATATAGGGAAAATGTGCTTTTAAGCACCCCCTGTTTCTCAGTCCCCGCTTGACGGATCAACCAGAAATTTTCAAGATAGCAGCTGCAGTGAGTGTCATATCAGTTCTGAAAATTTCGTGAACATTCGTCAAACGGCAAATCAAAAAACGCTCTTCCTATGTAAACTAGGTCCTAACTATAACTACCTACTAGTGACCACGGTTGTATGTCGCAACAACGACTTCCTCTACCCCGCCTACCTTTATAACGCGGTCTCTACAACGACCGTGTCTTAACCACAAATTTCTTTACCATGCAAATTTTCTTGGTAAAGGCATGCATGGTAAACGCCTATATGTGGCTAAGGTTACTACCCCCTCCATCTCCACCTGAGCCCTGAATGCATCCCCCAACCTCCTAAAAAATACCCGAACCCCCTACTCCCTAAAAACTACCCCGATCCCCCCACACCCTGTAAAAACTACCCCAAACCCCCACCCACTAAAAACTACCCCAAATCCCCCACCCCCTAAAAACTACTCTGAACCCCCCACCCCCTAGAAAGTACCCTGAACCCCTCCCACCCCCTAAAAACTACCCAAAACTCTCCACCCCTAAAAACTACGCCGAACCCCTCCCACCCCTAAAAACTACCCCAAACCCCCCACGTGCTAAAAACTATCCCGAACCCCCCACCTCCTAAAAACAACCCAGAAACCCCCCCACCCCCTAAAAACTACCCCAAACCCCCCACCCACTGAAAAATAGCACAAACCCCTTCACCCCCTAAACACTACCCCGAATATATATGCAAAAAAGAAGCAGAGAACTCTGGGTAGTTCTCAAGTTATGTGGAAAGCAGCTCCTGTATAGAGCACCCTCAACACCAGTGACACTCTAGATCAGCTCACCTCAAATGTCTGCTTTTCTATCAAAGTCTTTAAGCATAGGATTAGCACAGTGCCATCCACACTGAAATAGAAAGGGATAAAGTCTTTTGCCTGTCCATGCCGAGCTGTAAAATGACAAAAGCCCTTTATCACTCCAGGCACAGTATTACAGCTTTAAATTGGTAAAATACCAACCAAGCCAACCTGAAATAATAAAAGCAACCCCTGACATGTGTTTCGCTCTCATTAGAGCTCTTCAGAGAGGTATTGCTTTGTCCAAACACAAGGGAACACCCAGTATAAGTCAAAACAATACCCTTTCAGGCATAGAGTGATGCATAAATTATGCAAAAAAGAAGAAGAGAACTCGGGATAGTTCTCAAGTTTAGGTGGGAAGCAGCTCCTGTATAGAGCACCCTCAACAGCAGTGACACTCTAGATCTGCTCACCTCAAATGTCTGCTTTTCTATCAAAGTCTTTAAGCATAGGATTAGCACAGTGCCACCCATGCCGAGATAGAAAGGGACAAAGTCTTTTGCCATTTCTACAGCAAAGTCTGTAAGCATAGGACTAGCACACTGCTATCCATGCCTAGATGTAAATATGTATTTGACAGCCTCCAAAAGTATTATAAAAGTACATATATATATATATATGTACTTTTATGATACTTTTGGAGGCTGTCAAATTTTATATATATATATAAATATATACCAAAATAAAGGTAGAAGTACTATCTATCTATCTATCTATCTATCTATCTATCTATCTATCTATCTATCTATCTATCTATCTGTCTGTCTGTCTGTCTGTCTGTCTGTCTGTCTGTCTGTCTGTCTGTCTGTCTGTCTGTCTGTCCGCCCCATCCATCCATCTATCTATCTATCTATCTATCTATCTATCTATCTATCTATCTATCTATCTATCTATCTATCTATCTATCTATCTATCTATCTATCTATCTATCTACCATACTTCCTGAATAATCCTTGGTCTGCTGCATAATTTTCAGATTTCAACAAAAAGAATTGTTGCCAGATCCCACAGATCACAAAGTACTGAAAAAGCACCACACGTGCTGCAGTACTGTTGCAATCCCTTTGCAAAGGTTAACTGTAACTGATCAGTTTCCAGTGCTGAATGCTGTATTGAGACGTTAAACTGGTACTAATAATGCGTAACTCTTTCCCAGATAGCAATAATGTGTGCTAATATGCAAAAAATAGTGAAATAAAACTGCTATAGAATGTGCTGCTTTATGCTGCATAACTTGCCATTTCTTGCTGCCTAATTTCATCAACCCTGCCACATAATTTGATCCGCCATTGTAGCATAATTGCAGTGGCTTGTCCTGCATCCTAGTACATCTACCCAAGCTTATATCCTAGTTGTTCTACCCATACTTAAGTACCTCTGTACATACCTACTGTATATTACCTTTATCTCAACCAAACCTTAGTAATTCTACCCCCAAATGTACCCTCAAATCTCCAGCCCACCTACCTACGTTTCTCCTGCCCCTCTTTCTCCTTTCTCGGTACCTTGTACCATTTACTCAACACATGTTTCTACCTGTACTTGACGAAAAGTGTTTTCCTTTTATGGAAAAGTCATGATTAAAGAGCTTTATCAAGCTGGGCTTACCAACCTAGAGCTAGTGTTTTCCATTTTCGGTTCCCCCAAATGAGGTGAAGCTATTTCTGATATCCCTTTCCAAAATCATTGTCTTTAGCTACTAACAAAATTATTGATTATCTGAAATATCCTCAAATCATATGAATACTCCCCTTGTGAGATAGTTTTCCATGAGCATCTTGAGAAAAGGCTTTAGAGTGCATTGACTTTCAATAATAATTTACATCTTAATTCATACAATCAGTATAGAAACAAATTGTCAGAATTCCTCTTTCTGAATCTTTAGGAGCCTGTCAACATTTTTCAGATGGACTGTGGTAATTATCTCTTCAAATGCATGTGATACAGAGATCCATATTTCAACAAATGTACTTGAAGTGTTGGTGGGATTGTCTTAAAAAAAGGAAAGAAATGAAGCACAAATACCCATTACATTATTGTCTTTGGTATGTTTTACAAGACCTCAGAGTTCTTATGATTTCAACAAAAACATTTTCATATACTTTTTTACAACACCCAACCACATATTTGCCACTCTAGTACCAAGATAGCAGGCCAAATACTATGGGGCATATTCACAAACTGCATTTTGTAATACGTTTAGTAGTACCACAATAGTACTACTAACATACTACTAAGAGCTATTCATACACCTACATGCGAGGTCTTCACCTTCACCTCTCCTATCATTTAGGTGCGGACATCTCTGCCCCAAAAGCAGAGATCTCCACATATGTAGGAATACATTTGAATAGTAAATGTAGGAGGGACAAGGGGGATTGGCTTAAAAATAGGGAATATTTATGAATAAATGTTTGGAGAGTAGGGAGGAGTAAGAAGGGGTTAAGGTAGAGTTAGGTGACTGTTTAAGGTGGAACGTGCACCCACGCATAAAATGTAAGGCTATTCATGTTCACAAACAGCAATTCTATAGCTACTACAGCCAACAAAAGACCAAAGAGTTGTACATGTGCTCCAGCTCACACCTGGAGTAAATCCAGCACCACACACGACCAACCACTGGTACTACACAACCCTCACATGGCAAACAATTGATGCAGGGACTTAAAATAAAATCCCATACAACCTAATGTTAAATGAAATTAACTTATTTTATCATTTTAAAAGTATAAATATATGTAATTTATTGGAAAAAAGTATATAAAAATAAAACATAAATATTAGTTTACCATAAAATGCTGCTAACACTTTTAATTTAAACATTAATGTAAATTTAATCTTTAAAAACAATACTTAAATGAATTTAAAATAATCCTAAATATAACTTTAAATAATTTTTACTACATAATTAAAAGATATCCATGCTATACTTTATGCGAGATTTAATTAATTTAAATATGAAAGAAATAATATTAATGTAATTTAATTTATATATTAAAAAAGAATGAAATGATAAATTAAAAATTAAGCTAATGATGTAACTTAAATTCCCCCCCCTACATTTCAAAATACATATGCATATATTTATATATGTTTGCATATGTGTATAAATATTTACATTAATGTATATTAATATTAAATATTGACATAGTTTTACTAATAAACCTTTAAGCTTTTCCCTATAGTTTACAATAGGGAGATCTCCGCACCAGTAGTGGAGATGTCCACCTAAGTGTGGAAATGTATAAATAGTAACTAGTAAATGTAAGTGGTGGGGACATGTAAGTCTACACTTTTGAGTAGCTTTACACTCGTTAATGATGAATAGCCAAAAGCAGTAAAGTTACTCATAAGTGTAAGAGTAAACTTACATTTGCAGATTTACTCACATGTAAGTTTACCTTTGTGAATAGCCCCTAAATCATGAGCTGTAAGATTCTGGATCATAGATTCTGATCTTTTCCAAAATGGTTTATTAGTCTGTATAAGTACTCCAGTAATACTTTACCACCTTGCAAAAAGGAATAACATATTTCACAGACAATTTAATTTCTACATAATCATCTTGAGAGAAAAAAGGTCGAACCGCAACATGATGTTGGATTTGCTATGCAAGCAATTGAATGTATGGCTTCCATAACAAGGATTACACGGTCCTAATCTTCCTGGACCTTCTCTGAACAGACCATTTCCCATAGCTGCTGAAGGTGGATCTTGATTAAGCGATTGCATTTCTCCAAACAAGCCAATAGGTCTCAGCTATGCAAGAGCTATTGGCTTTGCCAATGTGTTTTCGCCATGTTGTACACCAGTGTGGCTGCTGTTTAGCATGGTTAAAAGTTTGTGGCATAGTGGAGAGTAGTGTGGAGTTACATAGAGTGGCATAAGGTGGCATAGAGTGTCGTAGAGTGGAGTGTCGTAGAGTGGAGTGCCGTAGAATCATAGAATGCAGTGCTGTAGATTAGAGAGGCGCAGAGAAGACTGGAGTGGCCTAGAGAGTTGTGGCGCATAGTACAGTGGCGTAGAGCACATTGGCATGGAGTGCAGTGGTGCAGAGTAGAGTAGAGTGGCATAGAGTGCAATGGGGTAGAGTACAGTGGCGTAGAGTGCAGTGGCTTACAGTGAAGTGACTCAGAGTGCAATGGTGGAGAGTAGAGTGCAGTGGCATAGAGTGGTGCAGTGTAAATTGCAGTGTTGTAGAGTGCAGTGGCGTAAATTGAAGTAGTGTAGAGTGTAATGGTGTAAAGTAGAAGTTGGAAAGTAGAGTGCAGTGGCGTAGAGTGAAGTGCTGCAGAGTGCTGTGGTGTAGAGTGCCGTGGCATAGAGTGATGCAGAATAGAGTGGCATAGAGTGCATTGACGTAGAGTGCAGTAGAGTGGCATAGAGTAGAGTGGGGCAGAGTAGCGTAGAGTGGCATAGAATTCAGTAGTGGAGAATGAAGTGTTGCAGGGTGGAGTGTCATAGAGTGCCGTGGTGTAGAGTAGAGTGGCGTAGAGTGCAGTAGTCTAGTGTAGAGTGGTGGAGTAGATTAAAGTGGCATAGAGCACAGTGGTGCAGAGTAGAACAGAGTGACATAGAGTGCAATGGTTTAGATTAGAGTGACATAAAGTGCAGTGACGTAGAGTGTTGCGGAGTAGAGTATAGTGGCATAGAGTGCAGTGGTGCAGAGTAGGTTGGTGTAGAGTGCAGTGGTGTAGAGTGCATTGGCGTACAGTGCAGTGTTTTAGAGTAGAGTGGCGCAAAGGGCAGTGACATATAGTAGAGTGGTACAAGGTAGAGTTGAGTGGTGTAGAGTGCAGTGCAGATAGTGGAGTGGCACAGAGTGGAGTAGAGCGGCGTAGAGTGTAGTGGCAGATTGTTTCAGAGCAGAGTGAAGTGGCATAGAGTGGAGTGGTGCAGGGTAGGGTGGAGAGGTACAGGGTAGAGTGCAGTGACGTAGAGTGGCATAGAGTAGAGCTGCGTAGAGTGCAGTGGTGCAGAGTGGATTAGAGTGGTATAGCGGGGACTTGCATAGAGTATGGTGACGTAGAGTGGAGTGGTACAGATTAGAGTGCATTGACATAGAAATCCATTGTGTAGAGTATATTGGTGTAGAGTGCAGTGGCATTGAGTGCAGTGTTGCAGAGTAGTGTGGCTTGGAGTGGTGTAGAGTGGTGCAGAGTAGAGTGGAGTGGCATATAGTGGAGTGGTGCAGAGTAGAGTGGAGTGGTCTAGACTGGAGTGGTGTAGAGTGCAGTGGTGAAGAGTGCAGAGGTGCAGAGTGGCATAGAGTGCATTGGCATAAGGTATAGTGGTGCACAGTAGAGTAGAGAGGTGTAGAGTGAAGTGTTATAGTGGAGTGGTGCAGAGTAGGGTGCAGTGACACAGAGTGAAGTGGCGGGGAGTGGTGCAGAGTAGAGTGCAGCGGCTTGGAGTAGTGCAGAGTAGAGTGGACAAGCATAAAGTGGGGTATGCATGGGGTGGTAGCGCTCTGCCATTATGGACAACACATTTTCAATTGAAATGACCATTACATTTACACAGACATACAGTTTTACTGATAAAAGTATACACTACACAAACGATAATGAGTGGAAATGTCATCACTTAGTGAATTGATTTGTTATGGTCATATTAAAATATTTGTTTCCCCCACACTTCAGAATTACAAACAATTAGCTCTTTTGTGATTTCCTAATTCCGATATATTCTAAAAATGTCTTCATAGTTCATTAAAGACAATTAAATTAAATTTGTTGTGTGCTAGAAATCAATCATTTCAAAGCAAGATTGTGACATAAATCCTCTCACTTTGCAGTCAGAGAAGGAAAAGTAAACACCAAGCTCCCTTGGAAGGCTGAGTCTCACATTTGACCTCTGTATTTGAATGCACAACAAATGTGACAAGATAAGAACAAGATTTAAAGGCTTGTTTACAGAAAGATAGTACATGGAAGGATACAGTAAATAAAGAATCCTCTTCATGAGGGACGACCTCAAGCTGGACAGCCTAACACAAATAAAGCCAGCAAAACGTAAGCAAGCAAATGTGAATTACAAACCACAAAGCCAATGCGAAGCAAGACTGTATTCCCAGGAAAGCTTTCCGAATGTCCTAAGATGTCTGGCAGGCTTCGACCTAAAAAGACAGGGCCCATCCTGCAGTTTATCAGTGTGGCCCATATTTCCATCACAACCTCTCATATGCTTTTTTAGTATCAATATTTACTATGGATTTTATTAATTGAGTTTGAGTTTTGAGATGGCTCGTTGTTAGGAACCCCTGGGATCTTTGTGTATCACATATAAATTAGATTTCGAAGCACATTTTTTTCGAGGAAATTAGGCTATGAAACTGTCTCATCACATTCCTTTTTCCCATGTCGAGCTGACTACCACAAAGGTCTGCAACCAAGATAATGTTTCTTGAGGTGTAAGTTGCAGTTTTAACACATTTTGCGATACAGGTAACAGAGGCTTCCCAAAAACGTTGTGAACCACTGCAAGACTTCTATCGGGACCGGAAGATTTGACTCCCACTGACTACTGAAAACGAGACTTGACTCCATATATTCAGTTGTGTTTGATACGGTGTGCTGCAGCATTTTGAACTCTTTCAATATTTTGTTGGTAACCTCACACATTTATATATTTGGAGTTTTATAGTGGGCTGCATATAACATTTTGGTTTCTTTGAAGTGCAGGAGGAGGAAAAGAAAAGTTAAATCAGAAGCAAAATCGGTGGAGAGAGAGAAATGTTTCATCATTATTCGATATAAGCTCTATCCTTTTTTGATTCCGCAAAGTAGAAATGTTTATAAAATGTAACAAAAGTCTGCAAAAAGTAGCTCTTAATCATTAAAGATGTTTGTAATTGTATTTTTAGACAGGCTGTCTTTGTCTTAGTCAGAAAGCAATGGTAAACTGTTTTCCCCAGCTTTGAATTGTCTCATTCTAGATGACTCGTGAATATAATTGACCATATGATCTAACAGACCTTTTAATTCTAGTTTTTGCGTATTCAGATGGATAAAGGGCGAAATCTCGCCTATTTCTGAGTGACTGCTTTTCCAATATGTAAATCTCTATCCCCAAGGTTGTTACATTTTCTACCACTAAGTTGTACAGCATGCCCTACAGTTCTTTAAAATCAATGGGGCAGATTTACAACTTCTGGCGCATCCCTGCAAATCAGCAGGGATGCGCCAGAATAGTTGCGACACGCAATTCTCTCCTTGCGCCACCACGGAAGCGCCGCATTTACAATGCGGCGCACCGTGGCGCAAGGAAAGGCCGATGCGTGTCGCATCCTGTGGCGCAAGGGCGGCGCATTGCTGGAGTCGTGTCGCAAGCGCGACGCAACTCCAGCAATGCTCGTGGGCCGCCCATACCTAACGTGGTGCGCCACTCCTTACGCCTGCTTGAAGCAGGCGTAAGGATTCGTCGCAGCGGCGTCGGAAAAGTGACTGAGTGAAATCTTGTAGATTTCACTCAGCCACTTTTGCGAGGCGTTCCTGCGCCGGAACGCCCCCCCCATCTCCGGAACGCCCACATGAAACCTGACGCAGGTTTCATGTGGCGCAGGACTTTACTACGTGACGCATCTCCCTAGATGCGTCACGTTGTAAATACCCCGCAGCATGGCGCTGGCTTTACGCCGCCGTTGCGTCACAGAAGTGACGCAACGGCGGCGCTAAAGTGGCGCAAGGGGCTTGTAAATCTGCCCCTATGAGTCTGACCGAAAAAAGAGTTGTCATATGCTTTGCAACGTGGAGTTAGAAAGCCAGCAATTTTAATCTGCACATGTAAATTCAGTTTCCTTCCTGTGAGATGTTTCTTTTTATTGCTAGTCTTTCTTATTGGTTACACATCATGGTGAGTGGAATATCGATTACAATTCTGTAAAGTACCACAGTCAGTCTACACCTGATCGGACGCCTATATTTTATATTTTGCTCACCTTTGTAAGTTGTTACGGTTCAAAATATATAACTTTATGTGTAAAATGTTTTGCTCATATAAGGCCTGATTTGCAAATTTCCCAGAAATAAGTTATAGATTTACTTCTTTTGGCATATTCACGCTTTTTGGAAACATTTCCAACTTTTTAGAAATTCACAAGGATTTCAAGGAGCCCTCCTTGGAATCTGCAACTGTTGCGGATTTCCATGAGTACTCACATGTATAACCACTTCCAAACAGGGAAAGGCAAACAGGTGTAAAAATCTGTATTTAGAAATGTAATGCAAAAGTGCTCTTGCATTTGGATGCTTTTTCTCTATGTGGAAAATATTTTCCTCATGGAGAAACCCTTGTCCGACCCCATTAATTTTAGGGGTGATTCCTCCTCAGTCTTAGCCCAAAATGTATTTTCTATTGGCTTTCACACCAGTAAATGTACACTCGTATGTGGTGCGGTAAACTACTTGTAAAAGTTGATGACTACTCATAAATTTTCAGTATGGTGGTGTTCACAAATTTTTTCATGTGGACCCACCTAGGAACGCCACCATCCTTTACTCAAGTCGAAATTCCACCAAAATTCCAGAAATTCTCTGTGAGCAATTTCTTTTCTCCATGGATACAATCCCATTATTCGTGATTTTGTGAACAAGAAATAGGAATTTGCCATTTTAATTGACATTTTTTTGTAAACCTGAGGTGAACACGGGTTCACAAAAAGTTTTAAGAACACTTACTGTTTAATCTTCATTTTTTAGAATTTATACAAGAAATAATAGTGTAAATGTTGGAATAAATCTGGGAAGTGTGCAGCTATGCCCCAAATTCATCATAGCGAGCTTTAGGTACCCCTTCGGGGGTGATTCAGGTGCGTAATAAATAAAAAAAAAAAAAACATAGATTTTTGATATCCAGCTTAACCACAGATGACCAGCATGTGTAGGTGCTGGAGGTACTTTGTGTGACAGAGACTAAGACTCAAACTAGGTTTCTGCTTTCAGAAGGGGCACGCAGTGTACCCTTCTTAAGCCGAGTCTGACTTCCATCAGTTCACTGGGCTGTGGAGGACTGACAATGGAGGTAGCAAGATGATTAAAGAGGCAGGGCTGGCCTTCTTCCTGGCCCTGCTTGGGGGAGATGCCCACTAGTCCCTCCCATATTTTTTTACTTGCCAGCTGGTACCCTGCAACTGGGTCCTTTGCCCATCCATGTGGGATATGGATGTTGCATGTGCACCTTGCTATGTGTGCTGAGGCTGTTTATGTGGAGATTGTGTGATACATACTGAAATCCATTTTGAATTTTCTCCATCTGAATGGTATCGAAGGTGAAGGACTGGAGCTAACCCATAAAGCAGTTGTGGAAATGGTTTGGGTTTCTTCTGAATGGTAACTAACAGATGCCCACCACCATCTTGCCAGCACCCTGTAACAAAGACCTTGGCTGGACCAATCTGAGTGGAATATACAAGCTGACTGTTGGATTACAAAACTACTGTTTGCAACCTCAGTACAGACACGAAAAAGAAGTTCAAGCCAGGGTGCCAAGATTTTGCTACCAACATCCCGGGTCTCCACAGCAGTTGTGACCGAGAAACCCTCTGTGCCCCAGGGATGGGGTTTCTACTGCCAACTCCTCTTGCTAGGTTTGACACCAGCAAAATTGGACCTAGACCCTGCTGTGAGAGAGAGACTTGACAGACTGCTCAGACAGGGGCCTGTGAAGGTGCACTTGAATGAGGGAGATGCTGTTGAGGTGCCATGAAGGAGCTAGGCAGGATGAAGATGTCCACTGCATCACCAGGGTAGAACCTGCATCAATCTGCAAGGGTGAGGTCCAGGACACCCAAAGTGTCCTTGCAGTGAACAGATTGTGTACCCCCTGTGGATGAAGATAACTGAAGAACTCAAGCCTGACAGAGTTCCATTGCAACACCAAGCACTAAGAATGTGTCAAAACATTCAGCCTCCTTGCCCCACGAAGAAAGGGCTGGAGGAGAACCGCATCGTCCGAGAGGCCTATACCTGGACCTAAGTACTTCCTGTTGCAAGAAGGTGGACACTTAGCATATTTTGGTGGTGGGTTTTGTATCTGGGCACGAGGGATATCCTTAGTCACAAGATCCATCAAGCCACAAGCACTGCATCCGCACTGCAGCCTCCTTGACTGGTCCTGGCACTACCTCTGTTTACCTGTTACACTACATTGACACCATAACTGGCGCTCACACATCAGTCAGCAGGGTCTGCAAAATAAAATAGCAATGTAAAACCTGAGGAAAATAACAGGGGGGGGGAGGCAAAGTTATCAGGTACAGGCAGGGAAATAATTGCTGGCCCACAACTGGTTGGCATACCCTAGAGATTTATCGTGTCCAAACACAACTTTAAGGGAGAACTACAGAGACTGATTGGGAACTGTTGCACAAGAAGCACCAATGAGGTTCCATCACAGGGACAGCTTAGGCTGTCTGCCTCTGATCACTGAAAGTTATCAGTACCAAGTATAATTTACTGCCTTCTGTGATATTATGTATGGTATTACGTTATGTATGCTTTGAATAATATATTTATCTTTTCTAAGCAAAAGTATTGACTGGACTGCTCAATGTCATTACCTTATAGTCCTGTGCTAAAGGGGTGTACTTGGTGCTCAGTTTTGGGCTCAATAGTAAGGTTATGCTCCAGGATACCAGTGGAATAGGGCTCACATTTTCACAGTTGGAGCCCAGTAACCCATGTCTGCCCTGGGGCTCCTCAAAAAGTTCTCACAGTAAATATCATTATTATCGAGATAGGTGGTGTCACCCCCTCTGGTACAGATACCCTTTACATGTAAAATGCCATATTCACTTTGAATGCAGTTTGAGTATCCTTGACTTATTTGAAGCCTTTCGTGATTAATAAAAGGGGACTATTCACAAATAAATTGCTCACCTAAGTACCATTTATGTGAGCAAAACATGATCTTTCCTGCGTTATTAGTTTAATTATTCCCACATACAAAATCAAGCATGACACAGTTCTCGTCCGCTAAGTCAACAGTTACCACAAACTAAACATTGGCAAATTCACATTTCATTTTAGCATGAAAAAAGCAGTTTATTTAAAGTCCCTTGAGCTGATCCTGCCTCTGTTTATACAGATGTAGGTAAGACTCATTGCTGCTGTACTGGCTTGTTATTTAGTCTGAAAAGCAGTCTGCTCCCATGCACCTCCAAGGGCTATGAAAGCATAAGCAGAAGAGATGGCATGTGCTGTCTGAAATATAAATTCTTTCAAACGGGATGTGTGTCACCAGTTGGCCTAAACCTGCATATACATCCCACGGCAAAACTGAGACAAGTGCAAAGCGTATAGGTGTGAATAAAGCACAAGGACATAATTATTGTTTATCACCTCTAGGTCGGAAGTCTTGCCTGTGGGGACCTGAAACCATTTGTGGGGTGGTATTGAATGTGAATCTCCTTGAAGTCACTGTGATGATATATCTCAAGAGGCTATCCTGCATTTTTTTGCTCTGTCCTGAGCACCAACAGCTGCAGGGCAGAAGCTCATTTCACTTTTTTTGAAGGAAGGTTCAAGAAGTGAAGCAAGCATTGGCAATGCCAATAGGTCTCGCCGATGGGAGACCAATTGGCTTTGTCAATGGGATGGGGGTGGTGCACGGAGATCGCCTGAGAGATGGAGAAGCGTGCTTAAGTGAAGAATTTGGTTTGAACTTAAATATTAGCCCTAGAAGAGTGTTCAATATTTTAAAAATAGTCACTAACGATAAAACATAGATGCAGTTCATACTTGTGATAAAGTGTCAATTGAGGTGTCATATTTAAGGCATGGAATGTCACACATAAGTGCATTGCACACATGGTAACGTCACTGTAGGAAAGTAGGTTCTGCTTTTATGGTTACCCCCACTTTTTGCTGGACTTATTCTATTTTCTGACTAGTCTGACTGGGATCCTGCTAACCAGGACCCCAGTCAATGTGCTTCCTCCCTAAAATTGACAGTGGTAAGTACTTTGAAACTGAACAAAGGATACAGGAGTATCCTCCCCTCTATCCAGCCCCTCCTCTAGGAGGGACCCTTGAATCATCCCAACCCTTTCCCTAGGGTACTTAAGGGCTTACCTTTGGGCGGCTCTACAGATTCATCGTGGAACAAGATTCAAATCTGAAATCACTTCGACTTCAACCGTCTGGGCACTTCTGGAACCGAGACTGCATCAAGGAAGACTCCTGCTATTCCTGGTCTTGTCGTCCTCCCAGTCTTCTGCATTGTCTGTACCTGTGCTTCATCCAGGTTCTTCTCCAGGCCTGTGGGCATCAAAGACACCTGAAGTAATCTCCCTTGGAGTAAAGGAGTCACTCCCCTGCCTCTGCAGGCATCACAACCAAACTGACCGGTCTGCTGCTCTCGACATCCTATGGACTCCGAAAGGCTCAGCAACACAGGTGGTGATTCTGCAACTCCCTCGAGGCCTGCACTGTCTTCTCAGCAGGTTTGAGGCCAGTATCCCTCGTTGGAACCACTGGAACAGAACCCCTGTGCACAGCATCGACTTGCCGCTGCCAAGGCTTGTTGACTCTGTCCTCCACAGATCTTCGGGCTACGAGAGGTTCCAGCCTACTGCATCTCTTTCTGCCAAGATCTCCATCCTCACCACATCCTCTGCAACGCGGGCCTGCATCTTTGGTGAGCTGCTTGAGGTCCTCTTGCGACTCCTGTGCCTTCGGCCTGCGGGTCCTCTGGGGGGGTCTTCTTTGGCTTCAGTGAGCTCCCCTGCTTGCTCGGGCCTGCTCTGACTCTCCTGCACTTGGGGAGTCCCTCGGACCTTGCTGGTCCTAGCGCTGCACCTTTTTCGTTTTCCACATCTGTTGCTGCTGCCAAGGCTTGTTGGTGCTCCTGCCGAACACCGATCCCCTAGTTCCGCTATCCCTATTATTGTTTGCTCTCTATATTGAGCCTTTTATAAGGCACTTGCGGCAAAACGTCAGGATTCCTCCAGTGTCTCTTAACGGACTGGAATTAAAATTAACCGCATATGCGGTTGACATTGCTATCTTTTCCTCTAACCCGGTAGATGCTATAGTCGAAATCACACAAGAGGCACAGCATTTTGGCTATTTTTCTGGCTACAAACTAAATCTGACTAAGACTCAGACAATTTTAAATTTTCAACCTGAAACGGCTCCAACAATACTAGGGATTACAACAACAGTAACATATTTGGGAATCTGTTTTAGTAGCCGAGTGGACGATGTGGTCTCTTTGAACTATGAGCCATTGCTTAAAACAGTCATGGCAAAATTACGTAGTTGGCACCGGCTTCCTCTTAGTATATATGGAAGGTGCAATATAGTGAAAATGAATATTCTCCCAAAATTTTTATATCTATATCGTACAATCCCTTTAAGAGTGCCCTGGACATTTTTCAAGCGTTTAGATAGTGCCATAGGCAGTTTAATATGGGGTTACAGACGTGCAAGGAGAGCTCTCCGCTATATCAAACTACCTTATAAACAAGGTGGCTTTAAGCTTCCAGATTTCAAACTTTATTTTTGGGCCGCATTTGTTGGTCGAATTTGAAGCTTGCTTAGTGGGCCTGATACTGGTACTGCTTGGCTGTCATACCAACTGGCCTGTGGGCCAAATACTGGGTTCCTGCTTTATAAAACGGCTGACCCCAATTACTACAAGCGGGTCAGGTTTAAGATAATCAGAGATATTACCAGGATATGGCAAGACATTCGTAAGGAATACTCTTTGCCAGTGCTGCATCAGTATACGATGTTGTGGGGCAATCCTATACAGCCCGACATATTCCATGATCACATTGGTAGATGTTGGCAGCACAAGAGTATTTCTCATCTTCGTCAGCTTTTTGTTGGACAAGGGTTTCGATCTTTTTTAGCCCTGAAAGACGAGTTTGGGCTGCAACAGAGTACATTTTTTAAGTATTTACAAGTAAGGGACTATTTCCTATGGGGTCAGAGGATATCAGAAATGGTGAGTCCCTCTGAAGTACTATCTGCACTCTTTCAGACTTCAGGCCGAGGAACTATCGGTACAGTTTATCAGAAACTACTAGCAGCCGCTAGCGATGACGGTTTGCAGGTAGCAGCGAAATTAAGTCGGATCTTTCAAACCAATATAACAGGCGAGGAAATACAGGCTTCACTGGATACCATAGACGCAGCTGTAACTTCAACAACATAGGATAGTTTTCATGCTGTATTATACCCCTGAGCTCATTTCCAAATGGGCTACGACCCAACCCTCGGCTAAATCACTTTGTCCAAAATGCTATGTTTATGCTGCATATCTAAGATATATGTTCGTCACTTGTCCAAGGTTGAACACATTTTGGATAGGTGTAACCTCTATACTTAGATTAGTGGTTGGCTATAACGTCCAGATCGCAGAGAAGGAAGTATTACTGGGGGTAATACGAGACATGGGCAGTTATAGGAGACTATTAGTCTCAATTATTATATTATGTGCTCCCTTATGTATAGCTCGAGTTTGGATTCAAAGCACGAGCCCAAGCATTAACAAATTTTGGGCCTTACTAAGACAAATATATGAAATGGAAGTAGCACTAGCCAAGGCCAGAGGCCCACGATCTTGGTTAAAATTTATAAGGGTCTGGTCTAACCTCCAATGGGATTAATATATTATTTTTTCCTCCCTTTTCTTTGGATCTTTGTATTAGCCTCTCTAGATTCTTACTTTAAATTGTGTTATTATTCTTGCTGATGTTGTCTTTTCCTTGTACGTTTATGGTTATTGTATTAGGCTTTGATTGAAGTTATTTCTCTATTTTTGTATATTATGTATGCTCTATTGTCTGTCATCAGTCTTTTCTTAATTCTCTTTGGGTACTGTATTATACTTATGGCTACGAAAAAGAATAAAAATATGTCTCAAGAGGCTATCCTGCATTTTTTTGCTCTGTCCTGAGCACCAACAGCTGCAGGGCAGAGGCTCATTTCACTTTTTTGAAGGAAGGTTCAGGAAGTGAAACAAGCATTGGCAATGCCAATAGGTCTCGCCGATGGGAGACCAATTGGCTTTGTCAATGGGATGGGGGTGGTGCACGGAGATCGCCTGAGAGTTGGAGAAGCGAGCTTAAGTGAAGAATTTGGAATTTGGTTTGAACTTAAATATTAGCCCTAGAAGAGTGTTCAATATTTTAAAAATAGAGTCACTAACGATAAAACATAGATGCAGTTCATACTTGTGATAAAGTGTCAATTGAGGTGTCATATTTAAGGCATGGATTGTCACACATAAGTGCATTGCACACATGGTAACGTCACTGTAGGAAAGTAGGATCTGCTTTTAGGGTTACTCCCACTTTTTGCTGGATTTATTCTTTTTTCTTACTAGTCTGACTGGGATCCTGCTAATCAGGACCCCAGTCAATGTGCTTCCTCCCTAAAATTGACAGTGGTAAGTACTTTGAAATTGGTCAAAGGACACAGGAGTATCCTCCCCTCTGTCCAGCACCTCCTCTGGGAGGGATCCTTGAATCATCCCAACCCTTTCCCTAGGGTACTTATGGGCTTACCTTTGGGCGGCTCTACAGCTTCATCGTGGGACAAGATTCAAATCTGAAACCACTTCAACTTCAACCGTCTGGGCACTTCTGGAACTGAGACTGCATCAAGGAAGACTCCTGCTGTTCCTGGTCTTGTCGTCCTCCCAGTCTTCTGCATTGTCTGTACCTGTGCTTCATCCAGGTTCTTCTCCAGGCCTGTGGTCATCAAAGACACCTGAAGTAATCTCCCTTGGAGTAAAGGAGTCACTCCCCTGCCTCTGCAGGCATCACAACCAAACTGACCGGTCTGCTGCTCTCGACATCCTATGGACTCCGAAAGGCTCAGCAACATAGGTGGTGATTCTGCAACTCCCTCGAGGCCTGCACTGTCTTCTCAGCAGGTTTGAGGCCAGTATCCCTCGTTGGAACCACTGGAACAGAACCCCTGTGCACAGAGTTGACTTGCCTCTGCCAAGGCTTGTTGAGTCTGTCCTCCACAGATCTTCGGGCTACGAGAGGTTCCAGCCTACAGCATCTCTTTCTGCCAAGATCTTCATCCTCACCACATCCTCTGCACCACGGGCCTGCATCTTTGGTGAGCTGCTTGAGGTCCTCTTGTGACTCCTGTGCCTTCGACCTGTGGGTCCTCTTGAAGGTCTTCTTTGGCTTCAGTGAGCTCCCCTGCTTGCTCGGGCCTGCTCTGACTCTCCTGCACTTGGGGAGTCCCTCGGACCTTGCTGGTCCTACGCTGCACCTTTTTCGTTTTCCACATCTGTTGCTGCTGCCAAGGCTTGTTGGTGCTCCTGCCAAACACCGATCCCCTAGTTCTTCTCTTCCAATGTGGGACAGCTCATGAACAGCTCCTGGTCTTCCACAGCATCACCTGGTCCTCACAGCTGCAGTGACAAGGTCTCCATCATCCTTCCTGCATCTTCCGTCATTGGTGGCCACTGGTCTTCAGTGCCTCCTGGTCACTTCAGAGTGGCATAGACTCTGTCCCCTCTGCTTGCAGGTACCTCTCTTCAAGAATCCATCCTTGGATTCCACCAGACTCTTTCACCTTCTTTGCCAGCAGCATCTTTACTGAAGTCTTCCATTGTGGTCTACGGCGGTTTCTAACGTCACTTCGCACCTAGGCACCCGGCTTCCCTGGTGTAGGTATCCTGGTTCCTGGGGCATCCACGAGTGGGGTGACTCTCCAACCTTCTATCTTCCACAGGGTTTCTTCGGGGTCCACTAGAAAGGGTTCTTCTTCTTAAAAACTGCAACGTGACTTCCCCATTGACTTGCATTGAGTAAGCAGCTGTGTTTCCACTCTGCCCACAGCCTCCTTGGGGTTCCTGGGTACTTACCTTGGGTGGTTCCTTGGGTCTCCAGCTCTTCTGAGACTTCTGGTTCAAGTCTCGACTTCGGTCGCAGTTCACATTCCACCACTTTTGTATATGGTTTGGTCTCCTCCTGGAGACCACAGTGCATTTGTGCTTACTTACCTGCTTCCATTTGAAATATTGTGTGTATTGTGTTGATATCTCTTGGTAGGAGATATAAAAAGGTGTTAGTGAGGGTGTATAATAAATATAACTATTTTTATAACTACACTGTGTGGTTCTTTTTCGTTTAACCTACACTATATGATTAGGTCTGGTAAAACAAGCTGCTTAACACTCCTGGACTAAGCCTGAAGGCTGCTCTCCACAGCTACCACTTAGAGAGCTTTCTATAGTTGTATAAGACCACTAAAGTCACCATAAGGGTTGCCTGGATTAGTGCAAGGTGCTTCACTTAAATAAGTGGGCACCATACACTAAGCCAGCCTCCTCCAGTCACAGACACTGCAAACTTGGTAGCCCTGAGCGCTGTACGAAGACAGTGCAGGAAAAAGAGACCTAAACTGGAGACGGTTATTCGAAAATACAATTCAAATATTTCTGATAAACGTCTAATTTTACAGTCGGTAGAGACATAAAAGTAACCCAATATACAATGTTGACCAAGAATATAGTTTTTTTTTAACATGCATTTGAAGTGCCTTTGACGGCTTAGTAGCAATTCCTCTCTTCACCTGTCGGTATACATGACAATTCTCACTTGAGTATTGGAGATGCATATAATCTCGGACATTACACAATAAATGCTTATTACACAATAATAAAAAATAATGCATTTATTGCTTTAACAGCTCTTGGGTATGATCACTAAAAACCATGTTTTATGTGTTTTCGCTATTAGCCTATGAAGGAATTGACATAACTTGGTTTGGTTTTGAAAAACATACATGGTGGATCTTTGAGGAATGGGACACGTGTTTGTTGATCCAGAAGGTAGTGGAGGGGCTCACTGGAACCCTCAGCCTATGCAACACGCATACTCGAGTGCAGACACGCAGCTTTAGTGTAACTCCGCAAGCACGACCTGTTTAACTTTGTTACTGTGGCAGGGGCCGCTATGTAAGAAGTATTCCTTGTTGTATATATGGAATCTGAACACTATGAGAGTTTTTAACAGTTGTCAATTACACAAACACATGTGAAAATACATCACATCGGCTCAACACTCTGGGCAAATCATTTAATCTCCCGTTGCGCTCATGTAAAGCACTTGTATACCTTCGGGTTGAGATCACGCTATATAATGATCCGGGTTTGAGTCTCGGCGTCGGCTCAACATTCTGGGCAAATCATTTAATCTCCCATGCGCCCATGTAAAGCACTTGAATACCCTCGGGTCGAGATTGCGCTATATAATTATGTGGTAGCGATGGTGACAGACAGTGCACGGCAACGCAAACATTGAAATAAAAGAAAGACATGACTGTCAATTGCATCACATAATATGCATACTGAAACAGAACAAAGGACAAGTGATTACTTTTCTGACGACGTTACCTTTAATGCCATTCATAGATATTTACATTCTTGCACGTTATTGTAATTTAAACCTCAAGTAATCTTTACAGCAGTATTTTCGATTGAAATATGTTTATGTTTTGATGTTCAGTCACCTAAATTAGCATGTATGTTGCCCATATAATCTGCCTGACCTTAAAATGACTGTCTTTCAAGGTAATAATTGGGGAGAGGATGTGGTGTAACGGCACGAGCTGCTGACTTTGGATTTGCAGGAACTGCGCTCGAGTCTCGGCATCGGGTCCACATTCTGGGCAAATCATGTAATCTCCCTGTGTGCTCATGTAAAGCGATTGAATACCTTTGGGTCAAGATCGCGCTATATAATAACCTGGCTGTGATGGTGACACATGAAAGCGGGCGCCGTGGTAATAAAGCCTTGAAAAGTTCAAATGCTCGTGTGCAGTGCTTTTGAACAAAGGAAAAACTAGTATCTTTTACAAATGCTAAAATGGGACAAGTCGAAGATTACAAGTACTAGGGCGCTGATCCGTGGGAGTAATCAACTGACAAAAAGGTGGGACAAAGAGGAAAGATTAACCACTCAGAAGCAAGGATTTTTAAAGGACATTGATATAAACAAATGAAAAGCAGTGGGCGGGCTGGAAGCCCACAAATGATATGCAGCATGTCTCAGAAAGACAGCGCAAGCACTGTCTAGGCTCAATCTAAAAATGCCTCCTTGTCCTCAGACTTACAATAAATAAAAGTAGTCATTTTACTGTGGTTCAATTTGAATGTAAGGCCTGGGTTTTAAGTAGCTCTGTTTATGGCCATTCCTTGTAGGTAGTTTCAAGCCTTAGGCCCAAATCTTAAACTTTTTAGATGAGTAGTTGAGTCTTACTCAGAGTTACACCAGAATATCCAGCCCTGATTTACAAAGTATTTTCTGTGAGTAGTTTCCAGAAGCAGTAGAAGATTGGCATTATATATTACTTCTGGAAATACATGAGTAGCTCACACCTATGCCTGAAGTAAGACAGACCTCTTCAGGTGTGTTTTACTTCAGGCATAGGCATAAATATTGCTTCAGGGTTTTCTCTTTAATTTAATCTGTTTTGTACATGGACATTTCATGTGATATTTTACTGGTATTTTTGAAGACATTGTGAGACTATCAAAATATCATTTGGCAAAAATGCAATCTGGTGTGTAAGCTGTTCCAAACAAGTATCACTAGCTGAATTCTGCATTGTTACTTTTTGCAATTTTCAATGCAAAGTAAGTGTAATCTACTAAATATGCACAAAGACAGATAGTCACAGATAAGAAATGGTTAACTAAGTGTGTTAGCAGCAGCGGTGACCACATATCAATCACTATGTTGTTGATGTTTTAGTTAATGTAGTTTACTATACTGATATAGTTCATTCATCCATACCACTGTTTGTGCATTTATTGATTGTGATGGTAACTATGCTTCTATGGTAGATACTTATTACTACTTGTTTGCAGTTGCCTTTGCTTTTCAAGAACACCTATATACTCATTTAGAGGCCACCGCAGTACTAACAATCAGTGGCAAAGCCACCAGATCTTGACTATGAGAACTATTGGTCTTGGCAATGATTTTTAGCCAAGCTGCACACCAACATCGCTACTGCTCAGCACGGCCCAAAATAATAAAAAAAAAAAAACACTTTGATGCAGCCAGTGATATTGCGCTTTCTTTATCAAAAAGACAAACAAACAGAGAAGTGGGTTTGGGAGCAAGGCGACACAGAGGGAGGTAAGGCAGGAGAGAAGGACATGGGTGGGGGAGAGTGCAGGTAAGAGACAATGTGGAACCACATGGAAAACAGTGGGTAGGTGGGAATGCTTAGGGAAGCCCACAGACAATGGAGGGTGGGCGGGAGAGGCTGGTGAAGCAAGCTGACTACAGAGGGTGAACAGGAGGGTATGGGGAGCAAGCTGATAATGGCGAGCAGGAGGGAGGGAAGGGGGCTGCAAGCTGACAGTGAAGAGGGGATGGGAGGGGATGAGTAAGCAAGCTGTCAATGGAGAGTGGGCAGGAGAGGCTGTGAAGCACGATGACAACAAAGGGCAGGCTCTAAACCCACTGTAAGCTAACAATATGTCTCGCAACAGACTTAGGAGAGGCCTAAACAGTCAGAAAGTGTTTTTGCTGGTTTTCTGTGTTACAGGCTGCACCAGTTATGACAAGCATGCTACCTGCACTCACTCAGATTATGCTCTCGGGGGCTTGTTTATTAGAGATTTGCACCACAGGAGCGTCACTTTTTTTATGCTCTGGTGGCGAAAGCCTCTCAATCATTTCTATGAGGTGATTCAAAGCCATGCTGCATGGCGTTGCATGGCCTCATAGATATGGAGTAAAACAAAGCAGCGCAACACATTGCATTGCCTTACTCTGCGTTCCATGGGCGTTGCAGTGGGTGTTCCCACACAACACCCGTGCATTTTGACGCTGCCCCAGATTTACTCAATCACCTAAACCTGGGACAGCGCCAAAACCTTATGCCTCACCAGAGCAGGCGAAACAAGAAAAAATATTTTTATTTCTCCTCGTTTTTTCCTCTTTCCATGTGTGCTGCAATCTGCAGCCCACATAGAAAGAGGAAAACGCCTTTCTGGATTGTTTTTGTGCAGGAAGGTGCCCCTTCCTGCACAAAAACAATCCTGCCTGCAACGGAGGCAACCTTTCACCATGGTGCAAGGGTGCCTATGTTGGAGCTAGGCAGCAAATTGTGCGCCCGCACAGAGGGAAAGGACAGGAATGCACCGTATTTAATAGATACGGTGCATTCCTGCCCTTTCACATTGGGTAGGGCAGTGCAGAAAGAAGACTTGCGACACTGCCCTATGCCATTCCTCATAAATCAGGCCCTCGGTTACAACTTATGGTAACACTGTGAAACGACAACCTATGATGCAAAATTATTTGCAAAACAGGGCCTAAAACTGAAATTGTTATTCCGCCTTTTTTGCATCAATGTCTAAGTCGCAAAAACTCAGAGAGCTTCCACTGCAAATGTTTTGGTTTCTTGTACCTGCTTTTTAGGCCTGACTCTGAATAAAAACTCCAGGGCACTTTTTTAGCTCTGTCAAAAATAATTTTTAATTTGTGAGGGCCTGGCACCTCTACAAAAATTGCTACTTGGTCCTCACTGCCTCTTGCAGTCTGCCACTTTATGTGCAAGCACTGTTAGCAGTGGCCATCTTCGAAAAAGCTTTATCATTCTTACTTGCAATAAAGAATTTCAAACGTCCATTGCAAGATGGGCAGTCATGTGTGTTCATGTCTATGCATTCACATGCAGCCATTTTCGACTGATTTTTAAAAAAAATACTTTTATAAAAATCATTCAAAGATGGCTGGACGTGCATGCACACTCTGCAACTGAATGTTCTTGCTAAGTTTTATTATGTTTTACTTACCCCACATGGCTGGTGCATTGCTTCTGAATGTATTGGCCTTCTTGTAAAAGTAAAGCAAGCATTGGCAAATCCAATAGCTTTGTCGCAGCATATTAAATCCCTGATCTACTGGCGTTGCCAATGCCGTTTCAGCTATGTCAATTCAGGTTCTCACTATCATCTTCAAATTCTTAAATTATTAATACTTTCACTTAATTATTTTGTAATTGTCTTTTTAATATAAGGAATTAATGCAATTGAGAATAGCCCAAGATTAAACATAACATGCAACCTACAGGCTTGGCATCATGAAGTTTGATCAGCACTGCTTCTGCTTAAAACAGCAGGCTCAAAAACCCCACAATTTCTCCAACATTATATCAGCGCAGAAGGTGACATATTGAAGGGTGTTCAGAAAATTTAGGTAGGGTGGAACAGTGTAATTTATCAGAGTATAAAACCATTGTAAAGTACTAAGATCAATATTTTCCTATTTCCAAGCAAAGTTTCATTTAGCCACAAGATAGAATATAAAAACACCATACATATCCGACAAGGTGAAATTGTCTGTTTCATTCTTCGCGAGGGCCTATGGGGAGGACTGGGAAGGACTGTCTCTTATCAGTGATGGAGAGGCAGTTTGGAGCCACAACTTTCTCAGCGCGAGGAGAGAGGGAATCGTGGCAGACAAAGTTTTGGATTACAATATGTATGTGGCTCTTTTTTATGTGCATTTTTGGGCATTACCCTCACTAAAGATCTTCAAATTTATCAGATCGGCTAAACAGTGGTCGCTATGTATGGAATAGTTGCCCAAAGGAGAGAACAGTACCTTAATCAATAAAGTATAATATATATTGAATTTTTAGTAGCATTTATTTATCGCATTATACTCGAGATAAGGTGCAGATGATATTTGTAGATGGATAGCATGCTTCTCTGTGGGGGTGCTGAATGGAAGCGAGTATCTGTTATGTGCACTCTGTGAGTAGTTGTTTGATTCCCTGCGTGAGGACCAGAGATGTTCTGGCACTGCACCTTGACATGTAGTCAAGTGAATGATGTGACAAATATCACTTTTAAACTCATAGATACTAGTGTATGGAAGAGGTGAGTGCAGTGTGGTGTAGGTTGGAAGTGTTTTGAGTCATTCATGCATGGCAAAGCCTGCTCACATAGGGGCTCATTTACAAGCCCTGTGCGCCACCAGAACGTCGCTTTTTGTGATGTTCCAGTGGCCTACAATTCTTAGCCATATCTATAAGACCACCCTGCGTGACTTTTCATGGCCTTGTAGATATGGAGTGAGGCAACGCAGCGCAAGTCGCTGCGTTGCCTCACACGACGATGGAGAGGCTTGTTATGGGCATTATGGTGGGTGTTCCCATGTAATACCTATGGCATTTGACACATTCCCAGATTTACAATGTTCCATAAACCTGGGAATGCGTCAAAAGCCTATGCCTCACAAAAACAATCATCCCTACAATGCAGGCACTTTTGCACCATGGTGCGTGGGTGCCTGCATTGGCTTTCCTATAGATACGGCGCATTCCTGCCCTTTTCTTTTGACGTTGGGCAGTGCAGCAGGAAGGCTTGCGGCACTGTCCTATGCCAAAAAAAATTGTAAATGAGGCTCATAGTTTCACTGTAATCATCCAGCTAAATTTGTACAGGGAGAGGAAAAAAGGAGATCTGGTTGTGACTACCATCCATAATGTATTTTGTTCCATGTTTTGGTGGCTGTGGGCCTGAGTTCTGTGTCATCCAAGGCTGCTAGTAATGGCACCGTTCACTCACTATGTAATCATCTTAGAAAGAGCCAAGTCTGCACTGTCTTCCTGAATTCCAGGAGGTTCTGGATGTTTCTTGTCTTTCCTGGAGAGAATTTCGATGTTTTGTACGCCCAGTCAGAGATTTTAATTCCGTCGGCGGAATTATAGTAATTCCGTGTTACCCTTGTAATGCAAAATTACTTGATTATTTAAATTCCGCCGCTCCACTGGTGGAATTAAAGTATGCAGTGGTTTCTAAATTTTGGAAACCACTGAATACCACTCGGTATGTTTGGCTGTGCTATTTTCATAGTGCAAAATGCACCCTTGCATCTTATTTTGGACACAAGAGTGCATTTAGTGCTATGAACATAGCGGCAAATCCCCAGTGCACCACACAGTGGAATTCTGCGGAATCTGGTAGAATTTTAATGTAATTCCATGTGATTCCGCAGAATGAAACTCTGCCAATTCCACCCACCCCCAATGTTTTGCTGTATGTGTGGAGAAGGATGTTTCAAAAATGTGATCCTTCTTGTCAGAAAGGATATCAGCTGGGGTGCCTATCTAGAGGGGAGGTTCTCTTCTGTTGATATATTTCCAGCTTTATTTGAATGAAGGATTGGCTTGTGCCATAGATGGTCACATTGGTGATGCAGATAGTTTTGAAGGCTGAGCATCTGGCAGGGGATACCTGTGGAATGCTTGTAGGACAGGCGGATCACTTGGGGTAAGGTTTTGCTGCAATGCTGTGGATCCTTCACAGTCTTGAAAGCGGAGAGAGAGTTGGTCCTCTGGATACTTTCTGTAGTCATGATGGGGAAGGACAAGGTCAAGTGCAGCCTCAAGCTTCAGCAGTCAATTGATATGCAGGAAGACATATAGAGTTTACATGGTATAGAAGGACCAGGAATAATCTGGAGTTCACGATTAATCCAAGGATTTTCACTTCTGTTGATGGTTTACATAGTAGCATCTCTGTTTTAGATGAATTATGTTTAAGGTGACATCTCAGATGACTCTGAGAGAATAGTCTAGTCCTGAGATATCTAGGTCCCTCATATATTTCAGTTTCAAAGTTTTTCAGAGTCATTTTTTGGGAGATTGGAGGAATGGGCCCAAACTAGTAATATTTTAAGTCCAGTTCAGTACGGTTTCAGGGAGGGGAAGGGAACTATGGAGCAATGCTTAAATCTAGAGAATAGGCAAATATGTGGTGGCAAAGAAAAGCACCCTCCATCTAGCTTTCATGGACCTAAGCAGTGCCTTCGACCGAGTTAATAGGTCAAAGCTGTGGTCGACTCTAGCTGACAGGGGTTTGCCAAAAACCCTGCTGGACTTTGTATGAGCTATGCACTTAGAGATAGATGCAACTGTTAGGTTTGGCCAGAAGGGGGAATGTACGGACTCCTTTAACCTCCCAAGAGATGTGAGACTGGGTTGTGTATTGGCCCCCCTCCTATTTTTATTTTTTATCAATGGCCTGAATAAGTTTCTGATAGAAAACGGAAAGGATATGCCTAGGGTAAATTCTGCTTTCGTCCCGTCTCTGCTGTATGCAGATGATGGGGTTTAATTATACTGCACAGCTAATGGCCTAAGGAGCTTGGTGGACATGCTTGTACATTTTATGAATGATCTTGATCTATACATTAATATCTCCAAAACCCATACAATGATCTGTGGGAAGATCACCTCTAAAGTTAGGCCCTTATGTATTAAGGGATGTGCAATCTCGAGGGTTAGTTCTTTTCCATACTTGGGAGTCACTTTTGACCAACATGGTAATTGGAGCCCATGTATGACTGTCAGAGGTCAAGGTTTTAATCAAGCTAGCAGGTGCACTTTTTAAGTTTCTGCCTTAATAGGCAATAAACCTAGTTACTCTCCTCCAGACTTTTAAGATGAAATGTCTGCCACTACTTACGTATGGTGCAGCCATTTGGGATTATCGCAACTGTTTAAAAATGCAAAGGGAAGAGAATCGATTTTGCCGAAATGTACTTGGGGTTGGTCCCGTAAGCCCTAGCACATTCATTCATAATGAATTGGGCTTGGGCTTTGTGGAAGACGCTGTAAGAATAGCCCCATTGTTCCTATGAATCACTGTCTGGTGTGGAGACCACACAGCTTTTAATAGGGAAGTAATTCAGGATTGTCTTGGATGTGACCTGGGGCATGAGATACCATGGATGGCATACATAAAAAACTTGTCTACTGAATTGGAACATCCAAAATTGTAATATGCTCTTCAGTCGATTGTAAAATACAGATGGAAAAAGGATAAAGGAGAAATATATTAGAATAATTATGGAAACGAGGGAATCAAGGGCCCTGGAAGAAATGATAATGAGAGCTTGCAAGATAATACAAACAAATCCAGGTCCGGAGCCTTATCTTATCTTGGTTAAAAATCCGTGGGAGAGATCCCCGCTCACAAGGTTTTGATTGGGCTCAACACGGTGCAGCCTCTGCTTCCCTCCTGGGCAATACGATAGCAATTCCATTTTAACATGTGCATGTGATGGAACTTCCCTACAAACTCTGGTCCATCTGGTACTATTCTGTCCAATGTATTACTTCCAGCGAAAAAGATATTTGTCCCCTATTTTAAAGTCTAGAGGTTTTTATCAATATAGACTCGCTTTTTGCACTTACAACTATTATTAGATCCAACTGTTATTTTAGCTATGGTGTCTTTCATAAAATGTGCCTTAAAAATGTATGCTGCTATACATGTCTAACCGTTTTTAGCAAAGTATGATGCTCCTTGTACATTGTAGTTTTTAAAGATAATGTTAGTTGACATTTTTATCCTTTTTATAATTGTATATATATTTATAGCAGTTTTTATGTTGAAAGCTGTATTGTCTAAGGTTTTTAGCTTGTACTTTTATGATTATTAGTTAATAACTGAAGAAAGAAATATAGACTGACTTCAGTTTCAAGACAATCTGAGTGTCCTTGAGGTAGTAGTAGCATGTTGAAGGACTCGATGAGATCCAATACTGGACTCAGATATGTGTTGAAGAATAGTTGTGTGAGATTCGAATTTTTTAGTATGCCAATGTCAACAATGAAAGGTAATGAAGTGATGAGGGACAGGGAGATGATACAAATCTGTTAGAGAGGTATGAGGAGATCCAGACAAGAATACTAGGAAAATGCCAGATAATAGGTAGTTGTTTACGACAGCCATAGTTATTTCTGGGTCTGACAATAAGCTAGCAATTCCACTAACCTAGATTGCATCATCAAATTGGGCCAAGAGAGTTGCTTGACTGAAGTCAGGGTCTTTTTTTAGGTTGAGCCTGGGCAGCGCATGCGCTACTCTGTGAGTCATGCTGTATTCAAGTATGGACTTGAAGCTCTGCCCATTTTTCGCCCATCTTTTCAATTGGCTTCTGTTACTGTCCTTTCTAAATGGTTGCTTTTGATTCATGAATAGGCTTAGTAGTCCCTCTGTAGTACCGCCTTGTCTGCATTTGTAACCTCCCATGAGGACTGGACTTTTTACTTGCATTGTTACACGGTCTGTTTCATCTACAGTCTGTGAGCACTATTTTCTTTCATGATTTTCCCCAATTGCAGGCACGACATGCTTTCCTGCAAGGGTGCCCACTTGATTAATTTAGTTTAATATGCACAGGCGCTGCGCTTGATCACGGTGCCCGCTTAATTTAATATGCACGGGCACTGCACCTGATCACAGCGCCCACGTAATTTAATATGCACGGCCGCCGCGCACGATGTTGTAACACGGCACCGTTTTTGATCATTATTGTTTTTTTTATAACTCATCAAACACGGCCCTCCCAGTGCCCCGTCTGAGCGCGGGTCCGCCGCCAATGTTTTAATAAATTAAAATAAAAACTGAGGCTGCTTTTTTATTTGCCATCACCCACGCTTTAGCTTTAAACAGCTTAACCCCTTCTATGCTCATGACGAGCTCAGCTCGTCATGCTGCGCAGTGCTCGTGTGCGCATGACGAGCTGAGCTCGTCATGAACCCACCCACTCAATAAAACGCCCCGCACAGGGCGAAAATCGGCCGCGCACCGAAGGGGTTAAGCTAAAATGCGGGTGCCGTGATTACCTCAAAAGCAAAGAAATAGGAAAAAAAAATTACATTTTCTTTTCAATTTCTTTACTTTTTAAGCAATCGCGGCACCCGCCTTTTAGCTTAACATGTTCAAAGCCTAAGTGCGGGTGCTTCCATTGTAATAAAAGTAAACAAATAGAAAAAAAAAGCGTGCAGCTGGCATTTTTTTCTATTCGCTATCTTTTGTTACAATCTTGGCACTCCCGCTTAAGCTATAAACATCGTAAGCTAAAGTGCGGATGCCGCAATTTCTTAAAAAGTAAAAAAAATAGAAATTTGTTTTCTATTTCTTTCATTTTTAAGCAATCGCGACATCCGGCATTTGGCTTACGATGTTTACAGCTATAGCGCGAGTGCCACAAAGGTCTCGCGTTTGCGGAAGTTTGAGGTATTGGCATTGTAAATGACAATGCCTTTTATTTGTGTGTTTTGAAAACCTGGAAGCGGTACGCACCGCTTGCAGGTTTTCAAAACACATATATAAAAAGCATTGTTTTGCAGCATAGACGTCTTCTAGATTCACAAACTGTGCATATTCCGCCATCTAGTGGTTGGAGTCGGAAAGTGCTTTGTATTTTTTTTTTTGTGTTGGGAGGTTGCGAAACCTGATCCCTCTGGTGAGGGTACAACCCCCCTTGTGTGGGAGACAACCACTCAACGCATGCGTTACAACGCATGCGTTAACATCGCGTGCCGTCACAACGCACGCGACGGTACGACGCGTGCGTTCACTACGCGCGCCATTACATCGCATGCGATTTGACAACGCATGCTTTTAGAGCGCATGGGATGTGATGGACGGGTCGTGCGCCGGGACGGGCTCCGGGAAGGTCGTGCAGCGGGACACAGACGACGGGGAAACAACGCTGGAACCACGACGAGAGACAGGTAAGGACTCGTAGTGTTTTAGGCTTTAGGGTAGTTGATAGGGAGTGTAGTGGGGGATAGTGTTTTAGGCTTTAGGGCATAGGGTTGAGGAAGTACTATATGGTCGTGTTTTAGGCTTTAGGGCTTAGGGTTGAGGATGTAGTATATGGTACTGTTTTAGGGTTTAGGGATTAGGGCTTAGGGTTAATACAAGTGTAGGGTACTGTTTGGCTTTCGGTGTTAGGGCTTAGGGCTTAGGGTTAATAGTAGTGTAGGGTACTGTTTTTGGCTTTCGGTGTTAGGGCTTAGGGCTTAGGGTTAATAGTAGTGTAGGGTACTGTTTTTGGCTTTTGGTGTTAGGGCTTAGGGTTGAGGTCGCAGTCTAGGGTCGTTTTTCGTGTTTAGGGCTTATGGTTAAGGGTAGTGTCAGGGGGCGTAGTGTGTTTGGTAGGTTGCTATATTAGTGTTACGGGGGCCGTTAGGGAGAAGTTTGCGAGGTAATAGAATGCGTGGTATTTGTGTGCGTTGGGAAGGCATTTTGCATGCATGTGAAGGGAAAATGCGATGTAATGGTTTGCGTGGTGAATGCATGCGGTGTAACGGTGCATGCGATGTAAAAAATGCGATGTCATGGCATGCGTTGTTTTGGTTTGCGTTGTATGAACATACATCCCCTTGTGTGTGTGCAAGCTCTCAGATTATTTTTTCCGACATGAAGATCGGAGGTGCCCCGAAGACTTCGGTGAAAAGACAGCAGCAGACGCATGCGACAGAGGAGGCCCACCAAAAACTCCAAGGAGATAGGTGGTAATAACAGAGTTGCATGCGGGAAGAATCTTGAGCAAAGCAGCTTGTTTGGCGCTGCTCACATTATTCCTCATGCAGCAGGGCAAGTACACTTTTGTTGCCTTTTTTAGAAAACTGTCCCCAGACTGTTAAGGGGATGCTCTGCACGGAGCAATGCTTCATCCACAAACGAGGTAAGAATTTCCTCTTTTATATATTATAAAGCATCATGACTGATGAACTGCTCCACGCACAAGCGCAGGACTTTAAAGAATGTAAGCCGCATTTATTTAAACAAATTCGGAATATATACTAGTCTGTCTAACGTGCCTGTATTTGCAGCACCGTGCTGGTACACATGCAGGGTTTTGGTAGTGCATTTCAAACGCACAAATAAGGAAAAAGCTTCATGGATAGGGCTTATTTCCCAATCTTTACTTCATTTTCAGACATAGCTAGAACTCAGCTTTGCTTAAAGAGACAATTTAAGACTCTTTTAAACGGTTGTCAACAAAGCAGGGTATTTAATTCCCTACTATTTAACTAGTGGCCATAACAAACGTTTATAAAAGCACCAAAAACCGAGTTTAGCTAGCAGCAAAGCCTGCGTGAAATCTCTTGTTTTTAATATATCTTATAAGGTACTTACATCCCGCCTTCACTTTTTATTGGTCCGTATGCTTGCCATTTCTATTGGTTGGTGGTTCGAACATTTTTTCTTTTGGTTAACACTGCAAACTGTTTACTGTTCACATTTTATTATCTTTCCCTCTAAACACCTGATATTGCTATATTTTGCTAGTAAACACACAATCACAATTGCAGTTACCTTGCTTTTAAAAGGGACTTGATTTAAATGGTGCAGCAGGTGCAGTGGCACCAGGCCAAAAGATCTAGGTACCCCACTAAACACAGATTATTGCTATATTTTACTACTAAACAGACAGTCACATGTGCAGTTGCATTGCAGGCAATAGGGTCATGATTGAAATGGTGAAGCAGGTGCAGTGGTACTTTGGCCAAAAGTTGTCATAACTCCACTGAACACCAAAGATTGCTATACTTTACTACTAAACAGACAGTCACAAATGCAGTTATCTTGTAGGCACTAGGGTCATGATTTGAATGGTGAAGCAGGTGCAGTCGCACCGGGCCCAAAAGTAGTCAGACCTCCTCTAAATACCAAAGATTGCTATATTTTACTACTAAACAGGCATTCACAAGTGCAGTTGCCTTGCAGGCTCTAGGGCCACGATTTCAATGATGCAGCAGGTTCAGTTACACCAGGACCCAAAGCTCCAGCAACTCATCTAAACACCAAATATTGCTTTAAGTTACTACTAAACAGGGAGTTACAATGGCAGTTATTTAGCAGGCAATATGGTCATGTTTTGAATGGTACAGCAGGTGCAGTGGCACCGGGACCAAAAGCTCTAGAGACCCCACTAAACACAGATTATTGCTAAATTTTACTACTAAACAAACAGTACAAGTGAAGTTATCTAGCAGGCACTAGGGTCATGATTACAATGGTGCAACGGGTGCAGTGACACCAGGACCAAAAGATATAGGAACACCAGTAAACACCCAATATTGCTATATATTAGTGCTAAACAGGCAGTCACAAGTGCAGTTATCCAGCAGACACTAGGGTCATGATTACAATTGTGCAGCAGGTGCAGTGACACCAGGACCAAAAGCTCTAGGCACACCACTAAACACCTAATATTGCTATATTTTACTACTAAACTGGCAGTCACAAGTGAAGTTACCTTGCAGGCAATAGAGTCATGATTTGTATGGTGCAGCAGCTGCAGTAACACCGGGCCCACATGTTGTCAAAACTCCTCTAAACACCAAATATTACTGTATTTAACTTCTAAATAGGCATTCACAAATGCAGTTACCTTGCAGGCACTACGGGCATGATTTCAATGGTGCAGCAGGTGCAGGTACACTGGGGCTTAAAGTTCTAGGAACGCCTCTAAACACCAAATATTGCTATATTTTTTAGTAGTAAACAGGCAATCACCAATGCAGTTATCTTGCAGGCAATAGGGTCATGGTTTGAATGATGCAGCAGGTACAGTGGCACCGGGGCCAAAAGTTGTCAGAACGCCTCCAGTCCAAACACCCAATATTGCTATATTTTACTACTTAACAGGCAGTCAGAATTGCAGTTACCTTGCAGTTAAAAGGGACTTAATTTAAGTGATGCAGCAGATGCAGTGTCCCCGGGGCCAAACGATCCAGGGACCCGATGAATCGTGCAGCAGTTGCAGTGGCACCAGGCCCAAAAGTTGTCAGAACTCCTTTAAACACCTAATATTGCTATATTTTACTACTAAACAGGCAGTCACGATTGCAGTTACCTTGCAGTTAAAAGGGGCTTGATTTAAATGGCACAGCAGGTGCAGTGGCACCGGGGCCAAAAGTTGTCACAACTCCTCCAAACATTGAATATTGCTATATTTTACTACTGAACAGGCACTCACAGATGCAGTCATCTTGCAGGCACTAGGGTCATGATTTCAATGGTGCAGCAGGTGCAGTGGCACTGGCCTAAAATTTGTCAGAACTCCTCTAAACATCAAGTATTGCTATATTTAACTACTAAACAGGCATTCACAAGTGCAGTAGTGCAATTATCTTGCATGCACTAGGGTCATGATTTCAATGGTGCAGCAGGTGCAGTTACACTGGGGCTCAAAGCTCTAGGAACCCCTCTAAACACAAAACATTGCTATCTTTTAGTTCTAAACAGGCAGTCACAAATGCAGTTATCTTGCGGGTACTAGAGTCATGATTTTTATTGGTGCAGCAGGTGCAGTGGCCCTGGGACCAAACGCTCTAGGCACCCCATTAAACACTGAGTATTGCTATATTTTAGAAATTAACAAGCAGTCACAAGTGCAGTTATCTTGCAGGCACTAGGGTCATAATTTGAATGGTACAGCAGGTGCAGTGGCGCCGGGGCCAAAAGTTGTGAAACTTTTTTTCTTACATTAAGGTTGCACAGTGTTTACTGTTTACCAATACTTATCTTCCCCTGGCTACACACTTTTAAAACATGCTTGTTTATCTCTGCTTTAATGAGTGGAACTCTTAACTAATTTTCATGTTCTTTATGATGTAGTTCCGCTAATAATATTGTTTTTTTGTTTCTGTGTCATGTGTTTGTCGCTAATAAATTGCTTTTATCCATCATGTGTTTGTTGTTGGCACATTATGTAGCGTAAACCCAAACGAAGTGATTGCAGTGCTTTACATGAGCACACTCCGTGGTGCTCTAAAGGGAAGTTTTAACCTCCGTACCTCTTTTATCCGTTGGGACAGTTTCTGTATGAAATTACAGCACCAGACAACTGCTGCAGAGTCTTGGATTGTAAACACTGGCATGTGCCTGTTCTTAAAGTATTCCTCGAGTTTTGTGATTGCAGCCTGTTCCTTCTACTGGCGGGGAAGTAAGGCTGTAAAGATTCAGGGGCAGTGAATTCGAAAATTCCTGCTGCTGGGCATTGTTGTCACATTGTGTCAATGTTTGTCTTTCTAAGCAAGTGTGTTTGATGACTGTATGGGATTTGTGCTGCTGTTCTTTTTTCAGAAGGTATCTATTATTTTGGAATGCTTTTAAATAAAACAAAATTTTTCTTTGGAGTGAGTTCTCCACTTTTTATCACCCATTGTAAAGCTTACAAAGCAGGTGGGTGGTAAGACTGGCTAATTTTCAGACTGGTCTTTACTTCGCAGATAGTATTGTTCTAGTACCAAAATCATGCTATATTGTTTGCTGTATTTTCCGTTGTCCATATGAATAGGCAGCATGGTAATTGAGCAATACTCTGTAAACTGAAGCAGGTGTTATTTCCTAATAGTGAGAATGTTGCTATTCATCTTTCTGTGGATTTAAAATGCATTCATATTCATTTGCATACTTTTAACACGTGGTATTTTAGCTTAATAGTTTCTAAAAAGGGTTTGAGTTCTCCAAAGTAATTTAAACAGCCTCCTGTATTTGCGTTGTTAATAAATATAAAGAACATCAACTGCACATCCTTAAACAGGCAAGTGCTTTGTCTAATTTAGCTCGCTTTACGCCTGGTATTTTAGCTTAATAATTGCTAAAAAAGGGTTTGAGTTGTCCAAAGCAATTTAAACAGCCTCATGTATTTTTGCTGTTATATAATATAAAGACAGCAACTGCACCAACTGCACATTCTTGAAACAGGCAAAGTGCAGTTATCTAGCAGGCACTAGGGTCATGATTTCAATAGTGCAGCAGGCAGATATAGTGGCACCAGGACTTATTATAACAAATGCCTTGAAAAAAATACAGTATTTGTTACAATATACAAACTTCAAAGAATATAGTACAATAATTGAAAATGTCACAGTGTACTGTTTAAATAAAGAAAAATTGTAAACTATAAGTAACACAATGCCATTGACAATTCAAGGTCAAATATTTACTATATGCTCATTATTGTTTCAGAGTTTATGTTCATGATTACTTTTTTTCAAAATAAAAAAAAAAGATATGCAGTGCAAAATTGAATAACAATAAAACCACTTTTTGTGTGTTTTTCACTTATTGCACAACTGCTCAAAATGCTCATTTGAAAAATGTAAAGTTAATTTTCATGTTTATCTTAACAATAGACAATAACCAAACAACACCTTTTCATCTAGTTTTTGTAATCTTGTTTTTTTGAATTTACAAAAACAGCACTTACGCTGTACTTGTATGGTTTTTCATCCACCCTTTACCTATTCTCCCCGTAGCTGCACCCCTTTCTAGCCTACTTATCAGGTACATGTTTTTTTTATCTTTGTCCTCCACCATTTACCTAATCTCCCCACTTTATAATACCACTAGTAACAGCACACAATATTGCCTATTTGTACATAAACAAGCCATAGCACTTTAACAGACTTTCTGTAACTTATATTGTACAACTACTCAGCAAGCTACAACTTACAACAAAAAAAGCGTATTATTATTCGCATAGAGGTAGGAAATGCCATAAAGTGGAGGATATGATTAGGGATGTGCAAATTTTTAGGCTTCACCTGCGACAAAGTATGCGCTGCATGCGCTCTCGCTTGCAAGAGATATTGAATACAAGGGGCTTGGAGCCCATCCATTGCTTACTATTTGTTGGCCTCATTGTCCATCTTATTTGCTGCCTTTCAAATGGCCAGTGCATGATGGCTACACTTCCTCTTCTTTTAGCTGGAGCATGGATAAAATACTGATTATTTCAATGATTGCTGTCCTTCTGCTGATCGGCTGTGATTGAGGTACTACTTTATTTTCTTTTTCCGTGTCATCCTTGTTGATTCTCTTGCCATTTGTAGTTATGCTTTACTGTGCCACACGCATTTCAAAGCAGACATTTTCTTCTTTGAAATGGATGTTTATTATGACACCAGATGTTATCTGCTTCCAAATATTTTTTCACTAAGACATGGACACGAGTGCAATCGCTTTCTTCATGTGATAGGATTTTCTGCAAAATGTAATTTGTTTTCTTTTTCATGCATGGGGAAATTAACTGATTTGCTCAGAATCACAGGGTTGCTGTGCTGAGACTTAACAAGCATTGGCAATGCCAATAGGTCTTGCCTTTGAGAATATCGGCTGCCTATTGCTCATACTGCATTGCATGGGAATTGCAAACT
This sequence comes from Calotriton arnoldi, assembly GCA_963921515.1. Lineage (NCBI taxonomy): Eukaryota > Metazoa > Chordata > Amphibia > Caudata > Salamandridae > Calotriton > Calotriton arnoldi. Next base: position 518,228 of record CAWUFW010008487.1, on the reverse strand, counting down.
TTGGCAATGATTTGTAGCCATACTGTATAGCATTATTAATAAACAAGCAATTGCAAAGCCAGTAGGTCTTGCAAGCACTAATGGCTTTGGTAATGTGTTTTAGCCATGTTGTACATCAATGTGCCTGCTGTTCAGCATGGCTAAAGGTTAGTGGCATGGGGTGGAGTGGAGAAGGGGTGGAATGGAGTAGATTGGGGTAGATTGAAGTGAGGTAGTATGGGGTAGAGTGGAGTGGGGTAGAGTGGGGGGCAGAGTGTGATGAATTGGGGTAGATTGTAGTGGAGTAGAGTGGGGGAGATTGGAATAGGGTATAATTGGGTATATTGCATTGGGGCAGAGTGGGGTAGTTTGGAGTGGAGCAGAGTGGGGTAGATTGGGGTTGGGTGGGGTAGATAGGAGTAGAGTGGGGTGGAGTAGAATTGGGTGAAGTGGAGTGGGGTGGGATAAATTGTAGTGGGGTAGATTGGAATTGGGTAGATTGGAGTGGGGGAGTGGAATACATTGGATTGGGGTAGATTGGAGTGGGGTAGATTAGATTGGGATAGACTGGGGTGGAGTGAGGTAGATAGGAGTGGAGTGGGGTAGATTGGGTAGACTGGAGTGGAGTGGGGTAGATTAGAGTGGGGTAGATTGGGGTAGAGTGGTGTGGGGTAGATTGGGGTAGGGTGGTGTAGACCTGAATAGAAAAGTATGGAGTAGAATTGGGTTGATTGTGGTAGATTGGAGTGGGGTAGACTGGAGTGGAGTAGGGTAGACTGGGGCAGAGTGGATTGGGGTAGACTGAAGTGGGTGGATTAGGGTAGATTGGAATGGAGTGGGGTGGATTAGAGTGGTTTGGAGTAGAGGGGTAGATTGGAGCAGACTGGGGTAGATTGGAGTGGAGTGGGGTAGATTGGGGTAGAGTGGACTAGGGTAGATTGTAGCAAGTGGGTAGAGTGGGGTTGATTTGTGTGGGGTGGGGTAGGTTGGGGTGGAGTGGGGTAGATTGTGGTAGATCGGAGTGGATTGGGGTAAATTGGAGTAAATTGGAGTGGAGTGGTGTGGGGTAGATTAGAGTGGGTTAGATTGGGGTGGAGTGGGGTGGGCTTGATTGGAGTTGAGTGGATTAGGTTAGATTGGAGGAGGGGGTTGATTGGAAAGGAGGAGGATTGACTGGGGTACATTGGAGTATGGTAGATGCATTGAGTGAGGCAGATTGGCATAGATTGTAGTCGAGTGGAGTGGGATAGATTGAGTTAGACTGGATTGGAGTTCAGTGGATTGTGGTAGATTGGAGTGAGATGGGCTAAATTGGGGTAGATTTGAGTAGAGTTGGTTGGAGTATATTCAGTTGGAGTAGATTGTAGTGGGGTTGCCTAGGGAGTGGGGAGCAGTGGAGTGGATTGGATTGGTGTGGACTGAGGCAGATTTGGGTAGGTGTAGTGGGGTGGACTGGAGTAGAGTGGGGTAAATTGGGGTAGAGATTGTGTAGAGATGAGATTGTGTATAGATTGTGTCAAGATGGGGTAGAGATTGTGTAGAGATGGGGTAGAGATTGTGGTAGATTGGAGTGGGGTAAATTGGGGTGGATTTGAGTGGAGTTGATTAGGGTATATTCAGTTGGAGTAGATTGTAGTGGGGTTGCCTAGGGAGTTAGGGTGGGGAACAGTGGGGTGGATTAGTGTGGATTGGGGCAGATTGGGGTAGGTGGTGTGGGGTGGACTGGTGTGGAGTGGGGTAGATTGGGGCAGAGTGAAGTGAAGTGGGATAGAGTGGAGTGGGGTCGATTAGAGCAGAGTGGAGTGGGGTAGATTGTACTGGAGTTGAATGGGGTAGATTGCAGTGGAATGGGGTAGATTGGGGTAGAGTTGAGTGGAGTGGGGTAGATTGGTGTGGAGTGGGGTAGATTGGGGCAGAGTGAAGTAGAGTGAGGTAGAATGGAGCAAAGTGGGGTAGATTGGAGTTGAGTGGAGTGAGGTAGATTGCAGAGGAGTGGAGTGGGGTAAATTGACATGTAATGGGTTAGATTGGGGTAGAGTGGAGGGGAGTGGGGTGGAGTAGATTGGAGCAGCGTGGATTGGAGTGGGTTATTTTGGGGTGGAGTAGGTTAGGTTAGATTTGAGTGGAGTGGGATAGATTAAAGTGTAGTGGGGTAGATGGGGTAGATTGGAATGGGGTAAATTGGAGTGGGGTAGTTTTGAACGAGTTAGATTGGATTGGAGTGGGGTAGATTGTGGGAGAGTGAAGTGGGGCTGAGTGGTAGAGTGGAGTATATTGGGTGGATTGCAGTGGGGTAGATTGAGGTAGAGTGGAGTGGAGTAGATTGGAGTGTATATTGGAGTGGGGTAGATTGGAGTAGGGTAGATTGGAATGTGGTACATTGATGTATATTGGGGTAGACTGGAGAGGAGTGGGGTAGATTGGCATTGAGGGGAGTGGGGTAGATTGGAGTGGAGACGGTTAGAGTGCGATGGAGCTGGGTGGACTTGGTTTGAGTAGGGTAGGTTAGAGTGGATTGGATTGGAGTGGGGAGGAGTAGATTGTAGTCGAGCGATGTAGATTGGAGTGAAGTGGAGTAAAGTGAACTAGGGTAGATAGGAGTGGACTGTGGTAGATTGAGGTAGATTGAGGGAAGTGGGGTTGTTTGGAGTGGAGTGGAGTAGAGAGGAGTGGGGTGGGGTGGTGTGGGTTGGAGTGGAGTGGGGTAGACTGGGGTAGACTGGAGTGAAGTGGAGTGGTCTTGATTGGAGTATATTGAAGTGGAGTGAACAGGGGTAGATTAGAGGAGAATGGGGTAGAGTGGAGTGGAGTGGGGTAGATTGGACTGAAGTGGGGGTAGATTGAAATGGAGTGAAGTGAAGTGGGGTAAGTGGCTTGGAGTAGAGGGTCATTAATTGGAGAGGCTTAGAGTAGAGTGGTGTGGTGAAGAGTGGCAGGGAGTGGAGTGGCGCAGAGAGGAGTGGCATGGGGTGTCATAAAATGTCTTAGGGGCTTATTACAAGTCTGGTGTTCCTCGCAAGAGGGCGGTGGTGGCAGTCTCCCGACCGCCCTATTAGGATCAGGGCGGTCAGGCTGCTCTGGGACCACCACAACTGCCAGGGATCATAGATCCCTGGCAGTGGCGTGGCATTCTTGAGGCCGCAATATGCTTGGCGGGGCCGCTGCAGCCCTGTCAAGCATATTACGTGTTTCCTCACTGCCAAACGCCATGAAAGTGTGGCGGTGAGAAAACCTGGTGCCTCATGCCATGTGGATGCACACAGGGGGGCACAACATGTGCCCGCCTGTGTGCATGTGCACCAGTACCTGCACAGCATGAACTGCAGCAGTCCATACCGTGCAGGTACTGCCTTTGACATTCCTATTGCAGTGCCTATTTCATGGGCACCGCCCTGGGATCGCCAAAGAACTGCCACCAGACAGGAGAAAACTCCTGATCTGGTGGGCGGTTCCTACACAGGTTTGGCAGTGCAAGAGCAGAGCAGTTCCCCACCGCCAAACTCATAATAAGGCCCTTGGGGCCGATTACAACTTTGGCAGTCGAGGTCAGACCGCCTGCCAGATTAGGCGTTTCATCCTGTCTGGTGGGCTTTGTTTTTGACGTTCCCACGGTGCTGCCCTGAAAATAGGCACCGCAATGGGAACACCAAAAACAATTCCTGCACAGCATTGACTGGTAAGTCCATGCCATGCAGGAACTGGTGTGTGTGCACACAGGGGGGCACATGTTCTGCCACCCTTCCTGCATTCACAAGGTGTGAGTCACTAGGGGGCCCCCTTTGTTTCCTCTCTGCAGTGGAATCGCCATGAAATCCATGAAAACGGTGGTGGAGAGGAAGCTCCGCGGCGGTCCCACCAAGCATATTACTGCCTCCTGACCACGGCAACACCACCAGGGAACTGCGGTTTCCTAGCAGCTGCGGCGGGCTGTGGCTGTCCCACTGCCCATATCGTGATTGGGCGGTCGGGAGATTGCCACCGCCGTGCCCCACGAATCTGGTGGTCCGTGGCCCACCAGATAGGTAATCAGGGCCTTAGAGTGGAGAGGCATAGAGTGGAGTAGTATATCGTAGAGTGCAGTGGTGTAGAGTGGAGTGACATGTCGTAGACTGGAGTTGCATGTGGTAGACTGGAGTGGAGTGTTGTAGAATGGAGTGATGTGCCGTAGAATGGAGGGACATAGAGTGGAATAGGATGTAGTAGAGTGGAGGGGCATAGTCCAGAGCATACATGGTGTGTTAGCACACTGCCATCACAGACACCACATTTTCAACTGAAATGATCATTACATTTGCACAGACATACAGTTTTACTGTGGGGATAATGTGTGGCAAAGTCATCAACTAGTGTAGTGATGTATTTTGATCGCATTGAAATATTTGTTTCCACCACACTTCAGAATTACAAAAAAATTAATTGAATTTGTATTTTCCTAATTCTGATATATTTTGAAATATGAGCACAGTTAATTTTTTTGCTCTGTGCTAGAAACAAAGCCTTTCGTTTCACAGCACGGTTGTCACATAAATCCACCCACTTTGAAGTCAGAGAAATAAAAGGAAACACCAAGCTGCCTCTGAAGACAGAGCCTGACATTTGACCTCTGTCTTTGAATGCACAGCCAATGTGACAAGATAGGAACAAAATTTAAAGGCTTGTTTACAGAAAATGAGCACTCGAAGGATACAGTATACAGACAATGCTCTACCCAATGGACAAACTCAAGCTGGAGAGCGTAAAACAAATAAAGCCAGCAGATAGAAAGCAAGCATGTGAGTTACAAACCACAAAGCCAAGGATCAGCAATGGGTGGAATGCATCCCAGGGAAGCTTTCAGAGTGCCCACAAGAAGTCGTTAGCAAACCAGCCAGTGGCTTCAACCTTAAAAGCAATATGAAGCATCTAGTGCTAATGGACATGAAAAAAAAATCACATTAGCCCAGGCTGCATCATAGCAGTTTTTGTTGTCTGGCTTAACAGCATAGCTGTCACCAGATAATTATGTAAGCAACATTAGAGAGGGGCTTTGTCCTTGCCCACATCTTGGGAGCCAGGAGTACATTTTTCGATTGGGCAAACGTTTGCTTCCACTAAAACGTGCTTGCCCTCCACCAGCTGTGGTCATTTAATTTATTTATCCAGCTGGCACAGCTTGAACTTTCAGGGGCACACACATGACTTTAGAATGCAGTAAACGTGTCTTAGATAACTAGATAATTTATGGTGTTTGCCTTTCTCTGGCAGCAGCACAGATGGGAGGAAGGCAGTCATTAACCTACATGGTTTTGTAGGTTTGGCTTGACATTGCAGCCATCACCAATATTATTGTTTTTGCTATAATTATGGGAATTTTGAGAGGAAAAATATTGCAACTTAACACACTCCTACATTAGATATAAAGGATATGGTATGATGCAAAATATTGTTTCTTTGTACATTTATCACATAGTCATTGGCTTTGGGGTAAGAGCTTGAGGGCTTGTAAGTGGTAGAGAGACAACAGAAAGTGCCAGTGTCTTTTAATGGAAGGGGTGTAAGATAAGACTAACTCCTAGCAATGAGGGAGGATGGGGTTTTAAAAGTCATGCTTTTTAGCTACAGATTGACAAAAAGTCAGAATAAGCCTTTCTAAAGTGCTATTTTAAAAACGTTAATATTTAATTTCGTTATTTATGTACCATTTTAGCTTGTTGACCCTGAAAAGATTATTTTTAATTAAAATGTTCAATGCTGGCAAGTAACAGTAGTTAATACCCGTGCTCCTAGCTTCTTGATTGACTCATGCAACCTCAGCATTCCATAGAGAGTGATAATTAATCTTAATTATGCGATGATATGCTTATGCCAGAGGTGCAGAGGGTAGGTAACTAACCATTTATGAAAATATGCTAGCTTGCCTAGTGTAAAGTGATATGAATTAAAGTATAACCCCAGCCATATCAGCACATTACAAAAAATCGTGACCTTTACTAAAAATCATTTCAGAGTAACATGCATCTAATATAATGATGTGTGTATTTGTTTTAGTCAGACACTGCAAAGGCTGCTGTACTATTTTGGGGGCTGCCAGTAGCCAGTGACAATTGCGTGGAGATAATATTTTCAGTAAGCAACCATATCGCCTGAAAACACTGCAAGGAAAATTAAAATTGCAAATAATAAGGCGGAAACAACATGCGTTACTGGTGTTTAAATGTATACTTAGTGACTTAGGGCATGATTACGATCTTGGCGGACAGGCTTACATCTACACAAACATGACAGATAACCTGTTGTTAAATTACAATTCCATTATATCCTGAAACTTGTAATATGGCTACGGGATATGTGTCATAAATTTCGAAGGAGTATCCCATCCGCCAAGATCGTAATCAGCCCTAAGTGATTAATTTTCAGGTCTGGCTTGACAACATAATATTCTTTCAAATACATAGAGTGAGCTTTGGCCCCACCACCAAGAGTGCTCTGTCTCTCATGACCTGCTAGTGTCTGACTGGTATATTATACATTGCAATGCATGATAATCTCTTTCACATCTGAAAGGTACATCCCATTATCACGCTTTAAATTATTTTTCTCATAGATGCACCGTACATGCAAAGCAATTGTTTTTGGTGTGTTTTTTTCTCTTAAGCTGGCTTTTCTTTATTGTTAGTCAGAAATAAAATGCTAGCCAGACCTATTGGCTTTACCAATGCTTGTTACACTTGCTGATGCTGCAGGAGTCAAAGAAGCTATGGGGGAGGAGACATAGTGCGGGAACACTATGCAATCATTTATGGTGGTTCGCGTTCACAGTTTTAATTTTCGAACTTAACCACTTCAATTTGCTTATGATGTAGATAGCTGCAGTTTTTGGTGATATATTATTCTGCACAGATATTTACAAATGTATTTTGTAGTCGAAAAGAACATACAGACCCTATGTTGCTATAACATACATTTGAAAGTATAATATCTCTCATTAGCAAGATAAGGTAGCAGATTGGTTTCCTAGAAATTGGCATAAATCTGTGCAGTATTCTCCACCAGATAAGCTAGGTTTGTACGGCTGGGGCTTTCAGGGAATTTTCTTCAGGTCCTTGCATTTTACAAGGTAAACACTTGATAAAATTGTTACCTGTTTTATGGCAGGCATTTTGAGTGGAGTATCTCTTTAAGGAGAGTAGCTGAACGTTGTTCTTTCAGTTCCCATACGGTCGTTCTCGGTATTCAATGACAGGGGTTTGAGAAAATGCTGCCGTGAGTGTTGGCTTTGCCCGTACCATTGGAGTGTCAGTCATCACTGCATTCAGACCAAATAGTTCACATCCCATTATGCGTGGAAGGAAGAAGATGAATTGTGAGTCCACCTGTGATTTTCTGAGAGCATGTCACACACCTGGGTTCAATCTACAAACACATGATGAAGAGATCACAGAGAGCTCAGCTGAGTTCCGGCTAGTAAAGGGTCAGTGGTTCAAATTGGTCATGGTTTATAAGACATTAAGGCAGCTTCTATTCTGATCTGGTCACCATGTGTATATTTTGGTCTTGCCTGGTATGCAGGTAGTGACTTACAAAAAGCCTGAAGAGAAGCACAGAATTTCACTTTAGAAGAACGAAAAAAGTAACGAGGAGGGCACATTCTGTAAATGTTTTTTAGTCGGTGAGGATTTAAGGGAGACAAGGAAGACAAGCTGGGGATGACTACAGACACAAATCCCCAGGGCCCTCTGGGCAATGCTTTCACTATTATTGGAAAACAACTAAAGGCTCATTGCACTTCTTAAGCATTTGCAGGGAGATAACTTAAGCTGTTGTAGAGGGATTTGTGGAAGGACTGTCAGCTAATCCACCACTTGATTATGTTTGGGAGAGCAAAGAGTGGGGTACTGCTTCTATTTGAGGGCAAATTTCTTCTGTAATGGGTAGCACAGTGCAGTTTCAATCAGGTGAATGTACTAGTCTTGTCATTGAGTAAGGCATGAGTGTTGTGGAGAGTACTAAAAGCACTCGGGGTCACGACTTCCCTAAAACAAGGCCCCTGTCTTAGGGTGCCCTCTGCTGGTTTTGCCAATTATGACAGAAAGGTAAGAAAATTCAATTTTTAGTATATAAGGATCACTCCTGCAGGCAAAATACTATTTTGTCTGGAGAGCTGAGATTCCATTCACCATTTCTTACTAATTCCTATTTGAGGTTGATGGTGGCAGAATTGTCATCACCCATGAAAAAGGTGCAGAACACTAAGGACCTGATCCACGAAGGGCTTCCACTCTCATAGCGGACGCAGCCGTGGGGGAGTCTCCGCGCTTGGGATGGAATCTCCTCAGTGAGAAATCTCAGTCCAGAGATTTTGCCCTGAGTGCAAAGACTCACCCACGACTGCAGGGCATCTGCCACTAGTGCGGAGGCCCTTTGTGAGTTTGGCCCTCCGGTGCAGAGGCAGGATTAGGACAGTTGGTGCGGTGAATGCATAATGTTATACCTATACTTTAACTAACATTTAACATGGTAGACTATGAAGATTGCTTAATTACGTTTTTAGATTAGTATTTGATGCAGCTTTTGCTATTCAAATGAAGGCAGCAAACCATTTTTTATATGTTTGAGTTTATTGAAAACAGCAAGCCACATCAGTTTGATAAATTACATAGATTATGAGCGCAAGAAATAGAACCATAAGAAAAGTCATGAAAAACAATACGTGAAAGCAAAAATTGTTAAAGATAGATATAAATATGCATAAATACGCAGTCTATTTTGTATGGAACTATGAAAATGCAAAGAGAATATGGGGGAGAAAGGGGAAGGAAGAAATATATAGCTATACTGTATAAATGCGAAAGAATGATACAAATAAAACTGTAGACTTTGTAAGTGGAAGATAAAACAAATATATATGTATATTAATGACATTATATAAGTGGTCATTATACCAAGGCCACTGGAATGATTCAAGGTGGTTTCCTCACTTCAGCAGACACAGTAATAGTTTTATTAGCAGGTGATGAGGATAAATATGTAGTTAGTGGAAGCCATAAAAGAGCCCTCTTTATGGCTAATGATATAGGAGATACATGATTTGTATCTAGTATATGATGAAAACAAAAGGCATTCCACCAGGATCTAAAGGAGACGTTTTGCGCTTGCTTCCAATTGGATGTTAATAAATGAAAAGCAACAGCTAACAACAAATATATCAGCTTATAGCTAGGGGTTAAGCAAGACCACTGAGGAGCCAGACTTCCCAGAAAAACATTCATAACGGAAAAGGGATAACAGTTTTAAAGATCTTGTTGATTTGGCACCAAACCAGTTTCCAAAACTGAAGAATAGAAGGAAACTCAAATAACATATGTTTTAAATCAGCAGTTGAGCTTGAGCAGGACCAGCAAGATGAACTTGCAGTTGGAGAAAATGATTTTAGAGTCATAAGGGTAAACAACAAACAGTGATAAACAAAATAAAGGTTTCCGTAGTGTTTGCAGCTCACATAGTTTTATGAAGCTTAAGCCATAACTTGTCCCACAGGGCGGTAGACCAACATTCCATGAAATCCTTTTCAGAAGCCACCTCAGTCTTTGATTTGGTTCTATCTGAGACAACGTGCAATGACATAAAAAATAGAAGCCGAGGGTTTAGTGCTTTGTAATGGAAAAAGTGTAACCGTTCTGGGGGCAGAGGTAGATGTAGGGGGTAATGAAGAAATATATTGATTGAGAGATGTACTCAATAAGTCAAATTGTGTTCGTAAAGTAGGCAGGAGGGAAAATTTAGTTTGGAGATCAGGAAAGGACAGAAGTTGCTCATTGGTGAACCGTCATGACAGCCAACACAATCCTTTGGTTCACCAGGTTTTCCATTATATAGAATGATTCCTAACTCGTAGTAATCCGTTATGCCAAATAGGTTGCTGTTGAAAAGTAGTAACTGAAGGGTATGTTGAAGGTATAAGGGGTGGTAGGACTTTGCAGGAATGGGAAATAACCGGAGTGTGCGGTTGTGAGAATTTTGGTGTGAAAGCAAGAATTTCGGTAAAATTAAAAGGGGAAATAAGAGATTTCTCTAGCCGCAGCCTTAAAGGAGAACATGGCGAGCAGTCTGGAGAAAGCCATTGAGAAGCTTGTTTCAAAGAAAAAGCATAATGATACTTTATAAAATCTGGAAATTTAAGGCCTCCGTTAGATTTATCCTATTTTAAAGAGGACATGCCTCTATGAGGAGACTTACCTTTCCAAAGAAATTTTGATAAAAGATAGTCTATTTTTTAAAAATAATGATCAGGAATATGAACTGGGATCATGGCAATAGTGTATAGTATCACAGGTGTGAGCCTCACCTTGATAGAGTCGATCCTACCCCACCAAGATAGAAAAAGTGGATGCCAACGGGTAAATGTATCCTGTAGTGTCTTGACAATATAATCAAAGTTTTATTTTAAAGTATCTTTGATAGTCTGTGAGAAATACAGCCCCAAATATTTTATTTTGGAGGGTTGCCAATTGAAAACTGTGTTTTCAAAAAGTTGCTTATTACACAAGACATTTAAGGGTAAAACCTTGCACTTATCCACATTGAGGCGGTATCCTGACGGCTGGGAAAAAGTGGTAACTTGTTGGAAAAAAGGAGGAAGAGAAATGGTAGAGTTAGAACAATAAAGAAGAATGTCATCGGTGTAGACTGACATCCTAATTTGTTGTGACCCAATTTGAAAGCCAGATATGCATGCACCTGATTTTGATTAAAAAGTGTTCCAGTGCAATAATAAAGAAGAGAGGCAATAGTGGGCGACCTTGGCTTACCTCTCTGAACAAGGGGAAGTAATGTGAAAGTATACCACTAACAAAAATTGCCATCTTAGGGCCAGTGTATAGCAGAGAAATTAGCGCAATTAATTTAGGTGGAAAACTGATCCATTTTAGTAACTGAAACATAAAATCCCACCCAATCCTATCAAAAGCCCTTTCTTCATCTAATGCAATATCTGTGGTACGACGGTCTAGTGAAGACTCAAGCATTGTCAGAGGCACATCTGCCTTTAGCAAAACCGGAAACAGGGTATATATGTAATGCCAAAATGTTTATGAATATTTTATAGTCAGTGTTGACAAACGAAATGGGTCGATAGTTCTTGCACTGTGAAAAATCTTTGTTGTCCTTTGGGATTAAGCAAATCATGGCATCCTGAAAGGAGCCTTGAGATGCATTATTATTGATGAAAGAGTTAAACAAAAGTAAAAGATTGGGAAGGAGAAGTTTTGCGAAGTGGCTGTAAAATTCAATAGTAAAACCATCAGGCCCAGGAGCTTTGCCTCTGCGCAGTACGACAACAGCATGAGTGATTTCTGAAAGTGAAATATCTGTCCCCAGTGAATCAAAATCAATATGTTGTGGAGGAGGGGAAGCAATAGATTGAAAATAATTGGCCATCTCTGACTGTAGTGGCTGTGATTCTGAAGAATATAGATTGGTGTTAAAACAAATTCTCTTAAAATATCTTTATCTCTAAAAAGAATAGTCCCTGCATTATTCCATAGGGATTCTATTCTTATCCTGTCTCTTCTGATTTTCAAATAATTTGCAAGGAATTTCCCCATTTAATTTTGACCCCCATAGTGTCTTGCACTACTTTTCAATGGTTGTATGACGTTACAATGCATTCCATTGCAACACATGCCTTTACCACGCATGCGTTACAACGCAAATGCCATTTTTATGCATAACCTTTACCACTAATATGCCTTTAGCATGCATACCTTTAAGACGAATTTTGTTGTAAAAGCATGCATATTAAGGGCATATTTGTGGTAAAGGTTCCCCTGACCCCTGCCCCAAATCTAAAACTGGTCCCTTACTGACCCCCTCCTCCATTCCAAGTCTTTAAAAAAATACCCCTTCCCTGCCCTGTACTCCTTATGCGCCGCCACCAGACCCCCAAACCTTCTAACAAATACCCCTCCCCTGCCCTGAACCCTAGAAACGGACCCCTGCGTGACACCCCCAGCCCTCAGCCTTTCTAAAAGCTACCCCTCCTCTGAGCCCTAGAAGCGGACCCCAGCCCTTTTAAAAACTACCCCTTCTCTGCCCTGAGCCCTAAAATGGGACCCCTGCTCAACTCTCACCTCTAAAAAAAACAAGCATTGGCATAGCCAATAGGTCTCGCTTTTGGGACCTTATAAGTGAATAGCCATGCAACACTTGATGTTGTTTAATCGAGGATATTGTGCTGGATACCTACACATTTATAATGTCCCAAAGGCGCAACCTATTGGCTATGCATTGTGGGGCCTTATAAGTGTTTAGGTAGAGCTGTTGACTTTGCCAATGTTTCTAAGCTGTGCTGTAGAGAAGTGTGGCTGCTGTGCAGCATGCTGAGAAGTTGTAATTAAAAAGTGTAAGAAGCACTGAGTGATGCTGTGGTGTCGTTGAGTGATGCTGTGCTGGCCCTGAGTTATGCTGTGGTGGCGTTGAGTGTTGCTGTGGTGGCCCTGAGTGATGCTGTGGTGGCCCTGAGTGATGCTGTGGTGGTGCTGACTGATGCTGTCGTGATGCTGATTGATGCTGTGGTGCTGCAGAGTGATGCTGTGGTAGTGCTTAGTGATGCTGTTGTGGTACTGAGTGATGCTGTGATGTTCCTGAGTGATGCTGTGGTGGTGCTGAGTGATGCTGTGGTGAAGGTGAGTGATCCTGTGGTGGCCCTGAGTGATGCTGTGGTGGTGCTGAGTGATGATGTGGTGGTGCTGACTGATGCTGTGGTGGTGCTGAGTGGCGCTGTGGTGGTGCTGACTGATGCTGTGGTGGTGCTGAGTGATATTGTTGTGTCCCTGAGTGATGCTGTGGTGGTGCTGAGTGATGCTGTGGTGGTGCTGATTGATCCTGTGGTGTTGTTGAGTGATGCAGTGTTGGCCCTGAGTGATGATGAGGTGCAACTAACAACCATTGACAAAGCCAATAGTCCTGACTTGTACGTATGATGTTACTTGTTGTATCATATCTGGATGCAATGACAGTAACAGCAAAATACAAGTTGGGCGGCACACTATGCTAAACACAGATTTTTAAAGTACTGTTTTTAAGCCACGCCCTTAATTACATTGGCCACGCCCCCTTGAGAGACCCCCCAGTTTTTTCATCCCACTTAAAGCCCTGGCTAGTGCCTTTAGCATGGGTGGGACTGCGAACACCACAACTACGCACGAGGTGGAAGGCTTGGGTCCCGATTATTGCAGCTCGCAGAGCGACATTCAAGTGGGGATGCCGTTGGCTAGCGGGCGAGGTTCCAAGCAGTAATAAAGCACTGGATCTGCTCGACATCCCTCGCCGCGTGGCATAAAATAGAGATTCAGGCTCCCGGGATCGCCGGGGCGGGGGGGTCGGTGCTGTAGGGTTGCAGCAATCAGGGTGCACCAGAGGGCCAGTGCAGTTTACATTGATTGGTTTCGCGCACCAGTGGTGCATGGCAACTTCGCCAGCTTACCCCAGCGCGTGGTCTGAATTTCATGTTTTAAAGATGTTTAGATTTTAAATATGTTAACATTGTTTTGGTTTCATGCACGAGTCCCGAGTCCGTCAGCGCGGACTGTTTCTCGATAAATTAGGACTGCACAATGAATATTGCATGTTTGCGAACTACATAGTCTTGATCATCAGGGAAATGCAGTGTATTTGCCGATGGAAGGGTATTGATTTAACGGAGGCAGGACAAACTGTTGGGCTGTTCGAATGTTAATTCGGTCTAATGTATCATTCCTTCCGTGGGTATTTAGGCCACCAGATGGCGCTGCTCCACTGTTCCTTTGACGAAATGATTCTTTAAAATGAATATATTGCACGTTGTTTTAGAAGGGTTGAGGACCACGAACGGTGTAAGTTTCAATGCAGTCATTTCTCCACTGTTTTATTTTAAGGTCAGAAAGAGCACACCGAAAGGCCACGGCGCTACTCCAGCGTCTCTCGAGGATGACTAATGACAAATGAATATCACGTGTTTGTGTTCCAGGGGGAGCCACTTGCGGAATGTCAGCGGGTTCATGCTTTCTTGCCCGGGACTGACTCGCCGTGTTACACCACCTTGCAGTGGTAATTGCGAGGAGGGAGGGGGAGAAGGGAGGGGGTAGTGAGAGCAGAGAGCAGGGGGTGGAGGAGCATGGAAATTAAAGTGATTCGCGCACTGTAAGGGTTGTAAGGCTTAATGAGCCATAACGGAAAGCCAGATGGCGGCTGGCGCGCAGAATCGCGCGCAGAATCGCGAAGCTTGAGGCCACAAGCAAAAGCGTGTGGTCGGACTTTTTAAAGCCCACTTACTAAATGTCTCACCAGAGCAGCGCATGCGCTGGCTCAGGCGAGACCTAAAAATGACACATAATAAAAATAATAATATAAATAAATAATTATAGACAAATTAATTTGAAATCCCCATTACCTCTTCACGACATCACCTCTCCAGCTCTTCCGTGGTGCGGCGCACGTCGTAAAATGGAAGCAGAAGGGTCTCTACATTTCCTCTAACAACGCTGATAGCCTCCACCACCCTCACCACACACATACCTTTACCACACATACCCTTATAACGTAATTCATTGTAAAGGCATGCATGGTAAAGGCTATGCTTGGTAACGGTTCACACCCTTACCGCACACATACCTTTACCACACAAACCTTTACAACATAATTTATTGTAAAGGCATGCGTGGTAAAGGCTATGCGTGGTAACGGTGCATGCGTTGTAACACATGCATGGTTAAGGATATGCATGGAAACAGCTGCATTGTAATGGCTGTTTCCCCTTTTCAATAGATAAGAGGAAGCGGCATTAGTGGTTAATCTATTAAAAGTAAATTTGGCATCAATAAGGTGTTGCAATGAAGTCTCATTCTTAGAGTGGTAATAATTATATTCCAATTTCTTTATCTTTTCAAGTAACTGGTTCGACTGAGCTCCCATAATCTTCTTTTTTTGTGAGACAAAATCTATTATGAAACCTCTTGCCGCTGCCTTAAAAGCATCCCGAATCATTACAAAAGAGGAATCAGGAGTTGTGTTAAAATAAAAAAATTCAGTAGCAAAGGTTTCAAATTGGAATGTAAGTTTAGCATCTAAAAGTAGTGAATTACTAAAGCGCTATCTACCTGTGTGTGGAGAGAAAGGTATGAGATCAAGATCTGTGTACACTGGGGCATGATCTGATATCAAAATCGATCCTATATCCAAGTGAAGGGCATGTTGGGCTGGAGATTTACTAAGAAAAAGGTAGTCTATTCTTGATTGAGAATAGTGAGGTGGTGAATAGAAGGTATACTACTGGAGATCTGGATGACATAATCTCCATAAGTCAACTAACGATTTACGTGGAATGGTAGATTTAAATTGTGAGTGCATCTTAGTGTGTACAAATTTGACTGTTGAGTTCCTGTCCAGTATAGGATCATACATTTGATTGCAGTCACCAGCAAATAAAATATAATCATCATTATATTGAAGATATTTATCAGATATTGTTGTCCAGAAGGTATTATCTACAGAGACTGGACCATACACATTAAAAATACTCAGGGGTATGTTATCAATAAGAAGTTTAACAATAATCTATCGACCTTCCGAATCACATTCTTGGCTATCAACTGTAATATGTAATTTTTTGTGACAGAGAATTACTACTCCATTTTTCTTCCCTAATGCAGGAGATGCAAACACAGTTCCTAACCAACATCTTTTTAGTTTGGCAACTTCTAAATCAGAAAGGTTTGACTCTTGAGGCAATGCAACATCTGTTTTGAGTTTGGCTAGATGTGAAGGCACCCTCTGCCTCTTAATAGGGTTACCTAACCCTTTAATATTCCACGAAGTGACCATGAAGGCAGCATTAGAATAATAGAATGTACAATTAATGTGTCTACAGTAACAAGATTAATAGAGAAAGTAAAAGGCAGCAAACCTGACTCCCAAACGGCTTTTTATCATTCCTCATGATTGTGTTAAGTGCTTCTTTGTGAGATGTACAGCCATTGTCCCTTCAAAACACCTGCCATTTCCAAAAACCTTTGAACAGTCTACATTTCCATCTAATGTCAGCCATCATGCATGTGTTGCAATGGTTATATTAATTCTTGCTGTGTGATATTAAGGAGAATGGATGAGGGAGCAGTGGTCTTGTCTACCAGAATAAGTCTCCGTATAATGGGTTGGGGGGTGGTGTTCACTGGTTGCAAGTGAGATCATAATGATTTAAGTGAGTATTGGCTTCTGGTAATGCATACATTGATTTATTTACACTCACAAATGCATGTTTAACATCTAAGTGCAATATGACCCAAGTTTAAAAGCCTGAATGAAATCTGATTGAAATAGAAAGCTGAAATTCAGTGACATACCTTATAACGCAAAAGAGGAGATGTGGGGAAAAGTGGAATATAGGGTCAGGTTCAAAGTCAAATAACCTAGGTTTTAGGTTCGCAAGCCGTTGAGCATTAGTCAAGAAGATAAATGTGTGCGCATTGCAAAGCCAACATAAAAAAAAGAAAAACTTTAGACAAAGCTACCAAAAGCCAAAATGGTAGCACAGACAGGCTAGATCTAGTGTCAGTGCACTTTGCTTATTAGCTTTTTTACATGCCTATATTACTTGCCAGTGATCTTCATTACTCCGAGTCTTAGATTGCCTTGTCTCACTCTCAACTGATTGAGCATTTCTGCTCCCAAGACAGGTATTTGTACCTGCACTTGCACAAACAACATACTTAAAAAATAAACTTTTTCTTTTTAATAGTTACCTTCTGTATCATTAGTAGCAATGAATTCCAAAAAGTGAGGGTGGAAAGGAACTCAGAACTGTGACAAGGAAGGTTGTGGCTCGGAGTAAAGAAAATCACCTGGAAGTAATCTGGATATTACCTACTCGCCCACCTTCGTCGTCACATTCCTCACTAATTGAGGAAATAACAAGGAGCCCAAACTAAAAAATACTAGCCTAACACCAGTACAGATGATAAACGTCTTTATTCACAGAATAAATTATAATTGCACTGCTGACAGAACCCCTTCTCCAAAGGATGTGGATTAGCCATCTCTCATCCATAATCGATAATGATGAATACAAGTATGAAGGTTAGGCCATTTAGCAGCCAAATAAACATCTTTCAATGAAACACGTCCGGCCTCAGCTCATAAAGCTGCCCTCCCCTAGTGGAAGCCTTGAGTATTCTCATGCAAAGGAACTTGTGCAGCAAAAGATGATTCTGAAATTGCCAAACTAACCATCTACTTGTAGTAGCTAAGGATATATGCAAATACTTTTCCTATGATTAAATATATATCTCTACATGTTACAAATACTTGTCATGACCTTCCTGCACAAAAACAATCCATGGAGGCTTTTTCCTCTTTCTATGTGTGCTGCATAAGGCAGCACACATAGAAAGAGGGAAAAACAAGGAGTTTCTCCTCGTTACGCCTTCCCTGGGAGGCGTACAGTTTTTACGTTTTCCCAGGTTTACAGATCCTTGTCAATCTGGGAATGTGTCACAACCCATGGGTGTTGCTTGGGAAAACCCACCGCAATGCCCATGGAATGCCCCCCTGACGCAGTGTAAGGCAACTCAATGACTTGCGCTGTGTTGCCTTACACCATATCTACGAGGCCATGAAAAGCCACTGGGTAATTATTGTTAGAATGGTGTTTCCATAGGAAAGAGCTTTTTTTGGTTTGCTTATAACTTCGGCTCAGTTTGATGAATTGTCACAAGACTTTCTAAAAAACAGTGCTCTTTTTTGCTTAGGTTCTTCATGGAAAGTCTTGGGGTCACCCGTCAAGCGGGGGCATGAGAAAAAGGGGGAGGGAGCAAAACAGAAAATCCCCATGCAATTGTCATAGGGATTTTTTTAAAGGGCTACAGCCAAAACGGTTGAACGGAATAGCACCGAATTTGGTAGGAAGCTGGATCTTGGTCAGTAAAGCATGGTTTTTGGGATTTGGTGTAAATCCATTCAACAGTTTTAAGAAATTAAGGTTAAAAATATTTGTATGTCTGGACAGTTGGGTTCGATTCCCTCCCGCGAGAGTCCTGAGAGAACAACTTAAAAAATAGAGTGCTCTGATTGACCTAGGGGCTTTTTTCCCTTAGGCCACCTTGTTAACGTGGGAGTGAGTGTCCGGTGGGAGCAAGCACTCTCATTGGCTGATCGCAACATGAAAGCAAATGTTGCGGCAGCATTACAGGCCCTCTAGGACCAAATCTTTTAAAAAATTGTGTTTTTATTGTGATCCCACGTACACCCACGGGTATGCAGCAAAAAATAATGACGGCCTCTATTGATTTTAAATTAAAATGACCCCCAGGGGGGCCAGCATGGGGCCCCCTCTTTCTGAACTGATTTTGGCCCCATGGACCCCATCCCCTGGGACACACCAAATTTTGGAAAGGGGAGGGGGCACTAGGCCACCCTCCCCAAGCCTACAAAGGCCGTGGAGACTCCATCCCATGGTGTCGTTATGTTTAAAAAGGGGAGGTGTGCGTGGCTCCCCTCCCAGAGCTTTAAAAGGCTCCGGGGATCCCATCACTGGGGGCCAGCTCCTCTGTTGTGTCCAGAGGAATCCACCCCCAGGGCAAAGTTTCTCTTCCCGCACAAATGCTCCTGCTGGGTGGGAGCACTAATTGTTTTTCCCAACCCACGCTCTTGCAGGTAAACAGAGATTGCTCCCACCCATTGGGAGCATAGAAGAAACCTGCTCGGCGGGAGCAGTGCCGGCTCCCACTGCATCCGCTCCCCCATTCCCCTGCAGCCCCAATGTTGTGGGTAGTGGGTGCCCTGGGTGGACACCAGGGCACCCACCTCAATCCCCAGGGGATGGTGTCCCTGGGGCCAGTATTGGCCAGGGCAGGAAGGCTGTGCACACCCTCATCCATAAAAAAAGAGAATACGCCCCCGGGGGATGGGGTAACATATAAAAGATTCCAAATAAGAAATAAGCAGCATTTAGCATTCACTGCTTTTCCTCGTTGATTTTTTGGGGAGATTGGTGATGCCCTTAGAATGGCAAAGGCACCACAAATCATATTTTGTGTAATGTTGTGGTGGGTTGTAGGGAGTGCAGCAGCCCCCCAGTAACATTAAAAAAAGCAGTAAATCTCTTTGGTAATTACATCCATGACCCTATTTTTTAAAGCAGTCATAGCTGCTGTTCAACTGGAGTGCAGAGAACCCTTGTGGGGGGATTCTATGGCTGCACTTTGCAACTTTAAAAATGCTTAACAAATTATTTTATGCCTGCACTTTGCAGCTTGAAAAATGTTTAAAAAAAACTCAAATACGTTTGTTTTTTCAATTAAACATCTTTAAAAAAATTTGGACAATTATTTTATTAAACATTGCACTTTGTGGATTGTTGAAATTTACATTCCATTATAATTATTGGTCATTTTCTAACAAAGTCAATATATGTGCTTTATATATGTTGATATCCTGATCTCTGCTAAAGCCAATAGACCCACTTTTAATATTTTGATGTTCTGATCCTTTGCCCATGTCAGTAGATCTGCCTTGCTTAAAATGATACCCAAGTGCTGCACTCAAACCCCACTGCCAATGGCTTGGATGCTCAACCCCCCACTGCCCAAAGCTTGGGCGCAGGGGGGGGGATTGGGTGCATGGCCTGGTGATAAGAAAATAGCTCTAAATGCTAGGGATAAGTTGGATGAAAATCCTAACCCCAGAGCTCATTTAGCAAGCAGGAGCGGCTGCTTGCGCTTGTTTGCTCATGCTTGCTCGTGCTTGCTATTGATGTTCTGTTGCATTGAGCACTATTTCATAGCACAAAATGCATTCATGCTCCCATTTTGGAAGCGAGGGGGCATTTTTGCATTAAGAAATAGTGCTAAACACAGAATTACTCTTCTCGCGTAATTATGCGTAATCTCACAGTATTTTTAGGGAATTTTGCATGATTACACTACACTGAATTATGCGAATTATGCCCACCTCTAGTCATAAGCAGTGCATCACAGTGGTACAAGTTCTACTTACTAGTTATATTTATGTAACCTAGAGAAATGTCTTATTAGGATGAATTTGCGGCCAAACCACCCCAAGCATGTCCTTTGGCCAGGCCCTGCGCCCAACACCCTATAGGCAAGCACCCCCCCTCCTAGTGGCCAGCCATCCATGGACCCCCACCTTACATTCTTCCTCTTTTAAAAAAAAATATTTTCCCAATTCCCTGGGAGATATGGTGTAGCGCTTGCACCCATGGAACTTCTGCAGGAGTGCACTGGAGCTGCACTGGCAACTCAAAAAGCTTTTTCTTAAAATGTCACCCTCTGGGAGTTCCTCTGCGACCTCTCCACACAAAGTTCAGGGAGTTAGGGTACCTCTACCCTGTCCCCTCACACTCTATTTTTTTTAAAGTGCTGGGCATTGGGACTTGTAATGGCAGCCGTAACATTTTTGCTTTGATTGCGGCCAGCTAATTTCAGTATGAGCTCCTTCGGGATGTTTTGCTACCTTGGCAGCAAAATGTCTGACGGGAAAAAAATAGCCCATTCTGAAAGCTTTCTTTTTTAATTTGCGGTCCCACGAGACTCCCAAGGGACTCCTGCTCCTGTGGGTCCAACTGTCAGTACATCTATAAATTTTGAACCTTAAGTTTACAAAAACTACTGAACAGATTTACACCAAATCACAAGTAACATGCTTTGGTGTAATTATGTTCAGCTGTTTTTTCCATATCGTTGTCTGATTTTTACAATGGATAATGAATGCGGTAAAAAGTGTTTTAGAGCAGCCTTTTTTCTTGGTCCCCGCATGACGGATCACCCAGAGACTTTTCAGGATGGTGCAGAAGTGGATAAACCATTTTTTGGATAGTTTGTGAACTCTCGTGAAAAAGTGTCAGAGTTATAAGCAAAACAAAAGAACGCTCTTCTTGCGCAAGCTCTGACTCCCTTATAACTACACAATGTCTATCCCCACTGTATAATATAGGTTAAAAGGATGATATAGTTAGGCGAAATTTCAGCGAAGCCACCACAGACCCCACTCCACATTTATTGTTTTGTAATTCATCTCCCTGGTACCTCGGGAGTCCCTGAAGAGTTCCGTCAGATGTATCGCAGGGACCACAAAAAATTATGACACCCCACAATGGCCAAGAGGTAAGAGTACCCTTACACGGCCCCCTTATATGGTATTTTTTAAACATTTTCAGTGCACGGGGACCAAGTTCCCATGTCCTGTAATTGAGACCACAACATTTCTTCTGATGTTGCAGCCCACCAATCAGAGGGCTTGCTCCCGTTGGACTGATCTCGGTCCCATGGGAATGAAATGACCGACGGTAGAAAAAGCCTGCTCGGCCAATCACAGCACTTTATTTTTTAAATTCCTGAGGGACTGGCGAGGGGTCAACTGTTAATATATCTCTATTTTTTAACTTTAATTTCTCCAAAACTACTTAATTGATTTACTCCAAATCACAAAAACATGCTTTCTGGGTAAAGATCAAACTTTCTGCCGAATTCGGTGTAATTCTGTTCAGCTCCCATTTCTATATTGTTGTCTAATTTTCTCTATGAAACTGCATGGGGAAATTCTGGTTTGGGACTCCCTTTTTCTTAGCACCTGCTTGATGGATCAACCCTAAAAGTTCCAGGAAGGAGCTGAGGCGGATGAACTTTTTGGAAAGTTTTGTGAAGATTTGTCCAACAGTGCCAAAGTTATTAGCAAAACAAAATATGCATATTCTATAATTATTCTGAAATTCCCAAATGCAAAATTCCTAAAGCCCCCACAATTCCTCCTTGGCCCTCTCTGCTATGGTGTGCAAATGGGTGTGAGAACCCGTATTATTGCATCCCAGTCTCTTGATATTATTATATTAAAAGATTTGCACGCTCCTGGGCATGTACTGAAATAAAGTTTATGGTAGTTTACATCCAGGGATGCCAATCAATGGACCCAACATGTTTCAGCAAAAAGCCTTGATGACAGGTTGCAAAAAAAAAAAAAATAAACAAAAGAATCATACACGCCCATTGTGCTATGAAAGCAAAAACTTCTTCTATTGGTACATCTTAAAACTGAAAAGCAGCCGTCACCTTTGAACAGGTTTATAACAAGGGATGTAGCTTTTCAATGGTATGTTTACATGCATTGCAAACACACTCACACCAATCAATGCCTGTAAATGATGGGATAATAAAAAAATCAAAAGTAAAAATTCTAAAATGATAGACAAATAAATCAAAACTCAGAGTCTTCATTCACCCTTGTATTTGAACACAAACCCAGAGTTACTAAAGGCAGTAAACCTGGGTTTGCACCAAAATGGTGTGCTTACCCAAGAAAGGCATAACCAGAAGAAATATCTTAATTTCTCCATGTTACTTCCTCTTTCCATGTGTGGTGCATTCTGCAGCACACACACAAAGAGGAATACGCCTCTAAGAATTGATTGTTTTTGTGCAGGAAAGTATCCCTTCCTCCACAAAAGCAATCCTGCCCTTAAGGCAGGTACCTTTGCAGCATAGCAATAGGGTGCCTTTGTTGGGACCAGGCTGTCCGAAGTGCTCCAGGGCTATGCGAGAGCAAAAGTGTGCCTGCTTGGGTATTCTGAAGCATATTTCTCCTGTCCAGACATGGCTGACCCTCGGAGGAATAATAATTATTGGCCGTGTATGTCAGGTTCATTTAATCTTTGTTCTTCAGAAAAAAAACTTGGGAAAGGGGTTGTTTATGAAATGTAAGATAAATCAGACTGGCACCATGACATAGCATTTGGCCAGCATTTTAAGTTTATTGAAAATAGTACTGCCATGCCAGCATCTGCGTAAAGTCAACGGGATTCTTAAAATATGTCAAGCTGTCTTCTGCTGGGCTGTGGAAATAGATCCTCCCCTGCGCCACCCAGCTAGAGGACCACCTGCCAAACTTTATACATGGTCTACTATGACATCTGGTGCATGATTCCTTCGGGTAATTTGGTAGTGTTTGTTATGTCAGTTGCAAGCTGGCCAATTGCCAAATTACCTTTAGCAACTTTTTCATCATTGCAAAACTGACGCCTGGTGTAGGTTCAATTCTTTGTGTTTCTTATCAATATTGTGAGACAATGTTCACCACCCTTGAATTTCCAATGAGCATTAATTAGTCAATCTGTGGAGGCATTTCATTTTTTTTTTTAAAGCTGAATGGCAGAGTCAGTTTCTTGTCTCAGAGTATGACACAAGAGTCTCCGCTCCTCCAGGATGTTATGGCAATATATCATTACTTGTTAGTGTTAGAAATGGGGTTTCTGGATGGCTAGGGTATGCACCTAAGCCAGGCTGAACCCACCACTCTAGTCAGGGTAAGGGAGTTACACAACCAAGATAACCCCTGCTCACCCCCTTGGTAGCTTGGCAGAGCAGTCAGGCTTATCCCAGAGGCAATGTGTAAAGCGTTTGTGTAACACACACACACCAGTGACACACTAGGCACACCACAGAAAA
Organism: Calotriton arnoldi; assembly: GCA_963921515.1. Classification (NCBI taxonomy): domain Eukaryota; kingdom Metazoa; phylum Chordata; class Amphibia; order Caudata; family Salamandridae; genus Calotriton; species Calotriton arnoldi. The sequence continues at coordinate 494,784 of CAWUFW010008487.1, read as the reverse complement.
GAGACTCCACACAAGGTTATATAAAAATATAACTTATATTGTATTTAAAACACATTAGACCGCATTCACATAAATCACTTCGCCAACCAGGCGACTGTCATAACCTCACATGGATCATAAATCACTTTGCCACTAGGCAATGGTCATAACTGCATAGGTAGTGTAATAGGGTGAATACTCATAGATTGCACAGGTTAGGAAACAGTAGGCATAACATTATAGTTAGTGCACTAAAGTCAAGACTTATATGGGGTACACGCCATAAAACCTCATTAACACATAAGGCATAACACCACCTTACACCATCACTGTGCACATTTATGCAGCTCCTGTAGTAAGAACACGTTTTAAAGGGCATCACATTTAGGGCATCAAATGCAGCAGTTAGGATACACATAAATCACCACATATTATTGTGCATGAGTCACCACTCTGCACCCTAAATTCAAAGCCACTGCACTCCTTCACTTCTACTACACTTTATATGCTCATCTCAATACACAATGTAGGGCATTGTAAGCCTGGGTGCCTTTTATAGGGAGTACAGTAGTTTGTCAGGTTCCTGCATGGGACTGATTTCTAATGGCAACCAGGGCCTCCATCGAGCTTTCACCCGGTATGGCACCAAAGCAAATGCCCCAACGTAGGTTTCCACACAGGCAGCTGCCCGCGACCATGCGGAGCTGCTGCTGAAACCAATGCAGCATTTTTTTACATAACACGCTGGGTCCTCCTTGGAGGTTCCACCCCGAAATGCCCCACACCGGAAAAGTGCCACCAAGTATGTGCATACACAGGAGGGGGGCACTTACTGTCGACTTTTGTGGGGAGACCTCACTCGATCCCCCCCACAGGGGAAATGATCTCAGAGCAGCTACTTTCTTCCCCCCGGTGCAGCTACAAGTTCCCCAATACCCTCAGGGGAATACCATGAGCCGAATGCAGTTGGGTGCCTCGGGCCGTGGTCCTGTAAGCAGTGTGGAATGGCCTTGCTTCTATTTCTAGGCCCCCAGCTGCCAGCACCGTGGCAGGATTCCCAGATCCGGCCCTTGGTCCCGGCTGGCTAATTGGTTAGGCGGGTCCACTCTCCGTGTCTCTTGCTGCTGCAGTGGGTGTAGCTCGGGCTGGCTCTACTGTGAGTGCTCCGCTCCAGTGCACAAGACCTGTCTCCTGCTGCAACACGGGCCACGGTGTGTGGAGCTCATGGGTCAAACACTGCAGGCAGCCCGCGAACTGGCAACATCCTCTCCGGCCCCCCGTGTGCCGCAACCAGCGCCGTGCACTGGAAAGGGGAGACACGGGCTGGGTCATGAACGCTGCTTGTTGTCTCTGTGGGGTGGGGGGGCCTTCTTCTCATCCGGTGAGGAGCGCGCCCCACGCGCTCATCATGGCAGCCCCTGCACTTCGCAGGAGGGGAGAACAGACAGCATTCACTTTGCACTGAGGAGGAAATCAGTAGCGCTTTCCTGCACTGCCTTTTAGCAACAGGGGAAAGGAAAAAATAAAGCACTCACTTTTCGCTATGGTTGCAGGGGCAGCAACCAACGCTCACCATGTGCTGGGCACCTGGGAGAACACTGGTAGGGCAAACACAAGGCAGGCAGCAGTAGACAAAGAGGCCAGCACCCTAAAGGCAGTTAAGGGCGGTTCCTCCTGGCAGTCCAGCAGTGCCTAGGTAGTCCAGAGTCAAGGAGCAGGCTAGCAGCAGGGCAATACTCAGCAAAGCAATCCAGTGAGTCCCTTTTCAGCTCAGCAGTCCTTCTGGCAGAGTTTCCGTCTGCAGAGCCAGCAGCGTCTGGTTACAAGTCCCATGCGGTATCTAAATGATGGGGTCACAGCTTATACCCACAAAGTCTTTGTTCAGGGGCTCTTTAAAAGTGCACAGCACCCCCATTCAATCCCCTGTCCTGGCTCCAGACACACTACAGGGGGGCAGAGACAGCATTGTGGAAGGCAGGCACTACCCTAGTCAGGTGCAGGTGACAAATCCTCCCAGCATTCTAAATGTAGACCAGGCCTATTGAGCCCAAATATGAGTCACCCAGGATAGGCAGGACACACCTCAACCCCCCTTGTGACTGTCTACAGTGAATGCACATCCCCAGCTCCTGTCAGTCTAAACCAGACGATGAATACACAACAAGGCAGGGTAAAGAGTCATAAGCACACAGAAATGCCCACTTCTAAAAGTGGCATTTCTAAAATAGTAATAACAAATCCGCTTCCATCAATAAGAAGAATATATCACCACTATTCCAAACATACCAAACATGGCCACGCCACCCTTTCATATCAGAAATTACCACTGAAACACATTTCAGGGAATTCCCAATGGAAACCTATGAGAGGAGCAGCCTCACAGCAGTTAGAAACCAAATAGGCTGTTTGTTCCTACCAGGACATGCCACACACAAAGGCACATGTCCTACCTTTTACCTACACAGCACTCCGCCCATAGGGCTACCTAGGGCCTACGTTAGAGGTGACCTCTATGTAGTAAAAGGGGAGTTTCAGACTTGGCAAACACTTTAAATCCCACGTCATTGTGGCAGTAAACTGTGCACACAGGCCCTGCAGAGGCCTGAGACAGGTGTGAAAAGCCACTTCTGTAGTTGGCGCAAGCCGCGCTGCAGGCCCACTAGTAGCATTTAATTTACAGGCCCTGGGTATATAGGATACCACTGTACTAAGGAACTTACAGGTAAATTAAATATGCCAAACAGATTTAGACCAATCTTACCAAGTTTTACGAGTTTGATAAGCTTGTACTCCTGGTAGTAATCTATAATCACAGGGTAATTGAATCCCTAAATCTGGGATTGGCGCGATCAGATGCAAGAAGTGGAGAACAATATTGCTTTAGTCTTATCTTCTTTATTTGGGTGCAAGTGAAAGCAAGAACAGCCAAGTTTACAGGAGAGAACACATGCACTTTAGCACTGATCAGCAGTGGTAAAGTGCCCAGAGTCCTAAAACCAACAGAACCTTGTCAGAAAAAATACAGGAGGAAGGCAAAACGTTTGGGGATAACCGTGCAAGAAGGGCCAGTTCCAACAGTTAGTACATGCATCTCTTACAGGTAAGGATGCAGATCATACTTGTTTTACAGACCATATTTGATGCAATGATCCTTTGTCTGCTTACTGCTCTTGATCCAGTAGTGCTCTTCTCAATTTCAGTGGCTAGTCACTGTAGGAAATCTACCTTTTCTGTGTGGTCACCCCTATCTTTTCTGTGTGGTCACTCTGGATTTTCCACCTTTTGCTGGACCCTCTATTTTTGCTGGCTTTAGAACTCTGTTCTATTCCTTTTAACCAACAGTAAAGTGCCTGAACAGGATTCAATTGGAATACTCCTAATTAGCAAATTTAACTTGCCTATAAGTCCTCAGTATATGGTCCAGGGCCTCGAAGTTAAATGCCACTAGTGGACTGCCTCACCTATTGTGCCAACCATTACAGTGGCAGTGCAAACACCCTTCAGGCCTTCCATTGTAGCTGGACTGTAGTGGTATAAGAACTGCAATTCAGCCTGTCAAAATACATTTCTTTGACAGGTGAAAACCTCTGTTTTAAATATTAATAAGTCAACTCTGTGTAGGTTCTTTTAACCTACAAGACAGGGTACATGGTATTTAAAAGTAGTACATGCAGAAATGTAATGTTAACATGTGCTTAGTGACAAGCACCCAAAAGCTAGTATCACTGTGGCAGGCCTACCTGTCATATATAGAAAACTAGAGTACAGTTTAAAATACTAATACTGTATCTTGGGAAAGGGACCAGCTAGAAAAATAATGAAACCACTGTTTATAATAGTTATTATAAACCCAATTCAGTGATGAAGTTGGATCGTTAATAAACATTAATGAAAGGTAACCTTTAGAAAGTTACCTTTTCGCCGCCTGAAGTTCCTGATGGCTAAAGGGTATTAGCTGTCCAACTTTTCTCCGCTAGTAATTAGCCTTGAATAGGTGTGAATAAGTTTGAAATACTACCCAGGAGCAAACAGTAGATTGACCTGAATAGGCAGAGATGATTCCTCTGAACATGCAGGGTGGGGGCTGTGGCATCCTTTTGACACTGCATTGTCTAATGCAGCTTGAGATTCAAATCCTGCCTGGCAGGTCTGCCGGGTTCACATGTAATATTTGAGACACACTTGAAAGTTGGGAGAACAGAATGTCAAGATAATACTTGTGGATCCTCTGGCTGGTTGCTAAGGGATTCTGCTGTTGTCCTATCAGACTTCTGTCTCTGGGTTTATTGTGGGTCTAGTGGTGTTGCAGGGATTCTGCGGAGTCACAGAACTATGCTTGTGATCATGGAACCTTAGTAGCCAGGAACTGAGTCATCCTACCACCTGAGTACCCATGAGCCCGGGACCGACTAGCTATAGTGTCTCACTTGCCCTCCTACTCGCTCACAGAGGAACAAGTGATTAGACACCCCAGAACACAATACTCCCGACCCTCTCAGACATTGCGGTTGCAGGGCACACCCTTTCGCTCTCACTCTCTAGTCCACAATAAGATCTGACAGAAACATGAGAAATGTTTAAAATGTTTATTTTAACTATTGTGCTCTAGTATGCAGTATACGTGTCACAACAAGTAGAAAAATGCCTAACACAAATACGGTTAGCATAGCAAGTCGTCCGTAAATCATAAAAGGTGCTGTCATTATATACTACAGTGTAGCCTATCCTCCCTCCCCTTCTACAGAAGTAAAATGATTATATATCAGAAGATCTCTGGGTGTTAGCAGCAGACCCCATACCTTAGCATATATAGATGCAAGTTCTACATCACAGGTGCTGTCATGCTCTCTTTCCTGGAAAGATCCCTCTCCAAGTGTGTGTATTACCTATCCGTGCATACCTATATGACAAAAGTACATGTTCCCAAACAACTGCTGCATCTGCGTGTTTTGTCTGGGTGCTCGGGCCTGACCTGAACAGAATAACAAGGGGCATTGTTGTTTGACCTTGTCTGCGTTGTTCAGACTAAATCCCAGGAAAGAACAGGACGCAAAAACAACAGCATGTTCTGTGTGAAAGTACAGTGTGGCACAAAGCACAATGTGTTTGTGTAGTATAGTGCACAAAGCAGAGGACCGTCTGCAACGGGCTCATGCTAACATAGGGGAAACAACAAAGGCCTACACAGGACATATGACAGTGACTGCTGTAAACTGAAGTTTAGTGTTAGATGTGGGAGGACACTAGTATCACACGCCCTGCCCTCAGAGACCAAGTTTAGTATGGCCAAAGACTTTCACCATCTTGAAAGTGGCCAAAGTAGTCAGGGGTAGCCCCAGGACTGCTTACCCCATTGATTAAGGTGTCATTCCCTCCCAATAGCTAATACCAGGCATAAATATGGCCACTCAAGGCACCCACTTGAGAACAATTTCTCAAATTGAGGAAGAACAGAAGAGGACTGGACCTACTGTCTGTGACCTGAGAGGAGCCCCGAAGGACTGGACCTGTTCCTCCTTGAGCCCAGGGCAAAAGTGGACTCCAAGCTTCAGTTATATAACCTCATGTGTAAGCCAAAACAAACTGCAAAAGGCCTTTTCCTGGAAGTACACAGATGACCAGTGGCAATTATACATAGACTGTACCCTGCGGATGGCCTCTGCCTGCCACCCCAGGACTTCACCTGAGGTCCAGAGGGGCTTTTGAAGTGTACTCCTGTGGTGGATTGGGACTTAAAGGACTAAGTTAGAATGTAAAATATTTGACTAGGATGAACTTGGTTAGTGTATCCGACCAACGCCCCCTGCAGTCAGCATCAGATTGTGCCTAGGGCCCAGTCTACAGTGACCATTGACTACCATTGGTGCTTTGTGCTTTTTGGCACTATTTTCCCTTAAATCTTTAAAAACTCATATTGCCAGTTCCCCTTATTGGATTTTTGTCATTTTTTGATAAAATTTGACTCTATTATAATTTGTTTTGCGTTTTTTATTGTTTTGCATTTTGACTTTGTTACTGTTTTGGTACTGCTTAAATACTTTACATTGCCCTAAGTTAAGTCTGTCTGCTTTGTGCCATATCCACCAGGGGTTTGAGCTCAGGCTAATTTAGTGACTTTAAGGCTTCACTCTGACAGGGTTGTGATTATTCTTTGAGGTGGGTAGTCACCCACCCCAAAATATAATACAATTTCTTACAGTGCCCTACCAGCCACTATCAGAATCAGGCTGAATTCAGTATCCCTACGATCCTTGGACTAAGTCTTCCAGGAGTTGGTAGATCTGTATTGCCAGAGTGTGATCAATCACTGCACGTGTTTAAATTAGTGTTGCTTTGTGGCTAGGTAGTACACCTCATAAGGTGAGAAGGCAAGTAATACCCATTGAGTAGTGTCTGGGCTCTGACATATTCACATTGTAATGCTCTGAAAGCCAAAAGGCATGTGGCATGTACTGTTGGAATCACCAGCAAAACCTAATTTAAGCACTTTTTGGAGGTTATTTGGCCACAATAGGCCAGCAATTGATTGATTGAAATGTGCTTGTAGTGAATTATCATCTGTGGAACCTTAGATGTATTCTTTACTTGGGTGGTAGAGAGTTTTCCCTTTGTTAGGTGGCTTGCTTAACTTCCTTTTAGATTATGTACTATAAGGTGTTGCTGCACAACAGTGGGTGCATGATGTGTGTATACATTATGGCTGTGGACCCAAACAATTTTTTTTTGCTGACAAAAAGTGAAATAGAGGGAGAGTGCTAGCTGTCAACAAAATAGATTGTACTATTTATTTAATTGAAATTATTACCTTTTGATTGATTAAGCACAAAAGAATTTAGGGCCTTACTTAGAGTTTGGAGTAGAGGATACTCTGATAAACATGATGGGTCGTATTACAAATTCCATTGGCTTTAATGCACTTGTAACACAACGAGCAAACGTCCACCACATTTGTGACAGAGCATCCCGTCTACCAAACTCTGACTAAGGCTCTTAAACTTCCAAGTAATAGAGTAACCTACCCATTTGTAGGCATAGAATGTTATAATGCACCCCATAAAGTAGAATTGTCATGGTTAGATCATTAACTCTCCGAGGCCTTGGGGCTTAAAGTTAGGTGGCAACCTAATGAAAAGTAATGGGACATGGGTCCGAAGAGGGCCACCATTTCCAACCTCATTCCATAAATCGAGGAAGGGTTGTTGGTGTTAGAGGGCTAGATCCAGCCCGAGCATATGGTGTTGTAAGCCCTCTGCTCTTCCACCAAAATTGTGTCTTTTTGGTCAATTGCCTTCCCTGGCTTCGAGCTATAAGACTCCCATGTCAGAGATTATTTAATCCCCAGGTTTGGTACCACTTACATTCTCAGTCCATAGGGTTGCAATGCAAGGGGCATGGGAAGAATTACGAACTATTACCCAAGATGGAGAAACTTGAAACTCAGGTGGTGGCAAACGGCCAGAAGCAGATGCCCAACTGGAAGACTTCATGTGGACTGACTGTTCTAGGACCAGTTTGCAAGGTCTGCAGAGATTCTCAGCCAACCATGTAGTCTGAGAACTACGTTGACTGGATGTTCTGAAGGAGGAGAGTCATCCATGGTTGACAGAGCCTGTCAGCCAAAAGGTCTTGAATGGCAGAAAATGTCTTTGTAGGTTGGCAGGCGAGGATGAAAGAGTCAGAGGAAGGTTTATAAACCATTCTGGAGTGGTGTTAATGGATATATAGTGATTGGCTATCAACCCATGATATTTAGGAGGGGATTCCCACCTGGAATAACCCACTGAGGATGGGAATATCAGGTGCGAGGGTGTGTGAGGAACCTTAGCAGTTAGAGGAAATGACTGGGCCTCTGACTGGGCATTGAAGTTACATAAAGGGATGGTGGAGTGAGATAGTTCAAAAAATGGCTCAGGTGAACAGCTACCCAGTGTGAAGGTGGCTGGCCTTTTATTGCATTCATTGTGTGTTTGTTTGCAGTTTTACTCTATGTTTAGTGCAATGTTTATGTGGTTCGAAAATGCTGTTTCCTCTCGAAGTTTGAGATGACAAACTTGATTCACTGATCTCTCTCTCTTTTCATGTAAGACTGTCATCGTTTGTCTGATGGATACCATTGTCAGTGACATCTGATGTGCATGTATAGTTTTCTGTCTTTGAATATCTTTGTTTTTAATGCTGCATATTTTGCCTTTTCGTCATATGTTTTGGTCAACCCTGCAGCATAGTTTGGTTTTTAGCTGCTGTATAATTCCAATGGTCCTCCTCATGAGATACTGGCACAAGATAAAATAAAACTGCTACGTATGCTCATCACCTCCAGTCCTGTTTACCTCACCAACAATTGCCTCTCTCAGAGGCACCGATTATCATAACAGTCTGTTTATAACAATGGGCTCCAAATGTACATTCATCTGCGCACATGATCGCTGTGTTGAAGTGCGGCCTTCCATACCTTTGATCTTGTTTTTTTAGCTTTGAAATAAGGCTATTCTAATTATGGTGGCACAGCGGGCCCGAACACATGAGGTCATGTCCCTGAAATAGGCGAAAACTGTTCTGGGGTTGCTTTGGGCTGAGCTCCCAGCGCACCCATGCTGAGCAGAGTAAAGTGACATCTGCACTTACTGTTGAGAGGCCCTCTTCCTCTGCCAGGCTTCCAACAGCACTACCCGTTTCCCCTATTCAGTTTCCCGAATACTGGCAATTGCATGGGCAATCTTCCAACCAGACAAGTGATTTGCCACCTTCTTTGCCCAGCAATAGACATTCCTGCGCTCCATGGAGGCCTGCTAATGTTACATGTTCTATAATTTCCAGCCTGAATATATTCTTAGCCGCACAGTTGGGGTTGGTGATATTTTGACCAGAACACTTAAATTAATGCATGTAAGGTGCACCGTTTCATTCATAATATACTGATACACATTAAAAAAAAAAAAAAAAATGAAAATCCTTTTTTGGTGTTACCTTTATTGGCACTTGAAGGTAAGGCCTATTTCAATTGGGCATGCAGCTGTTATTCCTCATAAGTCACCAATCTGACCACTTTTTAATTTTTTCTTTTAGGAAGCTTCCCTCACACTGTCTTAGACCTCTCTCAAGATGATGACTCTTATTGATTGTTGTGGTTTGGGGTCGAAATGCTTTATACTAACAATTGTGGACTGGCTTTGCGTTCCATTTAATGAAAAGAAGGGAGAACATCTACCCTAGTATCCCCTCCACTAAACATGGATATATAGCTTGATAGGTTGCAAACCTTACTTGCCACCAGTCACATCTTTCAAACTTTCCTGCATGTTTGAATCTCATGAGCACTGTACTGTATCACTATGCCACTGTTAGAGGACCCTATAAACCAAACCTTTTCATATCTGTTATTGAAATAATTATTGAATGCAAAATAAACTACATTATATAAACTTTATACTGTGGGGTTCTGCGTGTATGTGTCCAATATGTTTTGAAGTATATGACAAACGATATGATGATTTATGGAGGTGCAATTCATATATACCTCCCACAATGATCCAATTCCTAGTTGCATGAGCCCTAATGACTAATTATTTTTTTGTATATATGACTTATAATTATAGCATGCAGTGTTCTGTCTAGAATCTGCTCTCTCTCCACAACCAAGAGGGGAAGGCGAGGCTTATGTAGGTACCAAAATGTTGCAAAGGGTACCTTTGCAGTTTTACAGTAAAGTTAGTTTTACAGTGAAGTTCAAGATCTGAGACCGCAGTCCTCCCCATACATCATTAAGTCCCAACTAATATTAACTGTTATACCAGCCCTCACTAGTTGAATGAGGTGTGAACATAGAGTGAAAAAAATTACTTTATTCAATGAAATGGGGATATAGAAATAAGTATAATAACTTAGGTCCTGATTACATTTTTGGCGGTAAGGGAAACACCGTTGAAACAGCATTGGATTCCCCGCCGCACAGTTGGTGGTCCACCCGCCCTATTACGATGCATGCAGTTCTATAGACGTAAGACCACAGCAGCACCGCCACCGCTGCCGGGAAATCTCGACCACAGCAGGATAGGCCATTGAGTCTGTTTGTGGGCGGACACCCAGTGTTTCCGTCGGTCCAATCACGATGTGCTTTCCCGCCAACGTGACTGTGGCTGTCAAACCGCCTCACCTGAGCTGGCGGAAAGGGATAGATGTAAGGCTGAAATCCACCTGTATTCAGCTTCGCACGGCCTGTGCCACCATGGAGCTGATTGTACACGTCCTGCTGCTGCTACTTCTGCTTGATGACATCCAAACCTGACACCATCGTGGACGCAACAGACGGTAAATCACAATCAAACCCGTTTTCATTGACTTCCCAGTTAACAGATGCACAGGCAGGGACATCTAAGGGTGTTTGGGTGCCCTGTCCCAAACATATTTTGTGGTTCCCCGTTCGGCACAGCTTTGAATGTATAATCTAAATTCACCTCTTTGATGCCCTCTTAGGCCAGGTCACTGGCACAGCACAGGCACACCTTTCCAAATTCCAAATGTGTTTACATCTAATATCCATGGATAGTGATGTGTGTTTTTAATATTGTAATACAACAGCAGCTCCTCACTAACCTCACTAACATTACATCAAGTAAGCTTTGTACCTCCCTCCCATTTCTCACATGATAGGTCCTGTTTTGATATGAAATAAACTTGAGTATGGATGTTTCATGAAACAAAAACACACCATCTCTGCAAAATTTCTGTAATAGACTCTCACACATCACCCACATTAAAAAGTAGTTTTTGGAAAATGTTAGTCAAAGCTATCTGTTGAAGACGTATTTCAAGGTCATCATGGCACAACTCTCTGTAGAACAGGGTTGGCTCTAGGCCTGGGCGGAAAACTACGCTACGCTCGCGTAGTTTGCGTAGTTTGCGCAACTACGCGCTACGCGAATTGCATGTAGCACAGTGCAAAAACGCGTAGCGGGCATTTTTTGCTTGCTCGTGGTCCTCAACGTCAAGTTGGCGACCGCGAGCGAGCAAAATGACATCCCGTCGAGACTTTTTCCTCGTTCGCGATCAGCAACATCAAGTTGCCGATCGCGAGCGTGGAAAATAAACCTCCCGGCGAGATTCTCAACGCGGGGAGGTCAGGTTTCTCATTGCGAGTGGTCGCGTATGCTCGCGACCGCTCGCGATGAGAAACTACCAGTCCGTGTTGAGAAAACTGCAGCTCGAGTACAAATCTACTCGAGCGGCAGAAAACGTCCGCTTGCACTGTGCAAGATGCCGTTTGCAATGATTGCACAGTGCGGACAAGCATCCGGCACTGTGCAATCATTGCGAACAGCATTTCCTACCGCACTACGCAGTTCGCGTAGTGCTACGCGTAGCTCGCATAGTGCAAAGTGCACTTCGCGTAGCTACGCGTAGCGCTACTACGCGAACTACGCCCAGGGTTAGTTGGCTCAATCAGGGGGCATCCTGAAAGTCTGGCTCCCTGGGCCAGAGCCCACTTAGCCCATGGCTCTAAACACCTCTGTGCACAGACCCCATGCCTTCAAGTATATCAGGGCTAACCAATAGCATGATATCAAATGATCTTTTATCCTTTTTATGAAGTAAATTTTTCTTCGGAACAAACGATTATTAATTCACTTATATATGTATATACGTTTTGGTTTTATTGGACAATATTGGTGTCTCTGGAAAAAGGTTTTATGTTTTTATGTGAATGTACTTTTATGATCCTGGAGATCGAAATAAAGATTATGATGATGGTGATGATAACCAATAGCATCACCAAGTGCCAAATTATATGTGTGTAACATGTAAGAGCAAGGTATAAAAACAAACACATCAGTAACAGCATTCTTCTCACATAACTAAAGTAGGTGTAAGGTACACACAAAATAATGGACATGCCTAAAAACATAACACAAAAAGGTATAACATCTAACCAGTCTCCAGGTTTGGATAAACAAATAACTAACTTGCACACAGTAAACACATATGCAACATATATCACAGGGAGAAGTGCAAGCAAAATGATGTAGACATTGCTCAAGAAAAGCTGAACCCGTTACAATGTGAAATACCACCCCAATCAATATCTGGCCCAATTTGGAATCATCCCACATATCCATCCATGGAATATTTCCCCCTATCCTGGGTGACTCCTGCACTGGTCCCAAGCTGTAAATATACAAACCTGTTCATATTGGTCACCAATCAGGGTGAAACAAACACACCTGTAGTCACACATTCCAATGTATCAAATCACATCAATTAGGTGGTGCACGTGGTCAACACTATGATGAAAGCCTGTTCATAAATAGTAATCACCATAACATTCCATATCAAAATGTGCATGTACAAAACAAAGTACACACTAAACATATTTGCTGTATAACCTGCCATAATGTGTAAACACAATAAATCTGCATCACAAGTTAAACTCTGGAACATTGCTAGGTTCCCAAATTTAGCTAGGAAAAAGTAATGCCAGGACAAATGTGTTCAAAAATCAAAGCAGATTTTAATTAGTCCAAATATTAACAGGGACTAAATACAACAAAGGGCCAATGGCCAGTCCATAGAGAAATCATGTAGCTTAGTACACTGCAGTGCCACAAAACTTGCCCTGACTGACACATTTAGGGTATTCTCCTCACAAAGGGGCATCCATTGGGCAGGGCAGGCACCTCAAAGATATTATTTGGGATAGGGACAATTGGTTTTGGAAGAGAAAAGGGTGGACTTGCATTTAAGAGGGGGTGTTTGGTAATGTGAAGTTGAGGAACGTTTGGCAGGGGTGCCTTGGGAAGTGGAAGGGGTGGATGGGTCAGTAAGAGGGGGGGATTTGGAGGTGGAATGGGTGGTCTTGGGTGGGGGAAGGGTAGTAAGGTCCTTGTAAGTGGTGGTTGGTGGTTTGGGAGGGGTGATGGCAAGGGAAACTAAGGGCTCTTCGATAGGGTACTTAGTAGAGGAATGGTAAGGAGTGGGGTCCTAGAGATAGTGGGAGTGACGGTGTGTGATGTGCTTGGGTCTGTTGCGGGTGCATGTGTGTCAGGTGTATGTGCTGCAAGTAGGGGTGTGTCTTGTTTTTGTGGTGTCTGTTGGGTGCTTGATTGTGGGCGTCTGTATTTCTTAGGAGTGTAGAATGTGACTGGTGTATCTGTGGATGGTGTGGCAGTGGAAGTGCTGGGTGTTGTGGATGCTGATGTGGTGACAGTGGATGTGGTTGTGTGTGGTATGTGTATGGAAGTGATGGTGGTTGGGGGTGGGGGTGGGGGTGGTGTTGTCTGTGCTGGCTGTGGAGGTAGTGGTGGGGCTGTGGTGTGTGTGTGCTGTCATCTGTGCTGTGTGGGGATGTGATGGGGCATGGTGTGAGTATGTGGTTGTGGTGTTGTCAGTGGTGGTTGTAGATGTGATGTTGGTGGGGGTGTCAGTGGTTGTGGTGGTGGGTACGGTGTCTGTCTGTTTGGATGCATGCCTGCTTTTTAGGTCTCGCGCCTAGCGTTGCAGTGCACAGAACTGCTCGCGCAGTGCGAGACCTCTTGTATGGGGTTCTGAAAGCTGACCACACGCTCGTGCGTGCGATCAGGCTTTCGCCGGCAGGCATTGGCTTTCGCGTGTTTTTTAGTAAAAAAAAAAGGCCCGCGATTGGGCAAAGGCGGGCGCATGTCCCGCCTTTGCAACGCCCATTCCCGTCCTTGTCTAGCACGCGCAGCAGCGCGCGTTCGCCTCGCTGCCGCGCTCCCTCGCCCCCGCTCCTCTGTGGTGCGCGCGCACCACTGGTTTTTTCCAGATAGTATCTGAAATAAGTTTCGCAGCTGCTTTTAAAAGTGTTGAAGTATTGAAGTATTATGCATTGCACTATGTTCACTATGTTCACACAGTATAAAAATGTCTGCCCCATCTTTAGGCCGCTCCTCGGACTTCTGTGAGGCAGAACTCCCGTGTTTTCTGCTGACTGTCTTTGGCGTGGATGTACGGAGGAATGTTTGATTACAGTGTAACAGGTTTGGTGGCGAACTCCAGATAAATGTACACCATGCACGCAAAATGTTCCTTTGGGCATTCAGTTCAGCTACTTGCAGCGGTGGAGGGCTCTGCTCTTCGATGTACTTCCTGACAGACTGCTAAGTTTGAAGTGCCTGTCGGGCACAGGTTGCTCTTTTGAAACTTTCTTAGATTTTTCACTGAGGAACAGTGCCGATGCCAACAATGAGAATAGCACTGATGATCCCAATGGGACTAGTGCTGATGCCAACAATGAGAATAGCACTGATAACCATGGGACTAGTGCCCATGACAACAATGAGAATAGCGCTGATGATACCAATGGGACTAGTGCCGATGCCAACAATGAGAATAGCACTGATGATACCAATGGGACTAGTGCCCATGACAACAATGAGAATAGCACTGATGATACCAATGGGACTAGTGCCGATGCCAACAATGAGAATAGCACTGATGATACCAATGGGACTAGTGCCCATGACAACAATGAGAATAGCGCTGATGATACCAATGGGACTAGTGCCAATGCCAACAATGAGAATAGCACTGATGATACCAATGGGACTAGTGCCGATGCCAACAATGAGAATAGCACTGATAAACATGGGACTAGTGCCCATGACAACAATGAGAATAGCGCTGATGATACCAATGGGACTAGTGCCGATGCCAACAATGAGAATAGCACTGATGATAACAATGGGACTAGTGCCGATGCCAACAATGAGAATAGCACTGATGATAACAATGGGACTAGTGCCGACGCAAACAATGAGAATAGCACTGATGATAACAATGGAACTAGTGCCCATGACAACAATGAGAATAGCACTGATGATAACAATGGGACAAGTGCAGATGCCAACAATGAGAATAGCACTGATGATAACAATGGGACTAGTGCCCATGACAACAATGAGAATAGCACTGATAACCATGGGACTAATGCCCATGACAACAATGAGAATAGCGCTGATGATACCAATGGGACTAGTGCCGATGCCAACAATGAGAATAGCACTGATGATAACAATGGGACTAGTGCCGATGCCAACAATGAGAATAGCACTGATGATAACAATGGGACTAGTGCCGACGCAAACAATGAGAATAGCACTGATGATAACAATGGAACTAGTGCCCATGACAACAATGAGAATAGCACTGATGACAACAATGGGACTAGTGCCGATGCCAACAATGAGAATAGCACTGATGATAACAATGGGACTAGTGCCCATGACAACAATGAGAATAGCACTGATAACCATGGGACTAATGCCCATGACAACAATGAGAATAGCACTGATGATACCAATGGGACTAGTGCTCCTGACAACAATGAGAATAGCACTGATGATAACAATGGGACTAGTGCCGATGCCAACAATGAGAATAGCGCTGATGATAACAATGGGACTAGTGCCGATGCCAACAATGAGAATAGCGCTGATGATACCAATGGGACTAGTGCTGATGCCAACAATGAGAATAGCACTGATGATAACAATGGGACTAGTGCCCATGCCAACAATGAGAATAGCACTGATGACCATGGGACTAGTCCCATGACAACAATGAGAATAGCGCTGATGATACCAATGGGACTAGTGCTCCTGACAACAATGAGGATAGCACTGATGATAACAATGGGACTAGTGCCGATGCCAACAATGAGAATAGCACTGATGATAACAATGGGACTAGTGCCGATGCGAACAATGAGGATAGCACTGATGATAACAATGGAACTAGTGCCGATGCCAACAATGAGAATAGCACTGATGATAACAATGAGAATAGCACTGATGATAACAATGGGACTAGTGCTCATGACAGCAATGAGAATAGCACTGATAACCATAGGACTAGTGCTCATGATAACAATGAGAATAGCACTGATGATAACAATGGGACTAGTGCCGATGCCTACAATGAGAATAGCACTGATGATAACAATGGGACTAGTGCCGATGCCAACAATGAGAATAGCACTGATAACCATGGGACTAGTGCCCATGACAACAATGAGAATAGCGCTGATGATACCAATGGGACTAGTGCCGATGCCAACAATGAGAATAGCGCTGATGATACCAATGGGACTAGTGCCCATGCCAACAATGAGAATAGCGGTGATGATACCAATGGGACTAGTGCCCATGCCAACAATGAGAATAGCGCTGATGATACCAATGGGACTAGTGCCTGTGCCAACAATGAGAATAGCACTGATAACCATGGGACTAGTGCCCATGTCAACAATGAAAATAGCGCTGATGATACCAATGGGACTAGTGCCCATGACAACAATGAGAATAGCACTGATGATAACAATGGGACTAGTGCCGATGCCAACAATGAGAATAGCACTGATGATAACAATGGGACTAGTGCTGATGCCAACAATGAGAATAGCACTGATAACCATGGGACTAGTGCCCATGACAACAATGAGAATAGCGCTGATGATACCAATGGGACTAGTGCTCCTGACAACAATGAGAATAGCACTGATGATAACAATGGGACTAGTGCTGATGCCAACAATGAGACTAGCACTGATGTTAACAATGGGACTAGTGCCGATGCGAACAATGAGTCTTGCACTGATGATAACAATGGAACTAGGGCCGATGCCAACAATGAGAATAGCACTGATGATAACAATGGGACTAGTGCTGATGCCAACAATGAGAATAACACTGATGATAACAATGGGACTAGTGCCGATGCCAACAATGAGAATAGCACTGATGATAACAATGGGACTAGTGCCCATGACAACAATGAGAATAGCACTGATAACCATGGGACTAGTGCCCATGACAACAATGAGAATAGCGCTGATGATACCAATGGGACTAGTGCTCCTGACAACAATGAGAATAGCACTGATAATAACAATGGGACTAGTGCCGATGCCAACAATGAGAATAGCACTGATGATAACAATGGGACTAGTGCCGATGCCAGTGCCGATGCCAACAATGAGAATAGCACTGATGATAACAATGGGACTAGTGCCAATGCCAACAATGAGAATAGCACTGATGGTAACAATGGGACTAGTGCCGATGCCAACAATGAGAATAGCACTGATGATAACAATGGGACTAGTGCCGATGCCAACAATGAGAATAGCACTGATGATAACAATGGGACTATTGCTCATGACAACAATGAGAATAGCACTGATAACCATGGGACTAGTGCCCATGACAACAATGAGAATAGCCCTGATGATAACAACAGGACTAGTGGTGATGATAACAATGAAAATAGCTCTGATGATAATAATGGGACTAGTGCTCATGACAACAATGAGAATAGCACTGATGATAACAATGACTATAGCTCTGATGATAACAGTGGGACTAGTGCTAACGAGAACAGTGAGAATAGCGCTGATGACAACAATGAGACTAGTGCTGATGACAACACTAATGACAACAACGAAAATAGCGCTGATGATAACAATGAGACTAGTGCCGATGACAACGAGACTAGTGCCGATGACAACGAGACTAGTGCCGATGACAACAATAAGAATAGCGCTGATGATAACAGGACTAGTGCAGATCGCAAAACTGCATGATTAAGAGACTGTTACTCAGGGTCCGCACTGCTCATTCATAGGAGACACTGTCCTGGACTCACATGCCTCTCATCAGTGTGCACACTGGTCTTTAACCATATTCCTCCAACAGATTCTGGCACATTATTACAGGTTAATATGTTCCTTGTGAGGCCTCCCGACTCCTGCCATTGGGATTTAAGTTCTGCCACTATGTTGATTATAATTCCAGTGCTGGAGCATTGTGCTTTTGGTTACACGAAGCCATCTCGTGCTTTACCTGTACTTGTTTGTTTCTTGTGAGTAACGTTAAAGGAGCCAGTATGCGCTGTGGAAAGGGCTTTTCGGTAACAACAAGCATTTGCAATGCAATAGGTCTCGCATTTACGCGAGTTTGACCTATTGGCATTGTAAATGACAATGGCTTTTATTTATGTTTCAAAAACCAAAACATAAATAAAAGGCAATGTCATTTACAATAAAAATAGCTCAAACTCTCGCAAATGTGAGACCTATTGCATTGCAAATGCTTGTTTTGTGAGGTTGTTGCTTATGTGTGGATGTGCTGTGTCTGTATAAGTGTATGTGTGTGCAAATGTTTGCGTGTGCTTTGGATAGGTTTGGGAATAGGGTATTGGTGAGGGTAAGTGGCAGGGGGAGTGACACAACATTGTGGGGGATGGGAGGCTGCACTGAGGAAGGAAACCAGAGCCTAAAAAGATCTCTCTAGGCCAGGCATTGCACTGTGAATGCCTTCCAGTTAGGCCACCATCTGCTGCAGATGGCTGCCTTGCCCCTGGATGGCATTCAGTAGTCCAGTCTGACCCACAGAGATGCTTCTCAGGAGGTCAATAGCCTTCTTACTCTGTGCAGCCTGGGGGCAAGGGCAGGGGCTGAGGTGCCTGAAGTGAAGGAGATGGGTCCCCTCTTAGGAGATCAGCAACTGCTTGGGGATCAACAGGGAGGGTGGCGATGGAAATGGGGGTGTCGGACAAGGATGAAGCTGTAACAAATATTGTGGGGTCCGCCAGCACTTGGGAGTGTCCACTGAAGGATGACTCTGAAGTTGACAAAGTAGAGCATGTATCCTCCGTGGCACTTCTCAGACCCTCTCAGTCACTGGGTCCCTCCGTGTACATACTCTCATAACCGGAATCACTGTGACCAGCTGTGTCTGCAATGATGTTGGCCCTTTCTCCTTCGCTTGCCCACAATGGTTCTGAAATGACATATAAAATTGGTTTAATGCAACTGCGTTAACCCACCTGAACATCAGATTTCAACACAGAACATTTCATAAGTGCACAGATTACTCCAGCTTCATAGTTCATTATATAAGCTTCAACATCAGCATGAGCACATGCATGCATGCTACATTACCTTGAAACAGTTGGTCACAGTGATGTCATAACCCCAGATAGCTCCAATACCATTAATGGACTTGTCTACACTCCATCCTTATGTCTATACTAGGATACTTGATCTCCTTGTATACTTTGGCCCTTTTAGTATACCATAGTAAACTGATGTCACCAAATTGGATGGCTGCTAAATATACATTTCCACACTGTTCACACAAACCCCAGATATCAGCAAATGTTCATTTAACTTAAACAACATCATGATGTCATGAAGGTCAAGTTATACAGCAATATGTGCTGTAGCAGAAATAATGTGACATGCAAATGCTCATTTCACACTTAGTCTACAGTCCTTAGCTACGAAAAATATATATACACAATATTGCTATTGCTATAGTGGACAAACAGTACCTTGGTACCAAAGAATAAGATAAAGCTATTTGCTATTACTCCAGTATACCGCAGCATGAACTATTATATTCCCCCTTCAAATAGAGAGAATAGATTATGTGGTTCTGCACCGTGAAATTACAGCATATGTAGCTATTTCCCACAGTTTATTTTAATTAAAAAAATGAAAATCGCTTTTAGGATTTTTTGTGCATTTTAATGAATGAAATGTGATGACAGAGAAACAAATAGGTTCTTTGATTACACAGATTGATACTTTAATTGATTGTTTTGAAGGTATCAACAGTTTTTAATTTGTAATGTCTTTATAATGTTGTTATTATCAGAGAATGAACAATAAATTAATATACAACATTTAAAATAAAATAGACTGTCAGGAAGATCAAAGTGAGCCACTCCGAAGTGTCCAGTGATTCTTTAAGCTATATTGGTAGGTCTTACCTCTTTGTTGGAGGCCTCTCCTACAACCAAACATATGGAGCTACATAAAATTGGCAGTGTGACTCCTCTACCGCCTCCCACACATGATCCATATAAGCTCACAAGCCCTGGCATGAATGAATTAAACTATGAAGAGTGATTCATGGACTGAGGACAGGCCCTTGAAGAAAGAGCACCAGATGGTGTGAATTATTTTGCTACATAATCACCTCTCAGAAAATATATGGTTGTTACACTTTTGGAAAGATAAACACTGCACCCATTTGTCTTCTAATACCTGTCAACTCAATAGAGGCCAAGAAACGATGTGAAGTGTCTAAAAAATAACATAAACTGAGATTTAGGGCCCGACTTACTGAGTTTGGCGGATGGGTTACTCCATCACAAACGTGATGGGTATCCTCTCTGCTGAATTACAAGTGCCACTGGATATAATGTACTTGTAATATGGGTGACAGGATATCCATCACATTTGTGATGGAACTCTAAATCCTGCCCTTAATCCTTACTTATGCCACTGTCCTGGAAAGTTTGTGATGGCTATAAAAAGGATAAAAAGTAGAGGTGAGTGAAAAATTCCGCTCCGCCAGCGGGGTTTAAGAGTTTTTCCCACTCCGCGCTCAGCTTGGAGTTACGGCAAAACTCTGCCAACTGCCACGTCCTTGCGCACTACTCAACAACATTAAGTTAACGAGTGAGAATGTGCGCCCCCTAACGCGATTTCCGAGTGCTAGAAAATCTGCTGCCGAGATTTCTCTACGCGGGTAGTCGCAGCAGTTGCTACCGTTCGTGTATAGAAATCGTGTATAGAAATCTGCAGCTCAAGTAAAAAATCTACCAGAACTGCAGAAAGAAGCAGCACCCTCGGGCGCACTGCTTGGTGCTGTTCACACTGATTTTACATCATGGAACAAGCTCCCAGCGCTAAAAAGCAGCGCGAGCAGCACGACGTGTCAAAATTCCGCGCTCGCGGAAATCCACAGAGTTTTTAGGTAACTCTGAGGAATTTCACGGAGTGAAACTCTGCAAGTACTGTCCACCCCTACTCCAAAGGCAAATTTCAGATTCAGCTACCCGCTCCCCACAAGGGAAGGGGTGGGAAGACATGCTTTTTCACAAAACAAACTGTAACAAACAACAAAGTGATGGAAGAGCTGCATTCCAGACAATCATTTTCATTCACTATTGCACTCTAACCAGGAATCAGCCATACACAAATCAGCCTCGGTCCCCTTCAGTGGGTAGCACAAGCAACCCTAAGTGTGACTGGTATACTTAGATGTGGGTGCCATAATCATTGTGCTATGGGAATCAAGCTATACCACATTGATGTGGCCTAACTACTCTAAAAACCGTTCTGGGGTTGTTTGATCGGACTTGACGTGGAAGTTCAGGCTGGACTGCTACTGTTGGAACAGTGACAAGGCTGATTAACTTATGGTAAGGTTTTGTCTGAAGTAGCATCGTGGGTAAAAAACGATGAAGTGGGCTGCGGTCCTAAGTAGCTACGAGTGGCTGAGATTAATTCAAGAATTCTACCCATTAACCTCTAGATTTCCCATAGGTAAAAAGAAGCAGTATTCCTCCAATTCTGATTGCACTATTTCTAAGGAAGAAAGGAGGAGACAGGCTGACTTGATAACTCTATGGATATTTACAAAGAAAGTTGAAAGTATGTTTAGTACTGCTAGGTTGAAAAAGAGCAAACAGAAGGAAACAAGGCTCCAGGATTCAGGTCAACCTTTCCTCTTTCCGTGGATGAATCAGTCAGTATCACAAAGTGAAGGTTTTTCCACATAATCAGTTTAATGAGGCTGCTCATGAGGATAGGACAGGTGGCTCACGTCAATCAGAGATGTATGGGCGATTTATTCCTCGGGCATTTTTCTGGTGGTTTGGAGCCCTTGGAGGTCAGTTGGAAAGCCCCGGGCCACTCCTGGTGTCCCTGTCACTTTCTCCAGCTCACTGAGGTTAATTGCAGCATTCATGTGGAGCCTTCAAGAAAGGGAGGGAGAGAGAAGGATGAGAAGGAGAAGAGAGAGGATGAGAAGGAGAGAGAGAGAATGGATGGATGGAAAGAGAGTGATAATGCAAGGGGACGAAGGGAGAGAAACTGGTTTGAGGGTTTTTGCTAGGGCTATTTTTGATTTTCCTGTCTGACCCTGAAGCTAATTATGAATATGCAAAAGTCTTCATCCTACAGAGAATACTATCTGTTTTATCAAAATATATCAGGGTGCAAGCCGATGCTACTCCGAGAGGGGAGAATTTTGGGATAGAGACAGTGGAGGATGTTTCTTGAGCTGTGCACATTGAGACTCCTGACTGCCTCTTTGCTCCACTCTTCCCTTCAATGAAATGGCATCTGCACTAATCGCCTCATGAGTGCTGCATCTTCTGGACATTGTCCCACAATATAGCATGGTATCAACTAAGAGTGCATATCTAGGTTCATCTGTGAAGGATTGAGAAGGGTTTAACTGTTGAATCGATTCCGGTTTACATTAGCTCTCCTTCCGTCAAAGAGATATTCAGAGGGTATCAGGGTCAAACACAATTTATTGGTTATTGTTGTTAATTTGTTAAATTAGTCCCGAAAGCGGAGCAGAAAATCCCGGCATGGCTTGCGGGTGGGGGCGGGGAGTCGCGCGGGGAGATGGGGTCACGCGGGTGGGGGGGTTAATTTAATAGTAATAAAAAATCTGTAAACGTACCTTTCCGCCGGCTGGGTCCTGCGTCGTCTCTGCTCCTGCTCTCCTGCCTCAGGAACAGGTAGCAGAAGCAGGCAGCAAGGCTCCCTCCCATAAGCCAATCAGAATTTTTAAGCAGCGTTGTAATTGGTCGGGACGCCTACCAGCCAGGGGCTTATGGGGAGGCCATGTTCTCCAAGCAGGCTGCATTGCAGCCTGCATGGAGAAGGGCAGAGTGCGCATGACTAGTTTGGGCGGCCCCGGAGGGCCGACCCAACAGTCTTTGTGCACTAGGGAGTGGGCAGGCACACCACTCCTTCCCTGCCCTGCTCGCAAAGAATCCCCGCCTACCCGCCTGCCCGCAACCAAACATAAAATGGTAATAAATGAAAGTTATTACCATTTTATGTTTCTGCTTCTCGCACCGTGAGAAAGCAGTGGGGCGACACTCCCTCGCCCTAGTGGAGGAGCCGCCCCTGAGAAAATCCCATAAGTTAACCATCTCAGCAACGCTGTAAACACTGATCAGCAGAGAAGAGTTTGTGTATAATTCTAAATAATTTCCCTTGTTTGAGATTTAAACTTACATTTGAGTGTTACAGGGTAATGAAGAGTCTAACCAAAGATGGCAGATGACTTCAAACTACAGGGATGATTGTTTGGAGCTCTTGCCTTGTGCCCTCAAATGGGGGTGGCTACATAGCAGATGACATCAAAAAAGTGGCAGGGATACCGTAGGCCCTATTACACAACAAGAGAAGTGAGGAACAATATCCATGTGGGAAATACCCCCCCCTCATGATACCAAGTTTTGCCTGATGCGGTAATACACCCGAGTGAAACTAAGGGGCAGATTTACCAACATTTTGTGCTGTGTCCAGAACAAAACATGTTTTGTGCTGGAAATTGCCTAAAAGTAACACCTGAAAGTAACGCAAAGCACTGCTTTGCATTACTTACTGTCAAGGGGGCATTACATGGGCATTCCCATGCAAACACCAATGCTTTTTGATGCAAAGCCCTATCTACCAAAAATGTGAGACAGGGTTTTGCAGGCAAAATTAATGCCATTTGAAAGCAGGAGTTATAAGGAGAAATGTTTTCATTTCTCCATTCTTTTCCAAATTTGCATGTGTGCTGCACTGTACAGCACACATACAAAGTAGGAAACATTTTAAAAGTTGTCTAGGCATAATATTTTTTTACTGGAAGGGAACCCTTCCAGTACACAACCTATGCTAGACTCACAGACACACCCTTGCACTATAGCTCAAAGGTGTATGCATGGAGCTTGGCAGCAAACTTCTGTGCCGGTGCTAGGGAGAGGGGAGGAGAGTGCTATATCTCTGTAGATATAGCGCTCTCCTGCTCCCTTTCTGTCACGCAATGCAGTACAGCATTTTGGGCTGCTGCGTTCCATTGGGTGACACTTTAGTAAATCTGCCCTTAAATGTGCACGGGCTACAGCCTGGAATTGAGAACCACATGCCGTATTGGGCCCAGTAAATCCAAGTCAAGCATTTTAAAACCGATGCCCACCTGAAAACTCAAAATGGGTGTTAATTGTGGTGGAGATACCGGATGGAATTGGAATCTCTCAAAGAAAAATTTCTACCTCCAATTACTGGCAATGGGGGAATGAAAGTTAGTGTATGTTGGTTGAGGGGAGACAGGATAAAAAGCAGGACGAGCAAGGAAACTCATGAACTC
Organism: Calotriton arnoldi; assembly: GCA_963921515.1. Taxonomy (NCBI): domain Eukaryota; kingdom Metazoa; phylum Chordata; class Amphibia; order Caudata; family Salamandridae; genus Calotriton; species Calotriton arnoldi. The sequence goes on along the minus strand of CAWUFW010008487.1, from coordinate 470,620 downwards.
CCATGAAGTATGGCATATGCAATACAATAGGTCTCGCATTTGTTGGAGTTCGAGCTATTGGCATTGTAATAGCAATGTTTTTTATTTATGTTTTTTTGTTTGCAGTGTAGTGATTATTTAAAGAAAAGAAGTGCACGTCATACCATATTATAAGCTTTTATAGCAACTGTACAGTAAAGCTATGTTAACGTAAAGGGGTATGAAGGGATGAATGAAATACAAAAAAGGATCGTAAACTGCAGTTTGGAATGTATAGCAGGTGACAGGGGCAACCCATTATTTAATAAAAATACAAATTTTAAAAAAAGCACCCACACAGAATGTGAAACCTGCGAACGTAGGAAAGCGGCTACACTTTCCTAGGTGCTGTCGGCCACACCTCACTTTAAGGCATTAAACGTTCCAGGGCCCTCCGGAGATAGGCTTAGCATAAAGGTGGCATCTTTCAAGCCAAATCGCTTCAGACTCTTCCTGCTGGTGAAGACATGGCATCTTTGAGTGGGTATGAAGGCTGGGCATGTTCCCCACCACCGCCATGAACACCACAGAGGGCTAGGCGGGTATTCTTCTGGGGCAGAGCTGCGCAACAGTAATCCTGAAATAGACGCCTTTTAGACACACTGGTATACACGGAATCTGAGTGTGTATTTACAGCAACTTAATCCAAACTGATAATCAGGTAATTGACTGTGAAAGGGGAAAAAGTGCAGAAGAAGGGTTTTGTGGACCTGAGACTACATGTCCTGCACAAAGAGCGAGCCAAAGTGTTTCGCTGTTTTGCTGCTTAAATGGCATTCATTGGTGACTTTAGCTTTAACACCAATGACAGATTCGGAGACCCACTGGATATCAGTGGAAGTGAGCTGTAGGACTTGGCTAATGTCCAAAGAGGCATATGACGCCAGAAGAATAACTCAGTTGATCATAGAACTTCTACCAGTGTTAGTCAACACTAAAAGTCCCAAAAAACAATAAAATAAACATATATCACACTACATCGCTGCGTGCACTGCTTTGGGAATATGCAGGCGGTCTAGTACGTGGATTCATGCAAAATATGGTTACATATAATCCCAATTAATTCATGAACGAGAACTAATGGAATACGACTATGACATAAGTACTGTACGGAGAACCACAACCTCTGTCCTCACGAGAGGACAGGTGCAGTGTAGTATATTAGTTTAGACATCCAAATTTTGGCCTCTGCAGTGGGATGAGATACTGTTCCAGAAAGAAAAGTAAATATATATGCAAAAGGCACAGCATCTTCAACGCCAAGAGCAAAAAGGAGTCACTCAAGGAATTCGCTTTTAGCCCAATAATCTAAGAGGAGAAATTATATTAGCGGCAAAGCTTTTCCAGTAACCAGCCGTGCCTGTATGTTTACCTTAAGAAGGTTCTGTTCGCGTCATTTCCATTTCAATCACGTCATTTGAACATTAAGCAGGGCTCGTCTCCCATGAACGTTTAGTACACACAATAAAGTGTACTTTCCTGTCCATGTTTGTAGTGATGCTGTCTAGAGTGAGTTTGGGGGCAGTGTCCAATATGGGCGTCCCCTTCCTCCTCCAGTTAGACGCGTCCCTGCCTTGCTTTATTTATTTGTCTGAAATTTTGTTTGAAAGCAGATCAGATGGAGCAGGTGGGGGACCCGGGGAAAGGATCATTATCAGGCGAAATGCAGCACCCAAATTACTGTGAGGGCCGCACTCGCTCAGACCAATAACATTTAGACGCTTGAAAAGGGGTGGGGTGACCTTCTACCCTAATGGCCGTGCCCCGGCTGCAGAGGGTTCAGCAGGACTGTCATCCTTGTGCGAGAATTTGCAGTGCTTTGATACAGTGTTGTGAGCATATTGCAGGTATACTAAGGTTCCATTTCAAGTACGACTCAACTGTGTTGAAGGTTTTCTATCATGGAGCTTTGGACAAAAAAAGATTGCAGAATTTCCGAAGGCATGAAATCAAGTTGTAATGAACAGTGTGTCAAAATGGCAAGGAAATTAACGTGACAGGAGTTTTAGATAATAGCAGCATGTCCATTTAGGGATAGGCGCGAAGTAATTTCTTTCACAAGTGAGCGCCTCACCTTAGAAAAGTGAAATGCAATGTCTTCGGGTAATCCAACATGAAGATGGGCATGCTGCAACTTTCACTGCACATAGACTATAAAGATGTGACATGATATGAAAGAGGGCGCCAAGCTGAAACATAAAGCGCAGCGCCCGTGTAGATAGAAGTTATGTGCACCGTAGCCCGTGTGCGGGCACCGTGGTGATCAAATAAATGGTGCAGGATACTAGGAAGAGGCAGGAAATAAAAGAAGTAGTTCCCAAAAGGAACACATAAACAATTACAGCATAAGGAAACTAGTTGGCCGGTGCTCTTGAACGAAAAATGGAAGTGATGCATTGGGACCACCAACCAGTGAGGAACCAGCAAAGAAGAGCTATGCACGAGTCAACCTATGGTAAGTAGAAGGCGGGATTACACTCCGTATAGTGATTACAGCAGGTCTTGCAGACAGAGCATGCGCTCTGACGCTCGACCTAAAAAAGGGTTCCTTCAAGTGCGCAGTGGAAGGATAGAACTCATCCAATCAGATTCAGAACACTATTGGGTTCCAGTTCAGGAAAACCTGGCCTGGCAGTTCGAGCTGGGCTGTTCCTATTGGAGTAGGGTCAAGGCTAATTTCCAAATGGCTGGGTCTAAACTCAAGTGGCATGGTGTACAAAATAACGATGGACTGGGATGCAGCCTGAGTAATTACCTGTGACTCAGATTGATTCAGCAATTCCATTATTCATTTTTTCGTATACTACAGTGCGACACCCCAAGTGGGACAGGTATGCCCAGATGTGGGTTGCGTGCATACTGTGCCACTGAAGCCAAACTCTACCCGAGTGATGAGCCCTAATAAGGGCTAAACCAGGCTTGGGTTGCTTGTATTCTGGTTCAGGGAGGAAGTGGCTGGCAGTTCATGCTGGAATGTTCTTATTAGAGCAGGTCAAGACTGATTTGCAAATTGCTGGGTCCAAACCGAGGTAGCATGGTGTGCAAAATAACGATTGACTGGGATCAACTCGAGTAATTACCGGTGGCTGAGATTGAGTCAAGCATTCCATCTATCAATTTTTTGTATAAGTTAACATTATGGCGTAAAAAAATCTAGATATTTCTCTATAATATCTCTAAAGGAAAGGATATACATGCATGACACACTGTGGACTGAACTATTGAGCATACCAGAGGTGTAGGTGACATTATATATCTTTCCCCTTGAATGAAAAGAGGTGGAGCGATTTCAGTCTGGGTGGGGAAGCCTTTACCGGGGATTCTTCCAATAGAAAGTTAATCAGTAGCTCCCAATGAGACTCACAGTTTTAGATGTCATCATCCATGTTCCATGAAAGTTTCTCCATAGCCATGAGGTGCCACACATGAGATGCCCCTGGGTAGGGTCTGGAGGGTCCCTATTTTCCAGGAGGCTATCATGGTGCTTTTCAACGCATTTAAGCAGTTCCATACAAGAAGTTCACCTCTCTTTGATCGATAATGTAGCTCCTGTGGGGACACTCTAAATGGAGCATAGGAAAATTCCTCTTGGTGGGGAAAACCTACTATAGTTGTTAAGGTTTTCAGAACCTCCCTCCAGAATATCCTTAACGTAGTACACAACCACCATATATGCATCAAATATCCCCCATTACAACATCCTCTCCATTATAACTGGAATACCTTGAGAAAAAGTTTATGTAGTTTAGCTGGATGCATATACCAATCGTAAAGCAATTTATATTGGGCCTCTTTGCCTAGGAAACTAAGCAAATTTATGTTTAGATCCCACCATATGTGTGCTCATGGTTGCTCTGTTAACTCCCTTCCCAGAATTGTGTGCCACTTAGTCTCATATGGATGCTTAGGAGAAAGAGTGTCAGAGTTAAGTAGCAGGTAGGAGGACAAGGTCACCCCTCTGGAGCTCATAATCTGCTCAATCAACCATTCCATTAGTGATGGCTCTTGTGTCACAGCATCCCTAACAGTTGGGTGTGACACCCAATGCCTTAGCTGAGTGCAGTGTATGCTTGTGTGTTCACTCAGCTTAAACTCTTTTTTACAATCAAGAAATGATTTCATAACTCCTTTAGAGTGGATATCGCTCACCATCAGACAGTTGCCTCTACACCGGACCCAGGGGTTATCGCTGGCGCGGGAGATGGATTAAAGTAGATAGGTGTATAGGGAGATGGGAAAGCAGTGACAATACGGTTGCTTAGGTATGTGTTTGTGGGTCTGCCTCCCAGGGCTTCTAAATTAGGAGCCAAAGTGAAGGGACAGTTACTCTTTGTTCATGAGTAGCAAGGGCTTTTTGGATTCACATGTGCTCCATTCTGCCAATACGCGCAGATGGGACTCTACATAGTAAGTGTATATATCAGGCAGGGATCAGCTACCACTCTTACAGGATCTTATAAGCAACTCAATTCCCCCCACCCCACATATATTTTATGAATGGACTTTGAAGTGCAGAAAGGAAGACATTAGACAATGTTATAAGTAAAGCCTGAAACATGTAAATAAGATTAGGTAAAATGTTCATTTTTATTGCATTGATTCGGCCCAGCCAATTAATTGGGAGGGGCACCCACCAATGAAGGTCTCCTCATATCTTTGCAAGCAGAAATGACTAGCTTAAACCCATAGAGGTCCAAAACGTTGGCAGATGTTTTGATTTCCAAATATGTCATGTATTTGTCCACCCATCTAAATGTGGTGAGGCCTCATGATCTGGCTAAGACCGCATGTGGGAGTGTTAGGTTGAGGATCTCAGATATAGTTGTATTTATTTTAAAGCCTGATACCTCTTAGTAGGCTTGTAAATGATTTTACAGTTTAGGATGGTATTTCTCAGGGTCAGTAAGGGTCAAAAGCATTTTATCTACAAACAACATGAATTTAAACTGTTCCATTCCAATGTGGAAGCCGGTCACCTCTCTGTCCCCGCTAATGTGTGCAATTACTCTACACTAAGGGCAAAAAGTATGTAGTCGGGGAAGACTTGGCGTGTACCTCTGCTCAACGGGAGAGGTGAAGACAAGGGAATGCAGGTTGTCAGGGTCTGGTTCCCTTCTAGGTCTTCAGATCAAAATTGTTGGTCAATTCCTGCTCTTTCTAGCACCTGTGTCAGAAAACCCCAGTACACCCAGTCAAAAGCTTTCTCTGTGTCGAGGGAAACCATGACCACAGCTGTCACTGTCGTCTTTGCTTTCTTGACCAGGTTGATTACATGTCAGATATTGTTGTGTGTTTGGTGATGCGTAATAAAGGCTGGCTCATCAGGCAGTATGAGACTAGGCATTATTGTCTCTAGACGGGTTTCTAAAAGTTTTATAAAGATCTTGACATCCATGTTCAAATGTGCAATTAGTCGATAGGACGTACACCTGTCTGGGTCTTTACCCAGTTGGTGCCAAAGGGAAATGGTTGCCTCATTCCTAGAAGGGTGACAGTGTAGTTGATGCAAAAGAGTTATAGACCTGTGTTTGGATTGGAGTTAATTGTGTCTCAAAGTGATTATAAAACTTTCCTGTAAATTTATCAGGGCCTGGGGTTTATTCATTTTGAGGGACTTGATCGCCAACTCTATCTCTTCCACCGAAATGGGTTCCTCCAGTTGCGTGTATTGTTGAGGAGTGATTGTGGATAGCTGTCAAGCCCCTAGGTAGTCATCATAAAGAGCACCTAGGACCCCCTCAGCAGGGTACGGTGTGAGTAGAAAGAATGGAAGGCTGCCAATTTTTCATCCTCCCTAGAAACCTTGACTCCCTCAAGAACCATCTTGAAGGCATGCCAAAGAAGACTCACTGGGGTTTCTTGTTTGTCATTATCTTGGAAGTAGTCAGCAATGAGAGTTTTAATTTAATCTTGGCGAACCAAGTTTATAAAAAGAGAGAGACGAAAAGTCCACCAAGTTTACCTCTGGGCCCCTCCTGCCAATTCAGAGTGATATTGATTGGGCGTGAACTGAGATTGCAACTGTGCCTATGTCCGAATGAGAGGCCAATTGCATGGGGGGAACATATAATTTATTCTCTTAAATGTCCTATAAACATGTGAAAAAAGGGTAACCGTTTTCCTAATCATGTTGCTCCCTCCAGACAACATATAGCCCTATCACTTTGAATTTATTTGCCTTATGAAGCCCCTCTGTGAAGAGTCTCTCCACCAGTTCTGTCAACCTTAGGATTCCATACCACATTAAAGTCTCCCAGTAGGATGATGTCGCCCTCAGCGAAACCCGTTAGTGTGTCTAGATTTTGATTAGTGGAGCGGCTTGCCCTGTGTTCTGAGCGTAAAACACTACCACTGTGAGACGTTTCCCCTCTAAGGAGCCCTTGATAAAATGATATCTACTTTCATGGTCTTTTCTGCTATCAATTTTTACAAAAGGTAAAATTTTGTGTGGGAAAAGGGCAACGCTATTGTGTTGAGACTGATCAAGCTTTGGGCTGGGCAGCTTTCAAGGCAGTTCCTTTGCATTTGTATTCATGGAACTTTGCCAGGATGTCTCGAGATTTGTTTGCTTTTTAAGTGCATCTCGGGCCTATGCAATTTACTCTGTCCACCCGAATCTTTGAAGGCTCAAGTCCAGCTAACAGTGTTCTGGCAAAGTTCTCAATGTCCATGCTCTCAGCCTCCTCTCTAAGGCCCTCTTGCACAAGTTGTCGCTTCTGGATCTATTTTCTAAGTCCTCAATCTTACTGGCCATTGCATCATTTTGCCAATATAGGACTGTATATTTGTTGATCACAGTAGAACTTTGGGCCTGTAGGGCTAGTAGTTGTCTTTCTGCTTCCACCATGCCTGTGTAGTCCATGCTGCTGCTAACTTCTCCCCCAGGTCAGAGCGCAGAGTTGCCAGTCTTGGCAATGTCTGCGTAGGATCTTCTTGCAGCTCTGTCTTAAAGGCCTGTAGGCTGCCCATTTGATCTGCATTGGTTAGGGCCATGGTTGCAGCTCCTTCTTTAACCTTATGACCTGGGCGGTCTGTAGTAGTCTTCCCTCATGAAGATGGGGTTACATCAAAGAAGCCTGTGATTTTCTTCTGGGTTTGTTGTTTGCGTAGCACGGGCAGGGAAAGATTCATGCAGAGGATCACAGAATCTCGGGCCGTAGGTGGTTCCCCAGGCTCAACCAAATCTGTGCGTCTGAGTCTGCTTATTCACTGGTCATGTTACTGTTGTGCAAAAGGTGAGATTTCCACTGTGTGTTTTGTGCCAATTATTTTCTCACCTCCTTTGTGGCCAGGGCCAGAACATCCCTGCTGGCCTACAGTTCTTAGGGGGAGCGTCGGGTTTTGGGTCTTGTCCCTGTGGGAACCTAGGATTGTGCCAAGTGAGCTAAAGTTATGGTTGACAATCTCTTTCTAAAGGACATCATTAATATTTCCCCTTGGGGTGCAGTGGATCGCCTTGGTCTTAGTTTTTGCCTGCCAACCCCTCTACCCCTCAGTCTAAGAACTCCGCTCTTTATTTCTCTGATGGTCTCGCTTATTATCTCTGGGCTCAGCAGGGGCTCTCTACCTTGCACCCCAATCGTCACCGGAGCGGGTGCCATTTGCCTTTTTCACAACCCCTGGCCCTCATAAGGCTTGGAATAGTACAATGGAGGCACACCTTGGGGGACGGCTAAGGTTCGCCATACCTTCAGAAAGCTAAAGATCTCCCTAATAAACCCCCCTCTCCAGTCACTCTTGCAAGCCAGTATTGTAATGAATTGATCCCCTCTTTTCAGAATATAGGTAGTCAGGACCGGTCATCTGCAAACATTTCACCCTCCTTTTACTCTCCATGCAGGCCGCACCATTTTTGGTATCTAACTGCTCCGTTCACAGCTACCAAACTCTCTGCTTTACTTTTGAACAGCCCGCTCATTCCAATTGTGTACAGGGTAGGGTTAGTGAATGAAATTCATTGTGGGAAACCAATATGGACTAGCCATGGAGCGTATTCTCAGGTCCTCATGAACCTCCACTAAAGTGCGGCCATCTTTGTCCATGCCTAGGCTCCAACCCCATGCAGAATTTTTCAACCCCAAAATTATACATGCAGAAATCTCGACACCCAGGCAAAAACAAGAGTTCACATTAAGGATTTCAGAAGTACACCTGTAAATCTGCGGCTAGTATTACTTTGTAAGACTACTTGTGGAATATTTCAAACTCCGAAATCTACAACCATGCAAAGTGTAACTCTTTAGGCCCAATTCATTAGGGTATTTCTATGAGTAATTGCGTTCTACTACTGTCTGAGATGTGAGTTGCACCTGAATATCCAGGCAGGTCATTTTCTATGAAAAGTTTCCGGGAGTAAGACATGATTACACACAGAGTTTGTGAGTAAGCATGTCTTACGCCTGCAAATCTAGGAGTATGTCACAGCTAAGTCTGGAGCAAAATACACCTACTCACTGAAAAATCTTTGTGAATCTGGTCCTTCTGATTTGATCTCTGGAGTTAACTCCCAAAGTTGCACGGGTTGCATTTCTAGCCAACTGGAGCTAGGACATTGTCAATGTGCCAGAATGAATTAAAAATCCAGTTGGAAAACAACCCATACACAATCCACTGAGCAATAATGTATAAGATGTGTTTCCTTGTAATGATTAGTCCCACAAGACAACAAACATTGGTAAATCCCAAATGAAAATCGTCACTATACCAGAAGTAGACCGACCACACTTCCAGTCCTATTCTTAAAGTCAACCATGGTCCATGGTATCTCAGTTTCAACCCCCAGCAAACCACGTATCAAGGAGAAACATTATGCTCAGCACACACAAAATAGCAAACCCCAGTGTTCTTCCTTGTCTATTAGAACCCAACATAATACCAGTTACTGTATAGGACATCAAAGCAAGTTCACGCTAAAATTGTGTACACTTTGTTTAATCAAAAAAAAGATATCCAGAAGGTCTAGGGGAAGATAGGTTCCAACATGATGATAGCAAATTAGTGCAATTTCTGCAGGACCATTCTAGCTATAATGGCACTCTTGCATTTCATTTTCACAGTGGGCTGCAGGCTTGGGGCCGCTTTCAGAGCAGGGTAGGTTGCCATGACCCAGTCATGATTACAAACAGCCGCGGCCCGTGCAGGTAAGAGCGGTGGGGCTGGTTGGGGGGGGAGATTGGGGGGTGAGGATTTTGACATACGACCACGAGGGAAAATTAATTATTTATTTAATTTCCCCTCATGGTCGTAGGTTGAAATCCCCCCACCCAGCCCCACCGCTCCACCGCTCTTACCTGCATGGGCCGTGGCTGATTACAAAGCACTGTTCTAGTTGTGGCCACCTGCAGCATGGAGGTGATTTGCAAATTTATGCTACATATCCTTTTGGTTTCCATTGCAACTCTGAGTTTCAAACTATTCCAAACATTTACTTAACTACCCTTCTTAAAATGTAGCACAGTTATGCTGAGTTGGCGATGCAGCAAGCGCAAGGTAAATAGTTTTATTTATTTAATTACTTACTTTACTCCTGTCCATCGTATGTCCGAGTCCACTACCCCCCACCCTGCCCCTCCCCTGCCCCACCGCCCCGCAGCACTCCCTCAGCGAGCCGCCACTGAGTGTGTCCAATCTGTAGCAATGGAAAATAAAGTGGTACATCAATCCGATCATCTGATATGTGAAGCCTTTTTGGGGTCGTAAACTTTACCATTTGCAAAATTGTAGGCATTTTGATTATAAAAAGGCCAGTCTCAATGCGTTAAAGTTACATGGCGAGCTTCAATGTCATACGAACTTGCAATGTAGTTTTTATAACACCTCACGATTCATGAAGGAGGAGGGATCTTGAAAAGGGCACCATGCTTCCTTCGGAATCGGCATACAATAATATGTCAATGGTTTGCAACCACAAATGTGGTCCCAAACTATTGACTCGGTACCAACACCAGAAAGTGGGTAGCATCCATTCACAAAATGGAAGCTGTCTGTTAGAAATACCTTCTACATTGTGAATGTGGGTAGTTTGGCACTGGGGTGAGAAAAACAGTAGTCCAGTTGACTACTGCATGAAAGACCTCAGGTGCCATTCGCAGAACGCCCATTTTATTTTTGTTTGCAGCTGCTTTGCCTTCAGGCTCAAGGGCTACAATAAAATAAACCGAAGGCATTCTACTGACCCTCAAAAACTTCCGTACATGGTTTTGCAACTCGTTTAGTAGGATTCACAATCATAATCTTGCCCAATAATATTAATGGCAAACACAAGATGATGAACAGAGTGCTGAAACTTTTTGACCACTCACCCCCAGTCCAGAGTTTAATGCATCGTTCTTTTGCTCACTATGCCACCCCAGTTTGGACCCCGCCATATGCAAATCAGTCTTGACCCTGCTCCTCGTGGGAGCAGTTCAGCCTGAACTACTAGGCCAAGTCCTCCCTGGACTGGAAGTAAGCATTCTGGGACCGGTTTTGGGGCATCACCTCTCATCAGCCAGGCTTGCTTGAATCCAGTGGCACAGCAAGCAAGGAACCCACGTCTGGGCATTTCCTTGGCTACTTAGGGCGAACATAGCAAACACAACAAGATGATGGATGGAGTGCTGAAACATTTCAACCACTAACCCCAGTCAAGAGATCTGGGTTTAATCCATTGTTCTTTTGCTCACTATGCCACCCCAGCCATATGCAAATCAGTCTTGACCCTGCTCGTCATGGGAACAGTCCAGCCCGAACAGCCAGGCCAGGTCCTCCCTGGCTCCAATAATAATATTAATGAGGCAGTATTTTGAGACTGTTATTGAATGGTCATATTGTGCTGCATCAGATTTGCACATCTGCTGCAGCGTAATATAAAAGGTTAGGTTGCAAATCAGTCTCTGAGCAAAAACACTGACAGCTTCATGACCAAACCTTTGGTACATCAACCCATAGTTTCCTAGAATAAGACTGCATGAAGAAGTGAAGCCTCATTACATGCGTACTTCAGTTTTCTGATTTCGGTACATGTTTGTAAATTTCTTTTGCCATCTTGCTTAAGCATCCTAAAACTATTCAAGAATAACAATTCCAGTCCTGGTGTTTTTAGTTGTTTAGATGTAGGATTTTGCCAACTGATTATGATTATACATCTAAAGCAGGTGAACAAATGGATGTGCAAATCCATTGAGTCATAATGAACTAACTCATGTGTGTGGAGTTTCAGACTCATTTTAAATCCATTTTAGACTATTCTCATTCCAAGCTACCAACACTAGTCTGTAGTCTACTGGAGTTCTGGTTTTACAAATGTTATGAGTCTAGCTATCATTAATATAGTAGGTTTATTGGCATTGATGGCCTAGAGCGTGAGGTTCCCAATGCACACCAATCATGACTGCCTTCTGCTACTCAGCTGGGGGCAGAGCAGCCCATTTGCTTTACTTGCATTAGGGTCCATCGAACCCTTGCTATGCCACTGGTCTACCGTATTATTGGTATTGGTAAAGTTCTGACAGCTGTGTATATCTTTATGTACATGTCATTGCAACACGATTATGAAAATTCTAAGAAAGAAGGCGAAGAAATAAATGTACCAAGTTTGAATACATTCTAGTAAAATGAGTACAGAAGCTTGCAGGTTAGCGTCTGTGGAGTGCCAGGCTTAAGTGCAGACTACCCAGCATATGCTCGAGGCTCCACGAAAAAGCTCCTTAAGCTGTTAAGCTTTTGGTGTACGTCAGACAAAACTGTACAGACAATTACTGTACATCTATTTAAAGGTGACTGGTTACATGAAAGAGGGCAGAATGTCCAACGTTTTTTCTACTTTTGAAGTTCATCTAAGACTAAGTTGAGGCTTTATTTTCAAGAATAGTTTTTTTAGTTTGCCCCCTACTCATTCATGTTTTTGTGGAAGGGTTGCAATGCAATAGAAATTCTAAGCACTTCAGAGATGGGGTTTTACTTATTAATATTATCCAGAATAGACGTGTCTGGTGTAGTCCAGCCTCAGTAAATTTATTGGCAATTTTCTGTTAAAGGGTCACTCACTGGTGGTTTTATCAGATGCAGATGTTATTACAGTAAGTAAGGGACTGATGTAGGGACATTTGTGTGAAAGGGGAATTTGTACATAACTCACGTTTTTTGGACATTAAATGACCCACAATACAAAATACCAGAAGAATCCAGTTTTACTACTTTTTATATTGTAGCTTTGGTACGGCATATTCTTTCTAAATTTACTGGCTGAAAGGTAATACTTGGCAGCTGGCATTGTATCTCCCTCCTTGTTCTTCTGCGACACATTTTAAGTGAAACAGAGGCACGTGCTACTTTGTCCCGTTATGGAGATGGGAATTGACATAAGTATGCCACATAAAGTAACAAAGTAACCAGTTATTGGATTTTGGAGTGTTCAGTGTTGCTTTAAAACGACGATCTCTGGTATGTGTCCTATTTCGTTTTCTTTGGAATTAGTGATCTGGACTTGAAAATCCTCTTGCTTCTCCTTTGCCCCATGCTTTATTATCAAACCTAATCTCTGCATGACTAGATACAAAACATGTCTTGTTGTTTCTGTGTAGTTGTACTGGAAAGGTCCGATTTTGCCATTTGAAAAGAGTTTGCACTTGTTTATAGAAGTACTAATTCTGCACTTTGCAACACGAAATATTTCCTTTTTAAATTCACATTTGCTACTTTCCTTATGTATATTTGGTATCCACTATGTTGTAAATGACTCAATTTGTTATAACATCATTGCTGAAATATAAGGTGCTATTGATCTATTTTTGTAGCAAGGTAATCATTGTATTGCAGAACACTGGGGCCGATTCACAAAGACATGTATGGGTGTATGAAATAGTAATACAGAATTACTACTTCACATACTCATGCCTTTGTGAATTGACCCTGAAATGTCCAGCTTCCCATTAGTAAATGTGTGAGATGGGCACAATCCTTTCAATTTCTACTAATTTTATGTGAAAATTCTTCGAATACTCCCTTTTAAAGTTTTTAAGGCGACTTCACAGAGGCATTTAATGGTACTTAAAATATAGCTACAGGATCACTACTTCACATACTCATAAATGCTTTGTGAATTGGCCCCACTGGTTTTAATGTATTCCCACATTCTGCCTGAATGCTTTGGTTCTTTGGGTAATGCAATTTCTCTAATTTCAGCATTTATATAACTATCAAACATTTGTTCTATAGCTACAGTTACACCTACACAAATTGCCAAAAGTCTCAAATCTCATATTTCAGAATGTACAAAATCAATATTAAGCTACATAGAAAGCCCACGGAATGTGAGTAATAAAGCACACATCTCAACACACCTCTAAGCAACCATACACATAGACGTCCTGACATGCATGCGCCAACACAAGCATTCAAACATTCATATAGCCCAATAGTCACACAGGTTTTATGTACACAGACAGCAGGTATATATCCACCCATACACTGACCAACAAACATAAAGGAATTCATGAACAGACTGAAACACATATAGGAATACGTGCAACAATTATAGGTACCCACATACAAATAAGAAGATATACACAAATACAACATACTTACAGATTCACGTCGAATCACAGACAATACACATTAAATACACAAACAGTCATAGACAATACACATAGATGCCCATGTGGCTGATAGAAGTGACAAATAGACAAGGAGATGGATAAACAGATAGATCCCGGATGGGCGAAGGGATGCAAAACTGGAGCTGAAGAGAAGCAACTTTATTCTTTAGCCCCTAGGTTAAGCATTCAAGGCACAGAGTTTCAACAACCATTCAAGCTATGGTCTCTGATTGGAGAAATCGTTTTGATTGGGAGATGAAATATGTAATCACCCTCACATATCCAATTGAACATATCTGTTCCTCTTTTCACACAAATGATCAGCACCCACTGCTTACTCCTTGTAATGAATGATTGTACATTTCATATAATCTAAATCACACAGGCTACATTGAAGAAAAATATATGAAAAAGAAGAATATCAATAAAGGAATACATTTTTATAAAAACTAATTGGAATAGAGTCTGTGCATTGTGTAATTTGAATTATATGAAATGTACAATCATTTATTACTAGAAGTACACAGTGGATGCTGATCATTTGTGTGAAAATAGTATGGGGATTTTGTGTCCCTATATAGAGGTTTGAGAGGCTGACCCTCCAGATCGGAGCACCACTTATTGTTGTTTACGTCATATCCACTCAAAGTGATAGGTGCGATTTTAGAAGTCTCAGCCTCATTTAAAAAATCTTTTTATGTCTGTTTCTCTGTTAGCATTGATAATATTGATGTTGATGTATGCAATGATACATGTGGGCATAAAAAAGAAATCGAATCATTGTTTTCGAAATCACCCGATATGACCTTTCCATCAACCCCAAGTCAGAAATATGTGGAGAGACAGGCTCTGCGACTTAGGCCTGAGGCAACTGATTGACAGATCACAGGTGGGGTGACACGTAACCAGCAGAACAAACGTGCAAACAGGAAAAACCCAGATTAATCCCACAGAGAGGCAGCAACACCACAAACAATGGTCTGGGGAGATTGGCCCAAATAAAGTGCACAGTGCCGGAGGGGCACGCGTTCCCAAAACACCATAAATTTAGATGCCACATGAACTTAGGAACACTCAGCCAATCAGGATGCAGCACACACAGCACATGCAGTGATCACACACTCCCCATGCCAGACATCTGGACACTTTACCCACTGGCCCTCATTGTGTCCACGCAAGGTCAAGACCCACCTGCATTTGTTATCACGTGGGAGAAACTTATGACTAGGCCCACATTCATCTTCCGAAAAAGGATCTATGAATTGTTTTATGATGCTCCAAGAAATGTTTATTATGGCGCTCAAATTGATTATACTTTGAGGCAATCCACAGACCCTCTTCTGTAGCTGTGCTCCTGGTCAAAGTGCTTAATTAAACCAACTGTTCCTGTTTTGCCAATCGCCTTTTGCCTTTGTTTTTTAAAGATGAATTCACATTTGAGCAACAGCACCTTTGGTGTAATCGAAAATATTTAAAACTGCATTTTTGTACCTGCCTGTATGTGGTGCTAAATCAAGTCACACATGTATACATGTATGTATGCGGTACTTCAGTACTTCTATATTGTGAACTTAGCCAAAATGCAGTGGTGAGCTGCACAGGGTCAAATAAAAGCCTAAAGTCAATGAGTGATAGAGAGATGGCTGGTCTGTGAACTGTTAGTGCTTTGTGATGTAATGTTCTGTAGAGAAAAGTTACTTAAGCGGTGGTCCTAATGGGTACACTAATGCCATTCCAGATCCTGGGTGCGTAGATGGAAAAGGCATGTTGCCTTGTTTTTTTCTATGTTACACTTCTTAGTCTGCAGTCTGATAATTTCCTAGCTGTAGGTATGCCTGGAACAAACTGAAATGGTCAGTTTGTCTGTGAGTTAAGCAGGGGTGCTGGTCGGTATGGCTATGGAAATGATGTAGAGACATGGTTTTGAATTCACTATGGGGCCGATTCCGATCTCGGCCGGTAGGGCTCCGAATCGGATTCGGCTTTACCGGATCCGATTCGGAGCCCTGTTTCCCGACCGAACCGTACGCGGGTCCGGCCGAGCGAGTACGATGCGAAATCGCCGACCGACTCGTCCGGGCGTCCCGACCACTCCGACCGACTCGCTCCCGGCTCGAACCGCTCCGACCGACTCGCTCGGACTCGACTCGCACCGCGCAATGGAGACGTTTCCCGGCCGGGTAAGTACGATGCGCGCCGCGAGCAGTCCGACCGAGCCGCGCACTCCGGCTCGTAAGAGCTGTCGGAGCCGTACTTTGGGGGTCCGTGTCGGACCCCCTGTACGCGTAGCCGCGCGAGTCGCACACAGGGGGACCCATGGGTCCCCCTACCTGTGCGTGTACGGCGCGAATCGCTTCGCCGCGTACCCGCTGTAGGGGCGCCCTTGTCCGACTTCGCACCCATTGAGTCAATGGGAGCCCGCGTACGCGTTGTACGACCGGCTCCCATTGACTTCAATGGGAGTCTGACCGACTCGAGTCCGATAACATACGGACGCATCGTACTCGTTCGGTCGGACTGCACGGGTCCGATTCGGTCGGAAATCTCTCCGGGTCCGGCTCGGTCGGAGAAATTTCCGGCCCGAATCGGAATCGACCCCTATATGTAATACCAAGAGGGTGATGTATTTACTGTGGTTTGCAAGATTGCTCCATTTTTCTTGAACACCATGTGCTCATTTTGAGGTTTCTTTTGCCAACCACTGTTATCAAGCGTAAGCCACATTGGTTAGATTGAGTCAAACCAAAAGAGTAATTTTCAGAATGGTCTGATTTGATAATTAAACTTAGGATGGTAAGGATATGAAACATGGGGTCATATTTACAAGGGCATTGCGCCACCCAAGAGTCACTTTTTTCCGATGCTACGGTGGCGCAATGCCCTGCTCCATATTTACTAGGCAGCGCTAAGCCACTTTGTGTGGCTTAATACTGCCTTCTAAATATGGCCCTCTTCGCCCTTTGCTTTTTGACACTGCTCCAGATTTACACGGATCTGTAAATCTGAGGCAGCGCCAAAAACTAACGTCTTTGAAAAGGAGGTATTAGAGTGATGCAACAAGGAGAAATACTTTTATTTTACTTGTTTTTTGCTCTTTCTAAGTGTGCTGCATTCTGCAGCACACATAAAAGGACAAAATGCCAATAATTATTGTTTTTGTGCAGGAAGGTATCCCTTCCTGCACAAACACAATCATCCCTGCAAAGCAGGCACCCTTGCACGATAGTGCACAGGTGCCTGAGCTGGCACTAGGCAGCTTTTTTAGCGCTGGCACAAGGGAAAACACAGGGGTGCCCCATAGTCATGTTAATTTGGCGCCATCCCTGCGTTTTTTAAATGATGCGTCAGAGCTAAATTGCTTACAACGGCGCACCATTTTGTTGTAAATATGCTCCATGGTATTATGAGTGTATAGTCTCATCTGGTCTCCTTCGTTACAATGTAGTCTGCATTAATTATTTTACGAGGTTTAAATTTCTACACAAAAATGTATGTATGGTGCTCATGATGTTAACAATATTGCTTATTTGAGTTTGTCACCTTTCAAAAGCACTGAAATTAGCTCATTTGTTTTTCATTTTGAAATAACATAGTTGAAGAAAGCAAATTCATAATGATACGAATTATTTCATTTTGCATCTCAAAAGTTTTCTCAACCCTGTGTTTACATTTTCCTGCAAACAAAAATGTCCCCACGTAGAAAAACAAACATTTTAAATGGTCTCGATGCATTTAAGAGCTCCAAAGCACCTTGAAACGATGTCCTTATTTCAGTCAAGCAATGCAGTAATTTGCATGCAAGTAATTACTTCAGGTGCCTAGCTCCTCTCTGGAATATTATTAGACATGACTTATTTTTCCCCCAATAAAAATAGTTAATGTCACATTTCGCATAATGCACCTATTCAGCTCTTTTCCTCAAGCAAGATACATTCTCACATCTTTTGACGTTCAAGTAACACGGCCTACCTCAGTCCCTTCTTCTTTAAATATGCCGCTTTTTGTCATGAGTGGTGGTAAGACATCGTTTGTTATGTTTCTAAGAAACAAAATAAAAAAAGATCTTACATTACATAATTATTGTAGGGAAGTAAAATTCACAACCCATTTCACTTTTCTCTACGTATCTGTGAATAACATCCCTAAAAAATACGTTTTAACTTGCAGAGAGGCAAAGTGGTAGACATTTTACATATTGACTTTACAGAAAAAGCATCAATTTGGAGCAGGAGGCATGAAAAATTATATGACACAAGTGGGCCGCAGCTTAAAATTTTTAAATACCAATGAGGAGAACAGCAGATACTTTGATTACTAATGTAGAGGCTTTGGTACTTTCAGGGTGCTACGGCTTTTGAGCGCATATCCATCGTACCTTCCCCAATCACTCTATCATTCTATCAAATATCTCGATTGTATTTCCTGCCTGTGTCATTTCGTCTTTCTTTTACTCTGCCGCTGTCTAATATGCGACTCACAACTTGCTAGGTTAGTTCCACTAAATTTCCCAGCTTTTTCTTTAGCCTGAAAAATGGAAATGTCTTTATGTTTCAGAGAAAATGTTTAGCTGTATATGTAGAGGCATCTTGCATCCTGATAGTGAATTCAAATGTTAGAAAAAAGGAGAATTACTGTGCCAATTCTCACCAAAACATAGTTAAACAAGCATTGGCATAGCCAATAGGTCTCGCCTTTGGGACCTTATAAGTGTTTAGCCATGCAACAGTTGTTGTTGCACCAAGGATATTGTGCTGCATAACTAAATACTTATAAGGTCCCAAAAGCGAGACCTATTGGCTATGCCAATGCTTGTTTTTAAACATGTATGCCACCTATAGACGAGACATTTATGCTTGTTATTATTTGTGCTCTTTTAATGTTTATTGTGTATGTTTGCAGAAAAAAGAAGTGAAATAAATCAGCACGTTTGTCAAGGACAGACCAGTTGGTATTGCCAAGTATTTTATGTTTTTTAAGAGCTGGTTGCCTACGTGAAACTTTCACTCCTGCCCACTAGCCCTAAAAACGTAAGGCGAATCAGGCGTGAGTGGGTGAATGATTGGTGGCAGGAGGGAGGAGGTGACTAATGTAGTGGCGAGCTGATTTGTTACTGAAGCATCCAGCCAATAGAAGCACTGTCCCCGCTGTTCTTGTGTCACATTAGAGGAGACATGCTTCAAATTCCACCGAAGCGCTCTGCACCAATATACTAGGCCCTACAAAGTAAAAACATAGGTATACCGTGGACATGTAAATGAACTCTCCTTAATATAATTAAGCTCTGTATTAAATCATTTAAGGACAATGAAATATTTGGCACAAACTTTAAACAGGCCTCAAGGACATCACTGACGAACTGTGAAATACGCCTGCATTTTCAAATTTAGTTTAAAGTTTAAAGTCCTGCTTCTGTTGAACATTGTGGTGACCGCAGTTACATCATGTGAGTGATTGTGCTTTTAAGTACCTTAATCTGGAGCCTATCATCACTGCGAGGTTGTGTTCCAGTTCTTGCTGATTCTCTGTAAACCGAGAGGGTGTTAGATCCACCTCCGAGTCAAGCCCTTTCTCATGGAACTAGAAGGCAGAGCATTTGCATGAGTCAGAGCCTTCGCATCACAGTTCCGCCATCTCATAGTTTCTTCCAGATAGTGGCGCTTCAACGATGAATTAATTTATTGTTTGTGCGTGGGGCAAGAGTCCGATCATTATGGGTTTCATTGTACTTTTAAGGGTCCGCACTAGTAGTCAGTAACAATAAAGAAAACAACAATTTGTTTTTATATACTGCCTCTCTGAACTACTGCCGTTTGGAAGCACTGTACATGAGGTCATGGGAGGTGCAGGGCTCACTCAGCCCGGCTGCGACCTGTAGATCATACCACGTGTCAGAAGCAGGTATCAACTCACTGAGCCATCCTGTTGGCATGAACCTTTGCATAAGCACTGACTAAGTTGTCAAATCTTACTGAAAATAAACTCAATCGCGTGCCCAATTGCAGGCCAGCAAATTGGGCGCTGTTCCGCTGAGCGCCAGCAAGCAGGTCATTCAGGAACATGACCTCAGCACAGCACGTGCACTGGCAGTTTGTGAATGCCTGATGGATGAGGCTACCCAAAGCAGTTCCGCCTGCTGATGTTTGGGTAGAACGCGTCTCGCTTCTTACGGAACAGCGCCATCTAGAGGAATAAGTCGAATTTAATTTATTTTTCATATACGTACATTTTGTGTCGTATCTAACTAAGGGTGACCTCAAGACAACGAGTCGTTTTTTTTCCTTACATAGCTAGAAACAGAGAAACAATTATTAAATCATCATATAAAAACATAACAGCTAATTGTCGTGGTGTTGCTTAATTCTTAAGACTAAGGGGCCGATTCCGATCTCGGCCGGTAGGGCTCCGAATCGGATTCGGCTTCACCGGATCCGAATTGGAGCCCTATTGCCCGACCGATTCTTACGCGCGTCCGGGCGAGCGAGTACGATGCGAAATCGCCGACCGACTCGTCCGGGCGTCCCGACCGCTCCGACCAACTCGTTCCCGGGTCTAACCGCACCGACCGACTCGCTCGGACTCGACTCGCACCGCGCAATGGAGACGTTCCCCGGCCGGGTAAGTACGATGCGCGCCGCGAGCAGTCCGACCGAGCCGCGCCGTCCTGCTCGAAAGAGCAGGCCAAAGACGTACTTTGGGGGTCCGTGTCGGACCCCCCTGTACGCGTAGCCGCGCGAGTCGCACACAGGGGGGACCCATGGGTCCCCCCTATCTGTGCGTGTACGGCGCGAGTCGCTTCGCCGCGTACACGCTGTAGAAGGCGCCCTTGTCCGCCTCGCACCCATTGAGTCAATGGGAGCCCGCGTACGCGTTGTACGACAGGCTCCCATTGACTTCAATGGGAGTCCGACCGACTCGAGTCCGATGGCATACGTGCGCATCGTACTCGTTCGGTCGGGCTGCACGGGTCCGATTCGGTCGGAAATCTCTCCGGGTCCGGCTCGGTCGGAGAGATTTCCGGCCCGAATCGGAATCGGCCCCTAAGTGTACCTTTTCAAGCCGGCGTAATACTGTGACAGAAGCGGAACGTTAGAACAAACAAAACAAGAGCTGAAAGACAAGCACGGCCCCGCGGCCGCGAAAGTTAAAGCAACGCGCAGGGGAACGGGGGCGCGGCTTCGAGGCCCAGTCATGTACAGCATTTACCTTGCGGGAGCGAGCAGCGGCGGGCGCGATAATTGCAAACAGATGGCGCCGATGCTCGATCCCGCAAGGTAAACGCCGTACATGCAAGAGGGCTCATTGGAAACAGTGCAGTACATGCACGAGTTTCCAAAAAAGTACGGAGTGATTCCAAGAGGTCACTCCAAAGCAGCGCTTGCGCGCTGCGTAGGCGAGACCTAAAGAAGTATTGCTCTAGAAGGACCGCTCTTCTGCAGGATGCATGAACAAAGAAGCAGTACTGGAGTAGCCAGTTACCACAACTCCAAAACGATATCAAAGAAATAGTAGAGGCAACTAATTTCAAATGCAAGTGCCAATCTCAGATATAACGCTGTATCACTTATTCTTTTCCAAGATACCTGCCTACAATAGGAAATTAGTCTAACAACATATTTAATTTTTTTAAATTTATTGTGTTTTATTAAGCACGTACATGACCATCATGGGATCAGAGCGCTGTACAATGAGAGAGATGAAGAGTGCTGCGATATATTAAACACCTGTCACATAGGATACTCTGTACAAAATTCTTGGAGCAAGGTATAAAACAATAGGATACACCTATAAAATAAGGAATGCTATACATAAAGTTCAAAGTGCAAGTTAAAGAACAATAGGAGACAGTATAAAATAGGGTGAATTAAGTTTCAATGTAGTTTTCTCAAGACACATGTTTTTCTAGTGGTACAGCTTTAACTTCGTTCTTGATAAGCCTGAGTGAGATAATTACTCTTGTTGAGAGTGGTAGGGAGTTCTATCATTTTGGAGCAGATCCAGTGAAAGTGCGTCTGTGTGTTTTTCTTTTTTCTTTAATTTGGCTGCTTCTAGTATTCGGGATTTAGCACTTCTCAAAACCCTTCCGCCTCCTGATAGCTTGATCCTATTCACTATGTATTGAGGGCCAGAGTTGTGAAGAGCTTTGTGTGTTATGCAAGCCACCTTCAGTTGGATCCTAGCTTCAACTGGGAGCCTGTTGAAGGGTCTGGGTGATGGTGAGATGTGGTCATAATGACGTGTACCTGTTAACTGTCTTGCTGCTGCATTTAGTGTTGCTTTCATTGGGGCTAGGCTGATTTTTGCAGATCTATGAGTGTGGCATTCCCATAGTCCAGTCTTGAGAGCACTAGCGATTGAACTGCCTTTTTGAGGTCACCTAGCGGTATGAAGGGTTTTAGTTTTCTTAACAGGTGCAGATGTAGGTTAGCACTTTTAGTTGCAGCTTGTATGTGAGCTTGCATGTTTAAATTTGAGTCTAGTGTGATGCCTAGTGATTTTACGGAGTTGCAGATGGTTGGGGTGCAGTTTAGCGATTTGAAATTAAGAGACCAAAGTTGTGGTCGAGGGGATTTAAGGGGTGGGGAGAAGAAAATGAATCCAGTTTTTGACAGGTTAAGCTTTAGATGGTTGTGTGCCAGCCATTCCTGTCTTTTTTTCAGGGTGTCATCCAGTCTCAGTATATCCTATTGAGAGGAGAGGTTGATGTATAGCTGAGTATCATCAGCATACATGTGGTATGAGATTTCTGACTATTTAAGGATTTCAGAGAGTGGTTCCATGTATAGAATGAAGAGTGTTGGTGAAATTGTAGATCCTTGCAGAACACCCCAGTCAGTGTCTGCTATATTAGATAGGGTGTTGCCGATTTTGACTCTCTGTTGTCGGTTCTGAAAGAAGGAGGGTAACCAGTTAAGGACAGCTCCTGAAAGTCTTATTTTGAATTCAAGATTTTCTCTGAGGCATTTGTGGCTGACCATGTCGAATGCCGCTGATAGATCAAGAAGTATTAGGAGACAGGATTCATTTTGGTCTAGAGATGTTTGTATCTCATCTAGGATGTTAAGAATTGCAACCTTGGTATTGTGTCCAAGCCTGAAACCTGATTGGTGTTTGTCGAATAGGTCAAATGTTTTGATGTGTTCGCATTGCTGACCATGCGTGCATTTTTCTACCAATTTAGCAAGAAAAGAAGATTGGACCCTGGTCAGAAGTTATTGATCATTCTGGTCAGTGCCCATTTTCTTTTAGTAAAGGGCACACTTGGCCCATCTTCAGGCATTCAGGGAGGGATCCTTGTTGGAGAGATGCGTTTACGATTTATGGCCATAAGGAAGTGACAGATTGGTGTATCTCTTTCAGTAGCTGGGAGGGAATGGGATCATCAAAATGTGTGGTAAGTTTCATTGACAGAATTGTTCTCAGGACTTCCTCCTTAGATAGAGATCTGAAGCTGTTCCAGAAGGCTCTGTTTTTTCCTAGGACAGTTGGGGAGTGTTGGACAGAATGTTGGAGAAGGCATTGCAGATGTCTGTTGACTTGTTTGCAGTTGTAGATTCTTCAAGTTCTCCTTATTGTTGTTTTCTTATGTTAAATAATATTTTGGGCCTGTTCTTCGCTCTGTCTAGTTGAGATCTGATCAATGATGTTTTAGCATTCATGATAACCTTTTTGTGAGCAGTTCAGTGCCTTCTCAACTGTTCAAGATGGGTGATGTTTGGGTCCTTCCTTCCAAGTCTTTCCATATGTCTTAATTTTCTTCTTTTATTGTTAATATTTTGCTTGAACCATTGTACTGAGGGTTTTTATTTTGCCTTTTTAGATGTACCAGACGAGCCTTCTGAACTATGTCGGTCATACTGCTGTTGTAGAGGTGCGTCCGTTCATTAGCTGATGTTTGGTTTGTCCTCAGTTCCAAAGAGGTTTGGCATAGTCCAAGCAGTTCTGTTCTGTTTGCGTGGCTGTTGTCCCTCATCCATGTTTTCTCCCTTTTCGTTTGACCCTTGATTTTAGTTTCTTGAGTGTATATTTGGAAAAGAATTTGATGGTGCTCAGACCATTCTCTAGGAGTGATGTCTAGCAAATTTACTGATCCTGGTTTGGCGATCATGAGGTCAAGTGTGGCACCTTATTTGTGGGTTGGTCCATTGCATGCTTGAATCATGCTGAGATCCTAGAGCAGGTTAGTGAAGGCAGCTACTGTAGGGGTCTTTTTTGTTGTTCCAATGCAGGCTCACATCTCCTAATAGTGGTGTATTAGAGAGTGAGGTAGCATTGATTGTGATCGTTTCCATGAGTTGCTTGAGGAAGACTGTGTTATGCAGTGGATGGAATAACAGGAGTGCTTTAGCCAGCAGTTTCTTTTCAAGCTTAATTTCAGCTTCCAAGAGTTCAAATGATGATGTATCTCCTAGAGAGAGTGAGTTTAGGGTTAGGGAGTTTCTGTAGCTTATAGTGAGACCTCCCCCCTGCTTCACTGTGCAGTGTAGACATAAGATAGCAAAATCTGGGGGAATGAGAAGGTCGAGAATTGGGGCTACTGTTGGGTTGAGCCAGGTTTCCGTTAAGCATAGAATGTCAAGATCATGTGTTAAGATCACATCTGCTATATCCGTTTCACATTTTGCAGCCGATCTGCAATAGTGGAGCTTTTAATTCAGGTTTGTGACTGTTTTGTGAGTTACAGTGGAGGACATTGGGTTTGTTACAATCAGGATCAGGTTGTTGAGATTGACTTGTAGAGGGTTGAATCTCCGGTTTATGTAGTTGGATGTCTGGACGATCGGGATGTGTGATGTTATATCGGGTGAGGTTTTCTGTGTGCCTTGATAGTATATTAGCAGAGTGTCTATCTCTTTTTCTGTGAGATGATTGTTTGTTCTTCTTGGCCTGTGAAGCTTGTTGTTTCGGAGAGTTGTGAGTCTGTTGTCATAGATACGTTTTCTGCTGATAGGGTAGTCTGTGTGCTTGGTAGTGGGCGTGTACATCTTCTCTAGGGTGAGTAGTACTGACTTTCTTCTTCACCCAATCTATATCTTCCTTGAGTAGATGCACATTGTCGTTGATTTGATTTTCAGGGAGTTTTTGTGTTGGGCACTGACAAACTACATTATCATTCTGTGTGAATGTTTGAAAATTTTCAGCACCTGACTGAGGTTTTGTTTCTATCCCCTGCTCTTTGTCTGGGGGATGTTTTTTGGTCACTGACCCCCTTCTTGTTGTTGAGTTTTTGATCCTTGGACTGGGAATGCTGTTAGTAGAGAGGTCTAGCTGGGGAGTCTGTGGGTCTGTGTATCCTGCAAGGCTACGATTGTCCTTGGGTGTGGTTCTTAGGGCAGAATTAGTTGGTTTAGGGTAAAGGTTAGGAGACGGAGTATGCAATGGGTAACTAGTAGGACTTGCTGAAGCTGCTACTTGCCTTTTTAGGTCACTAAAAAGTGAGTCAAACGTTTGTAGGACAACATCCACTGCTTGAATAAGGATGTTGCCATTTTTGTAGATTGAGATGGTAGCTTTCGCTTTGAGTGTGGTGGAAGGTGATATTATGAGTTTGAGACCATAGGGGATGTTCTGTGTGGTGATGATTGCCTTGAGGCAGTAAAACACATTTCATCATTTTGCTGTGCGTCTCATGTGAAGGATAAGATCGGTCTTAATAGCTCCTTTTGACAAACAAGAATAGGAGTCAGATATGAGCGTTTCAGGGTTGCTCCTTAGAATATTGTCCTTGACATTTTTTGCTCCATTTTTGAATAAGTTTGACTAGTAATTCCTTTAGAAATCTAATAAACAACAATGAGCTCTGAAGCGCTATTACCAAATTTGTATTTTTGCCCACATGCAGGAGTTCCTGTTGGCTGAAAACACAACACAGCCTCAAAATTAATACAGAATACAGTAAATCTCTAGTTAATAGGGTGAACAGCTCATATTCTACTTTTGGGATTTTGTCATCACTAAAACCACCAAAAATTTGATTTAATTGCAAAATGAATGCTCATTAGACAAAGATTGCATTAATGCCATCTGTGAAGTTAGTAGCTGAAGAAGATATCATAAGAACAGCCTTACATATCATTACAATCAATCCATCCCCACATGCAATGCTTATTACCTCACTCTTCATGTGAAAGATGGAGATACAATGTTATAAATAATATTATAAATGAGATCACCTATGCCATTATCAATAACACTATGATAGAGACCACAAATGTAGTTCTATGCATTGGTTCAAATATTTCAATTATTCCATGATGTTGTGTTTTTAGGTGTTCCTATTTTTTGGTATAAATATTATGAGATCATAAGCATTGCATTTTGTGTGTGGGTTATGGTTTGTTTTGTGAGTTATTGATTGTAGAGATAAGCAGCATAACTATCAAATTTCAGTTGGTTTTAGGGTTTGTTTGGCAGCCATAACTTCCCATTAACTGTGTTTTTTTTACTCGAACATATGTAGAAGTATATATATATATATATTTTTTAATTTTTGTTTGAGTAGCGCGTACTCAACCTGATGGCATCAGAGCACTTTACATGAGCACCAGTTGCATTACAGACGGGCACGTTCATTTTTGTTAGGCATGGGGAGATTAGGTGATTTGCCCAGAATCACAGGATGTTGAGAGTCCCTGCCAAGAATCAAATCCAAATCCCCAGCTTCGAGGTCGACTGCTCTAGCCGTTAGGCCAAATCCTCTCCCTAATGCATGTGGATATATATAGTTAGGAGCGGGTTTCCACTGAAGATGGTTTGTTAATAACTTAGGTGCCGTTTGCCGAATCTTCATGAAACCTTCCACAAAACGGTCAGGACAACTCAACTCCTTCCTGGAAAGTTACGGAGTGATCTTTAAGTTGGGGGGTTGAGGAAAAGGGGGTCCCAAAATGCATTTTCTCATGTAATTTCCCATTGTCTGTACCCATCCTTGTTTGATCTGAGCGGGCAGCCAGGAATGAACCACAATGCACTGAGCGGGACTATCAAGCACCTATCAGTACAAGACTCATTGTGCCACTGCTTTTCCGTTTATGTCATTCCTGAGATCAAGGGCGAGAGGACGCCCGAAACACGTATGGATTATTGGCGGATTTACCTGTGGTCGCTGAGTTGTTTTGAATGCTGCCTCATGAATAAAAGAATTCACACTTGCCGCGTGTGGCATCTTCAATGTTGGGAGCTTTGTCGATTGGTATATGTGGCGGCCTGCCCAGGTCGCGAGGATGCCCCCCTGCAGATGAGCCGGTCCAGCGCCGTCACGAGCACGACGCAAGCGGAACGGCGTGTGTATTTGTTGGGAAATCAATCAGCAGGACATCAACTCAATGGTGCACAGGAACCCACTGTGGAAATAGTAACTTTAAAGGAGACACAGCAGCGGCATCCACTAAAGATTTTATCTAACAAAGACTCAATGAACCACAATGCACTAAGCTGCCACGCCCACTGGGCGGGACTATCAAGCACCTATCAGTACAAGACTCATTGTGCTGCTGCTTTTCCGTTTATGCCATTCCTGAGATCAAGGGCGAGAGGACGCCCGAAACGCGTATGGATTATTGGCGGATTTACCTGTGGTCGCTGAGTTGTTTTGAATGCTGCCTCATGAATAAAAGAATTTACACTTGCTGCGTGTGGCATCTTCAATGGTGGGAGCTTTGTCGATTGGTATATATATATATATATATAGATAGATATAGATATATAGATATAGGATCTGTAGTACTGATAGCGACTTACACCGAGCACAACAAAGTTGTAAACAACGATTTCTTGCTAGAGGTTATTCGGCACATAGTATAGATCAAGCCATAGAACATACAAATGCCAAATCACGTGAGGACCTACTTTTTAAACCATCTAAAAGCAAACTGAAATTAGCCGCTAGGAGTGAAGATAAGTTTAACAGTCCACGTCTAATCCTTACTTACAGTAAACAAAGAGATAATATTAGACAAATTGTCAAAAAGAACTGGTACATGATTCAAAATGACCCCATAATTGGGGATAAAATGCCTTCATCACCAGTAGTCACTTTTAGAAAAGCATGTAGTACAAGTGACTACTTAGTCAGTAGTAGTCCAGAGCTGTCCAAAAATACGAGTTGGCTTAACAATCGTAAGGGTTTTGTCAGATGCACTACGTGCAAAGCCTGTAAATATGGGGAGAACAAAACATCTTACAATACAGGCTTTAAGGATAATCCCATTAAAATCAATAAGTTTCTAACATGCAAATCAGAGTATGTAGTATACGTATTAGAGTGTACTTGTGGACTTAAATATGTGGGTAGTACCCGTCTCCCAGTACACAAGAGAATTTTACAACATCTAAGGGCTATATCTAATAATGATAGTTCATATCCGGTTGCCCGCCACTTCAACGAGATACATAACAAAAATTTGACAGAGTTGAAGTATTACGTAATTGATCATGTTCCCCCTCTACGCAGAGGAGGGAACAGAGAAGCCATACTCAGACGATTAGAAACAAAACTGATTTTAGAATTGGACAACAAAAATCCACATGGATTAAATACTACGGAAGATTTATATACTTGGTTGTAAGTCAGGCAATGAAAAGGTTTTTTAATATTTAACAATATAACATTGGATTTTAAATAAAAAGGTTTATATAATGGTTTTTTTAATATATACCTCCTCCCTCCCATATTAGTTTCTCTGTCATTAGTGTTCATGGGCTCATGGCACAATGACAGTGCACATATGCACGGTGACACTTTATGTATTGTAACGTATATGCTGGTTTGCACAATAACACTGTTTGCACTTTTTTTGCATTATCTTGCACTTTATCATTGTACTGTATAAAATGACATGATGATTAGAAAAACGACTAAATAGTCAGGGTTTGGCTAAATATGTAATCATCTACTGACATGGTAAACGGCAAATCAGTTGCAACTTAATAACCGATATGCACATTAAGGAAACCAGTTAGCATATTATATAAGTAACAAAACTAATGTCTTTTAATGTGATCAAGGCATGCTTTTTAATTGGTTTTTTATAGGTATTTATACTGTTATTTATTTTGCGTATTTGCACATAGCATAAGTTTCATACCACCCTAATTTACATATATAAAATAGGGTATACTTGCAATATATTGATGAAAATATGTCATTAATATTTCATTAGTCATTGTAGGATAATTGTTTTGTCGTACAGGTTTTACGGTGTCTTATCTAATGTATTTTACAGGTATAATAGCCAAAAAACCCCAGTTTTCATTTTTAGTATGTTGATCTACTTATAAATTGAATTGTTGATTTATTTGAATTAATGAATTAATTTAATGAAACAAGACAAATTGCAACATAATTTGTATGTAATGCAGTACTTGATGATGGTAGTATGTTTTTTATGTCCACTCTAATAATTAAGCACATTGTCACTTTAAAAATGGGAGAAACTACGTGGCGTGTCATGTGATCAAGGGCTCTGTGAAGCCCGAAACGCGTCATGGCGGCCAACGCACGAAAAATAAAATAACGCTGCACAAAGAAAGTGGTGTCCGTTCCGTTTTTCCTTGGCGACACAAGAAGGAGAAGGAGTTTTGAAATATATATATATATATATATATATATATATATATTCACTGAAAAAACCATAGGTTTCAGGCACGTTATAGTTAGAAATTAGCATTTAAAAAACCTTACAAATTCACTGAAAAAACCATAGGTTTTAGGGACAGTTATAGTTAGTTGGACATTGCACTCGTACAAAACCCGTGAAATTCCCCCGTTAAAGTTAGTTCAGCTAACTATAACTCGCGCCTCCGCAATGCACTACTGATGACGTCACATATTACATCACTCATGACATGGTCAGTGATATCACTGATGACATCACTGATGACATCTCAATTGACATCAGTGATGACATCATCCAGTGACTGTGTGTTTCTGTAAAGTTTAAATATTTGTAATATATATAGGGCAAGGCGTATTGAAGAATGAGTGGGTGTATAAGTGTCTGTATGGATGATTTAGTAGGTGCATGACTAACTCTATAAGTGAGTGATTAAACGTATCTTACTGAATGCATGGGTTAGTGACTAAACTGGGTGAATGTCTGTATCCGTCTGTCTATTGCTGTGTAAGTGGCTGCATGGGTTTGTGAATAGCTACATGAGTGTCTATATGAGTTATTGATTGGTTGTCTGAGTATCTGTATGGGTGCCTGAGTGTTTGTGTGGGTGGGGTGTGTGCGACTCTGTGCATAGATGTGTGAGTGGGTGATTCACTGGGTGGATGGTTTCAAGAGTGCATCTGTGATAGACTGTATGGGTGGGTAAGTGTGTGTAAGAGTGTGTTAGTGAGTGAATGTATGTCCCAGTGGTACATGTGTGAGTAACTACATATGTGAAAGGCAGTATATATGTGTGTTGGAGTATATAAATAGCTATAAGCGAGTGTGTGATTGTGAGAGTGACTGTATGGATGAGTGTGTGCTTGTATCAGTGATTGTATAACAGCGTAAGAATGTGCTAGTATTTGCATGAGTAAGTGAGCTGGTGTGTGTATAACTGATTAGGTGAGTAAATGGCAGTGTGTTTAATTATTTTCATGACTGACTAGGTGTGTGAGTACCTCTATGGATGAGTGGCGGTGTTTGAGTGTCTATATAGGAGTATGAGTGCATATGATAGTCCTGTACTGAGTGACCATAAGTATGAGTGACTGTACGGGTGAGTGAGTGGATGTGTGTGTAGACCTAAGAATCAGTGAGTGGGTATGTAGTTATTGGTGTTGGAGTGTCTATGGTTTTGCGAATGGCAGTCTGTAATTTAGAGTGAGTGTATCAAAGGTTATATTAGGGTGTGAGGAGGTGCATCAGATTATCACGTGGATGATGTCATCAGTGATGTCATTTGAGATGTCATCAGTGATGTCATCAGTGATGTCACTGACCATGTCATGAGTGATGTAATATGTGACGTCATCAGCAGTGCATTGCGGGGCGCGAGTTATAGTTAGCTGAACTAACTATAACGGGGAATTTCACGGGTTTTGTATGAGTGCAATGTCCAACTAACTATAACTGTCCCTAAAACCTATGGTTTTTCAGTGAATTTGTAAGGTTTTTTAAATGCTAATTTCTAACTATAACGTGCCTTGAAACCTATGGTTTTTTCAGTGAATTTCAAAGGTTTTTTAAATGCTAATTCCTAACTATAACATGTCTGAAACCTATGGTTTTTTTCAGTGAATTTCAAAGGTTTTGTAAATGACAATTTTTAAATGTATTAATTGTTATATTTATTTTTTGATACTGATTTACTACATTTTTTTAAACTATTTATTTTTACATATTTTATTTTTTAAATTACATTGTAATTACATTATACATTACATTACAAAATATACTTTCTCAGAATGAATTACTTTAGTTTAAATACTTTGCAAATAGGCAATAGACTTTTAAGTACAGTAGTTACAGTTGTTGCAATGGCAACACAATTTCAAACACAATGCAACGTTGAGCTCAATGTGAATTTCTAGTTAAATGCAATTAGTTACTTTATGGATTACTTTTCTAACCACAGGACTGGATCCTAGATTCAGTCCTGGGACATCTCCTGTAAACAGTTGAGTAAAAGCGTTTTGGTTACAGTAGTGATTTTTAAGGAATATTATTGTATTTTAAAAGTTGACACTTAGAAACTTTTTCACATAGAATCACCAATGTTATCCTATGGGAGGAAATTCACTTAGCAGGTAAGTAGTGTTATCGTTATTTTTCATACTCAGTGGTGGATCCTGGATCCAGCACTGGTGCATCTCCTGTAAACAGTTGAAAGAATGCGTTTAAGTCATACAGGCGATTTTTAAGGAATATTTGTAGTTTGTGAAAATCGACACAAACTTTTCTGCTGAAAACCAGACAATGGATTCCAATGGAAGGAAATACAAGTTACTGGTAAGTACGGTTAGAAATACTTTTCAGGGTCAGTGCTGGGCTAAAAGATGCAGCACTGGGTTCTCTCCTGATAACAGGTGACTAAATCGGAATTCGTAGTTCGGCTGATTTTAGAGGAATATTATAAAGTTCCAAAACTCCACACACAGAAGAATTTCCAAGTGAAACCAGTCAATGTTAGCCTATGGAAGGAAACTCAAGTTACTGGTAAGTACGGTTAAAATTACTTTTCAGGATCAGTACTGGGCTCAAAGATGCAGCACTGAGGTCTCTCCTGATAACCGGTGAGTAAATCGGAATTCGTAGTTCGGCTGATTTTAGAGGAATATTTGTATGTTTCAAAAATCAACACTTAGAAACTTTTTCAGCAAAAAGCAGGCAATGATATCCTATGGAAGGAAATTCAAGTTACTGGTAAGTACGGTTAAAATTACTTTTCAGGATCAGTACTGGGCTCAAAGATGCAGCACTGAGGTCTCTCCTGATAACAGGTGAGTAAATCGGAATTCGTAGTTCGGCTGATTTTAGAGGAATATTTGCACAATGGTGAAGGAAGGGGGTGAGGCCTGATGTGACATGTCTGCAAACACGCCCTGTGGTGCGTTTTAAGTTGGAGAATTAATTCCTCCTCAATCCCGAGGGTCCCTAGGGGCCAACTGGCCCACCAGATACCTCCAGTATGCGCCAGAGAGCTGCGTTGCAGAGAGGTGTTCAGAGACCACGCCCCTTTTTACAACACTCTGCAACACAGCTCCGTGGCGCTTACTGGAGGTACCTGGTGGGCTAGTTGGCCCCCAGGGACCCTCAGGATTGAAGAGGATTTAATTCCCCATCTTAAAACGCGCCACGGGCCTGTTTGCACACATGTCACCTGAAGCCACGCCCCTCCCTTCACCACTGTGCAAACGCGCCCTGTGGTGCGTTTTAAGTTGGGGGATTAAGTCCCTTGAATACTGAGGGTCCCTGGAGTCCAACTAGCCCACCATGTACCTCCAAAGCGCCACAGAGCTGCGTTGCAGAGAGGTGTAAAAGGGCGTGGCCTCTGTACACCTCTCTGCAACGCAGCCCCTGGCGCATACCGGAGGTTCCTGGTGGGCTAGTTGGCCCCCAGGGACCCCCAGTATTCAAGGGGAATTACTTCCCTTCTTAAAACGCGCCAGGGGGCGCGTTTGCAGACTGCTGCAGGGAGGGGGCGGGCCTCCGGCACGATGCTGGTCTTTTTTTTGTGTGTGCTTTTTCTGCCCAGGGGTCCTTGTGGGACCCCTGAGCAGACCTAGGGGGTCAGGGTGTTTCTACCCTGCCCCCTTTGTGCGTTTTGAGCACTTGTTTCTTGTGTTTTTTTTTTTAGCGGCGGGATCCGCGCACCCTAAGCGCATCCCGCCGATTTAAAAAAAAAAATGCTTTTCTGCCCAGGGGTCCTTGTGGGACCCCTGAGCAGACCTAGGGGTCAGGGTGTTTCTACCCTGCCCCTTTTGCGTTTTGCGCACTTGTTTTACTGCTTTCTTGTTCCTTGGTTCTACCGAGGAACAAGATGGCTGCCAACACTTCCTGGTTTGGAGTGTTGACAGCCAATTAGCATGCAGCTCGTGGTCGGGAGGGTGCGCGGATCCACCGCGCCATAGATATCGAAATGTTTATTTTGGATTTTCTCAGCAACTACTGAACGGATTTACACCATTTTTAAAAAGGGTGCTTTCTGAACCAAGCACTACCTTTTTGCCAAATTTGGTGTAATTCCGTTCAGCAGTTTTTGCTGTAGCCTTGCATAAAGTTTCCTATGGGAAATTGATTTTTTCACTCTTATTTTTTAATTTCTCCGCAACTACTGAACGGATTTACACCATTTAAAAAAAGGTCGCTTTCTGAACCAAGCGCTACCTTTTTGCCAAATTTGGTGTAATTCCGTTCAGCAGTTCGGGCTGTAGCCGTGGCAAAAATTTCCTATGGGAATTAACATGGAGAAAACACGTTTTGGGACCCCCCTTTTTTCTCGGCCCCCGCTTGATGAATCACCCCGAAACTTTCAAGACAGGAGCGGACCGGAGCGCCCCACTAGTTTTGAAAATTTTGCGATGATTCGTCAAACGACGCCAAAGTTATTGGGAATAGAATGTTACGGATTTCCTATGGATAATAGGTCCTAACTATAACTATCTACTGGCGACCGCCAGTAGATAATATATATATATATATATATATTGCTTGCAATGTTTCCTCGGTTTAAAGATGCACTCTGAAGCAGATTAATTCAGGCAAACCGGCATTCTTTATTTCAGAAAAATGTTCAAAAGCCTTACGCGTTTCGGGGCAGCAGCCCCTTGGTCACAGGCATTTTCTTGAAGCTGCGCAGTGTTGCTTGAAAGGCTCACTCCCAGCATGTGATGCATTCCAATTAGTGGGCTTCACAGGTGAGTACAACATGTGTTGCATGCTGGGAGGTGAAGTCTTAAGTTTGTTTCCCTTCAGTGAGTTTTGTCGTGCCTTTCAATAAAATGATTCCCTTTAGTAGGTTCTGTGCATTCCCAAGCTGTTCACTTCGTTTTTCTAGCCCTCCAGTGGGCCTCTGAAGAAAGAAATGTTCGGTAATTATGCATTTCTGTTTCTTCACTAAAAGACTCTGATTAGTTCTGTGTCCTTGTGGCCCCCTTTAACCTTGCAGGGTGGTGCAATCTTCACGGCTGGACTGCCGTAGTTTAGATGCTTGCAATGTTTCCTCAGTTTAAAGATGCACTCTGAAGCAGATTGATTCAGGCAAACCGGCATTCTTTATTTCAGAAAAATTTTCAAAAGCCTTACGCGTTACGGGGCAGCAGCCCCTTGGTCACAGGCATTTTCTTGAGGCTGTGCTGTGTTGCTTGAAAGGCTCACTCCCAGCATGTGATTTATTCCAATTAGTGGGCTTCACAGGTGAGTACAACATGTGTTGCATGCTGGGAGGTGAAGTCTAAGTTTGTTTCCCTTCAGTGAGTTTTGTCCTGCCTTTCAATAAAATGATTCCCTTTAGTAGGTTCTGTGCATTCCCAAGCTGTTCACTTCCTTTTTCTAACCCTCCAGTGGGCCTCTGAAGAAAGAAATGTTCGGTAATTATGCATTTCTGTTTCTCCACTAAAAGACTCCGATTAGTTCTGTGTCCTTGTGGCCCCCTTTAACCTTGCAGGGTGGTGCAATCTTCACGTCTGGACTGCCGTAGTTTAGATGCTTGCAATGTTTCCTCGGTATAAAGATGCACTCTGAAGCACATTAATTCAGGCAAACCGGCATTCTTTATTTCAGAAAAATGTTCAAAAGCCTTACGCATCTCGGGGCAGCAGCCCCTTGGTCACTGGCATTTTCTTGAGGCTGCGCAGTGTATATATATATATTCACTGAAAAAACCACAGGTTTCAGGGACATTATACTTAGTTGGACATTTCACTCGTACAAAACCAGAGAAATTTGGCCATTATAGTTAGTTGAGCTAACTATAACTCGCGCCCCGCAATGCACTGCTGATGACGTCACATATCCCATATTACATCACTCATGACATGGTCAGTGACATCACTGATGACATCACTCATGACATCTCAAATGACATCACTGATGACATCATCCAGTGACTGTGTGTTTCTGAAACGTTTAACTATGTTTTATATATATATGCCAAGGTGTATTGAAGAATGAGTGGGTGTATGAGTGTCTGAATGGATGATTTAGTAGGTGCATAGCTGACTGTATAAGTGAGTGATTAAACGTGTCTTAGTGAATGCATGGGTTAGTGACTAATCTGTGTGAATGTCTGTATCAGTCTTTCAATTGGTGTGTAAGTGGTTGCATGGGTTGGTGAGTACCTACATGACTGTCTATATGGGTTAATGATTGGTTGTCTGAGTACCTGTATGGGTGCCTGAGTCTCTGTGTGGGTGAGTGTGGGGTGTGTGACTCCCTGCATGGATGTGTGAGTGGGTGATTCACTGGGTGTATGGGTTCATGAGTGCATCTGTGAGGGGTTGTATGGGTGGGTGAGTGTGTGTATGGCTCTGTTGGTGAGTGAATGGATGTCTCAGTGGTACATTTGTGAGTAACTACATATGTGAAAGGCAGTATATGTGAGTGTTGGAGTATATAAGTGACTATGTGAGAGTGAGTGATTGTGAGAGTGTCTGTATAGATAAGTGTGTGCTTGTGTCAGTGAATGTAGAAGAGAGTAAGTAGGTGTTAGTGTCTGTATGAATAAGTGAGGTGGTGTGTGTATAACTGTATAATGAGTAAATCGCAGTGTGATTGATTCTTTGGGTGACTGACTAGGTGTGTGAGTAACTCTATGGGTGAGTGGCGGTGTGTGAGTATTTGTTTAGGTGTATGAGTGCATATATCAGTGGCTGTATTGATGAGTGACTGCATGTATGAGTGACTGTATGGGTGAGTGGATGTGAGTGTAGACCTATGAATCAGTCAGTGGGTATGTACTAACTGGTATTGGTGTGTCTATGGTTTCGAGAATGGTAGTCTGTATTTTAGAGTAGGTGTATGAAAGGTTATATTAGGGTGTGATGAGGTGCATCAGATATTAAGTGGATGTTGTCATCAGTGATGTCATCAGTGATATCATTTGAGATGTTATCAGTGATGTCACTGACCATGTCATGAGTGATGTAATATGTGACGTCAACAGCAGTGCATTGCGGGGGCACGAGTTATAGTTAGCTCAACTATCTATAACAGCAGAATTTCTCTGGTTTTGTACGAGTGAAATGTCCAACTAACTATAACGTCGCTGAAACCTGTGGGTTTTTCAGTGAATTTCCAAGGTTTTTAAAATGCTAATTTCTAACTATAACGTACCTGAAACCTATGTTTTTTTAGTGAATTTCTAAGGTTTTTTAAACGCTAATTACTAACTATAACGTCCCTGAATCCTATGGAGAAAGGGGGGCGTGGCCTCCGAAGACCTCTTAGCAATCCCACCGTGTGGGACTTACTGGAGGTAACAGGAGGGGTAGTTGGCCCCCAAGGACTTCCTTGGGTGCCTACTACCCCTCCTATTACCTCCTGTAAGTCCCACACAGCAGGAATGCTAAGTTCTCATAGCAGGCCACGCCTCCTTTGCCCACCACTCTGCAAACACGCTCCATTGTGTGCTCTTGGATGGGGATTGAAGTCCCCTTTGCTGCTGGGGGTCCTTAGGGGCCAACTAGCCTACCTTTTACCTCCAGTAAGCCCCACACAGTGGGATTGCTGGGAGGTGGACACAGGCCACACCCCCTTTCTCCACCACTCTGCAAACATGCCTCCTGGCGCGCTTTTGGTTGGGGATGAAGTCCCCTTGCCTCCTAAAGGTCCCTGGGGGCCAACTAGCCATCCTGTTACCTCTAGTAAGCCCCACACAGCTGGATTGCTGAGAGTGGTCAGAGGCCACACCCCCTTTTTACACCACTCTGCAAACACGCCTCCTGGCACACTGCTGCTTGGGGGATGAAGTCCACTTCAGTCCTGAAGTCCTCAGGACACAAGGGGACCTCATCGCCCCACCAGCAGCGCACCAAGAGTTGCGTTTGCAGAGTGTTGTGAAAAGGGGCATGGCCTCGGACCACCTCTCAGCAATCCCAATGTGTAGGGCTTACTGTAGGTACCTGGTGGGCTAGTTGGCCCCTAAGGACCCTCACCAGTGAAGGGGACTTCATCCCCTAAGCCAGAGCACGCCAGGAGGCGCCTTTGCAGAGTGGTGCAAGGAGGGGGCGGGGCCTCCGGCGAGTTGCCGTTTTTTTATTTTTTTTATTTTAGTAAGGAGGGCTGTGTGGCCCCCCTTCCCTTGACCCTTGTGGGCCCTGGGGACCCCATCCCCCGGGGCCTGAGCCATTTATAAAAAAAATTGAAAACATTGAAAAAGGAGGGGGGCGCGAGGCCCCCCTCCTGAGGCTGATTACACCCCGGGGATCCCATCCCCTGGGGCTAGGCCTTTGTTTTTTTGTTTTTTTAAAGGGAAGAGGGGCTGTGCGACCCCCTCCCCAAGCCGATTTTGGCCCCGGGGACCCCATCCCCCGGGGCATGGCCAGTTCTATTTAAAAAAACAAAACTATATTTAAAGGAGGGGGCCACGCAAGCCCCCTCCTGTGGCCAATTTCTGCCCTGGGGACCCCATCCCTGGGGCTTGGCCATTTTTTAAATAATTTTTTTCCTAAAGGAGGGGGGCCGCGCAGCCCACCTTGCCGGCCTTTTTTTCTCCCCATAGACCCCATTCCCCAGGGCATGGCCACTTTGTTGGGGACCACGGGGGATAGCCCCAATGCCCCCGTGGTCCCTGCTGGCTCCCCACCTCCTGCGGGAGCCGGCCTTGCTTCTGGACAGAGGGAGCTGCTAACCTGTAGCTCCCTTTGCCAAAAAGCAATTCTGCTTTGCTTCATGGAAGCGAGAGAAGTTTTCCTACTCTCGCTTCTGTGAAGCGAAGCAGAAGTTTGCTATAGCATGGCGGGAGCAGTGCTCCTGCCATGCCATAGCAAGCTGCAATGTCCCGGGGGTGGGCTCCTTGGGACATTGCTGGAGCCAACCCTGGGGTGTGGCGGTCCCCAGGGCCATAGAGGGGGGCTGCGCGGCCCCCTCCCATCTGTGCTGCCCTGGGAGGTGGTGGTCCCCAGGGCCGGGTGTCCGCAATAGACCCCCGCACTTAATTGATGTATGCCCTGGGGAGGTGGTGGTGGTCCCCGGGGCAGTGTGAGTGGGCTCAAGCCTGCCACACTCCATTTTTTAAAAGTAGCCCGGGGAGGTGGGGGTCCCCGG
The DNA here is from genome assembly GCA_963921515.1 of Calotriton arnoldi. Lineage (NCBI taxonomy): Eukaryota > Metazoa > Chordata > Amphibia > Caudata > Salamandridae > Calotriton > Calotriton arnoldi. The sequence continues at coordinate 432,327 of CAWUFW010008487.1, read as the reverse complement.
GTCTTAGAGGGGCCCGCAAGTCCCCCCTGGCCATTAATCAAGAAAGTCCTAGGGAGGTGGCGGTCCCTGGGGCTGCATGGGGGGCAGGAGCCCCCCCACACTTTTTTTTAAAGCCCCGGGGAGATGGCGGTACCCCGGGCTGTGGGGGGCCCACATGGCCCCCGCATATCATTAGAATAGCCACGGGGAGGTGTCGGTCCCTGGGGCTGGGGGGGCCCCTGCAGGCCCCTGCATCATGATTAAACATTGCCCCCGGGACCTGGCCCACCCGGGGGCTTCAAGAAAGCGGGAGACCATGCTTAGTTTTAAAAAAAAAAGAATAAAAAAAAAATAAAAAGCTTAGGGGGTCAGGGTGTTTCTACCCTGTCCCCTTTTCTTGTTTTTTTACCTTTTTTCTTGTGACTCGGTTGAACCGAGTCACAAGATGGCTGCCAACAGAATCAGGCTCGAGATCGGGAGGGCTTGCGGATCCTTCACGGCCACCAGATATTAATATTTGTAAATATAGGAATTTCTCAGGAACTACTGAACGGAATTATACCATTTAACAATAAGAGTGCACTCTGGACCAAGAACTACCTTTCTGCCAAATTTGGTGTAATTCCGTTCAACAGTTCGGGCTGTTGCTGTGTCAACAGTTTCCTATGGAAATTAACATGGAGAAAGAGTGTTTTGGGACCCCCCTTTTTTCTTGGTCCCCGCTTGATGAATCACCCCAAAACTTTCAAGACAGGAGCTGACCTGAGCGCCCCATTAGTTTTGAAAATTTCGCGAAGATTCGTCAAACTATTGGCAAAAGAAAAAACACTTTTCCTATGGAAACTAGGTCCTAATATTCATTGCCCTCCCGCAGCCCCGGGGACCGCCACCTCCCTGGGGCTTGTATAAATTATGCATGGGGGGGCTCCTGCCCCCCACGCTGTACCGGGGACCACCACCTCCCCGGGGTATCTGAAATTATGTGCAGGGGCCTCGTGGGCCCCCCCAAGCCCCGGGGACCACCACCTCCCCGGGGCTTCAATAGAAATAAAAGTGTGGGGGGGGCTTCTGCCCCCCACACACTGCCCCGGGGACCACCACCTCCCCGGGGCATTGACTAAATTAAATACGGGGGTCCGTAGCTCCTCCTGGAGCCCTAGATGGCCCTGGGGACTGCCCCCAGGGCCGGCTCCAGCAATGTCCCGGGGTGCCTACCCCCAGGACATTGCAGTTTGCAATGACAGGGCGTGAGCACTGCTCCCGCCCTGCCATTGCAAACTTCTGCTTTGCTTCATGGAAGCGAGTGCAGGAAAACTGCTCTCGCTTCCACGAAGCAAAGCAGATAGCTTTTGGACAAGGGGAGCTGCATGTCAGCAGCTCCCCTTGTCCAAAAGCAATGCCGGCTCCCGCAGGAGTTTGGGAGCCAGCAGGAACCGCAGGGGCATTGGGGGTCCCCTGTGGTCCCCAACGTTGAGGCCAGGCCCCGGGGACCCCATCCCCCAATAGTGGCCCTGGGAAGGGGGGCCACGCGGCCCCACTCCTGTGATAATATATATTTTTTCTTAAACGAGGCCAGGCCCCAGGGGATGGGGTACCCACGGCCAATAGTGGCCCAAGGAAGGGGGGACCACGCGGCCCCCCTCCCGTGAAAATCACAAAAAAAAACCTTCCCGGTTTTTTATTTTCTTTAAACAAAATGGGTCAGGCCCTGGGGGATGAGGTCCCCAGGGCCCACAAAATATTAAGAGAAGGGGGCTACACAGCCCCCTTCTAAATATATCAAAAGAAAAGAAAAGCCGACATCTCACCGGAGGCCCCGCTCCCTCCCTACACCACTCTGCAAATGCACCTCCTGGCATGTTCTGGGTTGGGGTTTAAGCCCCCTTGAATGCTAAGGGTCCTTAGGGGCCAACTAGCCCATTAGGTGCCTCCAGTAAGCCCCACACAGTGGGATTGCTGATAGGTGGTCCGAGGTCACGCCCCTTTTTTACAACACTCTGCATAACGTGCCTCTACCACTCCTGTTACCTCCAGTAAGTCCCACACGGTAGGATTGCTAAGAGGTCTTTGGAGACCATGCCCCCCTTTCGCCACCACTCTTCAAACGCGCCTCCTGGCACACTACTGGTTGTGGGATGAGGTCCACTTTACTCCTGAGGGACTTTGGGGGCCAATAAGCCCTCCTGGTACCTCCTGTAAGTCCTAAGCAGCGGAATTCCTGAGCGCTGGTTGGAGACCCAGCCCCCTTTCTCCACCACTCTGCAAACGCGACTACTAGTTAAAGAAGCATTTGCAATGTAATAGGTCTCGCATTTGCGAATGTTAGAGCTATTGGAGTTGTAAATGTAAAAGTTTTTTACTAATGTTTTTTGGAGTGGAGTGGAGATGTCATCAGTGATGCCACTGACCATGTCATGAATGATGTAATATGTGACGTCATCAGCAGTGCTTTGCAGGGGCGTGAGTTATAGTTAGCTCAGCAAACTATAATGGCTGAATTTTCTCTGGTTTTGTACAAGTGAAATGTCAGCCTAACTATAACGTCCCTGAAACCTGTGGTTTTTTCAGTGAATATATATAGATATGTATATATATATATATAGATATATATATATATATAAACAAGGGACGGAGTTCCAACGAGCACTCAGGTCTACAGAAGCAACAACAGGGTCCGTTCTTTAAGCCAAAATGAGAGGTTTATTAAAGCATAAACCAGTCGTGACGCGTTTCGCGCTCCAAAGAGCGCAGTGTGAACAAGCGCTCTTTGGAGCGCGAAACGCGTCACGACTGGTTTATGCTTTAATAAACCTCTCATTTTGGCTTAAAGAACGGACCCTGTTGTTGCTTCTGTAGACCTGAGTGCTCGTTGGAACTCCGTCCCTTGTTTATATTAATCATCCGGCTGCTCCGCCGGCACCGAGCCACCCCGAGAAAGGCGAGGGATCTCCGGAAGGAGCCGCTTTCTTTTTGGATATATATATATATATATATATTATATCCAACAAACGCCGAAGCTTCTCAAGATGCACTCGACTACACATCCCAGCATGCTGTATGAAGAAATCAACTACGTAGTTGAACCCACGAGGGGTTTCTCAACAATCAGCATGCAGTATAAAGAGCGCTCCAATGCGTACAGGAGAAATGCCTCTGATGAAGTGGTACGTTGGCCACAGAAACGCGTCAGGCAATACAACGAACTTGGATGGCTGGGGCGGGCTGAACCATGATGCCGAATGGCAGACGCACTGTCGAGTGCATCTTGAGAAGCTTCGGCGTTTGTTGATTATAATATATATATATATATATATATATATATATTACCTACTGGCAGTTGCCAGTAGGCAGTTATAGTTAGGACCTAGTTTCCATAGGAAAAGGGTTTTTGATTTGCCAATATCTTTGGCGCTGTTTGATGAATCTTTGCAAAAATTTCAAAACTCAGCTCCTGTCTTGAAAGTTTCAGGGTAATTCATCAAGCGGGGGCTGAGAAAAAAGGGGGGTCCCAAAACGTGTTTTCTCCATGTAAATTAACATAGGAAACTTTTGTTGCGGTTCATTGCTTTTAAGCCCCCGGGTGGGCCAGGTCCTGGGGGCAATGTATTATTGTTATGCGGGGGCCTGCAGGGGCCCCCGCACCTCTGGGGACTGCCACCTCTCTGAGGCTTTGTTATTATTGAGCGGGGGCACGCGGTCCCCCGCAACCTCACGGAGCGCCACCTCCACAGGGCTTTTAATATAAAATAAGCATGGGGGGCTCCTGCCCCCATGCTGCCCCGGGGACTGCCACCTTCCCAGAGCGGTCCGTAATAATGAGCGGGGGGCCTTGCGGGCCCTCCCAAGCCCCAGGGACCGCCACCTCCCCGGGGCTTAAATATAATTAAACAAAGTGTGGGGGGGCTCCTGCCCCAGGGACCACCACCTCCCCGGGGCAAACTTTTAATTATGGGCGGGGGTCCGTTGCCACCTCCCCGGGGTATTCCGTAATAATGAGCGGGGGCCTTGTGGGCCCTCCCATGCCCTGGGGACCACCACCTCCCTGGGGCTTTTATTATGATGGAGCCCTCTATGGCCCTGGGGACCGCCGCCTCCACAGGGCCGGCTCCAGAAATGTCCCGGGGTGCCCATCCCCGGGACATTGCAGTTTGCTATGACAGAGCCGGAGTATGGCTCCCGCCCTGTCATAGCAAATACTGCTTTGCTTTGTGGAAGTGAGAGCAGGAAACCTGCTCTCGCTTCCACGAAGCAAAACAGAATTGTTTTTGTGGAAAGGTAGCTGTATGTTAACAGCTCCCTTTGCCGAAAAGCAATGCCGGCTCCTGCAGGAGGGGGGGTGCCGGCAGGGACTGCGGGGGCATTGGGGCTCCCCCGCGGTCCCCAACGTTGAGGCCAGGCCCCGGGGGATGGGGTCCCCAGGGCCAAAAGTTGCCCAGGGAAGGGGGGCCACGCTGCCCTCCTCCCGTATGAATAATTTAGAAAGAAAAAAAAACGAGGCCAGGCCCGGGGGTTGGGGTCCCCGGGGCCAAAAGTGGCCCTGGGAAGGGGGGGCCATGCGGCCCCCCTTCCGTATAAATTATAATAAAAAATTTTTTAAAACGAGGCCATGCCCCGGGGGATGGGGTCCCCGGGCCGAAATCGGACTCGGGAGGCGGGCCGCGCGTTGCCCTTCCCGTTTAAAAATAAAAAATGGCAGAGGCCCTGGGGGATGGGGTTCCCAGGGCCCATAAAATATTGAGAGAAGGTGGGCCACACAGCCCCTTTTCTAACAAAAAAAAAGCCGGCATCTCGCCGGAGGCCCCGCTCCCTCCCTGCACCACACTCCAAACGCGCCTCTTGGCACATTCTGGGTTGGGGGATTAAGTCCCCTAGATCCTTAAGGGTCCTTAGGGGCCAACTAGCCCACCAGGGACCTTCAGTAAGCCCCACACAGTGGGATTGCTGAGAGGTGGTCCGAGGCCATGCCCCTTTTACACCACTCTGCAAACGTACCTCTTGGCACACTGCTGGTGGGGCAATGAGGTCCTCTTGTGTCTTGAGGACCTCAGGACTAAAGTGGACTTCATCCTCCGAGCAGCAGTGCGCCAGGAGGCGCATTTGCAGAGTGGTGTAAAAAGGGGGCATGGCCTCGGACCATTCTCAGCAATCCAGCTGTGTGGGGCTTACTAGAGATAACAGGAGGGCTAGTTGGCCCCCAGGGACCCTCAGGAGGCAAGGGGACTTCATCCCCCAACCAAGAGCACGCTAGGAGGTGCGTTTGCAGAGTGTTGCAGAAAGGGGGCGTGGCCTGTGTGTACCTCTCAGCAATCCCACTATCTGGTGCTTACTGGAGGTGTCAGGTAGGCTAGTTGGCCCCTTTGGACCCACAGCATTGAAGGGGACTTTAATCCCCATCCCAGAGCACGCCAGGGAGCGAGTTTGCAGAATGGTGGGCAAAGGGGGCGTGGCCTGCTATGAAAACTTACCAATGCTGCTGTGTGGGACTTACTGGAGGTAATAGGAGGGGTAGTTGGCCCCCAAGGACGTCCTTGGGGGCCAACTACCCCTCCTGTTACCGCCAGTAAGTCCCACACAGTGGTATTGCTAAGAGGTCTTCGGAGGCCACGCCCCCCTTTCTCCACCACTCTGCAAACGCACCTCCTGGCACACTACGGGTTGGGGGATGAAGTCCACTTTACTCCTGAGGGACTTTGGGGGCCAAGAAGCCTTCCTGGTACCTCTTGTAAGTCCTATGCAGCAGAATTCCTGAGCGGTGACCGGAGGCCCAGCCCCCTTTCTGCACCACTCTGCTAATGCGACTACTACGTTACAGTTAGAAATTGGAATTTAAAAAACCTTAGATATTCACTGAAAAAACCATAGGTTTCAGGGACGTTATAGTTAGTAATTAGCATTTAAAAAACCTTAGAAATTCACTGAAAAAACCATCGTTTTCAGGGACGTTATAGTTAGTAATTAGCATTTAAAATCCTTAGAAATTCACTGAAAAAACCATAGGTTTCAGGGACGTTATAGTTAGACATTAGCATTTAAAAAACCTTAGAAATTCACTGAAAAAAAGCACAGGTTTCAGGGACGTTATAGTTAGTTGGACATTTCACTCGTACAAAACCAAAGAAATTCAGCTAACTATAACTCGCGCCCCCGCAATGCACTGCTGATGACGTCACATATTACATCACTCATGACATCGTCAGTGACATCACTGATGACATCTCAAATGACATCACTGATTACATCATCCTGTGAGTGTGAGTGTTTCTAAAAAGTTTAAGAATGTTATATATATATATATATATATATATATATATATATATATATATATATATATATGCCAAGGTGTATTCGAAGAATGAGTGGGTGTATGAGTGTCTGTATGGATGATTTGTTGGGTGCGTGACTGACTGTATGAGTGTGTGATTGAACGTGTCTTAGTGAATGAGTGGGTGAGTGAATAATCTGAGTAAATGTGTGTATCAGTCTGTCAGTCGCTATGTAAGTGGCTGCATGGGTTGGTGAGTAGGTACATGAGTGTCTATATGGGTTATTGATTAGTTTTCTGAGTACCTGTATGGGTGCCTGAGTGTCTGTGTGGGTGGGTGAGGGGCTGTGTGACTCCCTGCATGGATGTCTGAGTGGATGAATCCCTGGGTGTATGCATTCATGATTCCATCTCTGAGGGACGGTATGGTTGAGTGAGTGTGCGTATGGCTTTTTCGGTGAATGTATGGATGTCTCAGTGGTATTTGGGTGACTAACTGCATATGTGAAAGGCAGTATATGTGAGTGTTGGAGTATAAAAGTGACTGTTTTTGTGAGTGAGTGAGTGTGAGAGTGACTGTATGGATGAGTGTGTGCTTGTGTCAGTGATTGCATAAGAGAGTTAGTATGTGTTAGTATCTGTATGTATAAGTGAGGTGGTGTGTGTATAACTGTATAATGAGTAAATGGCAGTGTGATTGATTCTTTGGGTGACTGACTAGGTGTGTGAGTAACTCTATGGGTGAGTGGCGGTGTGAGAGTATCTGTATAGGTGTATGAGTGCATATATCAGTGGCTGTATTGATGAGTAACTGCGTGTATGAGTGACTGTATGGGTGAGTGGATGTGTGTGTAGACCTATGAATCAGTGAGTGGGTATGTGTTAACTGGTATTGGTGTGTCTATGGTGTCAAGAATGGTAGTCTGTATTTTAGAGTAGGTGTATGAAAGGTTATATTAGGGTGTGAGGAGGTGCATCAGATATTAAGTGGATGATGTCATCAGTGATGTCATTTGAGATGTCATCAGTGATGTCACTGACCATGTCATGAGTGATGTAATATGTGACGTCATCAGCAGTGCATTGCGGGGGTGTGAGTTATAGTTAGCTCAACCAACTATAACGGCCGAATTTCTCTGGTTTTGTACGAGTGAAATGTCCAACTATAACGTCCCTGAAACCTGTGGTTTTTTCAGTGAATATATAAATATATATATATATGTATGTATGTATATATATATATATATGTGTGTGTATATGTGTGTGTATATATATATATATATATATATATTAACCATAGATCCACAATAAAATTTGTGTGGCAAGATGATTTTATATTAATGGCACTAGATGTAACTTCGTTGTATACAAGTATTGAACATTCAGATGGAATTGCAGCGGTTGAATATTTCTTATCGCGTAGACCTGGTCACCTTGAGGAACATAATAAAATGCTAGTAGAAATGATCATGTTTTGCTTACAGAATAATATATTCATGTTTAACAGCCAACTGTATCAACAAGTGAGGGGGGTGGCCATGGGGGCCAGCTTCTCCCCCAGTTATGCCTGCCTACATATGGGCAGGTGGGAGGAGCTGACCCTCATGGGAACCTACCAAATATATATGCGTAATATTGTAAGAATGTGGCTGCGTTACATAGATGATCTGTTTATTGTGTGGCAGGGAACTATGGAGGAAGCAAATGCATTTGTGGAGATAATTAATTCTAATTGTGTAAACCTGCAATTTACAGCCACCATCAGTCAAACTAGGGTGGAGTTTTTAGACACTGAAGTTTATGTAGAAAATAACAAGTTAGAAACTAGATTATTTAGAAAGAAAACCGCAGGCAATACCACTCTCCATGCTAGCAGTTCCCATCCGAAGCATTTAATTAACAGCATCCCCTATGGGGAAATGCTTCGGATAAGGCGCCTATGTAGCAAGAATGAGGATTTGAGGGCTGCACAGAAGGACAGCAAAAGGAGATTTCAACAGAGAGGATATTCAATTAACGTCATTGACGAAGCAATCAGTAAATCCATGTTAATTTCAAGAGAGGAAGCATTAAAGGAGAAATCACAAACAATGGTGAACACATCTAGAAGTAATCCAAGTGAGCCAATTACACAGGAAAATGATTTTAGAATAATAATGAAATTTAACAGACAACATAGATCAATACACAGAATTATACAAAGAAATTGGTCTATGGTTCTCACTGACCCGGTGATTGGACCCCTGCTACCGCGGAGGGTGTCCATCACACATAGAAAAGCGCCATCAATGAGAGATAAGATAGTAAAAACTAGTCCTGAAATCATAGAAAATAGCAACTGGCTCCAAACAGGCAAAGGGTTTTTCAAATGTAGAACCTGTAAAGCTTGTGTACATGGCATTAATAAAAGCAAATACAGTACACCATTTAGTGAAGAACAATTTAAAATATCCAAGTTATTAACATGCAAAACAGAATTTGCTGTCTACGTGCTGTCATGTCCATGTGGCTTGCAGTACGTGGGCAGCACCAAATTGCCGGCACACAAGAGGGTATTGCAACACTTACGTGCCATCACAAACCAGGATAACACCTATCCGGTGGCACGACATTTCAGGGAAAAACATGAGTCAAATATTTCATTTTTGAAATATTTTGTAATTGACGCAGTCCCCCCAAGTAGAAGAGGTGGGGACAGAGAAATTAAGTTGAGAAAGTTGGAAACACGTTATATCATGCAGTTAGATTCTAAGTCCCCAGGGGGCCTCAATATAACAGAGGATTTACATACCTGCCTAACATAAAAACCAAGATATACTACACAATCTAAAACCAATATAGATTGCAGTGGCATAAACATCAGTATTTAATAATGTAATTTTTAGTTATTTATTGTTCAAGAATTTTAGCGGTTTTTAAAGATGCTCATTGTAATGCATAAGGTGATATCAAGTATTTTACTTGCGCATAAATATATTGTAGCAATACAATGAGTCTTATATAGCAATTGCAATGGATTTGTATATTCATGCGACTATGCTTTTAGATATTGTGAGGTATTTTTGAATGGTTTTGAATGTTTTTAAATATTTTAGGATATTTTTAAATGTTTTTGAATATTCTCTTATATGCTTATATTCTAATATGTATATATTTATATGAAGCAGCATTTTGCACATAACCCCATAAATAATCAATTCCTTGAATAAGCTTAAATATTGTTGACGTGCAAATTATATAGCATGAGGCCATATGTAAATCCATGTATAAATAACAAAAGATGGCAGTGATTATCATGTAAACAAAATATATATAAAAAATCCCCGCCTTTTCTCACTGCTATTTTGTTCCAGTTATAATGAAAATTGAAAATTTAATAATTTATCTCCAATTTTATTCTCTAGATTTTATACACTTTTACACTAATTTGTTTGCACTTTAGCACTTTATGGCATCACCAACATATAATTGACAAATGTTAAGTTCATTTGTAATTTGACCTTGGTTGTTCATATAGAATAATTTAAAAAATGGTATTGAAACCATCATAGCAGATTGACACAACATGAGTAAAATGAAGTCCTTACACAAAAACAAATTTGGGAGTTATAAAATTTAACGATAAGAACAACCTTCGATCCAATGTAATTTTATGTAGTTTTATGTGATATTAATTTAGACATATTACGAAATTTAGGCATTTAGTATTTCTTCTATGTCTAGTGATTAAACAAGTCATGTGATGCAGTTTTTTGTAAAGCACCTATCACTTTAAATACAGCACAATCTTTGGTTACCATTGTCATGTGATCAAGCCTCGTGGAAGGCGAAACGCGTAATGGCGACAGAGGAATAAAGATACCTTGAAGCACAATTTCCTGGGTCCGTGTCCGTTTCTGGAGATATCCATAGGAAAGCAGCGGAGTGCATGGGATATATATATATATATATATATATATATATATATATATATATATATATATATATATATATATATATATATCCATAGATCCACAATAGAAGCGCTCTCAGATGCAGGTCGGAAGCAGTGTTCATTTATTCCTCAGAATGTTACGCGTTTCGAAAGTTACACTTTCTTGATCAAGAAAGTGTAACTTTCGAAACGCGTAACATTCTGAGGAATAAATGAACACTGCTTCCGACCTGCATCTGAGAGCGCGCTTTATTGTGGATCTATGGTTAACGTTTACGCCGGCTGTAGCTCTACCGGCTCAACGCGCCACCAAACAACGGGCGGATTTCCCGGGAAGAGCTGTTTTGTATCAGGATATATATATATATATATATATATATATATATATATATATATATATATATACATATATTTCAATGCAGTACCACCACTGAGGACCTCAGTACCACAAGGGAAAAACACATGATCTGATTAGCTGGCTGCAACCTGAAGAAACAGTTGCGGCCACTATTTTATGACTTGAGGACTCAGTTGCGGTGAAATAAGAAGTAATAAAAATTAAGATATAAGGAGGCAGGGGATTGGTACCCTGATCTCCTGTACCTTGAGAGGGGCATCCCAGAGGGACTGCCCACAGGATCAAATTAAATATATATTTTTTTCATGGTCTCTTGCTACTGCAGTACTGCTTCGACACCCAGCGTCACACCATGAAAAAAAAATCATGTGGGCTTTGGGGCATTGCTCGACTATGGAGTTTGACCAGCAATGGGAGGTGGAGCACACATGGGGGTTGTACTCATAACTTGCACCCTCACCATGTACTGCTTATGACCTCACATATTACATCCCTTATGAAATGTTCTATGACATAATTGACATAATTGATAACAGCATCAATGATATATGAAATGACGACATTGCTGACAAAACTGTGCATGGCGGGGGTGTGAGGTCAAAATTCAGAGCTGCAGACACATACCACTGTATCCACAGGCCCTACCCCCACTGGAATATCACAGGATAACAATAGTGTATTCTTGCATTCAACATCTACAGCAGAACCTTCTGGTAGGCCCAAAAGGGAATCTGCTTGGACATTTTTTTACTTTTCCAGCTGGGAATAAAATGCCCGTTAATGTAACTTTTACCTTGTGCAATCAGATGCTTCATAGGGGCCAACCTGAGCAGTACTAAATACACACTTGCCATGTAAAAGCAACTGCAGGCTATGAGCCCTAAACATTATTCTGGCAGAGTTGCAAAGAGAACATCAGGGAGCAGAAGAAGGAGTTGAAAGTGCATCATCTAAAGTACAGCAGCAACAACAAGAAGATGAAAACATGCAGTATTTGCAACATACTGCAAACAATGTATGCAGGTCATAGCTTCGGGCAAGGCAAACCAAACCATTTCTGATAAAGCTACACACAGAAGAAATGAAAAAAAGGTTTCATTACAAAACAAAATTAAACAAAATAATAAATGAAAAGTTACAAAAATAGTTCATCAGTTGTTAAAAAAATGTTAAAAAAATAAGTTTTAAAAAACCTTTAAAAAACAATCAGGAAAACACTACATGTCAAATTGGCCAGAGCCAAAGCCCTGGATTCATTCTCTTCTGCACACAACTAAAAGTTGTGTGCAGGGCAGGTCATGTTGGTTGTTTGCAGAAGGTTGGGCTGATGGTTAACCCCCACTTTGCACAGTCAAAAGCTGTGTTCAGTAGGGAGTGTGCCAAATTGTGGGAAGGGGTGTGGCATTGGGTGTAGAGTCTGGCCAGATGCCAGGCCCTGTGGCCATTGAACACTATTCCACATGGGTGAAATCCAAACCCCATGTTCAGTGTGGGGTTGGCCAACCGTGGGGCATTGGCTGCCCACAGGGGTTTGGATGCAGGTTGGCCTAGGTGGTTGGGCATATGCTCAACTTAAAATATGATCAAAGACACAGAAATTCACTAATAAAGAGAAAAATTTAAGTGATTTTATAATTAGGAATGGTAATAAGATCTTAACATATGTTAAAAAAATCAGAAATAAATGGAATAAACAAAGGTTAAAGAGATGCTATAGTTATGTGTTGAAATGAGATAAAAATTAAATGTTTAAAAAATCACTGACAATCACCAGTTATATTTCAGTGAACTTGTTATAACTTGTGCATAAACCATGTAATTGATGACTTTACTGATGGCATCTCAAATGACATCATTGATAACATCACTGATGGCATTACTAATGGCATCATCCAATAATTGTGACTGTGTGCTATAGTCTGTGTGGACAAGATCCTACACCTTTGCTTAATTTTCTATTACCAATCAAGTGATAATGGACAATATCTTTGGCCAGAAGCAACCCACATAGCATATCTGTCAATTAACCCTCATTTGTTTGTATGTTACCCTCTTTTTACTAGCATTCACCTGCCTAAAAAGAAAAAGGCATCCATTGACTATAATGAGTTCACTCACTTTTTAAACCTTGAACACACTCCCAACAGTGTTTTTGATCTATTCACCTTAATGGGATCACCCTCTTAATTACTTAACATCACCTGCAATTGTGAGTCAATAGGCTGACAGGTATATATTTGCCACTGATAATGCATTTTCAGTCAGGCGGCATGGACAACCCTCTGTAATTTTGTAAAATACGCAATATACATTCATGAGATGAACACAATGCCATACATCTTTAGAGCCAGCCTTACAACCACACTGTGAGCTAAACTATCTCTAACTGGGTCACACCTACAGTCTACATAATTCAACAATGTGCAATGTCTAAAAATCTTCAGTGAAGTTCTGGAAGCAAACATCCACGCCATATAAATGTCCATTTTACAAAGAATTTGTCCATAGCACTGCAAAATAACTAGGCCGAGTCGAAATATAAATTACGCTGGCATAATTTGAATGATTTCAGGAATTTTGTGTTATGCTTGTTACGTAAAATTCCCAAATGACGCCATTATGCCACTTCATGTAACCATGCCCCATTCAGGATAAAAATTGACAGCTAGTCATGCACTTTGTGGTAATTTATGGCAAAGATTTACAGCAAATGCCCAGAAATTATGCTTCAGTGGCTGTTATTTGCAGTGCTTTTGTTGAAACGCATCCTTGTGCCAACAATTATTGTGAGGGTGCATTTTGCTCTGAAATATAGGGACTCATTATGATGCTGGTCGGACGAGCGTCCGACCACCATCGCAGTGGGATTGAGACCACCTGACAAGTAGTCGGCGGTCCCACCTGTCATATTTTGATAAGACCACTGTGTAGGCAGTGGGAAACTGGATTTTTCTACTGTGGCTTGTGCTGTGACCCAGAAAGGGGCCACAGCACAAGCCGCAGTAGGAAAAGGCATGTTTTCAAACATCCATGCACTGTGTGCCAGGCAGTTTGGGGACACCACATGTGCCCCCCTGGCTACTTAGAAGTGGCCAACGGGGGACGGGCGCTCTGCTTTGGGCCCCACAAAGTCCCTTTCAGCCAGTCTTTTCATAGCAGTGAGACCGTCATGAATTGGCTGTGGGAAATGGACATCCTAATCCCTATGGCGGTGCCTGTGCAGGCACTGCCTCCATTGTAGGGATTAGTGTCCTACCACTGGCCTGTCGGAGGTCATGGTCTGTCCCCCAGACCGCTGTGGTCCTACCGTCCGCATCGTAATGCGGAGGTCAGACCGATGGCCTGGATGTTGGTGGGACCGGCACTGATGGCCTGTCGGTGGCGGTCCCACCGACATCAAAATGAGGCCCATAGTGTGAAATAATGAATTTGCATTTGGCACAGTTATGTGTAATTTCGCTTGATTATGCTGTCCTTTTGCATAATAATGCGACAGCAAACACCGTGAATTTCATGCACCCCTAATAATAACTATGTAACATGGGCACTTGATCAAATAGCAACTGATGGATAATTTATTTTGAACAGAAGCTTTGACTCTTCTCACTGACTTTTTCCAAGCTCTGGCTTTAAGCCACAACCTATTTTGAAACATGCCTCTGCAGCACACAGCAGGCGCGCTCAGCCTTTATCATGGAGTACTGCTTGTACCCAAAACATTACTAATTGGTAAACCATGCACCATATAAATTTCACTACACCCTCACTTGCCTCCAAGGCTTACGTTACTTCCAATCTATGTACCCACAAATATACACAGTATTTCTGCCATGTGAATAACTATAACCGCTTTGCTACCAACTTTCTAACCTGATGCTAGTGGTGGAGGATTGTGGCATTGTAATGTTTCATGGTTGCATAGGGAGATATTCAATGCCATCAGAGAGGCTCTCATACTGTAGGACAGTGGTAGGTAGGAAAAGTTAACAAAAAACCTTGAATAGTGCGCGTGTGTGTGTGTGTGCGAGCGTGTGTGTGGGTGAATGAGATTGTTCCTGGATAGGTGTGGGTTTGTGTCTGACGCTGCATGTATGCAAAAATGGAAAATGTGTCACACACATGATTGGATATCCAATCATGTGTGTGTCAGACTTACAGCAATTGAAATAGGCATGAGAGCCGAAACGCGTCTTGCTGAATAAATGGATGTTTCAATACAGAACGTGCCTGTGTGTTCCCGTTACTTCCTCTGCCCCAGGGGGACTGTTGTGGTTTACTATGTCACGTGAGCCCATTCCTCACACACGGAGAACTCACCCACAAAGTGTTCGGCGGTTGTATGGATGGACTTTGTTATATATATATATGTATATATTATCTACTGGCGGTCACCAGTAGATAGTTATAGTTAGGACCTATTATCCATAGGAAATCCGTAACATTCTATTCCCAATAACTTTGGCGTCGTTTGAGGAATCATCGCGAAATTTTCAAAACTAGTGGGGCGCTCCGGTCCGCTCCTGTCTTGAAAGTTTTGGGGTGATTCATCAAGCGGGCCGAGAAAAAGGGGGTCCCAAAACGTGTTTTCTCCATGTTAATTCCCATAGGAAATTTTAGCCACGGCTACAGCTCGAACTGCTGAACGGAATTACACTAAATTTGGCAAAAAGGTAGCGCTTGGTTCAGAAAGCGACCTTTTTTTTAAATGGTGTAAATCCGTTCAGTAGTTGCGGAGAAATTAAAAAAATAAGAGTGAAAAATCAATTTCCCATAGGAAACTTTATGCAAGGCTACAGCAAAACTGCTGAACAGAATTACACCAAATTTGGCAAAAAGGTAGTGCTTGGTTCAGAAAGCACCCGTTTTAAAAATGGTGTAAATCCGTTCAGTAGTTGCTGAGAAAATCCAAAATAAAGTTTCAATATCTATGGCCGCGGTGGATCCGCGCACCCTCCCGACCACGAGCTGCATGCTAATTGGCTGTCAACACTCCAAACCAGGAAGTGTTGGCAGCCATCTTGTTCCTCGGTAGAACCGAGGAACAAGAAAGCAGTAAAACAAGTGCGCAAAACGCAAAAAGGGGGCAGGGTAGAAACACCCTGACCCCCTAGGCCTGCTCAGGGGGTCCTGCAAGGACCCCCAGGGCCAATTGGTTAATTGGCCCCCGGGTGGGCCAAGTCCCGGGGGCATGCGGGGTTTATTAATAATTATATGGGGGGCCTCTAAGGCCCCCCCAAGCCCCGGGGACCGCCACCCCCGGGGCTTTAAACAAAATGGTGCGGGAGGGCTCTCAGCCCTCCCGCAGTCCCGGGGACCGCCACCCCCCGGGGCTTCTTTTTGTAAAAATATTATACCTGTGTGGGGGGGCTCGAGCCCCCCCACACGCCCCGGGGACCACCACCTCCCCGGGGCACTAAAAAAAATGCTAATTTGGGGGTCCGGAACGGACCCCCGAGCCCCCGGGACCACCACCTCCCGGGGGCTGTGCATGTGAAGGGACTACCTCTATGGATGAGTGGCGGTGTGTGAGTGTCTATGTAGGTGTATAAGTGCATATGAAAGTCCTGTACTGAGTGACCGTAAGTATGAGTGACTGTAGAGGTGAGTGAGTGGATGTGTGTGTAGACCTAAGAATCAGTGAGTGTGTATGTAGTTATTGGTGTTGGAGTGTCTATGGTTTTGACAATGGCAGTCTGTAATTTACAGTGGGTGTATCAAAAGTTATATTAGGGTGTGAGAAGATGCATCAAATTATCACATGGATGATGTCATCAGTGATGTCATTTGAGATGTCATCAGTGATGTCATCAGTGATGTCACTGACCATGTCATGAGTGATGTAATATGTGATGTCATCAGCAGTGCATTGCGGGGCGCGAGTTATAGTTAGCTGAACTAACTATAACGGGGAATTTCACGGGTTTTGTACGAGTGAAATGTCCAACTAACTATAACTGTCCCTAAAACCTATGGTTTTTCAGTGAATATATATATATATATATATATGTATGTATATATATATATATAGGTTTAATTGTAGATAGTTTTACTGTTACAGCTCCTTAAATACATGCATTATTTATATAAATATGTTTTATGTGCACACATTTATGCTTACTCATTCCTTTAGTTTTGAGGATGAAAAATGGGCACATTTATGGTGATGTACTTGTGTAGGTGCATGTGTGTGGGATTGTGCTGCCTGCCCCAGCATGTTGCTGGCAATTTGTGACATATTGGTGGCAACCAGGGCATATCACTCTCCACCATTGGCAAACTTTGGTAGTAATCCTACACATAGTAGGGCCCTCCATAGCAAGAGCGAACCAACCAGCCTCTGTTCAAATGCTTATTCAAAAATAGTTGAGGTAATTGTTGAGGTAATTGTTGAGGTAATTGTTAACATACAGGGAAGTCCATGGCATTGCTGCATTGTTGGCAGTGGCATAATGGTGGTAATGCTTATAAGGTGAGTATCCATGCTCGCTGGACAATGGATTTAACCCAGATCTGTGACTGGGGTGAATGTTTGACAATGTTAAGCATTCCGTCATCTTCTCTAGGTGTTGCTATAGTCACCCAAAGTGAAGGATGCCCAGACGGGGGTCCTGTGCTCACAATGCCACTGGATTCAAGCTAGCCTGGCTGATGAGGGGTGATACCCCAAAACCGGTCCCAGAATGCATGTTTTCCGGCACAAGGAGGGCCTGGCAGTTCGGGGTGGACTGTTCCCATGGGGAGCAGGGTCAAGATTGATTTGCATATGGCTGGGTCCAAACTAGGGTGGCATGGTGAGCAATAAAACGATGGATTTAACCCAGAACTGTGATTCGGGGTGAATGTTTGACAATGATTAGCATTCCGTCCATCATCGTTTTGTGTTACTATATCCATGCTAACTGCCCATCTTTAGTATAATTCTGCCATTGACATATTGGTAGTAATTCCTGCACTTTTGGGAGTGTCAGTGCATTATTGTGTCCACCTTTGGTTTAATGCTGGCACTGGTATAATGGTGGCAATGTCTGGCCTATTGTGGGCATCCTTGGTACCCTTCTCTAGCATAATGCTCGCTCTATCATAGTTATGTTTCATCAAAATGACAAACAATTGAGCAATTGTTTAGGAAAATTCCCAAATAAAATGTGTGCATTTTCATAAACTGACAATTTTCGGTGATAATCACCACTACTGTTTAAAACTTTAATATGGAAGATGAGTGTACCCTATCTGCTGCCCAGACCAGATTAGCAGCAGTTTGCTGTACAGATCAGAAAGTGTGATAGAGAATATTTCCCCTCGCTCCCATAACCACCTGTTGTACTATCTGTATTGTTGTGTGGTCCTGAAGAAGGTGGTTGGATGTAAATCAATCCCCACACTGAAAAGTGCGTTGACCGTTTTTGGAAAACTTTAAACTGTGTTTTCATTGTTGTTTGTTAAGTGTATGTGTAGTATGCTGGGTCAAGGTATGAATGTAGTGTATGATAGGGAGTGACCGTAAATGAGTGCATGAGTGAATGGAATGATATGTGGGGGTGTATATTGATATAACAGTTTTTTCCTTATTGTGAAAAAAGGTGCTTGTCGCAGTAGATAAGAAAGAAATGTTAAAATGTACATGTAGACTTTTCTATGAAATGAGTTTATCAAGACCAATGAATATGATAAATTATTTGAGAAATCAATATATATGGTCTGTAAAAAGATATAGCATATGTAGTATACATTTATTTGGGGATCAGAACCAATAGCATTTGCAAAATACATGAGAAAAAATACAGGTCAAGTGGGATTTTTTTCTTATTTAGTAAGTTTTTCTCCCCCTCTTCCCAGACCTAGATGCAATTGTGTAGGGGGTTATTTTTGTATAGGATGGGCACTGCTGAGAGCCACAAGTGTTCACGTTCTGGGACACGAAATTATAACACTTGTGTGTTGCACCTAAAATTGCTCAGCAACAACTGCCAGCAAAGCAGCATGAGTCATTTTCGTAATACCCAGAAGAAACCCGTTTGCAGTGCTTTGAAAATAATCTGAATTTCACAAGCTCACAGAATTTGTAACTGAAAAACATCAGCAAAGCAATCAGCATAATAGTACTACAAAAGCTCATCAGCACTGTTTGTATTTAAATCTTAATTGGATACTTCAATTACGGCACTTAAAACTTACCAAACTAGTGGGCATGCAGGGATTAAATCACACAAAACAAGGGGGCTTTTCAATGGCATCATTAACACCGAATTACATTGTATGTATTCACTTCTATTTGACAACTAGCTTTGTAGCAGAGCCAGAGTACAAAGCATGGAATTTATGACATCCATGACTAATGGATAAAAGATTAGAATCCAATTTAGAAAAGTTATTCTTGAGTCATGTTTCAATAATATACACACAGATAAAGTTATGTTAATCATAGGCTTCCTGCATGAAGTCAACATTCGACTTTAGAAATATTAGAGCCGTAGTACGCCTAGTGCGACTTGAAAACATATGCTTAAATATGAAAGCATCTTTTTACACATTTATACCAACAGTAAGCAAGCACACAGTCTCAAACAACACTACCATATGACAATAAGTTATAAATTGAATGCAACTCACCTAATCATTCAAAAAAATAAAGTTGGTTGGTCAATACAAAACTTAACAGCACAGACCATAGTACAGTTAAATATATTTAGCTCACTAAACAAAATAAACTGAATTTCCATTGAGGGAACACATCTAAATAAATGTAAGATGTATTCAACAAAATAAGTTGAAGTTATTTACATCAAACAACCATTCCCACCCATACGAAAAATCAACTCCAAACTTGGGGTCTTATGTATGAGAGCCCTGCGTCACTTTTGCACCACTTAAAGTGGTACATGCCAGACGCAGGGCTCTCATAAAGATTTATGAAGCCACGCAAAGCCACCCTGCGTGGCTTTGAGTGACCTCATAAATCATGAGTAAGGCGACGCAGCGTAAATCGCTGCGCCGCCTTACTCTGCGCCCGGGAGGCGTTCCATGGGTGTTGCGGTGTGTTTTCCCATGCCACACCCATGGAATTTGACACTGCTCTAGATTTACAAAGTGATGTAAACCTGGGGAATCGGCCGAGGTGAAGTGTAACGAGTAGAAATATGTTTATCTCTCCTCGTTTTTCCCTCTTTCCATGTTGTACTGCATTATGCAGCACACATATTATTATTATTATTATTATTAATTCATTCTTAGTAAAGCGCATGGCTACCCTTAGGCATCCCAGCGCTGGTTGCAACCACTAGAAGATTCCAGTCTCACGGCAATTTCTGGAAGAGCCACGTTTTTAATTGCTTCCTGAATGCTAAGTGGTGAGTCGTTGAACGAAGCTGGATCGGTAGCGTGTTCCATAGAGTGGACGTATTATATGAGAACATACGCCCGCCCGAACGTACTCTCAAAATTTTAGGAACATTCGCTTGGAATAGGTTGGCCGATCTCAAGCTGCGAGAGGGCCGATGAAAAGACATCAAAGAGTGATTGATTTTTGGACCTGTTCCCCAAAGGGTTTTATGTGCAATGCAAAGAGATTTGAACATTATGCGTTCTGTGATGGGTAGCCAATGCAGTGCCTTCAGTGCTGGTTTAGCCGATTGTTTTCTGGGGATATTGTGTAGCAGCCTAGCTGCGCAATTCTGCACCACCTGAAGTTTCCTATTGGTGGTATTTGGGGTGCCCAGGTATAATGAGTTACAATAGTCCAACCGAGGCAACACCAGTGCTTGCACCATAGTTCTGCGTGCTGTAACCGGGAATATAGAAGGAGGAAAACGCCTCATAGGATTGGTTTTGTGCAGGAAGGTGCCCCATTACTGCACAAAAACAATCCTGTATGCAACAGAGGCGCTAGGCTGCCAAAACGGTGCGAGCGCAGGCAGAAAGGACAGGAATGCACCGTATCACTTAAATACGGTGCATTCCTGCCCTTACACTTTGACGTAGGGCATCACAGCAACCTTGCTGTGCTACCCTACACCAAAATGCCATAATTGAGGCCATTGGTATTTTTTTTTCTTTTAAATAATTTAACTATAATTTATCACGTTACTCTTGCCAAAATATATTTTTAATAACGTCTCTGTAAATGATTATATTTTGTTTTTTGAAGTGTATCTTAGTGGTTTAAATGGCAGATATATTGTAACTGATTACCCATAATATGCAACATTTTAAAAGTTTCTTTATTTAACAGCCAAACTCAACCTTTTGGAAAATGTCATACAAAAGATTACACCATTACTTCAGTCTTTCTTTTAAACAATTTATCACCCATTTTTTGAATTAAAGAATTGCTATAATACTTTTTTCCAAATGTTTTGCATGAGTTGACAAATGGCTTGAAATACCTTCAATAAATGTTACCAAACAACGAAATGATTTTAGAACTTAAAAATCTTAACCACCAACCACAGCTTATTTTTCTATTCCTAAACATTTTTGTAAGTTTTAAAAATTAATTTAAAATAAATGTCGGCTAGCCAATCATAATTTATATTGAGTTAAACAAAAGCAGTATTGTTAACAAATGAGTGACATGCCCTTAAACCTCCGTAGCCCTTTGAAACGTACCTTAAAGACTCCTTTTTTGTTTAAAAATGGGTTTAGCAGATGTCAGCATTTAAATATCGAAAAACAAATCAGTCACACATATATCTATGTCTTCGGTATTTCAATTAAAGCAACAGAATCTCTGATGAAAAGAGTACACCTTCAATAGTCCTCAACTGTAAGTAGATACAATTAAAATTCTGAGAAAATAATTGAGTGCTAGGATTCAGCATTTTTAATGCATTGGTTTCCGATTTCATAAAGTTTTAATAGCATACTATGAGCATCTTTTACTTGCACTTGCTTAAAGAATTCAGGTGATGTCTTAATGAATGTCTTCTCATTTAATTGCCTATTAGTTAATTTGTAACATTCATTATTTTTTCAAAAGTTCTAACTGAATTGAAATGAATTAAATGTTTGTACGTACAAGCACTGAGTTTCGATAGCCACATCTGTTCCAGTCTTAATAGCTGTAAGATGTCTCTTCCACATGATTGGGGAATCATTGTGCTTCACATCATACAAGTTGTCAAAATAGCTCCTTAGCCAAATGACTAGACTGTGTCCTTACATTCTTTCATCATACAAGAGTCGTCAGGGTGGAATAACTCAAATGTAATAGAGAGCTCTTAGTAGTTATATTGGTGACAAACAAATTATTGGCAATGTTTTTGTCTAATAGGCACATTTTAATGGGTGTTTGGAAAGTCCCCTAAAGAAAAGGATAGATTTAATTGAATCCCTACCACCATTGATTGTCTTGCATATAGGAACTAATTAACCCAGTGTATAGTTGAGTCAAGGGAAGCTACTGACATTGCTTTTCTTTGGCACTTTTCAGACTATATCCAGCTAAAGACAGCAAAGTGGAGCCTTTATTTTTTCCGAATACATTAATTTGGCTTTGAAGATACTGATCTTTAATAAACCTCTTTGATTGTAGGACTCAATGGTTATGAACACATGCTGAAAAGTTACTAAAATACGAACTCAGACAACCACCTCTGCAGCAAGCATTAATAATCATACTTTCAAAGCTGCAATTTTGGGGTGAAACTTTGGACTTGTTTAAATTCATTCATTACAGAGGTCGACCATAAAAAGACTGAATAAAGCTTTGACCAATAAACATCCTTGATTTTTGTGCATTTACTGTAGCTGTTGGCTCACACTTTTGGAAATAGTCAAGCAAGTTGTGTACTTCCATTTATCTGTTACGCTTGCTTTTTAAAGTTTCTGCAATTTTTGGCACTTAAATATTCCCTAAAGGGTATAGCACATTTCTGTGTGGGGGTGCTGCCATCAGTGTTACATCAATGAAGTGATAGGGATTGTGAAAAATCCAAGCATTACGCAGAGAACAAGTGCACCTGTCAGAACCCCTTTCAGTGGGCAACAGGGCACACAGGGGTTACAGGGCCCAACCTTGGTGGTTGAGGCCTTTTACGCCTGATGTCCCTGGGCCCGGCCTACTAAGATCCCGAGCAACTGAGCCATGTTCCTCTTCTGCACTTGACTCTCAGTGGTAGCTGTGAATGAGCAGTCAAATGCTCCCTCTGGTGGAGGTGGGAATACAGGTTAGTGAACACGACTCATAACTCAAAAAGCTTACAGCAGTGTCAATAAATGAATATCCAGTCAAATGCTTATTTTTGTAATAAAAAGAAGTATTCTATTTCTACCTCTATGCATTAAAAGTAATGTTACAACATATATAAACCGTACCACATTCCCCTTGGGGTTGGGGCTCTAGTGTTTTGCTGGCAAATCCCAGTCCCACACGATCTTAGTAATGTGGTAGGTGTTATTCCCCATTCATTGGTAGCCGCATCCAGGGAATGCGATTCAGCAGGCCTTAACTCAAGAGTCCATACTGACTCTTTAAAAATAGTCCAAAGTGTCATGGCTCTGCAGTGTCCTTAGCAGCGAGTCCCCCAGGACCCAATAGGCCCATAACCAGTCTTACCCGCTCCAGCAGCGAGGCAGCTTGCAGTGTTTCAATGTGTGCCCCGTCCGCAGGTACTCGCAATGCTCCAGTCCTGTTTCAGAGAGACAGCTGCATGTGGGAGGAGTGGCAGCACCATTCACGCGGGCTGTCCTCTGAGCTTACATGGCTGGCTTCAACAGAGAACAGAGGTGCTCTTGTTCTCCTCTTGCACAGTAAGTTTTGCCCTCCTCAAGGAGAGGGGGGTTGCAGTGCTTAATTTGAGCTGATGGTAGGAAACAGTTGGGGGGCTCTTGCACTCATTTTTGGGTATTAGCACTTATTTTCCCTTAACAGACTTTAACCCAGAGCAAGAGACAGAAAAACACAAAAGGCAGAAAGTATGGGGAAGAGAAAGATGGAAAACAGTGGCAAAGAGGGAAAGCAGGATAAAAAAGGACCTGTATGAGTATAGAGAGACTGGGAGTGCCTAGTGGTGGATTAAAAAGGCATAAGGTGGATTCAAAGCTATGTAGTCTTGGTATTTGGCACCCTGACCTTCAATAGTGTTGACTGTGGGCTTCTCAGCAAATTTTGAGCCCCGGCTCTTATTCTTTTAAAAATTAAGCACTGGGGGGTTGGTTTCCAATGCTCCCTGTCGGGTGCCCCATGACATGGCGACACACCCACAGCATGCTCCTCAGTTCATAGGGGCCATTCGGGGACAAACCTCTATGCTTCCTTGTGACCTGTGGGTCATGTAACTGTACAGTTCTTGAGTTACTGCCCAATCCTCTCAACCACTTTGGTATCAGCAGCCCCTCCTGGCAAACAGGTTTTCTGCAACACAACCGACCAAGGTGCTGACCCTCACCACACGGTAGTACGTGCCACGGAGGCCCCTCCTGGCATATGGCAGCTAGGATATGCAAAGGCTTTGGCCCTAGATATCTGGCAATGTCTGTCACTGTGTCACCTCCTGGCAGTTGCAGGGACACTGCAACCAGCAACACAGAAGATTCACTTGCCATGCATGGCACTCTGCTGACTGCCATGTTCACGGCGGGCCTCTGCTGGCATATGGTGGTTACCAAATTTAGCAACACAAAAAAAGTCCCGCCTGAACTGCCAGGCCAGGTTTCCCTGGACCAGAAAACAAACATCCTGGGACCGGTTTCAGGGTATCAAACTTCATCAGCCAAACTAGTTTGAATCCAGTGGCATAGCGAGCATGGGACCCATGTCTCAGCCTATCCTCCCCACTTAGGGTGACTATAGCACAACAAAAATATGATGGATGGAAAGCTGAACATTGTCAAACATTCACCCCCAGTCACATATCTGGGTTAAATCCATCATTTTTTTCTCATTACGCCACCCCAGTTTGGACCCAGCCATATGCAAATAAGTCTTGACCCTGATCCCCATGTGAATAGTCCTGCTCGAAGTGCCAGGTCAGGTCCTCCCTGGACTGGAAAACAAGCATCCTGGGACAGATTTCGGGGAATCAACCCTCATCAGCCAGGCTAGCTTGAATCCAGTGGCATAGCGAGCATGGGATACACGTCTAGGCATGCCCTTCCCACTTAGGGCAACTAATGTACCACAAAAGATGATGGACGGAATGCTGAACATTGTCAAATATTCACCCTCAGTCACAGATCTGGGTTAAAGCCATTGTTGTTTTGCTCACCATGCCATCCCAGTTCGGACTAACCCAAATGCAAATCAGTCCTGACCCTGCTCCCCATGGGAACAGTCCAGCCTGAATTGCCAGGCCAGGTCCTCCCTGGACCTGAAAACAAGCATTTTGGAACCAGTTTTGGGGTATCAACCCTCATTAGCCAGGCTAGCTTGAATCCAGTGGCATAATGAGCACGGAACTCTCGTCTGGGCATACGCTTCCCACATAGGGCGACTATAGCAACACAAAAAGATGATGGACAGAATGCTGAACAATGTCGTACATTCACCCCCATCACAGATCTGGGTTAAATCCATCGTTTTGTTTGCTCACCATGCCGCCCCAATTTGGACCCAGCCATATGCAAATCAGACCTGTCCCTGCTCCCCTTGGGAACAGCCTAGCCCAAACTGCCAGGCCAGGTCCTCCCTGGACTGGAAAACAAGCTTCCTGGGACCTGTTTCTGGGTATAACCCCTTATCAGCCAGGCTAGCTTGAATCCAATGGCATAGTGAGCCATGTTGTACAGCTTATACTTTCTTAGTAAACAGTGTGCGCTAACATTCACTGTGCACATGGTGCACAACACTATACCCTTCATGTATTTTACTTCTCGCAGGTACACATGCACTGAGTACATGCATTCGTTATGCACGCACTGCACAGCATTTCTCTATCCCTGCACTGTACCCTTCCTAGGCACACATACAACCAATGGAGTCACTATATCTGCCCTGTGCAGCACTTCACATCTAACTGATGTAGGCCATGGGGCGAGTAAGTACACAGCAGCAGAACTTTAAAAAGTGAGGGAGCATATAGATCTCACTCCAGTGACACAGGGGTCTTTTCACTCCTACTGATCACTACACGGTATGCTGCCACCACGCGGTCATGCAGGTCCATTCCTGGAGAAGGCAGTAGCCTTCCAGCAGTATGAGGGTTGTTCTATGGGTGCCCCTCCTGGTCCAACAAGAGCGCAATCTGTGAGAGAAGCCTATGCTGTGGGCACATGCATGATCCGTGTTTACCTATGACAACAATGCATTAGCAATCCAGATAACAGTACAGTTCGACACTCAGGGCAGGGGTATGTATCCATCACCCTGCAGTGGAATTTTCCATGCCAACAAGAATCAAATGATCCATTCCCATTCAGAAGAAGAGTCTTAAGGGTGGCATGTAGCCAGTGGTGCATTTTACAGCACTCTGTCACAAATATATTACAAAAGCATGGTGTGGTAGCTCACTGTCATTTATAGACAGCATCTTTGCTGTAGAAATGCTCACTAAATTTGCACAGACATGCAGTTTTAGTGATAAAGCTATATAGCACACAAATAAGTAAATAACAATGAGTGAAAATTGGATTTCAGTGAATATTTATCATTTGCACATCACAAAGTAAAGTTTCTTATTTTTTTTTATCCTGTTCAAAATCTTTGTTTCCATCACACTTTCACAGAAACATTTTATTAGTGCTTTCTTAACTGGCAATATATTTTGAAATATTTGTACAGTTCATTTACATGTATTAAAATTTTGCTGTGTTCGAAAACAAACTGGCATCCTACAGCCCTTCCTTTCACACTCCTTTTACTCCAGCTAGATTGTAACATAATTCACTTTACAAAATAATCTCAATTTGTAGCCAGAGCACGAAAAGTGAACACCAATCTCCATGTTAAAAGAATAAGCAGCAATTTGCCAGATCAACCAGCCTGACATTTGACCACTGTCTTTGAATGCAGAGCAAATGGTGACAAGATAAATACAAAATGTAAAGACATCTTTATTGCCCATTCACCTTCTGAACTCTAACATGGCTATTTTTGGGGGTGCTTCAGCACCACCCCCACCCTAACTTCCAACGCCTATGCCTGTCCTTATTGGTGGGCATGAGAAGTGGGTTTAGGACATTGTTATCCTGATGACCTGACAACAGGCTGTTTTGGGCCTCCTCTCAGGAATTGGACACTCCAGACAGAGTTCTTCTCTGCAGGGGGTTGTATGATAGAGGCACGCATGGCTAAACCATGTGTGCCTCTACTATGCTGCCTAAACCACAAATGTGTCTGAACAGCAAATTCCTTCACAACGCATGTCTTTACCATGCATGCCTTTACCACGCAATTTTGTGGTAAAGGCATGACTGATATAGGGATATGTGGTAAAGATCACACTCTATGCCTTTTGCACTTAGCCCTAAGAACTACCCTGACACCCCAGAGCCCTAAAAAGTACCGTGACCCCACCTGAGACCTAAAAACTAACCTGACCCCTCTGAGCCCTAAAAATGTGTCTGACCCCTCCCCCAAAGCCCTAAAAATGACCCGAACCTCCTAAGCCCTAAAACGTACCCTACCCACCAGGTCCTTAAAACTGCCCCAACCCCCCAAGTGGGGGGTTGGGCTACCGAGTGGGTAGTCCTAAAAACTACACCGAGCCCTAAAAACTTCCCTGACCCCCTAAGCCCTAAAAGCAACCCCAACGCCCAGCTCTAAAAACAACCCAGTCCAGAAAACAACCCGACCCCCTAACCCTGAGCCCTAAACACTACCCCAACACTTAAAACTACCCCCACCCTCCAAAACCCAGCCCCTCTTACCGGTCTGCATTCTCTCCCAATCCTTCTGTTCCTGGGCCCGCCCATCTCAGCATCTAGACCACGCATTGCCTTAACCACGCATGTGTGGTTAAGGCATATGCATGGTTAAGGCAAGCGTGGTTGCCCTTGCATTGAAACTGCACACACGTCTCTGCCTGCGTTGTTCAGGCCGTTTCCCCTGCAGGCTGCTAACTGGATTCTGAACTTCCCCAAGTGAAATCTACAGTCTTGTCAAGGACAGATTTTTGATAGACTTTCCTTGTCCCTCTTCAGGTGTGGAAGCTTGAGTCTTTCTTTTGGTCTCTATTAGCAGAAAATTATGCTTTGGCTCATTTGTGGTGGTGAGTTCACAGTGACATCTCCGTCTTTTTGGTTCCCTGGGCCTGGATCTTTCTGTAGCCTTGAAGGCCCGTCTGACCCCTGGTAGTGAAATTCCCTGAGCTTGTTTCAAATGATCCTGGTCTCACCGATGGTACCTAGTACCCTGAACTGTAGGCTCAAGCAGGAGAACTTCTGTTGAGGATCAAGGTGTGGATCTGGCTCCTACAATGGTTGTGACCAAAGATACTAGCATAAGAGGTTAGTCTGTGAATATAGGGACTCACTGAGCTCTGGGCTGTTTGTCTCATGAGGAGACATGCATGAGCTAAAAATGACAGAGCTGTTCCTGTCTTTTCACACTCCCTGGGGTGACACCAGGCTCTGGTGTGCACTTAAAACTATTTTGGTCAAGATCTGTGTGAACTACATGGCATACCCAGACTCCACAATCTGGTGGCGTGTGAGGTCCAGGGGGGGAGTCAGCTCCCTGTGTCTAGTACTACTTCCAAGACTGCACTGTTTTCCTGAGAGGTGCATTTTCAAGGTCGGAGAACCCAATCAGGATTCTCCAACCTGCCTGCTGCTACTCTTGAGACCGCATCTCCTCCTCCACTCCTGTATCCTCCTCATCCTCTAGGCTGCCCTCCAATTCGCTCTCCGGGTGTTTCCAGACATCAAGGACCTCCTTCCACAATTCCACAATGGGACGCTGTCTCAGCCCCCAGGACTCCTCTATCAGCAAAACCCTCCTCTCTGCTCCAGCCCATTGCATCACAACTTTCATCCAAGTCCCTACCATGGGTCCGGTGCTGGATGTCCAGGCCATTGATATCCATCTCTTGGCTAATGGCAAGGCCAATTCAATGAATTTGGTTCCTACTTTCCGCTTGGCCAGGTGCATGTAAGGCTCCAGCAGGCATACCTCCACTGTAGTGTCAAGGGTGCCTCCCAATGTATTCCCCAGGGCGGTCATGACCTCATCCCAGTAGGGTCGTAGCACTGTACATTCCTATGTCATGTGTATGAAATCTGCATCTAAGTGGCAGCACCTAGGGCAACAGCCTGGGTCTCCGCTATAAACTACTTGCAATCTTTGGGGGGTCATGCACGCCATGTGTAAGTAGTTAAATTGTGTGTATCTTAATCTAGTGTTCCTCAAGACCTTCTTTGGATACGCTGAGATCTTATTCCAGTCCGAGTCTGAGATGTCCCTGCCTAGAATCGCCCTAGAATTCCCCTAGAATCCCCCCCCCCACTTCTAACGCTATTTCGTCAGTGGCTGCCAGGTCATCTCCAATAGCGATCCATAAAACCACTTCACCAAGTGAAGTCCAGAGACCTTTTCCTTGTTCTATGTGTTTTGCAGCCTCCACCCTTTAATACTCTGAGTGAGGTGTTCCTTAGGTTGTGTTCGACTAAGGTTATTTTCCTGGTGGTCATCTCATGTGCCTGCAGTTTGCTTAACTTGATGTCCTTCTTTACTCTGATGTCTTTTGTCAGATTCTACCAGAAAGGAGCATTCTTTGTCCATTCTTCTTTTGTTGCTAGATCACTTCCAGCTTACACCTCAACCAGGGCCTTTACTTACATTAGTGCTGTCGTTTGTTTCTATAGATCTTTGGTTAGGTCCAGCTGGGTCAAAAGCCTTTTACGGCCACTCTCATATTGCTATATCAGTGGCCTATAAACTAACTCAGTTCCCCTTAGTTTTGGGGTTGTTAGCCATTCCTGTAAAATAATTGAGGCTTCCTAAGCTAAGATTTGGATATGTCCTTGCTTTATGCAAGTTTTGTGGATACTTGGGCCCTTGGGAACTTTGTAGCTCATTGTTGGTTCCAGATGGTTGGAGAGGTCCCTCCTTTCAGGAGGCATTGCTCGGAGCCACAGCTGTAAAATTCTGTTTAGTTCTGTCTTTCCTTCTCTGTGCATTAAAGCTTTGTGTGTACTACGTTCACTTTGGCATGTTTGTTGGGACTGCCTTTGTCTGTTTGCTGCGCTTTTATAGGTATGGATTGTGATGAGGAAGCGGGACGATGTGAAATTTCCCAATTTCTCAACAATGATCTTCATTACATTTAGTCCTACTCTTCTTTATCTCAGTAACTCTTCCTGCTCACTCTCTCACTGGCTGTTCATTGGTCTAGTGTTACGGCAACAAAGTAACTCGCTCTCATATATAGGCCCTTATTTATGAAGGGCTTGCGCCGCCATTACGTCACGTTTTTGTGACGCTCTGGTGGCGTAATCAATGCACAACACTGCGCCCTATTTACAAAGTGATGCATCTAGGCAGGTGCATCAGGTATAACGTATGCAGGGTGGGCATGCCCCATTAGAAAGCGTCGTAAAAGTGGCACATTGAAATTTATGAGATTTCACTATGCCATTTCTATGACTTGACTGCGTCAACATCCTTACATCTGCTTGAAGCAGGCGTAAGGATTGACGCAGGTCTTTTCACATGGGACTCGCCCATGGGTTATGACATTGCTGGAGTTGCGTCAGATTTCTGACACACTCCAGCAATGCGTCATTTTTGCACCACTAGATACGTCAGAATTCATGACGTATCTGTAAATCCTTGCTCCATGGAGTGCCGTATTGTAAATACGGCGCAGCCATGGTGTCGTAAGGATGGCGCTATGAAATGTGACACCTCGCTTTTTTAGCCCAGCGATGCATCACTTTTCATAAATGAGGCCCTCAGTGTCTGATCAGGGTCAGACTTGGGCAGAAAGTAGGCCTGGGAACCAAAATAAAAAGTGGCCCTCATTAGTGAATTAGATAGCTAAAAAAGTGACCCATATTTGCAAATTGTGGCAGTTTTGAACTTTTAAAGACGCGCTGTACAAGTGTTTTGCAAAGTATGAAAGACTGCATGAATTTGAACTTGCTGCAGGAACTGTTTGTTTTAATATCAGAGAAATCAACAATTACAACCAGACCCACAGAGGATAAAACAGGCCCACAACAGCCAAACAATGGCCCACACATGGATCTGTCAGCCCAGGCCATCAGTCAGTGCCTGATTGCCCTATAGGCCAGTCCAACTTTGTGCCAATGAGGAAGAGTAGATTTTAGTGTAATGAAGTCTACCAGTAAATAATAAGGGAATTACTATTGAAGAAGTATGACATAGGACATATCACCAAAGGCAAAAATGAAATTCTTCACAACAATTTACTTTGGAAAATCCTGAGACTGTGACTGTGAACCTAGGCCCTTATTTATGAAGGGCTTGCACTGCCGTTGCGTCACTTTTTTGTGATGCTGCGGCGGCGTAATCAATGTGCCACCCTGCGCCCTATTTACAAAGTGAAACATCTAGGCAGATGCGTCACTTTGTAAAGGCCTGCGCTACATTATACCTGCGACAGGTCTAATGTATGCGGGGTGGACGTCCCCCGTACAAAAGCCTTGTAGAAGTAGCGCAGTGAAATTTATGAGATTTCACTACGCCACTTCTTCGACTTGACTGCTTCAAAATCCTCACGCCTGCTTGAAGCAGGCATAAGGATTGACGAAGGTCTTTTCACATGAGACTCGCCCATGGGTTATGACACATTTCTGGAGCTGTGTCAGTTTTCTGACATACTCCAGCAATGCATCATTTTTGTACCATCAGATACATCAGAATTCCTGTCGTATCTGAAAATCCTTGCGCCATGGAGCGCCGTATTGTAAATACGGTGCATCCATGGTGTCGTAAGGATGGCGCTGTGAAACGTGAGGCATCGCTGTTTTTGCCCAGTGATGCATCACTTTTCATAAATGAGGCCCGCAATGTTTTCAAACAAATAAGAAAATGAATGGTAGGGAATTTATTGGAACAATAAATCACTTTTGTTAGCAGGAAGATCTGCTTTTGATGGCAGGCTTTATATCACTAAAAAATGTATATTGGATAGTTGAAGAAAAAAGAAAAGTTAATGAGAATATGTAAAAATTGTCCCAGTTCTTTGTACTAAGAAAATTATAGTCCTTATAAGTCTAAAATATTTCCAGCAGCACAGAATGAAAACCAATAGGCTGCAATTTCATTTTGCCTTTGGTGATATGTCCTATGAAATTCTTCAGTTTACAAAACGATCACCAAATCTTTATGATTTGGTTAAATTAAAGTTTAAAGATTAAAGTTCATGCAAGGTGGTTCTTGTAAACCTGCAAAATGTAAGTCCGACAAAACTTGCTGGTCTGGGCTAGGAAAGGAGCTGTTAAAAAATCTTATCACATGCCTTAGGAGTCTGAAAATATTTACTGGCAAAAGAAAAAAACATAGTATGTGAGTCATAGAGTCAATCCGCCTGTGATTCCTGCAGAAATGACCTTTGGAGGCATGCTCAAAAAGTGTAGGCAAGACCCCAATTTGTACTCCGTTACACATGAGTTTCTAATGTTGGCCATTCAAAAATATGAGAAGGTACCCAGCCGGGCTCACGAGAATGAGAGAGCAAAAAACTTGGATAGTAGCAAAAAATGTAAACAGTTTTTGCCTGGTAAAACTGTTCAGTTATTTTCATGATTCCAGAGCCAAAGGTCAAGGCACCTCAACCTCAGAAATAGGTAAATCCTGTAGGGAATGATAGCCAGAGCACAAAATCATGGCTGAAGCACGTTACACATATACTAAACCCATTTAGCTATTCTCGAAAAAAAAATCTGAATCACTAAATGGCTTTAGAAATGATTATCAATTCACAATTTGAAAGCAATGTGTTCGAGGATTCGCTTCTAAATTGCAAATCAGTGACCTGTGTATCAATTGTTTGCTAGTATAATTCCAGTTGCAAACCATCGACCAGTTTCTGACTCCCAAGTGAAAGGGATACACTTTGGACCCCTTCCCTTTGGGAATCATGGTGGCAGCTTCATGGGAATTTTTTTCAAAATAGAAAAGTATTTTTTTAAAACAGCCTAGTTTCCTTTAAGAAACTCAGGCGGCTTAAAAAAAAATCCATCTGGCTATATTTTCACAAAGATGGTGATCTTCTGCGCCTTACAGGCCACCGTCCCTGAGAAGGTAGCCAGTTGGAGGAAGTCGCAATTTTTGACCGGAGGAATGACTAATTATTAGTACATAGGTCGGTTCGCCAAATAAATTACTGGCCCCAAAAGGTCATTGCTGAATTTGTGACCACCTTTGCAGCCAGTACAATAGTACATCTGGCTCCTGGGTCTCACAACAATGGTATAGTCTTAGTATATTGAGAAATTAAATCATTATTTATGAACATGGTTTGTTTTCTTTAGCATTAGGTTCAATGTATCTTCAATGTTTTTTATAAATTGTGTTAGAGCTGACAGCCCTAGAGTTGTCTTTCCGCCAAAGTTTTTGCTTACCTCTTCCACTTTTCTGACTTTGTTTTTGCTGGCTTTAGGACTCTGTGCCCTTTACCACTGCTAGCCAGTGCTAAAGTGCTTGTGCTCTATCCCCTAAAGATGGCAACATTGGATCATTACCAATTGGCATATTTAATTTACTTATAAGTCCCTAGTAAAGTGGTACCCCCTGTGTCCAGGGCCTGAAAATTAAATGCTACTAGTGGGCCTGCAGCACTAATTGTGCCAACAACTGAAGTAGCCCTTTAACCAAACTACAGAGCTTGTGTGGCAGTTTTACACTGCCTGGTTGACCTGGCAAAATAACGCTTTTGCCAGGCCCAAACCTTCCCTTTTTATACATATAAGTCACCCCTATGGTAGGCCCTGGGCAACCCAAAGGACAGGGTGCAATGCCCTTGAAAGGCAGGACATGTACGTATAAGTTTTACATGTCCTGGTAGTAAAATACTCTCAAAGTCATTTTTCACTACTGCAAGGTCTATCTCTTCCATAAGATAACATTGGGATTACATTAGTGTATCATTGAATTTTATAAGTGTTATTTCCAATTGGGAAGAGATAAGAACCCCAGGTCTGGTGTCTCTGGAATCCTAATTTAAAATCCTAACTTATGGTGAAGTCGGATTTTAAATTACAATTCTGTAAATGTTCTTACTTTAGCCATTTGGTGTCTGTTGCCTGTCTCTGATCAGTCTGGGGTAGGTGACATCTGGACTTTGTGTATTCCCCATAGACAGCCACACACAATGGGAGCTTAGGTGGGACTTGATGGGCCATCCTGGGAGGATGGGAGGGAGGAGCTGGACCCAGCCTCACTTACATCTGAATAGGCTGCGTCCTGTCCCTACACAAAGTGCTGCATACCCCCCTGTAGTGATTCTGGAGCCGGGACAGGAAGGAAGGACCTCTGTGCACTTCAAAGACCTGTCTTTGAAGTCTCCCCCACTTCAAATGCCCAACTGGGTATAAGTACTGGACTTCTGACACCATCCCTTCGGTACACCTCTGGACCTGTGAAGACTCTGGGCCTGCATTAGTTCTTGGTGGATGGGTTACTCCATCACAACGGTGACGGATATCCCATTCGCCGAAATATAAATCCTATTATATCCTTTGGGATTTATATTTCGGCGGACAGGATATCTGTCACTGTTGTGACGGAGTAACCCGTCATCCGAGATCTAAATTGGGCCCTCTGCCAGGAAGAAGGACTGCTGTGCTGTTGAAGAACTGCCAATCTGTTGGACTGCTACTTTGCTGGACTCCTGCCTTGATGTGCTGCCCTTCTGCCTGATGTTCCCTTGCCTGGGTGAGAAGGACTGGACCTCCATCACTTAAACCCAGAGTGACTCCAAGGGCTAGCTGGCTGGCCTCCTGATATGAAGTCTCTTGGGACATAAAAGACTTCCAACCACCCTGCTTCGGCACCTGGACTCTGCCATCTGTGAGTCTGCCAAGTGCTGCCACCCTAACCATGGACCCTTGGAGGTGTTGGCTCCAGCGGGATTGATGCAACTGCTGTTGAACCACCACAGCACCACTGCTGCGTGTCTCAGAACCGATGCATTGTCTCTGCTGTGTGGATCAGAACCGACGCATCGCCTCTGCTGGGTAGATCGGCACTGAGAACGCAAAAAAGAGGTACGCAGTTCCTCAGTATGCAGGTAGTGTCCCAGGCACCCAAAAAAGGAGGGGTATTCCTCCTTTTGGAACTGAGGCCCTCACACACCCAGCAAGCTAGGTGTCATGCTTCATCATATGGGTCTGCTCCTCGTCGGGTCGGCGCTGCAATACCCGACGGGCACCCATAGAGGGGCTCTTTGCCGGAGATCTTTTGTTCCTGCCGTAAGGGTGCCGTGGGTGTAAGGGACCTAGTGTGAGTGTAGATGTGCTGGAAGTGAATATAAAACAAGAGGGGATTCCTATGAGAGCAAATTTTATTCTAAATTGATCCCTACTTGATTAAAAATAGTGAGGAGAGGCGACTAACAAGCTACCAGGGTTCAAGAGGCGCTCTACTCCTTGATGGTCGACATGTTTCACGCCTGTGGCGTTTCTTCAGGACCGTGAGAAATGACTATCTACAGTGAAATGGGGTGTGCAACATGCCCCATAGCTAAAAATAAAACTTGTAATAGTGTGAGGATATTGCCTACTACTATAAGGATAAACAGGGTACTACCTGTTAGTACTGGGACAAACCTGCATTTAAGGATAATGGAAAACAACACTTGGTTATAAATCTAAAGGTAGATTGCCCAACAAGGTGCAAACCGCATTGTGAAACAAGGAAAACAGGGGGGGAGGGAGGTGCCCCTGTAATTGTTCAGTAAAAGGCACAATGTGAGCGGTAACAAGAATGATAATTCATAAACCGCGAGTTCAAATTACTTGAGTAGCAACATACAGATGAAAATAAATTAAGACAGCAATGAACAAGTATCCAGGTAATGAAGTGATATCTGGTGTATATCGTAATTGGTGCTTAAGTGGGGAGTGGTGAAGTAAACAATCTCCAACTCACCTAATAAGTATCAGAATGACGCCCCATCTGTTACAGCACTAAATACAGACATCTGTAGTAGGATGGGATTTATATTTCGGCGGACAGGATATCTGTCACTGTTGTGACGGAGTAACCCGTCATCCGAGATCTAAATTGGGCCCTCTGCCAGGAAGAAGGACTGCTGTGCTGTTGAAGAACTGCCAATCTGTTGGACTGCTACTTTGCTGGACTCCTGCCTTGATGTGCTGCCCTTCTGCCTGATGTTCCCTTGCCTGGGTGAGAAGGACTGGACCTCCATCACTTAAACCCAGAGTGACTCCAAGGGCTAGCTGGCTGGCCTCCTGATATGAAGTCTCTTGGGACATAAAAGACTTCCAACCACCCTGCTTCGGCACCTGGACTCTGCCATCTGTGAGTCTGCCAAGTGCTGCCACCCTAACCATGGACCCTTGGAGGTGTTGGCTCCAGCGGGATTGATGCAACTGCTGTTGAACCACCACAGCACCACTGCTGCGTGTCTCAGAACCGATGCATTGTCTCTGCTGTGTGGATCAGAACCGACGCATCGCCTCTGCTGGGTAGATCGGCACTGAGAACGCAAAAAGAGGTACGCAGTTCCTCAGTATGCAGGTAGTGTCCCAGGCACCCAAAAAGGAGGGAATTCCTCCTTTTGGAACTGAGGCCCTCACACAACCAGCAAGCTAGGTGTCATGCTTCATCATATGGGTCTGCTCCTCGTCGGGTCGGCGCTGCAATACCCGACGGGCACCCATAGAGGGGCTCTTTGCCGGAGATCTTTGTTCCTGCCGTAAGGGTGCCGTGGGTGTAAGGGACCTAGTGTGAGTGTAGATGTGCTGGAAGTGAATATAAAACAAGAGGGATTCCTATGAGAGCAAATTTTATTCTAAATTGATCCCTACTTGATTAAAAATAGTGAGGAGAGGCGACTAACAAGCTACCAGGGTTCAAGAGGCGCTCTACTCCTTGATGGTCGACATGTTTCACGCCTGTGGCGTTTCTTCAGGACCGTGAGAAATGACTATCTACAGTGAAATGTGGTGTGCAACATGCCCCATAGCTAAAAATAAAACTTGTAATAGTGTGAGGATATTGCCTACTACTATAAGGATAAACAGGGTACTACCTGTTAGTACTGGGACAAACCTGCATTTAAGGATAATGGAAAACAACACTTGGTTATAAATCTAAAGGTAGATTGCCCAACAAGGTGCAAACCGCATTGTGAAACAAGGAAAACAGGGGGGGAGGGAGGTGCCCCTGTAATTGTTCAGTAAAAGGCACAATGTGAGCGGTAACAAGAATGATAATTCATAAACCGCGAGTTCAAATTACTTGAGTAGCAACATACAGATGAAAATAAATTAAGACAGCAATGAACAAGTATCCAGGTAATGAAGTGATATCTGGTGTATATCGTAATTGGTGCTTAAGTGGGGAGTGGTGAAGTAAACAATCTCCAACTCACCTAATAAGTATCAGAATGACGCCCCATCTGTTACAGCACTAAATACAGACATCTGTAGTAGGATGGGATTTATATTTCGGCGGACAGGATATCTGTCACTGTTGTGACGGAGTAACCCGTCATCCGAGATCTAAATTGGGCCCTCTGCCAGGAAGAAGGACTGCTGTGCTGTTGAAGAACTGCCAATCTGTTGGACTGCTACTTTGCTGGACTCCTGCCTTGATGTGCTGCCCTTCTGCCTGATGTTCCCTTGCCTGGGTGAGAAGGACTGGACCTCCATCACTTAAACCTAGAGTGACTCCAAGGGCTAGCTGGCTGGCCTCCTGATATGAAGTCTCTTGGGACATAAAAGACTTCCAACCACCCTGCTTCGGCACCTGGACTCTGCCATCTGTGAGTCTGCCAAGTGCTGCCACCCTAACCATGGACCCTTGGAGGTGTTGGCTCCAGCGGGATTGATGCAACTGCTGTTGAACCACCACAGCACCACTGCTGCGTGTCTCAGAACCGATGCATTGTCTCTGCTGTGTGGATCAGAACCGACGCATCGCCTCTGCTGGGTAGATCGGCACTGACACATCGCCGCTGCTGTATGTATTGGACCTGGCTTATATCCTTCTGAACCACCACTCTTTTCAGGCCAAAGTCCTCGCATCTCTGTCAGCGGCAGCCTCGAAGACGATGACAAAAATCTGCATCACAGCGTACTGCTCATCAGAGTCGATGCATCGCCACTGCTGCACAGATCAGGACCAACACATCGTTGCTGTTGCATGGATCGGCACTGACGCATTGCCTTGACTGTATCACGCATCATGTCGACGCACCCAGGATTAAGGTACTTTTGTTCAGCAGGCTTCACTGGGTCCCTGTATCCGGCCCATGCTCCATTATGGTCGGCCTGAGCTTTTGACTTTGTCCCAGTTCGGTGCAACCAGTTATCCCGAATAGCGCTTTTTGCATCTAGGCACTACTTTTACCTAAAACTCAATTCAATATCTCAAGTTCTACTTATTGGATTTTTGTCATTTCGGTCTTTGTTTTATGTATTAAATTAAGTTCTATTTTTCTAACCTGGTGTGGAATCTTTCTGTGGGGTGTTTTTACTGTTTAACTGTTTGAAGTGTTGCACAAATACTTTTACACATTGCCTCTAAGTTAAGCTTGACTGCTCTGTGCCAAGCTACCAGATGGTGAGCACAGGCTAATTTAGGGTTTGCCTACTTCTTACCCTGATTAGGATTGTGGTGGTTGCTGCTTGACTAGGGCTCATAACCCAGTCCAGCTATAGCCCAATTTCTAACAAATTTAATAACAAGAAAAAGAAAAATTAAAGACAGCACAGTACATCGGCTAATATGTGGCTTCACGGTGTACATCAGTGCATCCCTCAGGCCATTTAGAGGCCATGCAATGCAGCAGGGGCAGGATTCCCACCACTGTCCCAGCTACTAATAGGTCTGTGCTTTCAGTCATATCAATAAGCTGGGAAGGGGTTTGAAGTGAGTCTGTCCCCTGGATCCTTGTTGGGAGGCATGGCTTGCTGGTTCCAATGCCCAACACCAGATTCCTGCTCCGTTGCTGCCACTGAGCCTCCGAGTTGTCAGCAGAGGAAGCAAGGTAAATAAACAATGTTCATGTGTGTATGTGTTTATAAGTGTGTTTGTGTGCGACTGACAGTGAATGAGATTGAGCAAAAGTGTGTCTGTGAATGTATTTGAGAGTGTTAATGGAAGTGGAAGTGAGGGAGATTCTGAGTTTGAGAGTATGTCTGAATGAGTGAAAGTGAGTGAGAGGGAGTGAGTGAAAGAGTGTGACTACGTTTGAAGGTATGAGTGATTGGAGATTATGAGAGGGAGTAAAAGTGAGTCAGGGCTGTAGCTATCCATGGTGCAGCAGGTGCAGATTCAGAGTGAGTATGAAATGGTGAGTTTGTGTGTGTGTGTAAGTCTATTTGTGAGACAGAGAACCAGTGAGTATGAGTATGTTTATGTGTGAGTAACAGAGAGTGGAAATGAGTATGAGTGAAAATGAGTAGGTGAGAGAATGTGAGTCAGAGTGAGTGACTGGGGAGAGTGTAAATGTGAGAGGGGAGTGAGTATGAGAGAGGTAAATTATGAAAAGAAAATGGGGTGAACTCCTTGCACGTATTACGCTCCACCACGTACGAGGATCACCAGCTGCCACTGGGGTGAGAGTCATTTGCTCCTTCTTGGGAAGGATTCAGTCCTTCTCTCCAATCACAACCAACAAGACTAAAACATGACAATGGAATTGTCTATTCGTAAGGTGCGGGACAGTATGCCTGAGCTCAATGCTTTTATGCATGCTCTTTAACATCTACCTGTATCCACTGGCGCAGCTGTTAGAGCAGGACCAAGTTTTTCTCTTCTGAGTGATTTGAGTTTTAGACAGTGTATTTCAGATATTGTAAAAGAGCTCTGCACTTCCTGTTGCTGGATAGGCCATTGATATTCAAGGTCAGGATTTGTATTTCTGTCATTTTGCTTCTCCAGTGTGACCTAAAGGGACTGTCTATCTCCAAGCTGTTCATCCAGACATCACCACTGACTCAGCCAGGGATTTTCCAATGGCCCAGAAGCTGCAACTGCAGAGGTAACGATGTCCACTAACATTCGGCTTGCAGTAAAGCAACTCTGACTCGACCTGAGAGGGGATCACCACCCCAACCCATCTCCCATTGCTAGAGGACTCTGCTGTGTGACTGCAAAAGGTGCAGCATGACCGCAGCAATGGCAAACAGTGCTCCACACTGACAGCTAACATGAGGGTGTGTCTGAAAGCCTCAGAAACTGTGAACTGAAATTCATCACAAATGCTACCATGTGTTTAGCAAGTAACAATGTGAACTGAGCTACAGCTCCCCCCACATTAGGCGATCACCCACATTTTAAGTAGTGTACTCTCCCCAACCCATTTCTTGCCTTGAGTATCCCCACAATAACATGTGCCCTTAGAAGGCAAGGAACTACATCCTTATAATTGAATCACTGTATTAGGGTGGGAATTAACAGCCCTGGTCTAGAACCCCAGATAGATTGTGAAGCTTTGCGGTTAGTTGTAACCTGTAGCATTGGAAAAACCCTGTAACTGATCTCATTCCTATATGTAGTATTACATTTTGTTATATTAATTAAGCACATCTCTTTTTACAAGAATACCACTTGGCCGGATTGCATATTATTGTGTCAGTTGGTTGACTGTTGAGTTCTGAGTTCTTGCCCTTACCCACACTGCCTCCCTAACAAGCTTTTGACAGCTTGCTTTTGCTAACCTGAGCATCAAGTGGATCAAAGGGTGCATTTGGCCCAGTATGCAGACCAATAATTGCATGAACCCCAGGACGCCAGATGCAAATCACCCCAAACACCACAGTTGTTTCCGAGTTGCCTACGACTTACCTATGTCTCCACCAATTTGGGTCTGACAGCCAGCTTTCCTTTCTTATTGACTTGCTTTCTAGGGTCGACAGTAGCAATAACACATGCTCAGAACAGTTGTTTCCAATGCTAGGTGACACACTCATGTTCTCTTCCTACACTCTGACGTGTATTGACTGCCATTGCACGCTTACTAGACTCACAGCAGAGGAAGAGAGAATGAGTGAGCAATGTACTGGCTCTGGTGCAAATAGCAGCATGATAATTAGTGTGTGATAATCTAAATTAGGGTACATACCCATGATTACTTAATGATGGTGGAAATCTAAACATGACTAATGATTACTGAGTCATGTGACAAATCTGAAGACATCCTATCATTATTGTATGAAAGGGCAAATGTTGTCACACAGCCTAAAAATATGTGATTGTGCAGTTTTAGGCTGGCACTCAAAATATCAGAGTGCAAATCTGAACAAGCATAAAGGCTATTGAGTGATGGTGTTAATTTGAACATGCACTAAAGATTTCTCAGTAATAGGGCAAGTCTAAACATGCAGTTAGGATTAACTAGCAATGGTACTACTATGAACATGCACTATAGATTACTGAGTGGTGTGCAAAATCTGAGCATGCACAATGGTGGTAATTCTCAACATATTGTTGGCACTCTTGGTTTGAACGTTCCCGTCCCCGTGCACTACTTGTACCGGCACAATGGTAATATGCTATATATATTGTAGATGTTCTTATGATGGGGCCCAGCCCTTGTGTGATAAACACAAGTGCAGTCTGAAGCCTGATCCTTCAGGAATGGTATAACAAGGCTTCATCCAACCATCCATTCATTTAATCAATCATCCATTAATGTACTCAAGAATTTATCTAGCTGCCCGTTCATGTATGTACTCACTTATTCAACAATTAATTCTTGCACTCACAAATTCAGTCATTTATGCACTCCCTCACTCACTCAGCCGTCCAATTCTATTTACTCATTCTCAGGTTCGCCAGCTCACCCATCCACACACAGAAAGTCGCCTATTTATGAAGCACTTTCACTTTTATAATGGCCGTACGTCTGGATAATGATTGTTAACCACTTAAGAAAACTACCTTCTCTTTCGACTGAACAAGGAATAAAATATATAGGCCTTAACTGGATATGTTTCTACATCCAAAGGCCAATCCAAACATGAACGTATTATACTTGAGTGCCAAGGTTAGACTGAAGGTTAAAGATACAATTTCGACTTCCCTAAAATTGAAGCAGTGTCTTATTTTTGTAATTGCAAGGCCCCACTCCTTTTAGGGGCCACGCGACAATCCATCAAAATAATATTGATTTAATCTTGAGGGAAAATTCAAATCAAGCTTTCTTAAATTGTTTCCAAAAGATAGAAAAAAATAAATCAACTTAAAGAACCAGAAACTTTACATTACAGACTCTATAGAGAAAATACTGTATTAATTTAATGTAGTGGTTTATTAAAATTGTTGGTTGGTAAAATTAACAAGCATTTGCAATGCAATAGGTCTCGCATTTGTCGAAGTTGGAGCTATTGGCATTGTAAATGGCAATGTTTTTTATTTATGTTTTTTTTTTTTTTGCAGTGGAGTGTTTATTTAAAGACAAAAAGCATGCTTTACTGATGAAGTGGAGCCATCGTAAGACAGGCAGACATCTCACGTGTAACCCTGTTTGAAACCCCACCTCAGGGATATTGTACCCGCCATTGGGTTTAAGATCCATTCCATATTCCAGACAGGCCCTCCTCATACTCCCAAAATGCAAATAAATGCAGCATCATGTTCCAGATAATTCTGGAGTGTGTAGTTTATTCTTGTGCGCATGGTCATTTAGATTAAAGCGCTGTACCAAGGACTGTAAGGGGAATTGTATCAAATTTCTGCTTTTTTTATACAGTCTCTACAAGGGGGGGGCATATTATATTCCCAACATTACTGAGGATATGTTGTGGAATCCACACCCAGATATTTAAAAATTTCTATTTGGACCTGCAATTTTAATTACCAATGAGTAGCTAGGGTCACCCTTCAGCATGGGAACAATGATGTATTTGCCCCAAATGACCAAGACTCCTATCGCCTCTGTGGAAAGATCCAGAATTTCCATCAAGCTTTGCTAGGTCCACCTTGGTTACCAGGGTAAGCAAAGCATGTTGTCGACATAGTGTAAGATGTGATTGTCAGTGCTGCCCCCTCTCCCAACCTGGAAAAAAATGAAAGGGCTAATCCAACAATTTTGGGAATCTGGGTATGAGTATATATTCACGGAGGAGTACATTGGTTCTGTTGGGTATCATAAGTAGCAAGCTGTTTAATTATTCAGGGTGAAACAAGTTTGGCCCATATGATCTATAAAGTGTCACTCAGTCAAAGTCATGGCGTGAGTCAAATGTGCAAGAAATAGTGCAATTGTAATATAAGTGCAGCCCATTTAAAACAGCAGTGGCAGTTAAAGTGACTACAAGGGCATATAATGGATTCCCAATTCAGTTCTATGCCTCCTGTTGAAATAAACAGGTGGAAGTTAAAACAGTCCAAATTAAGATGTTGATGTGTCGATCCCAACATTATGATTTATAGGGGGTCATCATCAGGATGGTGCCAACAGCATTTTAAAATTAGCAACCCTATAGAATGAGAAAGAAGGC
Organism: Calotriton arnoldi; assembly: GCA_963921515.1. NCBI lineage: Eukaryota > Metazoa > Chordata > Amphibia > Caudata > Salamandridae > Calotriton > Calotriton arnoldi. Next base: position 389,256 of record CAWUFW010008487.1, on the reverse strand, counting down.
ATGAGTGAAAGCATTCAGGGGGCGTGGGAGCTATTGGAGTTGGGTCCAGTTATGAAGGAGACGTACCTCCTCAAGTATGGAATAAAGAAATACCATAGCCAATTTGTGAAGCTGATGGGGTATCTGGGTAAGCAAAAATGATAGGGTAATGAAGACCCACAGACAGACAAATTCCAATTATATCAGACTATCCACAGCTTACCGATTCAGGCAATAAATCGGAGTAAATCACTGACTGGCAAGACCTGAAGAAACAATTAATAGAAAACAATAAGAAAGAATAAATGGATGCTCCAAGGGCTCAATCTAGTTTAAAAGAGAGTTAAACACATTTGGAATCACAAGGCGAAGGAGTGAGACCAGGGGCACATCCACTTAGGGACAGTGGTGTGTATGAGACACAGGTTTAAGGAAAAGCAAACAAGAATGTGTTAAAAGAAAAACTGAATTAGTGGGTAGCACCAGCAGGAAATTTCACATGCTGGAGAGGCTTACTAGTGCATAAAAGAGTGAGTCATCAGAAAGCAGCCGCTGCCCTTCTTCAGCCTTAGGGAAGAGGATGCATGGGCAGTGCAAAACCTTCACTGTACGAGGAGAAACTGCCGCTTAGAGGCAGGCGTTTAAAAACAGCTACAGCAAGCAGTAATAGGTCACAAAAATCCTGGCCAACAACAAAGGCTACATTTCAATTGTAATAAAGAAGGGTAATTGAGGAATAGAAACTGCACAAAAAATAAGTATAACAATTATAAATCATGTTGAAACGCAGAGCACTGGCACCCCGGAGCTGGCCTGGCTGCCGATGCGTCTGTGTGCCGTCCCTGCCCCGCGGCTCCCTCTAGCAGCACGCTTTGCAGCTGCTCATGCCCCCTGCAGCCCTCCACGCTTTCACTCAATGTCGGCGGCATCGCTCCCAGCAACCTTGTAAACAAGGTCACATGGTTGCTGGGAGCGAATCATGCGTCGCTATCGGGCTGTTGCGAATGGTAGAACAGGCAGCTGGGGAAGTTTGTATGTGTCGCTGTCCCCGCCTCTGTATCAGCTGTGGCCGGGGTAGAAGGGACGAGCGTGGCTAACGCCAAAGCGGGAGATAGGTGTGCGGCCGTGATGAATACTAAGCTTGGCGTGTTGCACTTTATAAAAACAAAATACATTTAAAAAGAAAAGCATTTTGGCGACGCGCGCGATAATAAAGTTGCGCGGCTGCCATATGCGCTTTATAAAAAAAATAATGTAAGAAAAAACAAAATGTAACAAGCAACGCTAGGTGGGATGCAGATTATACCAAAAAAAAAAACGCACATTCACACGATAATAAAAAAGCCTACCTCTCCTTCTCCTTATTAGTGTTGAAGCTGCCACGATGTTAAACGGCCATTACACGAATGGTAAAAAAAAAGTGCTTACCCAGTAATTAAAGGACACCGTGTAACGCCGCAAGCAAAAAATCCAGTCCGGATGGGCCGTCCCAGAAGGAGACAGGGCGGTAACAAGGAGGGACTAAGAAGCCTCATTTACAATCAAAAGCCAGCGTTTAGAAAGAACGATGACGCAAGCCAATAAGAATGATGGGCGGGGCTTAAACTCCACTTCTGAAATCTCCTCGATTACAAGATGCCTCGCAGAGCGAGCAGCGCATGCGCGCTGAAACGCTAGGCGAGACCTAAAAACGTATTAGAAATAATTTGCGAGGATGGCCCGGGAAATTCGACTGCCCAGTGGCCTCCACAGGGTTTAATCCAACACTGTTTTTTTTGTGTTTTTTTTTTAGTCCTCATTTCACCAAAGCGTCTGCAGAAAAAAGCAAAAGGCTACCTTCCAATCTGGGCACCCCGGCCTTCTGCTACTACATTGGCTTCAAGCCTAACCAGGCCAGCTTCTTTGTATAAAGCATGTTGTAATCATTGGACCAAGGGGCATTGGACTAACCGCATTTCATTACCCCATGATAGTAACGATGCCCAAATGCTAGAATTGTTGTCAATCAAATAATCTTGGTCCAATCGAGCCATACCAAATGCAGCACTCAACCAGTTCTCATATAAGGGAGGCCTAGAATCTTTCCAAAGTTTACAGATCTCCCTCCGGGCACTAAGAATCAGGTAAAGTAACAGGCCTTTTTGCGTTGCCGACAGCGAATTTGTCAGATCATTATCTATACCAAATATGACTAGTGGGAGATTCAGATTCAACTTAACTTTAAAAATTGCTCCAAGAGCACACTCCACATTCTTCCAAAATCCTCTTAAGATAACACATTCAAAAAATATGTGAATATCATCCGTCACAGTAAAGTCACATCTTGGGCACTTCGAGGAGGAAAGAGGGGCAAATCTTGCTATTTTCATGGGGGTATAATATAGTCTGTTAATGACATAGAAATGATTCTTTTTAAGGGATGCTGGCTTAACATATTTATATAGTATTTGAAGAGAAAGACCATACAAGTCAACAGCTATACCATCCAAGACTGATAAATTCCAGACAGAATAATGTGGAGGGAGGTCTGCAACATCGGCATCCAATAAGTTCTTATACCAGTACCCGACCTCCTTCTTTATGGATTTTGGGTTTTGAAGACGAAGCTCAATTTCCCAATTTCCACCTGTATGTTCTTTCTCAGCTGTATACCAGGAGGACAGTTGTAAATATTTAAATTTTGAAAAGGAGCTTCCTATTTTTGATCTTAAAACCTCCCATGGGTGAACTCCGTCTAATGAAATGAGATCGGACCAGATCACAATGCCAGACTTTTTAATAGGCAACGCAAGGCTATCTTCCAACCATATAGGTAGCCCAGGAGAATCCCATATAGGAGCAAAATCAGAATAATAACCAATCCCCAATTTCCTTCTAACCCCATACCAAACTTTAAGAGCTGTTCTTAAAACTTTTAAACGAACCTTTTTAAAAAACCTTGGAGCCCCAAACTTATATAGAAAGCCCAGTCCTCCCCCTTCTAACGTGGCCATCTCACTCAGAATCTTCCCCCAATTAGTTTCGGGGGTAGTAGTAAGCAGTGACCGTATATTTTTAAACTGAAAAGCAAAAGAATACCAAAGCAAATCCGGGAGAGCTAAACCTCCCTTCAGTAGCTTGCGTCTTAACTTCTTCCAGGATAGCCTGGCACTCTTATTAGACCAAATAAAGCTTCCTATTTTGCCTTGGATTCTACTCATAGCTTTACTGGGAAAATCAAGGGGGATAGTGCTAAACAAATATGTTAATTTTGGCAGAACAACCATCTTTACAAGATTGACCCGGCCATAGATAGTCAAAGGTAGATTCTGCCATTTTGCAAAAAGGTGGTCAATTTCTTTAGATACCTTCTTCAGATTAATCTGAGGTATATCATCCAGGTCTTTAACTATGATTATCCCTAGGTATCTAAATTCCTTGCTCATCTTACCGACCCAGTTGTTGATGTTCCAGCACATTATCTCCGTCTTAGAAGGATTAACAAGATACCCTGAATACAGGCCATTTTCCTCCAAAAGGGCTTCAACCCTTGGAAATACCTCAACTGGGTTGTTAGTGTATATCAGCAAGTCGTCCGCATAAAGAGCTAACTTACTGCTATAGTGATGGACTTGAAAAGGAGTGATTAAATCATCCAATCTTAAGGCTTGAGCGAGAGGCTCGATGTAGATATCAAACAATAAGGGCGAGATGGGACAGCCCTGCCTTGTTCCCCTTGTTATATTAAAGCTTGATGTCAGCAAACCATTTAGCAGGATAACTGCGGAGGCACCCTCATAGCATCTAATCAGGGTCTGTATAAAGGTTGAGCCAAATCCCATTATCTTAAGGGTTTCCCAAAGATAAACCCAACAGACCCGGTCGAATGCCTTAGCTGCGTCATATGCTGCCACTGCCAAGGGCTCCGACAGGGCCACCGCTAGATCTATACTGCCTATCAATTGCAACGTTTGCTCCTGAATAAACCTCCCTGGGATAAAGCCCTTTTGATCCACATTAATCAATTGCGGAGCTAACTTGACCAATCTCCCCGCTAAAATACTCATAAAGATCTTATAATCAGCATTAAGCAGGGAGATTGGTCTATATGAATCGGCTTTAAGGGGATCTTTCCCTGGCTTCAAAATAAGCACAATCGTAGCTCCCTTCCAGGAGCTAGGGACTCTACCTTCCGAACTATGACGTAATTGAATAATTCACACAGTCTAGGAGCTAGCTCGTCCTAAAGGACTTTATAAATCTCCCCAGGGAGAGCATCAGTCCCTGCAGCCTTGTTGCTCTTAATCTTGTTTATATAAAGTTTTATCTCGCTTTCAGAGATGGGAGCGTCCAGAGCAATTCGGCTGTCCTCAGATAGTACCGATAATGCCTTACCTTGAAGCCAGTTTTGAATACTCCCGGGGCTAGGTGTTATCTCTTCTTTATATAGATCAGAGAACAGGGCTAGGAGGCACTTTTGCATATCCTCCTGTTTACAAGAGGTTGCCCCACTCTCATCAATAACCAATTCACTTATATTGTTTTTAACACGATCCCCCCTCGCCTTCCAAGCCAAAAGGGCACCCGCCTTTTCACCATACTCATAGTTTTGCATATTACAGGCTGACCACTGAGCCTTTACCTTTTGATCCAACCTCCCCCTATATTCCTGACGCAAACATTCAAGATCGTTAAGTATTTGCGTCAGATTTGTCTGAGAACAACTCATTCTTTCTCCTTCCAACCTGGAAATCTCCCTTTCCAGATTCCGGAATTCTAAAGCCTCTTCCCTGTTCTTAGAACATATCAGGCTATGAGACTGTCCACGCAGATGCGCTTTGAATGCATCCCAAACAAAATCTAAAGATGTCGAACCTATATTAACTGCAAAATATTCCTTTGTGGAGGCTTTAAGAGCACTGATTATTTCGACGTTAGACAACATTGCCCTTTTAAATGTCCATCTAGGATTTAGACTTTGCTTTTTTCCTGAATATAAAAAAGAAATGGGGGCATGATCCGAAAGAATACTTGGAAGAATAGAAATATCTAACAAATTCTCTAGACCTAGCCTATCAGTGAGGATATAGTCAATTCTAGAAGAATGACCACATTTCTTACTAAAGAAGGTAAAACCTGATATTGCACCTTTTTTTGCCCTCCATGCGTCAACGAGCCCAAGATCGTGAATCATATCGATCATTGCCCGGCGGATACGAGGGGCACCTACATAGTAACTATGATTGGATCTATCCCGTAGAGGATTAAGAAGGACATTAAAATCACCACCAATTATCATTGGAGTTGTAGTTCCTATCAATTTGGCCTGTATTTTATAAATGTAGGCTGGATCATCAACATTAGGGCCATAGAATGAAGCTACGGTCAACTCAATCCCCCCAATTTCCAGCTGAGCTATTATCCATCTCCCGGATTGATCCGACAGAACCAATTTAATGATGCCTCTAGCACCTGATCTAATTAAGATCGCCACCCCCTTATTATGAACTGTCTGTTCAGATGAGCAGAAATACTCAACCCATTGATATTTACCAAACAAAGCCCTAGATTCCAGATGATTGTTCGAGGAATTTCATAACTAATCTTTGTCTGCGTAGACATCTAAGCCCATTGATATTCCACGAGATGAATTTAATTTTTGAACTCATTAGGACTTACAACATCTGACTACAGACAGGGCTTTATTCAGACGTTCTGAAAATGGCTTAGAACTTAAGACGCAGTTGAGATTGAGGATATTTTTTATATTTTTTCCCGCTGCAACCCCACCCGTGCTCCCCCAACCTCCCACTTCCCCTCCCCCCCTTGTAACCCCAATAATCCCTCACTACCCTGGGGAACCCCCCCTCCTCCTCTGGGCATAGCCCTATGGCGAGGACCCCTGGACGTGATAATTCCAAAACAATTTGATCTAATACTAAACCAGTCTCACCGAGAAAGCACAGCGATATGAACCATACAGAAAGAAAAATCAAATGAGTACTCTCACCCCATTCCAATTATACCCCACTCCCATTCCTTATTTTATCTATTAAGGCATCTACTTCCTCAATTTGACGAAGATTATGCATGTGATTATTCCACATAATCCGGAGGGATGCAGGAAACCTCAATTGTGTCTTGGCCCCCAAGGAATTTAAAATTGCCATTCTTTTACCTAACTCCCACTGTTTTGTTGCTGTAATATGAGAGACATCCGATCTGATAGAGAAGGAAAATGAACTAGAAAAGGAGTCACTCTTGACCTGACCTGCTTTCAAAGCCAACGATAAGATTTTCTCCTTTACGGAATATGTGAGGAAGTTTACTAAAATTTTCCTTGGCTTTTGTTTTTCTAAGTTCCTCCTATATGGATCTCGATGTACTCGCTGAATATCTGAGACCAAGTCCAGTTCCGGTGAGTCTTTAAGAATTGTTGCCTTTAGGAGCGAAATCAAAAAGTTTTAATGTCTCCCCCTCCAAATCTTCCGGGACATTTAATATTTTCAGATTGTTTTTTCTTGAGTGGTTTTCAAGACGCTCTATATCATCTTTCAGATCCCTATTTTGGTGGACTAACTTATCCATCTCAACTGAAGAAGAATGTAAAGCTTCCTTGATTATAGGAATCTCAGACTCGAGAGCATCCGTTCTCTGGGAAACCTCTTCAATTTCTTGTGCCAAAACCTCACATGAGGCCTGTATTGCAGCTTGGTTAGACTCTGAAATTGAAAACCTTCTCCCGATGTCTTCCTTTAGACTTAATAAAATATCAGCTAGTGATCCGGACGACGCTACGTTGGGGGTAGGTCTATGGTTGAGTCGAGTGGTCTGGCTGACAAGGTGACCGATGATGGTTCGTGAGCAGCCCCCTTCTCCGCTACTGGTAAAATACCTGAAACGGTTTCCTGGCCATCCAAAACCGAAAATCTATTCGAAACATCCAAAGAGGAATGGATAGCCACCTGTTGTCCCATCGATGTGTCTACTCCACTCGTCCCCCCAAGGGAAGACACAACAGAGGGCTGAGAATCCACCTTAAGTAGAGGGGGGCGCACCTGGATACCAGTGAAAGCCATAGTGGTTTTTTTGTTCTGCCCCTTATCCGGTGTAGTTGATACCACCTTATAATATGTCTTGAGAGATGGAGTTATTCTGAGTTTAGAGGACAAGACTTTCTTAACTTTCCCTTTCCCCCTACCACACAGTGGGGGGATACTCTCCGTGGTAGCTCTCACTTTGCCCTGTCTCGCAGTGGCCCTAATTTCTATAACCGGAGGAGAAACAGAAATGGGTTCAACAGGGTCTAAAACAAGATTAGGGGCCCTATTTCGCAAGGTGTAGCGACAAATAGCTGGCTTAGCAGTTTGATTCGTAGTGGTAGAGGTACTGGAGAGAAGTCTACGGGGGGCGCTACGGGGGGCACTATTCCCACCGTTCTCCATGCAATACCGGGAGCCCACCCGCAAAGAAACAGTCTCAACCGCCCCTTCTGCACAACTCTGTGCTACAGAAACCTTGCTGTGAGAACTTAGGGGCGAACTAACCAGCAGGTGAGTCCTCGTGGAAAAGTTCAAAAAAACACCTTCATCCTTGGATTCGCTTAAGCTAATAGTACCAGCGCTGACTGTCCCTTCTACAGGCTTCCGTACCACATTAGCCTTACTATATCCCCTAGAGGCAGTCCAGACATCTGATAAATCCGGTAAATCCTTTAAGGGGAATTCCAAAGCCTTACCTCCACCTTCACCTTCGCCCGAACCAACACCACACTGGAAGGGGAAGAGCGAGCAAACTCCCACCACACGCTCGCTCTCCAAACCGCTCCCTCGGGTCAGCTCACCAAAGCTCCCCGAAGCATGCCCGAATGTGCTGACTCTACCATGGAAGACCCGGAATTGCAAGCCGGGAGTCCGCCGCCTCCACTCTCGCGCCGCACCGATGAACCGCAACAACGAGGGCTCCAAAGACGCCACGCCTTGATCTCCGGACACCATCCGGCAGGGAGAACACGCCACCCAAAAGAAGAAAAAAAGAACGTGAGTACTTCTTTATGTTTCTTAATATTCAAGCTATAAACCAAGACCACAGGGGGATCGAGCACTAATTATTGACTAGAATCTCATATTATGATGCCCGCTGTGCTCGCTGTGCTACCCGGGGAGACCGGACAATACACGCCAGGGGAGCTCGACCGCGACCGTTAGCTTCCGGCCGCCATGTTCCCCAATCTCCTTAATCCAGCACTGTTTGCAAAGTTGATAAAATATATTCGAACACTCCACTCTCTTTCCGGCAAGAAATCTTAATACATGAAATGCTACCTGCTGATATTTGATGCCGAGCAGGTCCCATGTTTGGATTCTTGAAAGGACAAGAAATCCTTTTTCCTTTCCAAGGTTGAAGAACAGGGAGCAGTAACACATGGTGTTTACAGAGCTTACAAGTGGCGAAATTGCGGCATTAAGTGTCGTATATACCATTATTATTATTATCGTTATTATTATTATTATTAATAATAATAATAATAATATTGATAATGCTGATAATAATAATAAAAACTGTAATAATAATGATAGTGTTAACAATTATAACTGTAATGACAATCATAAGAATTATAATAGAATAGAATATTAGCAATACTAGTAATTGATTAGAATATAATAATAATAATAGTTGAATATAATAGTAATAATAATAATTATAAATTATCAGAATTTGATAATAATAATACTATTCAAACAACGTCCAGCCTCAGAAGAGGCTTCTTGTATAACACACAGTGAATAGATCTGGAAAAGCATGTTGAAGAATAGGTTTTGGTTATTGCTGCAGAGCAAATTCATACACAGTGAAAACATTCACAGTCCGTTGCTCTTGGAAATTGATGCGGTTTGCAGGGAAATGGCCCCTGTGTTTACTGTGTGCTGCGGTGTTTAGTCGCTGACACATTGGGTGTCAATGGGAGATTTACTTGACTCCTTTGAGCACTTTATTTTAAGATATTACAGTGCTGTTAACTTACCCAGCTGGTTCCACAACACTTTGGAATAATTACTACCACACTTTCACCATTGCCCAGGGGATACCTGCAGCTGGAGCTGCAGCCATTACATATCTGAAGAGTTATTGCTGAGATTTACTCCGCCAGCCCAAACATTAGCATTTTCTCCACGCGGTTGTGACCATGCGCGGGTCACTGGGGAGAGAAGAGCGCACCTATATTTAATGTCCCTTTCAATCACTGTTATAACAATGACTTCTTAGCATTTTACTTAACAGAGTAATATTTAAATTCAGCTGTTAACCATCTCTTTAATACATCACAGGATTTGTCTTGTCAGTTCTCAACTTCCCCTAGAAATCTGACTTTTTGTTTTAGGTGCCCTGATCACTCTTTTTTTTATAAAATCTTTACTATTCTTGCAATTTTCTATTAACTCTGGGACACACATACATTTTGCCTTATATAAGAAGCCTTAAGTCACGGTATAGCTCATTTTACTGTGGGGTTTAACAGTTCACGCTATATTTTAACATGGTGCATATAGGGGTGTAACTTAGGCCGCTGCAGTGCATGGGGCCCCCAACCCTTGGAGTGCCCCCCATCCAACCCAAAGTCTACGAATATCTGTCAGTTATCAAGGCCCGCTTCCTCGTGCTGCAGACCAACAGGTTGACAGTCCTTGGCTGTTGTGGTTGAGAAGATTAGGAGCAAATCATCACATAAGTATTAAATACAACTTTTATTTAGGTTCAGTCAATAATGAGAGTTACTGAAGATTTTTTAATGTTTTATTATTTCAAACTTTAGTAAATTTTCTATAGTCAAATTCATACGTTTTATTCGAATTAGTTTCAAATAATCAATCTTGATAGAACTGATAGAGAAATAATGGTTAATTCAATCAAATATAATGCATTTAAGCATGTGCCATAAAGGAAGAAATTTCCTATTCTAAGAATGGGATGGGAAAGTGTCAGTCAGAACCCATAAAGAGATCAAGTTTGGAAGCCAGTGAGATCAAGCATAAAGCTCAAAATATATCAAAAGGTCATCAATCAATGAAAGCCAAACCTCCCGTAAAGAGACGTTCTTGAAACTAAATAGAGTCTCAAAGCAAAGGAAATAAAGCAAAGGAAATGTGCAGTAGCAGTAGCAATTGCAATCAATAGGATGGCAGGAGAGTTGCAAAATTGCGCGGAAATCATGAAAAAGAGCGTGTGTGTCTAATCTAGGAACATGCACTATTATAAACAGTCAAAACTCAATGTTGCAGTTAATTTTGCATCATCTTTTCCTCTTGTCCAATCATCTTTCTGGTTCGTCTTCTCACAAGGAACACTATAGTGTTCAGACAGTAACCATGGAGTATGCAACTTTGTTTGTTCGAATCCAATTACACGAGGCTTCATTATTCTAGACATCTTTTCCCACAAACAGGGCTACATTTCTATTCTTCTAATGAAGCAAAGAGATGTTAACTAACAATGAGCTATGTAAAAAACGAAACATCTGCAGTAATGAAAGAATATTTTCTTCAAGATTTTGTCCTTGGGAAATAAGGCAATTATGTTAAAAGAAAGCAAATTCAATTATGTGCTACATTCTATGTGGGTATTTGTCATAATTCTACTACATATTAAATTCTAAACAGGCATTTTAAACTCTTGGTATAAGAAAAAACATTGTGCAGACCTATGTGAAACATTTATTTAATAAAACATAATAATGGAAAGGTCAGGAATTAGACATTCACTTGCCTGCATCAGCACATTTTAGTCAAACCACTTTCTAAGCAATGCTGCTTTAAACTGCTTTAAACAGTTTTGAAGCCTAGTATGTGTAAGTATGGCTATTTGCTACCTTTGCACTTTTAAAATATGCATTGTGTTCATTTTAAATCTGCACGTTATTATTACACATATATTTTACCTATTATTTTGTGTTTTGCTAAAAAAAAGTCTCCTCATATGCGTGGGAATGTGAGAGACCAAAAAAGCAGAGAGGATGAACTCCGATATGTTGCAATTCATTGAGGCAAGATTCATGGAGTAGAGGGCGATGTTAAACCTGAAATACATTGGTCAGGTAAGTAGGTGGGCGGGGAGTCCTGCATCACCCACTGGGGAGGTGATTTAAATGAAACAGCATATGTATTACTAGGAAGAAGTACTTTGCTAAAACTAAATGTGTAATGCATATGAGACCAAGAGCCATATGTACAAGGACTGGCGAAAACTATCGCTAACGTTAGTTAGCGGCAGTTTTCTTACCGCCGCGTACCGCTGAAAACTATCACCATGTTAGCGACGTTTGTACAAGCCATTGCTACATGGCGATAGCTTCAGATATCGGCGGCGAAAACTGTCGCTAAAATTAACGTGATGGCGATAGGAATTCCAGCATTAGCGGGCGCAAACCAACGAAAGGCCCATTAGCGGCAAAAAAACGCACGCTAGTCAGCCCAACGTGAGTTTTTTTGCCTCTAATGTAAAAAATAGCCTATCAGTTGACCTCCAAAAAAAAATAGGCAAAAAACCCAATGAAATGCAGAATGGAGCAGCCAGGGCCAAGTGCAGCACACATCAACAACCCCCTCAAGCCACCCAATATCCAGGATGACCAGGATGAGAGCCTGGATGCCTCGCAGGACCTCCCCCTGGAGCCTGGATGCCTTGCTGGACCTGCGTCTGGAGCCTGGATGCCTCGCTGGACCTGCGTCTGGAGCCTGGATGCCACGCTGGACCTGCGTCTGGAGCCTGAAGGCCTCGCTGGACCAGAGTCTGGAGCCCGGATGCCTCGGTGAACCTGCGTCTGGAGCCTGGATGCCTCGCTGGACCTGCGTCTGAAGCCTGGATGCCTCGCTGGACCTGCGTCTGGAGCCTGGAGTGGGATGTGGAGGTGCTGTAGAGTCGATGAGCCGTGGTGGTAGACATTGAGGCGCAGCGATCGCCAGTACCTGGTGGGGAAGTCTGGCAGGTCGCATGGAGATATGTTGCTGACCTGTGTGAGAAGACCACCTTGAGCCCCTTGGAGCTGTGAATGGTAGAGGAGCTCCTGCGCACCAACGTAGGGAGGTCTGCATCGCATACTATGATCCACAACTACACCGGAGTGCACGGAGGGGATTACCAAAGGTGGGCGGCGCCTCTCTGCATCACAGGCCGGATGATGTTGCGCTGGCCGGATGCTGTGGAGGGTGAGGCCCGTGAGCTGCGCCGAACTTGTGTGGCTGGAGTGCTGCAATTTCACGCATAAGGGGGCCATGTGGCATCACCTGCATCGGGAGGTTCACCAGCGGACTTTGCGGCGACTGCTTTACCCAGGCTTCTGAAATCCTGCCTGGCTGAGGCTCCTGCTGGCTGAGTCACAGATTTGGAGAGAGTGCAGCGGATTGCACTACGGTGTCAATGTCCAGGTAAGGAGAAGTTGGGACGCGTAGCGGAGGAGGCCCGGGGGTCGAGTCGCCCAGGCCTAGCACCTGTAGATGACGCACCCCCAGTGGCGGCTCATCCGCTATGGCGGAAGAGCGTTGCACCACTGCTTTCAAGCAGTGCAAGAAGAGGAAAAATCATCACATGATGATACCTTCCTGATGTAATCGTGCCATGTTTCCTTTGCGGGAGGGAGGGTGGGTAGGGCTGCACCACTCACGGAGCTGTGTGGGGGCGGAGTGGCATGCCCACTCAAGTGCGCAGTGACTGTTTGGTCGTCCCACTCAGGCTGCCCAAAGCTGCATGGAGAACATGCCCACCCCTCCAGCCCCTGGCCGAACGCCTTGTCCCGGCGCCAATGACCAATCCCAATGCCGCATGGCAGCGTTGTCATTGGCTTAGGGGAGGGAGCCTGGCTGCCTACTCCCTGTTCCTGGTAGCAGACTCAGGAGAGCAGGAGCAACCAAGACATGGGACCCGGCCTCGAGGTAAGATTTCTCTCATTTAAATATTTACAACACCCGCTCACACACACACCCCTGCGTCCACGCCCCATCCAGTGTTCTTTCCGGCGTTTCCCACCTCTCAGCTCTCCAGTCCCCCCGCAGCACTTCTCAATGGCGGCTGCTGTGCGGTCATGCGCAGCGGGCGTACCACTGGTGTGCCAAACGTATATATGAAGTTACGACGCATACCATTACATCGCATTCCATTACAATGCATACTAATACTAGGCGTATTGCAACAGTAGGGAAGGTCTTGGATAGCGGAGATGTAAAAATTACTATTCCCACTTCAGTGAGTGCAACCCTAAAACTAACCCTTGCACCCCAAAGCAAACCCTGGACCCTAAAACTCATCTTTGAGCCCCCAAAACACACCCTAAAAATCATATTTGACCCAAATGCACACCCCAATTTTCATAATTGACCCAAATGCACACCCCAATTTTCATAATTGACCCAAAACACCCCCCAAATTTCATAATTGACCCCAAAACACACCCCAAATTTCAAATGTTACCCCATAATACACCCCAAATTTCATCAAATGTTCGAAAACTGAATTACTTCTCTAGGAAATGTCCCAGTGTGGTGTCTAAGCATATCACACGGAGTGGAGGGGGTAGCTTGGAAGGAGGTCTGGGAAGTGGCGTGCGGGGTGATCTCAGAAGTGATTTAAGTGTTTTGCCTGTTGACTTACCTGTAAATCAAACAAACTGCATTCAGCTTGTGTTTCACTCCATATATCTTGGTAGGTGTTATCATACTTACCTGTACCGGGCCTGGCTTGGTTCTAGAAAATAAAATATAACTAAATAATATGTTTGAGGCATGTGAGCTGTAGATCACATGCTTTGCATACTACTGCCATCTAGTGTTGGGTCCGGATGTTTGCAAGTTGTTTTTCTTCGAAGAAGTCTTTCCAGTCACGAGGTAAGGTGACACCTCCTTTCGGTGATAGTGTGCATGGGCATTGACTCCATTGTTAGATTGTTAGGTCTCGCCTAGGCAGCGCGCATGCGCTGCTCTAGGAGATGACCTTTAGGAATCGGTCTGCTCCTTTTTCAAGCACACTCGTGCTTGTGGTGACATCCACCTTGCGGGAGCGCGCAGCGGCGCGCCGACCATCTGTTTGTAATTAGCATGGCCGCGCGCCGCTGCTCCTGCTCCCGCTAGGGTAAACTAGCACAAGCACGAGTGTTCCACATTGCGCGCTCTCACCAATTTTCTTTTTCTGCTCCTCCCATCCACGGATCCCATGTTGCTTTCGCCCATCTGCGATGGTAAAGTGCCTTTATTTACATCGCTGGCGCTTTCAGATAAGTTTGCTTGTTTCTACTTCATGCATTCGGTTCTGCTGCATGTGCTTGTTTATTCTGCGTGTGCTTGTTTATATTGTACGTATCAGTTTCTGCTGTATGTACTTGATTTTACTGTGTCTTTTTCTGCTGTGTGTCTGGTCCGCTATTTGTGTCTGTTTTTGCTGTGTGTGTCTCTTTCTGTTGCTGATCACTAGCCTGGCTGTTTTGCTGCCTCTCGTCCACCCTGCTCTCGTTTACCTGCTGTTCCTAATGATGTCAAATGTTGTATATATGACATCAGTGCTAACATGTATGTTTACATGCTGCCACAGTCCAGAGGTGCTTGACTGTGTTTTTAAATATGCATTGTGCAGCGCTCTGAAACCCGGCAAGGTGGACTAAGCACTGTGTAAGACAATCAGCTATTTTTAAAAGTAACGAGCATTTCTTGTTTCAACGTACATCTATAACAACGCGTTAATGTGTTGTAGGTGTGATGACGTTCGCCACGAGCACCAAGCACGGTTTCACCCGCTCACAATACTTTGGAAGCACATATCGGTGTGTGGGTTGCATCACGAGTTGTTGTCGGTTGTGTTTTACAACAGGTGAAATATATACCTCCTATCACCTCTAGAAGAGTAACTAATCACAGGCTGATGTTCGCCACGGAGTCTCTTTTCGAGGGGTTTTGAGCACGTCATAGAATCACCCATGGATCTATATATTAACCTTAGACTTCCGCCTCACGTTATGCTTTCATTTCCGTCATTTTCTTTACTTCATAGGATAATACTGTATTATGATTGGTTAGAAAGTGGCAGTGTATCAACAATACTATTAAACTCTGTTCACAAATCGCAGCGCTGTGCTCCACACTGAGCGGTTCACTCACATTTGGGCGATGTAAACCTTTTAGTCTTAAGTCATTGATCCCATAATGTTCAATCAGCAGGGGTGCGAAATCGCTTTATTTTATTCTTATGAATGTTCTCGGAATTTCATTAGATTTTGCGAAAGTAAGATTCATAGCAGCATGGAGATGTCAGTTTCTTCAGCATCCAAAGGTTATCACTGCTCCCAGCTGCCTCTCACTGGTGAGGGCACCCTGTCAGTTTGTCTTGGCATTAGTAGACATCTTGTGTCCCTCGGTGACCTGTCTCTAGTGTCACTTGTCTGAACTTCCTAGCGCTGCAGGAAAAATAGTGCACCCCCGCTTACCTGGGAGCTAGTTACTGCCTGCAGTGCCTGCTCCTCCTGTGCCTGCCCCCTTTAGGTTTCTTGAGCTGCACCATATCCTGTTTATTAATATCGTACTAATGACCAGACTTACATACTTAAACAAGCATTTGCAATGCAATAGGTCTCGCATTTACGCGAGTTTGAGCTATTGGCGTTGTAAATGACAATTACTTTTATTTATGTTTTTGTTTTTAAAACGTAAATAAAAGGCCTTTTTTCTACTGTGAGAGAGTTATCAGCACTTCGGGTTTATATAGCGTGACATCGTGAAGACTATATTGGTTGCCTTTGCTCACAGGTCTCATCACATATTTCGGTTAGTGTCTGCTGTGAACTTAGATTCACAAGCTAAATATGCTGGACCTATTGACTCTGAATGATTAAATGAGAACTGCCTCCAAAACAAAACAAGCATTGGCATAGCCAATAGGTCTCGCATTTGGGACCTTATAAGTATTTAGTTATGCAGCACAATATCCTCGGTGCAAGAACATCAACTGTTGCATGGCTAAACACTTATAAGGTCCCAAAGGCGAGACCTATTGGCTATGCCAATGCTTGTTTTTTTCTGCCATCGCGTTCGGACGTGTATTGCTGCGCTCTGTTTCAGAATCGGTCCTCGGGTTCCCCTCGGTGCGCAATACTCTACCCTTGACGGTATTGTTTTCGAACGAGTTTCCTTTTCTCCGCGGTTTGACTCGACCATCAAGAAATCTCCATTTCGATTGGAATTTCGCGGGCGGCCTTCCGGCCTATCTGCGTCGGTCCGGCTCCTTGTCGATTGACCGGACTCTGTTCAAATTCTGCCCCCTGTGCCATGCGAAGTATCCGCGTATGGACCTACATCAGGCGTGTAACTTGTGCTTGTCCCCAGAGCACAAAGAACAAGACTGCAACGCGTGCCTATCCTTCAGATCGAAGAAAACTGATCGTCTGGCTCGACGTCGAGAGATGCAGCGGCAGCAGTTAGACGACACACCGGATCTCTTCGGTGAAGACTCCGAGCAAGAGGAGGTCTCAGCGGCCGAAGAACAGGCTTCAGCAGCGTCTGACTCCAAATCAGAGTTGCAGATTGTCCTCAGACGACAATGTGCCGCAGGGTCAAGGGGACGTGCGTACAGAAGACCCCTTCACCCTGCCGACCACCCCTTCCCCCCCCCGGCCCCTCCAACCACCACCAACCGCCCCTAAAAAATCTAAGGCTTCGGCACCACCTCTGCCTTCAGGCCAAGGTCGGCACCGTGAAGAGGTTTCTAGCACTCTAGCACCAAACACACTGACAAGCCTTCCGGCTCGGGACCAAGTTGGCCAAAACCCACTTCCGAGCCGAAACCTTTGGGCTCTAAGCACAAGATGGGCTCGGAGCCGAAACCTTCGACACCGAAACCAAAGAAACATTCCTATGACCCGAAATCTTCAGCGCCGAAAGGACATTCCAGCTCGGCATCGAAAGCTTTTGGTGCCGAAAACTAAAGAGCTGCCCGTACCGCAATCGGATCCAAACATAGACGTTGTACCACCTAAGTCGGATCCGAAACAGTAAAAACTCTATATCAATCCTGACACAGGGCATTTTCACGCTAAACCGCCATCCAAACACAAGCTTCCTGATGACGGCAGCTCTTATAAGATTCCTTTGAAAAGGAAAGATGTGGGTACTAGTCCTTTCTACACACTACCATCTCCTCCTCCTCCCTCTCCACCACAGCTTGATCCTTTACGCATCACACCTCGTCAGTCTCCTCTACCTCACCCTGATGCAGGTGATACTGATGATGATGACACGCAGTTACCAATAGATCCTTGGACGGATTATAAATTGATCCTCCACAGAATACAGACCCAGATCTTTACCCTGCCAGACCATCTCCACCTGATGACAATCTGGCAAATTGTCCCTATATATCTTTGAAAATTTGTAGTTGAAAGTTGATTTTGGAGATCAATCTCTTATGAGAAGCCAGAATCATCACTGATTCTAACCATTCTTCCTGCGTGGCTGGTGTCCTCGTTGTCTATCACCTGAGCCATTTTTAGTTTAATGCACATTACAGGAAAATATGACTCTAATTGGTGCACACAAAAGATACTCCTGACTTTAAATTAAGGTACCCTGAACCGATAGTTCTGATGGAAACACATTCCTGAAGATTCTTCACCCTATACACTCCTTTCAGGCTCTTCCCAAAACCTTTTCCCCCCAGCAATGACTCTCCAGTGCCGACAGGTGGTACCATGCAGCTCCATCCATGACTACAGTCCCAGACGTGTCGTCACCAGAGCATATTGGGTGCCAGCTGGCGTCAGTTCTTGTTTTTCCTCCATCTCATCAATGCGGTTCAGATCTCTTTTATGATGTCCCACCGACAAACTCCACAGCTTTCCACTGCGGCTGGATCAAATTTCTCCACAAAAGGCCTCAGGCTTTAACCCTTTGCAGACTGCACCACTAACAGATTTTCCCTTTCGGGCCCTCATGACAACTGTGTGGTGTATAGTGTTGGGACATAACACCGTGGCTCCTGGTTCTTGGATGTCCAGGCACCACATGGCATCCAGGAGCGGGAGTGAAAATTATTTTTGACTAAGATCTGTAACACAAGGGGGCTCCCACGTGAAATCCCTCTAAGTCACCTTCCGGGGTACGTTCTAAGATTTCCTACAAAATTACCATGGGAAGGTCCTCCTCGATTGAGCAGTCCCTTTTCTTGGACTGTTCAGAATCTTGGCACACAAAACTCTTCCTCAATGTCCCCATAATGGCTTCATGGGAGAAACCCTTATTAGACCCGCAGTTCCAGGCAGACCACCAAAGGCAAAACCTCGATCCTGGTGACCTGCACTTTATGTCCACCTACCCATCACCCTAGAATGTGGTGGTTCAACGTTGTCTTTAAACCAGAACTCCAGTGCTTTTCCAGTTGCTCCTCTAGACAGGTAGTCCAAGAAGCTTGCCGTTGTGGGTCACAATGTTTTTACCTCAGAGTGGCTCTCACTCAGCTAATGCCACCTGCCTTTTAGGCTGATTCTTCCATGTCTGATAGGAACAGGTGAAACCCAAGACTGTCTAAAGGTTTGCAGGTCTCCTGTTTGAACTGATGGCAGGCCCACACATCTTTACAAAAGTGCTGGTGATCTTGGCAGCTTCTCACCAAAGGTCGGGAGTTTATGTATTCCCATACTTGGCACAACTGGCTGGTAAATGCAGAGTTCTTGATGCTGATCTACAAACTTCTCCAGTGAACAATGGCTCTTATCCATGACCTGGGCTTTACCATCAACATTCTAAAGTCTCACCTCATTCCCACCCCACTGTGCAGGGCCAATAGCTATATACAGTGGGGGTTGGCCGTCCGCAGAGGGTTAGGGCAGGGCTTCGCTATTGGCCAGGCCTTACGGCCAACCCCTGCTGCACATGGCGAAGACCCTGTGCAGTGGGGATTGGTCACCTGCACAGATCAGATGCAGGGTCCTGACTGAAGGCCAAGCCCTAGACTGGAATATCATTTTTTTTAAACAGACGCCCACTGAAGTACACTTGTGGTTATTTTGCTTATAGGAACCTAACATATGTAAAAAAAAAAAAAAACTCTGAAATTCATTTAAAATTCAAGTCTATTTATGGTTACATAACAAAACCAAAACAATTAACATTTGCAAGTTATGGTTAGGTAAACTAACCACAACTCTAGCCCAGTCATGCACTGTTTATGACCTCATCTATGACATCACTCATGACCTGTTAAATGACATCATTGATGATTCTAGGTAAGCGTTGACATAGGCAGGGCCTGTTTGTTATATGGACCGTAAGCCCATAGTGCCCCAATGCGTGAACAGCATTTTAGACTTTTTCTTCATCATTGGGTTCAGAGGTGTGCCAAAAAGAGCTCCAGAGGAAGTTGCCGAAAGTTTGTCATGAGACCTCAAAGAAACACCGAAGCAGTTGAGGGAACATCTGATATCAATGTTGGATCGAATTTTCGGGGGATTTGTCGTGGGATACTTCAGCGTAGCTGGAGATTAAAAGTTGATGAAGGTAGGGTCCCTGTGGTTTCTTAACACCATTTTGTATTATGAGCATGATCTTTAAATTCTGCCCAAGCTTCCATCGTAAGTGTGTCCTTAATGCAGCTGCACAAACACAAGACCTCAATGCCAAAAAAGCACACAGTTGAAGGAGCTAGAGACACTTCCCATCCTACCGGGTCAAAATTAAAAGCCACCTGTAAGGCTTTACCAAAAGACATCAGCTCAACTACTGAGTCCGATTGATCTCAAAAGCGTAAGGTGGGCCAGGCACCCTCGAAAGAAATGTCTCATGAGGAGGAAAAGGCCTGTGACGTTGTTGAGAGGAACAACATGGCACTGGAGGCAATAAAATAAAGCAGCTCATAAAATGAAAAGGACTTTCGTTGAGACTGACACCATACAAGGCTCCTAAACCCTTTGAGGTCAAGACACCAAGACAAGAGTTGTCTAAACAGTCAAACACCATATGAGGTTAAACAAGACATCGAGATGGGGTAGGAAGAGTTACGCTGCAGAGGAGGTATAGTTGACGTCACACAAAGAGGAAACACTTAGGTAGGACATAGAGGCAGGTTCGCCGCAGGAGGAGGTGCATTTATACCCTTCAAGAACAACACCTGTATGTGACCTATCCATATACCATATAGAGTGCTTAAGAGAGCAGCAGACATTTTTGGGGTTCAGATGAAGGTAGGAAAGACATATGTTTCCTCGTAGAGACTTTGAGTGCTGAAAGAATCAATTCCTCCTAATACTCTTCAGTATCCTTTAGCTAGGAAGAGAGGTTTTTAGAAAGCTAGCTAATTCTAAAGCCCAGAATAGAGAAGAAATACAGGGCATCTTCCTAATACCCCTCGTATATTCAGCTGCATGTCGGGCTTCTCTCATTGGTGGTGTCTAGAGCCAGGAAGAGAGCTGTCTCACCAGCATTGGTGGGTCCACTTCCAGATAAAGACAGCAAGAGATTTGGGTCAATGAGGAGAAGGATGGAGAGAGCAGCTGCTACCCAGTGAAGTATCACCAACTCTAACACCCTCCTGAATATGTTCGCTCACCAACACTGTGTGGATCTAATGTCCCACCTGCCCGAGGAATACCAAAACAGAGCCAAAGCAGTGATAGAGGAGGGCAAGGTTATTGTGAACAGTTGCTTCAAATCGGCACTGAACTCACACGTACAGCAAGCAGACAACTTCAACGGGGACAGTACTGCACAGGCAATATTGGCTATACATTTCTGGTTTTAAACCAGCAGTACAGGCCAGCATAGTTGCCCTCTAACAGGCAGTCAACGTTTTGGGCCAAAGATTGACAAGACCATTCAATCCATGAAAAAGGACAGTGATCTGCTAAAGCCAATCAGGCTCTGCAGATTTACAAACCTTCCCTTAAAATGGGCTGTTGCTGACAGACGAAGGTAGGGAAATCACTTTGACTCCCTGTGGGTGGTCTCCGACTTTGCAGGGTGTAGTTTTCCCTGTGGCAACAGCAGCATGAACAGTTGAAGGTATTTGTTTCGAAGAAGAGGAAAGCCTAGAGGCTGTTCCCCTAGAGGAGCACCCTCACAGTCCTCTAAGTGACTGAGTGATGCCCCCTCCTGCACACACATTACTTGTAGGGGGAAGATTGAAGACTCCCTAAGCACCTGGAAGTACATAACAGATAAGTAGGTGCGAAATCTAATAAGACACGAGTGTGTGTATATATATAAAGATTTTGTAAAATACCATCTACAATACCACCAAAACCACAAAGGTACAGAAAGGGCCAGCGGTAGATGCTTCAAACAGAGGTCCAAGAACTGTTACAGAACGATGCAATATAAATAATACCTGGGGTCTTCTCAGTCTGTTTCCTGGTCCCAGAACGGGATCTAATTTTGCAGACAGTATTGGACCTGCGGTTTATTAACAAGTTTATCAGAAGCCACAAGTTCTAGATGGTAGCTCTCCATGGGGCCATACCTCTACTGAAGAAGTAAGACTATGTGGTGACCTTAGATTCAAAGGATGCCTTCCTGCCCATGCAGTTTCCCCCCTCACAGAATAGATATCCTAGGTTTGTGATGATATTCATGTGTACCCTTAACTTGATGATTGGCTTGTAAAGGCGGTCACATTCGAGCAGTGCCAAACAAACATTCGGAAAGTGGTGAACCGTTTCCACCAGCTGGGGTTCATCGTGAATATACAAAAGTCTTCCCCAATCCCATAAATTAAAAAGACTTTACTGGGTGCAGATCTGAACACACTCAAAGCAATGGCGTTCCCTACCTTGAAGAGGGCCGTTACATTGCAGGAAAAGGCTTGTCTTTACCAGACGTCTCAATCTCCAATGGTAAGGACAACAATGAATCTATTGTATACTAATCCTTTATGGGTTCAGGAGTAGCGTGCTACTTGCCGAAAAAGAGCTTCAACACCCCATCAGGGGGTAACAAGCGCTATATAATAACAAACTTCTGTCCCTGTTCTATCCCTCTGCTACCCTTCTCAATCCAAATAACTGACTAACATATCCACCACTCAAATTACTTTCATATTTCACTATACTAATTCAACACTAATCCTTTAATGGGTTCCGGAGTAGCGTGCTACTCGCCAAAAAAGCATTTCAACACCCCATCAGGGGTAACAAGCGCTATATAAATGCAAACCTTTTTCCCTCTTCTATCCCTCCGCTATCCTTCTCAATCCAAATAACTGATTAATATCCACCACTCAAATTACTTTCATATTTCACTATACTAATTCACCACTAATCCTTATGAGTTCCGGAGTAGCGTGCTACTCACCAAGAAAGTGCTTCAACACCCCATTAGGGGTAACAAGCGCTATATAAATGCAAACCTTTTTCCCTCTTCTATCCCTCCGCTATCCTTCTGAATCCAAATAGCTGACTAACCTATCCACCACTCAAATTACTTTAATATTTCACTATACTAATTCAACACTAATCCTTTATGGGTGCCGGAGTAACGTGCTACTAGCCGAAAAAGCGCTTCGACGCCTCGTTAGGGGTAGTAAGCGCTATATAAATGCAATTACAATTACAATACAATCTCCGACACACAAAACCCATACCCAGCCTAAAACTTAAAAATACCCCATTACTGACCTCACAATGCGTTGTAATGGAATGCGATGTAAAGGCACCTGCGTTGTTGGAGTAGCGTTGTAAAGGCATTACGATGTAATGCCTGCATTGTAATGGACGTCTCCCGTGCCAAAGGCAAGCCATAGGCAAGCCCATCTGCGTCCGTCTGCCCCTGGACTGCGCTCATCACCAAGGACCCTTCCTCTCAGACACTCCACCACTACGACGCCAGCACCCTCCTCGCCATCAACCCTGGACGCCACATCACCTGCCAGGACCAGCCTCTGCTCTGGACTGGAAATTGCCATCGCCATCACTGACGGCTACTGAATCACCCGCAAGGACCACCAGGAGGAGGCATTGCCATCACCTACAGAAGCACACTCCGACTTACCACGCACTCTAATGATCCAACAGTGACCATGGAACACCTCAACTTCCAGATCCGGACCAACCCCAAGCCCATCCTCTGCGGCACCCTCATATGCAGGCCCCCCGTGCCATGGAGCCCCATTCTCCAATACCATTGTAGACCTCATTGCACACCAGGCTCTCCCATCCATCGACGACATCCTTCTCGGTGAACTCAAGTTGCACCTGGACAACCCCAGTGACCAGAACACCACCCCCTCCTGGGGAAGCTCCCCAACATCAGACTGAAGCAGCTAGTCACCGCAGCAAGCCACATAGTAGGACACATGGTCGAGCATGTCTCCTCCGCCAGCGGGAACGTCAACTACAGCCACACCCCCGAACTCTCCTGGACCGACCATCATTGTATACATCACGTCTTCACCATGCCCACCGTACCCCACCGCCATCATCGCCCCCCCCTCGCAGCTGGATCAAGGCCACCGAAGAACGTCTCCTCAACTCCCTCAGCACCACCACTCCGCCAATGCTTACAGACGATGACACCGCAGCGCACAACCGCCACTGATGGATCTCCAACTGCGCCGACACCCGGGCACCCCTCAAGAACGGCACTGCGTCAGTACCTTACGCCTGCCTGATGGCAGGCATAAGGGTGTCGCAGTGCCACAGGGATAGGCTGGCCCCATGCATTGCTGGAGTTGCATCATGGTTGTGACACGACTGCAGCAATGCGTGACTTTAGCGCAGACAGATACGTCAGGATTCCAGACGTATCTGTCATTACTTGCGTCATGGAGCGCTGTCCAGTGAATTCTTACAAAAATAACATTCCTAAGCAACTTGGGACTATACGAAAATCAAGTCCTATACATAGTCAATAATATCAACACAGGCTCAGTGTACTACCGGAATCAGTTAAAATATTTCATTTTATTCATACAAAATTAAAAATTCTGACCTAAACACACATAATCAAACATAAATAACATCACACATAATACAACAACATAGACATTGAATTAATCAATATAAATACCACCAAACAACACATAACTAGACATTATTGCAAACAAATTCAATATTCATGTGGTAAAAACCACACGCGGCTGTACTTTGAAATATATGTTATTTGTTCAAATCAATATTAATGTGGTATAAACCACAAGTGGCTGAACTTTATAGATGTATATTATTTGTTCTACGCGCATTTCGGCGTATACAACGCCTTCTTCAGGAAAAGCCACATAAAGATCTGTAAAAAAAGAAAAAGCACACTTAACATATAAAAAAGACAGTACACTGAGTCTGTGCAGGGATATGGGCTGTACAATGAACATACACAAAGGTGAACTCCATACATCTATAAAGGCAAAAATGATAGTACCAAGAAAAAGATTACAGGATATAAAAACCGAACCGTGCAAGAAAATGAAAGTGAAAAAGAGAAATATATCCATATTTCTGCACCCAGATATGTGATAAAACATGCAGAAAATAGGCACAATGATAAATCATAAAGTGCTATTGATAACATCTAATACCTTGTATAGCATGCCAAGATAAAGATTAAGGACTGAGCGTTGAATATAAGTCTTAAATAATAAGTGATTCTGCAAGAAAAACCAACCGCTGTCCAGTGAATACAGCGCATCCGTGGTGTTGCAAGAAGGGAGTAGTGAAGAGTGTTGCAACGCTGTCTTGTCGCATCGCTGCAACACTTTTCATGAGTGAGGTCCAGGAATGTGCACTATCTTATTGATGGTGCGCAGTCCTGCCCTGTAGTTTTGTCGCAGGGCAGCGCAGCAACATTGGTTGAGGCGCTGTTCAGCGCCAAAACATGCTGAAAAGAGGCCCCAAGTGTTATCTCCATTTTTAAGACCAGTTTTTTTCTGGTCTTAAAAAACTGCCTCTAACTGCAGTTAGTGGCCGTTTTTTTAGTCCTCCGAAGTTCAGGAATCCCCTTGTAAATATCGCGAAGTGGGGTTAGCGGCCGTTTTTGCACGGGAACGCCTCCCTTGCATGTTATTATCGCTAACAGAAGTGGCGATCTTTATTATGGTCGATTTTGCCATAAAACTGCCGCTAACAGGGGTTAGCGGCAGCTTGTACATAAGGCGATAAAAATCTCACCTCAAAACCGTCGGAAAAGTGCCGCTAAGGCGGCGTTAACTCCTTGTACATATGCCCCCAAGTGTCTGATCTACAATAAAATTAGGAAATCAATGCATCATAACTTTGTATCTAAAATTTGCAGAGATTTTCTTATTTTTTAAGCACACTTAAATCCCAGAGTATACCTCAGAAATCTACTCACAAGTGTGTTTCTCAAGCCTATGCCAATACCAGCCACGTATTCCTTTGGAATGTGCTCAATAAATATGATGATCAGAAGAAAGCATTCCAGAGATTTTCATTTGCACTTTAACCCTTTACCATTTTTTACCACACGGAAAACATAATATTTCCATGAGAGAAAAATCCTTCTCGTGCATATCTTGAAATATTGAACATTTTGGCATTTTCACATCACATTTACACACTCATGCCAAACCTTTTCCTCTACAATTAAGTGCTCAATGTGGGGTGAAAAACCACTAACATTTTTTGTTAATGCCTACAACATTCCAACTTGGTCAGCATTCGTCACATACCCATAGACCACTACCTTCCCCTCTCATGGGGATACTCATGAATCTCTTCTGAACTCCACGTTTATGAATGTTGAATATCAGCGCAGTGCTGGAATTGCTGCAGTGAAAAAGTCGAATTTATCGTGAGAAATCTGTGCCACAAAAGTGCTTGCAAATGTTTATGTCTCCTGCGTTACTGTGGTAGAGGACTGAACATCTAATTTCCATCTAAATTAAAATAATATATTAAATGTTTTAATTCGTTTGTAGGGAAATGCAATACTTAACTTCATTGTTTGTGGAGTTGATACCAAAGTATTAGTATTATACCTTTTTAATTTTACCTAATGCTACTTGAAACTAAGGGCCAGAGTTTAAAAAAAGACACGCAACGCAGCGCAGACCCCAAATAGGCTGCGCTGCGTTGTGTGACAGGGAGTGAGCAGGACAGCACCATATCTACAGAGATATGGCTCTCTCTTTTCCTTTCCTTTCCCTATCGCTGGTGATGGTTTCAGCTGCCGTGTGCCAGGCACACACCATAGCGGTATAGTGCTAAGTTGCATGCCTGATTCTAGCATAGGTTTTGGACAGGAAGAGTACCATTCCTGTACAAAATACTATACCTAGACAAGTTCAAACACTTTACCCACTTTGTATGTGTGCTGCAAAGTGCAGCACGCATGCAAAGTAGGAAAAGAAAGGAGAAAAGAAATCATTCATCCTCTCAGCCCCTCCTTTCAGATGGCATTAACTTTTGGCGCTAAAGCATGTCTACAATTGTTTGTAGATAGGATTTTGCGTCAAAAGGCATGGGTGGGTGCATGGGAAAGCCCATGTACCACTCACGTAACGCCCCCTTGGCGCTAAGTAATGCAAAGCAATGCTTCATGCTGCTTTGCGTTACTTGTAGGGTACTTTCCAACGTGAAACAAGTTTTGCCGTGGGAATTCAAATTGATAAAAAAACATTTTGTGGTGGTTAGCATCACTTTTGTGATGCTAACCCAGTGCAAAATGTTTGAAAATCCACCCATAAGTGTTTTAAATGCCCCATTGTCCTCGATATGATATTTCCTTGAAGGTATGTGTACTAGAAGACAATCTTTTGGGGGCTAAGGGCCATATGTATGAAGGCAATTTTGCGATCGCAAACGCCGAAATTCGCAGAATTTCGGCATTTGCGATCGCAAAATTGCAGTGTCCAATGTATGACACAAAACACCCCTCGCAAAATAAGGAATCGCAAATTTTGCGATTCCTATTTTGCGATTGCATTTAAGGAATTGCAAATTGCGATTCCTTAAATGCAATGTAAGAAGCACAGAAAAAGTGCAAATTGGACTTAAGGAATTGCAAATTACCACCAACTTCAAGTTGGTGGTAATATGCGATTTATTTGAAAAATGCACTTTTTTGCATTTTTCAAAGTGCCATGTGACTCACATACATGCCCTTAGGTCATGTATGTGCGCCACATCTGCACCCATGCTCATTTCAGGGTGCAACAGGGTGTCCTTTGACACCCTGGCACCCTTGAAATTGCATTTGCAATTTGCGATTCTCTAATTGGGAATCGCAAATTGAGAATGTCTTCCCATTCATTCCTATGGGCCTCTAGGCCCATAGGAATGAATGGGGAGGTATTCCTTAATTGCGAATCGCAATTTGCGATTCGCAAATAAGGAATATGTAGGATTCGCAAAATGTATTGCAAATCCTACATACATAGCGTTTTGCGATTCTCAAATAGCGATTCTCTAAAAATCGCTATTTGAGAATCGCTAATGTATCCTTTGATACATATGGCCCTAAATCTACTCAGGATTTGCACATGCACATAATGAACCCTCACGAGAAAAATGTGCACACAATGGATCTGAAAGGAATGTTATCTGAAACCTTCTTTGCTTATATTAAAACTTGCATTTGGGTGGCCCTCGAAAACCATTCATAAGTACCAATGCCATAAGGGAAAATTAGCATGAGCTCGATGATAACCATGCTTTATGCCACCAAGGTCGGGTTGGCCATTCTACCACCCGGCAATTCCCTGTTGGTCTGCGAACAAGGGGTGTGCTTTAACCACCCCTGCATTGCACCTTTCTAGTCACATCCATCTGCTTCATGGGGCGTTGGTTTATTTTTGCCAGGGCTGATTATGGTTTCCACTTCTGCTCTGCTCGTATGACATATTACAGTAAAAAACTGCTCATAAAATTTGAATCATTATAAGATAAAAATGTTCAACATCATGATACTTGGAGGCATACCTATATATAGACCAATGCAAATTTTATTTTTAATTGGGATGAACAGATTAAGAACAGATTAAGAAGTATACCATAACATTGATGGGAACACCACAGAAAAAGGAACTGGTTACTTCCTAGTTGTGACCCATGACAAGGGTTTTTTTTGTATTTAATCATCTCCTTGCAATGTTTGGTGTTGAATATTAATACAGTTGTTCTGATAGATAAAACCTCACCTATGCCTTGGCGCTCCACTCTGAAGACCTAAATCAGGCCATTAGGGCCTTAAACATCTGCTTCAAGACTCCACGTTCGGGGTCATTCTAGGTCTTTGTGGTTGGGCTGCCTAGCTGGCAGTGTAGCAGAAGAAACATCTCTGCCACACTGGTGGTAGGGGATCTGCCACATGTACATTTTTGTGCCTTGATGGCAACTGTTTTCACCTGCTCGTACCTGCATTGTGAGTCCAACAATAGGTAAAAAAAAATAATCACTTGCTGACAGCTGTTCGCATCCCATGATTTCACCCTCTTGTGTTCTCTTCCCACCATCAACTCAGTTCCTTTGCCACCATCTGCCTCCAGACTGGTGGTACATTTCCCAGACAAACAACGTCTCTGACATGCTGGGAATTTTCTGCCTCCGTGCCAGGAAGATTTTGCATCGCTTCCTTGACATACCACCATGGTTTAAAGTTTCTTTCACATAGTTGAAGCTGCTGTGAAGCCTTCCAAAAAACTGGACAACTTATTTAGGGAAGCGGGCTAACGACCTTCTTCGTTGGGCCTCCCACGCACACTTGGTGAACCCAATGGTAGAGCCAACAGAGGCTCCACCATTGGGTTCCACACCTCCACCCTCATTCTAAATGAGCTGGGGCACAAAGATGAAGGTGAACTACACATCCGCCTTTTTGGTTGAAGCCCCATCATCCCCTCCTCTAAATAAGGCTCTTGCTCTGCTTGAAGTTTGTTCTAATACTACAGGGCTTAATTATGAGAGCCCAGCGTCACTTTTGCACCACATACGTGATGCAGGGCTTTTTTAATAAAGATTTGTGAAGCCACCCTGCTTGGCTTTGCGTGGACTCATACTGCTCATAAATCTTGAGTAAGGCGACGCAGCGCAAATCGTTGGGTCCCCTTACTCTGTGCCCAGGAGGCTTTCCATGGGCGTTAAAGTGGGTTTTCTCATGCAACACCCATGGAATTTGACACTGCCCCAGATTTACAAAGTGATGTAAACATGGGGAACATCAAATCCATATATCTCCCGAGGTGAGGCATAATGCTCTATTACTTACCGGTAATCTTCATTACTCCGGGTCCCGTTGTCCTCGTCCCATTCATAACAAAGTGGAGATAACCATCTCCTGACAGAAAAAAACAAGAGGAATGCTGGGACCCTAATACTGCCCCTCCCACCGGGAGTACATAAGCAGTACTTACCCAGCATCCCTCCTGTACAACCAAGCCCACACAGGAAGGCCGGCCGTCCGGGAGGGAGGGAGGGGCGTATGAATGGGACGAGGACCACGGGACCCGGAGTAATGAAGATTACCGGTAAGTAATAGAGCATTACCCCAAGGTCCCTTATGTCCTCGTCCCATTCATAACAAAGTGGAGAATACCAAAGCAGAAAACCGGCCTTCCTAACCCACACGCACACCCAGGAAACCACCACAAAAGCAGCAACCCAAGGGAGCACCGAGAAGGGAGGAAAGGAAGACCGCAGGAAGCAACCGGCCCGCAACCCAGAACAGGACAGCAGGGACCAAACAAGGACCGGAGACAACCCAGAAAAAAACAGAAGGGCAGGGCCCCAAAAGGAGGCCGTCAAGCAGAGAAACCGGAGACAGGGCAACCAGGACCAAGACCCAAAGGACATGGCCAAGAAGACCCACCGGACAAGGCCGCCCAGGCCAGACCCACCAGGAAGGCACCCAGGACCCGGCAGCCACACAGACACAGCAAACCACGACCGCCCCGAAGAAGGCCAAAGAAAGAAGCCAAGACCGGCCAACAGAGCGCAGGCACAAGCACCCAGACCAACAAGGAAGGAGGAAAGCATAGGCCAGAAACCGGCCCACCCCACCAAACCGAACGACCCGGCCCCAGAGAGCCCAGAGGAGAAATCCAACCAACCCCCGCCGAGGAGGTCCAGGAACCAGGAAAGAAAAACCAGCACCCCCAGGGCCACCAAACGACAAGCACCCAGCCCAGAGGGAGGAGCTGCAGCAAGAACCATGGGGCCGAACAGGAGCGAGACCCCAACCAAACCGAAAAGGACAGGGAAGGAGACAGAGACCCGAAACCCCAGGAGGCCAAAAACCCCACAGGGAAGGAGGCCGCAACCAAACCAGGAAGGCCACCAAACCCAGAACAGCAGGGGCAGAGGAGGCCAACCCAAAGACCACAGGCCAGAGACGCCCCCAGAAAGAACCAGCCGACAGCCGACCAACAAAATAGAGGCCAACAAAGACCGGAAACCAACAATGAACAAGCCCAACAAGGGCGGGGACAGGGCCACCGGCCACAACCCCCAAAAACCCCCAACCCCAAAGGGAGGGAAAAACAAGGCAGGACGGGAGACCAGGGCAACCGGGAACACCCAGCAGCCCCCAAACCAGGAAACAACCAGGCAGGAATCCACCGAACCACAGAGGGCAGAAAAAAACAGGCGCCAACACGGCGGAGGACCGCACAGGCACCCCACACCCAGGCCAAGCACGCAGCAAGGGCAGGAACAGCGGAAAAACGGCCCCAGGATGCACAGCACCCAGACCAAAAGCCCACAATGCCCGACCCCAGCAACGCCGGAGAGGAGGCAAGAAAACAGCACAAACCAGGGCAACAACCCAAAAGGAACAGGAAGCCAGGACCACAGCCAAGCAACCCGCCGATGCAGGCGGACCCGCAGGCCCAACCAACCCCCGGAAGGAGCCCACGCAGCGCCCAGGCCAAAGCAAAGGGCAGGGAGGACCAGGGACCCCCAGCACACCACCGCCAGAACACACAGAAGGCCGGAATAAGAAACAGGAAACCGCCAAAGCGGAAACCGGAGGAAGCAGAGAAGGCAGAGGGCCAAGCAGTAGCAAACCCCCAGACAACACGCAGCCAGGAGGGCGGACCCCACAGAGGCAAGAGGAACACCACAGAACCGCACCCCAACCAGAGAAAGGGGGGGGGGCACCCAAACAGACACACACCGGGAACAAAGCCCGGGGAAGCAAGGGAAGACAGGAGCGAGCCAGGACACCAGAACCAGGAAGAACCAGGAACGCCCAGCAAAACACACCCCAGAGCCGGCCGAAAGCGACAGCACAGCCAGCAAGCCAAGGAGGCTAATCCGAGGCCACCCTGAACCAGCAGGAAGCCGGCACATCCTGAGCAACAGGAGGCAACCCAGGACACGCCAACCCAGAAGCAGCAAACACCAGGACCCCACACAGGTCCCAACAGGGGAACCGCAACCCAGGAGGACAAAGGCGCACAGCGCCCCGCCAGGACACACAAAGAGACAGGCAAGGACGCAGAGCCGAAAAAGGCGACCAACAGTCACACAAAACCCGCAGGAGTGGGAAAGTCCTAGCAGACACCCAGCCAGGCACCCAGGACAGGAACCAGACGAGACCAGGACCCCCCAGGGAGCAAACGCACCCAGAGCGCAGACGGACCCCCAAACAGGAGAACCGCAGAACAGAAGAGGGGAAACAGGAGCCACGCCAAGGACACAGCAGCAGCGAAAGACAGCCAGGCCCAAACATCAGCGGCACGAACCCCAGGGACCAAAAGGCGAACCGCCACCGGAAACACACCTTGGGGGGGACGCCAAGGAAAGGAAGAGCATGCGCCCAACCACACCAGCCTGAGAAGCCCGCACCAGGCACCCCCAGGCGGCCCCAAACAGGAATAAACCAGGCCCGACCAAACGGAACCCCAGAGACCAGACGAGAGCAGGAACGTCGGCAGAACCAGGAGGGGTGGCCAGGAAACACCGAAGCAAGCCAAAGGCAAGCACAGAGAGTGCCAGGGCAGGAGCAACCAAAAACAGAAGCACCCAGCAAGGATGAGGCAAGCAGCAGGAGACAGGACCAACCAGCCAGACCCCTGAAGCAACCCAAGCACACAGAAGGCCCCGGGACAAACACCCGAAGCCCCAGGCCGGAGCAAAGGAGAACAGAACAGCCGCACAGGAGGCAGCACGAACAACCCTGGCAAACCGGACCCGCAGGCAGAGGGGAGGCACGACACCAGGAAGCCCCAAGAGGAAACAGGTGCAGCCCAAGGGACGGGAGGATCAATGCCCGGAACCAGAAGCCCCCGTGCACCAACCCCGACCAACCACGCAGAAGCCAGGAAGTGGAGGAGAACCCCCAGCACACCCAAGCGGAGCAGAAGCCACAACATAACAGGCAGCCCGCAGCGGAGGCAAGGCCCCCCGAGAAAGGGTGGGCAGACAGACGGACCCAGCACCCCCAAGGCCAGGCCACAACACCCACACCACCCCGAGAAGCAGGGACGCATAGGGGCCGCAAGAAAAGCGGGGACGACCCCGGCAGGCCAACAGGAACCCAGGGGAGGCAACAGGACCCCCCATGCAGCCCCCAAAGGAGCAGGAACACAGTCCCACCACCAGCCGGGGGCAGGGAACCGAGGAGGAGCCCGGAGCAGGGAGGACCAGAAGCGCACCCCAACAGGCCGCCTCCAAGGAAGCGAGAGGTGCCCCCGACCCGAGAGCAAGCAGCAGAGGGCATGGCACAAGCAAGCAGACAGGGAGACCCCAACAACACAGGGAATCCCAGGAGCAAGCACAGAAAGAGCCAGCGAAAAAGGAACCTGCCACCACAGCAGTGACAGGAACCCACGCCAACCCGGGGCAGGCCACCAAACAGAAAGTGCGAATGCCAAAAGCACAGAAAACCAGCAAACGAACTCAACGGAGAGGAGAACCCCCCCAACAGCGCCCCAAAAGAAAGTGGCAGAAGGCACGCGCGGCCAGGAGCAGGGGCACCACCCGAAGGCAGCGACCCAAAGAGAGAGCTCCGCAATACCAACAGGAACTCCCACCACACAGTCCAAGAGTGTGGAATCACAGGAATCTGAGCCGAAGTCGAGCACCGAACCCAGAACCACAGCGCCTGTTTGGCCAGCTCCCGCCGGAGAAGAGGCAGCGGCAGGAGACGTACCGGGCACTCCACCCGCCTCAGGGCCGCCAGCATCCCCCCCCCGTATCCGCGCTCCGCAGGCGGGGGCTGGAGCCAGAACTGGAGCAACCGCAGGCAAAAAGGAGGAAGCAATGAGCACAGGACACGGAACCCCTACCAGGAAGACAGCGTCCCAATCTCCGAGGGAGAACCCAGGGCCGACTCCATTGCCAGCGGTGTTCACGGAGGTTCCTGAAAGAAAAAGGAGCGAAAACATCCAGAGCAGGGGCCACCAGAACAACAAGGCCCCCACCGCCACTAGGAACAGACAGGAAAGCAAAAGCCCGCCGTGTAATACACCGTCCGGACTCGAACCCACTACCAGCTCCATGGCGGAGACACCACTCACCAGCTGGCGCCATCACCACCAGGGCAGCGATGCGTGCACCGAAGGAAGGGAAACACAAAACCCAACCTCCGACA
This sequence comes from Calotriton arnoldi, assembly GCA_963921515.1. NCBI lineage: Eukaryota > Metazoa > Chordata > Amphibia > Caudata > Salamandridae > Calotriton > Calotriton arnoldi. The sequence goes on along the minus strand of CAWUFW010008487.1, from coordinate 355,798 downwards.
AGCATAGACAGCCTGCCATCCTGTGGGAGAGAAGAGATTTTTTTTTTTTTGAACACACATCAAGAAGGAAACAAAAACCCGGCAAGCGGGACTCACCAGGAGCGGGGGCCAACCCCAGCAACAAGGCCCCCACTCCAAACGTCCAGCACATCAGGAGACCGGCAGGAACACAGGAAGCGCAGCACATCCCACCCGGCCAAGCTCGGGAAGAGGAGCACGCGACCCGGAAGAAACCCGGGAGATCAAGCCCCAGCCGCAAAGGGCCGGGAGGACATTGCAGGAACACCGCAAGCGCAGCACATCCCACCCGGCCAGGCTCGGGAAGAGGAGCACGCGACCAGCAGGACACCGGCACCAACAGGGACAGACTCCCAGCAAGCCCAGCAGGCCAGGAGAAAGCCCAGGGAAACCCCAAGCCCGCACAGCCAGGCAGCCGGGCGAGGGGAGAAGAAAAGCACCGCCACTTCAGCCCAGCAGGAGCAGCACCAGCACACCACGTCATTCTGTCGACAGACAGAAAAAAAGAACAGGAGGGATACTGGCTAAGTACTGCTTATGTACTCCCGGTGGGAGGGGCAGTATTAGGGTCCCAGCATTCCTCTTGTTTTTTTCTGTCGGGAGATGGTTATCTCCACTTTGTTATGAATGGGACGAGGACATAAGGGACCTGGGGGTAATGAGGAGAAATATGTTCATTTCTCCTCATTCTGCAACACACGTAGAAAGAGGAAAACGCCTCATAGGATTGTTTTTGTGCAGGAAGGGGCACCTTCCTGCACAAAAGCATTCCTGCCTGCCGCGGAGGCCCCCTTGCACCATGGTGTAAGGGAGCCTACGTTGGCACTAGGCTGCCAAAACAGTGCTAGCGCAGGCAGACAGCACAGGAATGCACCGTACTGCTCTTTCACTTTGCCGTAGGGCAGCGCAGCAAGTTGGCTTGCTGCGCTGACTTACATTAAATTGCCATAATTGAGACCCACATTTTGTAACCATAAACACTGTAAACATGAAAACAATATGTTTTCGTAGATACATTTGTGAAAAAAGTACATGGGCATATTTATCAGAAAAAGACACTGATTTAAAATGTTTAATCATCTAGCGATTTGCTTTTTCTAAAACATGAAATGGGATGCACACAACCCAGCAATCCTTGCCTGCAGATGCCAACGGAAATGGACTTTGGCATCTGTATCCTCTTTATGTGGACACAGCTTTAATGCTCTAAAACCTACAAAGCTAAAATGCTACCTACATTACTTTATGGCTCTGAATGTCTGAAAATATATTTATCAGCTTTTTAGAAGGGGGAGTAAAAGTTCTGGAAAACGAATTTTAGATAGAGTTTATCCAATGAAGGCTTGAATTTAGACATTTGACTTGATAGGAGTAAGGTGTAAATAATTAATTTCGATCTCGATTTTATTAAATAAAAAGCTTTTTCAGTTTTAAATGAACATAAAAAAGTAAAGATAGGTCTGCTACATTGTCATAAAACAAACCGACGATTTATATTATGTTTGTCCTTCAGTATAGTGTGCAATGCTATTAAGCAGTAATATAATACCGAATTCATCTATGCCGATTTCATGTCAATTGGTAATCTCGTGTTAGTAGTTAGTACTGGTTGTTGGATAATTTTACTAAGAAAACAATAAGTACTCTGTTCATTCGCTGAGCCTGACATTTAAGGTATGTTATTTTATCTGTCCAGCTTTAATAATTCATCGTTTTAAATATTTAAGGTATTAGGTTATTGACTATCAAACAAACACCATAGCTGACATTCTGTCAGTATTGCATATACCGCCCCCTCTGTCAATTTGCTATAAATTATTTCGTGTTTTTGTTTTACCTTTTTGGGAAGTTGAATAAAAGTGCATTTTATTGGTTGTGCTTTCTTTGGTAAAGTTCTGACTGAAAAAAATAAAATAAACTTGAATGTGGAAGGTTGACAGTTTCCATAAAGGTTGCCCATTATGTGTGAACGTGGAGCTGGTGTTAGCATGATGGGTTGGAGACAGAGCACCTATAGTGAGTGGTTCACCACTATGCGTTGTTCTCAAGCAGTTTGTACATTTTACTGTTTCTTTAACTTACTACCTTGGTTATGACATAGGGAACCAAAGTTTTAGTAGCCTACTGCCTGTACGGTGGAATGCAAAGTTGCTGAATACCAAGGTTGCCTAGCTCTGATTTCACACTATACCTTTTTCTTTCATCTCTTTCCCTTATTCTTGCCTCTTTATGTCATTCTTGCAGCTTGTTTTTCTGTGTTCTAGTGTTAAATTGGCAGTGATTATGGGCCATATGTAGGTAGCCAAATACCGGTCGTTAACGGCCGAAATTCGGTAAATCTCCCGTTACCGACCGGTATTTAGGCAATTGAGATGTAGGAGGCTAAAAAGAAGGATTCGGTAATTATGAATCGGTAAATACCGATTCATCATTACCGAATTCTAAATTACCGATTCGGAATTACCGATTCCATATTTACCGAATCGGTAAATAAGAAACGGTAAAAACGAAAAAAGAGATGTAGGTAAATTTGGTAATACCGAATTACATGAAATTCGGTATTTAAGAGTCGGTAATTAACACTGACTGAAAGCTGGTGGTAATCATCTACAGCGTATATAAGCAATCCCAAAATGCAACAGTGTGATCACTATGGCGACTTTCTATGTGATTGCAAGGCGGCTACGTCTACAGGCAGCAGGAGTGAGGATCTGGAGACGGGAGGAGCGCATTTACAGACAGCGCATCACACTCTTCCAACAGACTGAGGCTGAGATCCATGAAAGGTACAGGCTACACCCCCACACCATCCTGGACTTGATAAGGGACTTGCACCCACTCCTGGAGCACCCAACACCAAGGGCGCACGCCATACCACCACATGTGCAGGTGCTCTGTAGCCTACATCTACTCGCATCTGGCAGTTACCAGGGGGTGATAGCTGCGGTAGGCGGGGTGTCTCAGAGTTGCCTGTCCCGTTTCTTCAGAAAGTTCCTGGATGCCATGATGCAGAGAATGCATCACTACATTAGCTTCCCAAACACACAGGCGGAACTGCTGAAAACCAAGACAGACTTTTACCAGATGGCACAGTTCCCGCATGTCATAGGCTGTATTGATGGCACACACATTCCAATCTGCCCACCAGCAGCCACTGAGTATATCTACAGGAACAGAAAGTCCACCCACTCCATAAATGTGCAGGTAATCTGCGATGCTGCCAACATAATCACTGACATCGTGGCCAAATTTCCTGGGAGCACCCACGACTCATACATCTTCCAGAACAGTGGGATCTACACACGCCTGGCTGCGGGAGAATTTGGAGAAGGATACCTGCTAGGTAAATCACTGTGACACTCACTCATACTTACTGCAGATGAATGTGTATTGGTGTATGTGACTAATGGCACTCTCTTCCTCACCTAGGCGTTAGTGCATATGCCGTGCGGTCATTTATCCTCACTCCCTACCTAAACCCATCAACCCTGAGTGAGAGACGATACAATGTGGCACACAAATCAACACGCAACGTTGTGGAGCGCACGTTTGGACTATTGAAAAGCAGGTTCCGCTGCCTCCACAAAAGCGGAGGCGCACGTCAGTACACACCCATCATCTGCTGCAAAATCATTGCAACTTGTGCAATGCTGCACAACCTTGCCACAAAGAAAGGTACAGAAGTGGAATTAACTGATTTTGAGGACAATGATGATGAATTAGCACAGCCAGAGCCCAACGCAGCAGGAGTGCCACCAGCAACAGATGGGAGACAGAGACGGGCAGAGATCACATGCAACTATTTTTAAGTAAGTAAGGAGACACAGCCAGTTGTTGAATGTAATGACGTAGTTTTAATTTCTGGGCACTACGCCACAACACAAACGGCCAAACTTGGCATTCCAATTTGTGACATCCATAGTAGGAAGTCATGGGTTACTTCACCCAATTCTGTCCTGAAAGTGTGGGCTGCATCAGCGTCTGCGGCCACGCACAACAGTACTGGATGCCATTAACTGACTGTCCTCACTGGCTGTGGAACCAGTGGCAGCCCCATGCCGTCTGCTGCTCCTCCGGGTGTCTGTTACAGGGGGGTAATGCTGCTCCGACTGGTCGTGTCCTCGCTGTCCCCAACTTCCACAGCACCAGTAGTGGTAGACTGACTTGTAAGCAGCACTTCAAGAGCAGTGGTCACCTTTACCAGCCCCCTAGAGACATCAGTGCTGCAGTGCGCCAGCCCCTCCTGCATTGCCACGGAGCGCCTGCAGAGCAGAGAAGTGGCAGTTGCTAGGCGGTTCACTGCCCTCGTATGGTGCTCCATTTTCTGCCTCTCCCTGCGCCGTGTTACTCTGTCCTCATTCATTTTGCTGCACAGCAGCATCACAGACTGGGACATGTCCCGCATGCCCGCAGCCATCTCCTTCATGCCCTCAGCCATTGAGCTTATGCCCTTGTCAATGTTGGTCATGTTGTCATTGAGGCGCCTCATTTGTCGCTGGACTGACTGAATTGCCTTGCCTTGTAGGCGCTGCACCTTCACCATGGTTGCCTCCAGCCCTCCAGCCCTCCGAAGACACCATGGCTCTCACCCTGTGGAGGTGGACTGCTCATACGAGCCCTGCGGCGGCGCCTGGCACCTGTGTGTGCTCCCTCAGAAGTGGACAGCAAACCAGCATTGCTACCATCCAGTGGCACAGTAGATGTTCCCCCCCCCCTCGAGTCTTCTGAGGAGGACTCAAACTCCAGCAGTCTGGCAACAGCATGCCTCCTAGGTCTAAGCACTGCAGGTGGTGTTGATGCTGGTGAGACTAGCAGTGGTTGCGAGGCTAGCTGTGGTGGCGAGGCTAGCAGTAGTGGACAGGCTGGCTGTGGTGGTGAGGCTGGCTGTGGTGGTGAGGCTGGCTGTGGTGGTGTTGTGTGCCCTGCACTCGTACTGGCCTTCTCTGTGATGTCCTTCCGGGGTGCCCTCTCTCCCTTGTCCTGAGCAGTCCTGCGCGATGTCTCGCCTGTGGACAGAAATTGTACATTAGCTCAGTGTACCTGCAGCCCTGCATTGCAAGAATAAATATACATTTCTGCTACACTATCTCATTGTCTTCTGCCTGCTTATTGCTGATGTGTGTCACATGCCTTGTTGTTCAGTGCGATTCCTGTCATGATAGGGGTTTCACTGACTACATCTCCCATAATGCATTGCTGGTTTGAACAAAAATCTGTACTGGAGTGGGATTCACATAGCCCAATTGGGGATTTGGGATAGGGGAAGGGGGGCACAATGCTGTGCATGCTTCTTACCTTGTTTGGAAGCAGCCCTGGCAGAGCTGTCTGCATCCCCGATCCCACAGACACTTTCTGGCTCTATCGTGGACTCCACGAGCCGCTCCAAGTTCAGTCAGGGCAGGTGCCCTGTTCCTTCCTCCTCCTGTCAGCCTGGCTTGTTTATTAAGATCAGCCATCTTCCTCTTGGTGATGATCCTGATGTCATACCACCGCTTCTTGAGCACATCAATGTCCTGGGGGGTCACTCCAATGGCATTCACCTGAGACTGGATTTCAAGCCAGATGTTCCTTTTTACTGACTCTGCAACTTGCATGGACTGTTTACCAAACAGCTTTGTGTGCTGCTTCACTACCTCCTCCACAAGGACCTGCAGTTCCCTCTGACTGAATTTCAGTTTCCTCTTCCTTTCCCCTCCTTCTCTTTCTGTGTCCTGGCTGGCCATTGTGCAAGATTTGCAGACGAGGTTCAGGCAGTGGCTCTGTTGCTCTCCTCTGCACTCCCAGCCTCTCCAGAAGGTTCTGCTTGTGTGCACCTGCCTGGGTGTGGCCACTTCCTGGTTGGGAGGGGTGGTGGTTGCACAGGATTGGCTGATTCCTCAATTGCTGTGTTTTTGAATTACCGATTCGGTATTTACCGATTCGGAAAAAACCGATCGGTATTGTGGATTCGGTAAATATTTACCGATTTTTACCGATTCGGTATTATTTACCGAATTATTACGTACATCGGGAATACCGATTGCTAAATACCGATTCGGTAAAATTCGGTAATTAGGAATCGGTATTTCCAGCTTACCTACATATGGCCCTTAGTGAGCAAGATTATAACATTGACTAGCATGCACCATAGCCTCAGCATATCTTGGCATGTTGTATGGTGTAGGGTGGAGGACTTGAAGTTAAATCAAGAAGTTCTACCCTAGCTTACAGAAGTTTGTAAAGAGGGGAAGAACGCATTGGAGATTATCCTCAATGCAGATGCTTGTCAGTGATATGGGTAACAAGTATTAGACAGCAGCTGGATTCAGTGGCTGACTTACCCTGGTATGGAGATAACTCTTGCATGCTCATTTATGTCCCGATTCACTAAAATCAGTCAGGATGCTTGTTAGGTGTCAGTACTACTATATCTGGAGAACATTTCTGACATTTTAAGAATTCACAAATGTTTCCAGGAGCTCTCTTGGAAAGTTTATGTTGTAGTCATGAAAATCTTTTGTGAGTTCAATTTTTAAATGAGAGCATTTACAAATGTATTTGCCCAAGCGGAAATACCTGACCAAGTGTGAAGGCACTTGCTAACTTTTCACTTATTTTTTCCTGCACTGGAAAATAATTTTTTCCTATGAAGAAATCCCTTCCACTACGCCACGTTAGAGTTCCAGTCTAAAGCTGGACAAAGCTGTACAACCAGAATGCAAGAGCTAAATGTTTGAGAACTCAAGACAAACACCAGCAGGGACAAGGGGCATCCCTGCCTGGTGCCCCGTGTGATGGGTATCGATGAGGAGAGATCTCGATTCACTTTCAATTTAGCTGCTGGGTGTTGGTAGCTGGCTAAGATCATGCATTTCATTCTTGGACCCATGGGGGTTCTATCTAAAAGTTTGGAGAGATAAGACTAGGGATCTATTGAAGGCCTTCTCTGTGTTCAGAGAGAGAAGGACCATTGGTGTCTTGGCTCTTTAGGCTACTTGGATGAGTGTAGCAACTAGCTGCGGTTTGTCCCTTGCATAGTGGTTGTGAATGAAACTTGTTTGTTGTGGTAATATGAGAGAGTTCAGTGGATATGCATGAGGATCACAATGTGGGCTCTTTTTGAGGTTTTAATAGCAAAATGATTTTAGACTCCAGCATTGTATCACTGGCTATGTCGCTTGTAACTATGATGTTGCAAACAGCTGCCAGAGGTGCAGCTAATAGTGTGACGAAAGCCTTGTAAAAAGTTGCTGAGCAACCACCTGGTGAAGCGGGCGAGGATATTCTTGGTGTCTATGTGGGTTGTTCCCTGCTCATCACAGATGCCGTGGATATGGTTTCTAGAGCGAGCTTGTGTAAGTTGGTATGCTAGCAATCTGTCTGCCTTTTCATAGTATGTGTACTTTGATAAAACAATATTTTGGCGTCACGCATTAATAAATACAACCAGCCTCCCCTCCCTGTCAAGACATTTTGATTCAAATCCAAATGTAAGTCCGTTTTTATATAGCGCAGCTACTCACCCTTACGGGTCTCAAGGCGCTGGGGGCCGGAGTGGAAATTAAGTGAGCTATTGCCCAGAGTCACATGGTGCTGAGCTGCCGCCGGAGCCGGGGATCGAACCGTGAACCCTGTGCTCCGAAGTCAGCTGCCCTGGCCGCTGCACCACACCTCACCACACCTCTCCACTTAAGCCACGCCTTAGCAGTATAGCCATGACTCAAGTTTTAGAAGTGGCAAATACATGGTAGTGGGAGGGGAGCCAATAAGAGCGGCATCTGGGACATCTTTTCCGAGAACATGGGACTCTTGGAGGATGGCTATATCAACCTCCTTAATGTTGGGACATTGCAAAAAGGCTCTTCTTTTAACTTGGAAGTTGAGCCCTTGTAGTTTGATAACTAATGTAACTGTCTTAAGGACGGTAGGTTGCACCTTTGTGAGAGCAAATGTGACGAGGTACTGTTCCCCTTTTCCAGCAAGTCCTCCACCTCCCATAGTAGGTGTAAATGGAAGGAAGCAGTATATTTTAATACTTGAGTGTTGCATATTGTTGAAAAACTGTCTAGGCTGTGACTGTATGAGCTGTGATCGGGTATAGAACAGAGAACAATGAAATGGCAATAATCATAACTGTGAACTGAAACATCAAAAAATAATTCTTAAGAAGAGTCATGCAAATTTGTCCATAGGCTGTCTGCATGGGTACGGCCCACTTGGGATGCGAGGCTAGCTTCTGGGACATCTTGGTGAGCCCTCACCTGATGGCAAAGCAAAGTTTGTGATGTGGCGGCGAACCCAGAAATCGGCAATCCAGTCAACATGCCGAAACAGGGGCCAGCCGAGGGCACTAGGTGGGTAGGTGACAATGACCCCTGAGGATCCCCCACCGGCTGTGGTGGATCATCAATGGAGGTGGTTGAGGTGACCTTTCCTATAATTCAATACCCTAAGCTTGCAAAGGAACTTAGTCCTCTTCAGAATTGGCAGGTCTGGACTCCCTGTCCTGTAGTCGTCATTGTCCTTTCTGTTCCTTACAGGCTTTTTGGTGTTAGTTGTACGCCACAGTCCTCGCAGGTCTGTTTTGAGGGGTGCAGCTCCATCATTGACAGAGTCGGTGGTGCTTGCCAAACACAGGAAATTGTTCGCTTCAGGTGTCTCGGTGATGCCATATTGTGTGCCTTTGTAGGTGAAGAGTAAGCGGAAGGGTGATCTCCATCTGTATGGAATGTTCTAGTTGCTCAAATGAGTAGTGATCTGTGCAAATTCTCTGCGCCTTGCCAACATGAGTGGGGAAACATCCTTGAATAAATACTGTGGCGTCTCAGAAATAAATGGATTCCTGCTATTGAAAAGCGCGTAGAACAGCTTCCATGTCTGTAACAAAGTGCTTGTGAGGAAATCTGACGTTAGATTCCTTTTCTGTTGGTAAGCTGAACTCTGTGCATGCAGTCGAGCCATGGAGGGTCTAATGTTAGATTCTGTAGGGGGCGTTGAAAAAAGGCTAGAACATATTCTTCGAGGTCTTTGTTGAGGACCTCCTTAGGCACCCCCTGTATACACATGTTATTTCTCCGAGAGTGATTTTCAGTTTCCTCCACTTTATCAATGGGGTCTTATTTGTGTGTTTCCATAATAGCCAGCCTGTAAGCCAGTTCATCCTGCTAGTGGGAGGTTACTGCAACTTCATTTTTGACTAGCTCGAGGTGCAGCTCAGTCTGCTGGATAGAATGTAAAATCCGTATTTGTAAAGCGCGAACTACTCACCCTTACGGGTCTCAAGGCGCTGGGGGCCGTCGTGGAAATTAAGTGAGCTATTGCCCAGAGTCACATGGTGCTGAGCTGAGCTGCCACCGCAGCCGGGGATCGAACCGTGAGCCCTGTGCTCCGAAGTCAGCTGCCCTGGCCGATGCACCACACCTCTCCACTAGTCAGTCAAGGTCTGAGAAATCATGAATAATATCCCAGCGCCAGGCCACCATTTCATTGTGGAATTCTTCTAACAGTGCTTGGATATTCGCTTTAGTGGCCAAGGCCTGCAAGGCGACATCCTCAATGTCAGTAGAATCGATCATGAGGGCTGTTCTAGTGGGCCTTGGTCCTGATACTTTTCAGCTCATGGTGTCTGAAGCATGTCATGAAGAGGCACCTTCTTTGAGGTCTTCAGTTTTGATGCTGCCATGGTGTGGCAGAGCAAGATGGTGCTAAAGAATGTCCCTGGGTAGATGGACCATCACCGTGCTAAGTACTCTGATCCCCCCAACCTCATTGCAGGGGCGCAAGTTATAGTTAGCTAACTAACTATAACGGCTGAATTTCTCTGGTAGTGTACGAGTGAAACGTCAGCCTAACTATACATCCCTTGGGGGGCGGAGCTTGCCCGAGTCCAAGATGGCCGCATAGACTGAGAGCTCCGACGAGCCATCGCACTATCCTGAATTTATCAGCTTATTGTGCTGCCCATTTGTAACACTCCAAGTTGCCATCTGCACTGCAGTGCGCCGTGAGCATAACGTGCTGTTTAGGACTCGCATCGACTACCCACAAGCTCCGGAGCCGATGTCCGGTGTAAAGGCCCAGCCCTAGGCCGAACCGCCCGGATCTGAGACGCCGGCGGGCCTCCATCTGGGAGAGAGGAGCCGCTCCTCCTGAATGCGCGCCCGCGAGGAGGCAGCATATTGCAAACCCCCGGTGCCGGCGCTCGATGTACGGTACTGAATACCTGCCACCAGCGAGAGCTGCAGGGAACGCCGGACTGCTGCGGAAGCGAGACCGTGCTGTGCCATGAAGAGTCCGCTGCTGGTGCCCCTGCTGCGGAGCATCGCGCTCCGCTGGTCTGGAGTCTCAACGCATGCGGGGGCGGGCCTGACCCAGGAGAACACCGTGTATGTGACCGGATGGGGAGCAGAGACGTACCTGGCATTGTGAGATCCCACGAGGGCGAGATTCCCCCTCCTCCTTCGACCTGCCTAGGAGCAACAACTCGGCTCGCAGAAACTCAGAGAGGCCGGACGTGGCCATTTTGGAGACGGAGGCAGCCGCAAGTGCTACAGCGGCCTACGTGACAATATTGAGGTGAGGCGGCCTAACTAAATATTGATAACATCGATTGCAGTCACTGAGTCAACGTGGCTGGCACCTGGCCCTAGACATTGTCATTCTGCGCACCTACACCCTTCTTAAATGGACACTTGGTGCTGAGGGCTCCCCACGGGGCTCCACTACTCACCTAGAAACGGACAGTATATCCTGCGGTCTCTTGGTGTCCCAGGGGGCAGACGAAGTGGGCTTGCATGCTGTAGAGCTCCACAGACCTGTACAAGGGATACCGGTTAAATCTCACACCACGCTGAGGGGGCCCCCGAGCGCATTCGGCCCTACAAGAACTCTCACTCAGAGCCTCACAAGAGCGGAATCAAAGGCTGCTGACATCCGGCCATACTGTACAAAACTACACTTCGGGGGCATACATTTGCAATCCTAAGGGGACCTGATAAACAATATAACTCTCTTTGGGCTTGAGACCGGCCATCAGCGAAAACACACGAGGCACTGCGGCTGGGATAGAAGCTACATGGTCCCATTGAAAACGGAGATGGCCTGACGCGGGTTGGGAGGGGTCTGGTCGGCCATAGTGCCAGGAGAGTTGATAGCTCTTCCACAATCCAGAAGAGGTATTGAAAGTCCCCTGCCTTAAACGACAGCAGTTCGGAGTGGTCCTCGCCGCTGACCACAATAGCTATCACTTAGCGAAAATATTGCCAGCAACTGGTAACGAAGTGAATTGGGGTGACGAGGCGGCCAATCTAAGAGCTCCGGGACGCCGCTGGAGGAGCTGCAGAAACACGACCGCAGGGACCATGGGAAAGGTAGATAAGACGCAACCCAAGCTTAATTTTGAGCAGCGTAAATCTAGGCTTCGGGAGCAGGACTCAGAAGAGGGCCCGACTGCGCAATCAGAAGATCCGGACCCTGCAGACGGTTACATCCGCTCCATGTTGGCTGCAATGCAAAAGAGCCTGCAACAGAGCTTGACTTCTATCGACAGCAAGATTGACTCTTTGGTGCTACGCATGGACCGCTTAACAGAACGCATGGATAAAGAAGCGGAACGTCAAGATATGACAGAGCGAAGGGTCACGGAAGTGGAGGAAGCCCAGACAGAATTAGACTCGGAACAGAAGCAAGTGATGAAATTGCTGTCGACACTACAGGACAAGGCAGAGGATCTGGAAGCCCGCTCACGAAGAAGTAACATAGGTATTACGGGCCTTCCGGAGACCACCAATGTGGGCAATATGGAACTCTTCATGGAGAAAGTCCTGGAAACACTGCTGGGGCGTGATACTTTTTCTACGATGTTTGTTGTAGAGAGGGCGCATCGCGCTTTGGGCCCAAGACCTCCCCCGGGGCAGCACCGAGGCCTATCATCGCCAAGCTGCTAAACTACAGGGACAGGGATGCAGCGCTCAAGGCGGCCCGTGAGAAACAGTCACTGCAATATGAGGGGTCTGCCATTTCACTTTATCCGGATTTCACGGCTCGGGTGCAGGAGGCACGCAGGCAATTCGCTCCGCTGAAGAAGCAATTAAGAGAACAAAAGCTGGACTACGCAATGCTGTATCCGGCAAGGCTAAGAGTCAACAGACAATCAATCAATCAATCAATCAAAACATTTATAGAGCGCGCTACTCACCCGTGAGGGTCTCAAGGCGCTGGGGGGGGGGGTGACGCAGCTACTGATCGAACAGCCAGGTCTTGACGAGTCTCCTGAAGGTCAGCAGGTCCTGGGTCTGTCGAAGGTGGATGGGGAGGGTGTTCCAGGTCTTGGCAGCGAGGTGGGAGAATGATCTGCCGCCGGAGGTCGTTCAGCGGATGCATGGGATGGTGGCGAGGGCGAGGTCTGCGGAGCGAAGCTGGCGGTTCGGGTTGTAGAAGGTGAGTCGTTCGTTGAGGTATGCCGGTCCGGCGTTGTGGAGGGCTTTGTGGGCATGGGTGAGGAGCTTGAAGGTGATCCTCTTGTTGATCGGGAGCCAGTGCAGGTCTCTCAGGTGGACGGTGATGTGGCTGTGGCGGGGGATTCCGAGGATGAGGCGTGCAGAGGCGTTTTGTATGCGTTGGAGTCTTTTCTGGAGTTTGGCCATGGTTCTCGCGTAGAGGGCGTTGCCGTAGTCCAGCCTGCTGCTGACGAGGGCTTCGGTGACCGTCCTCCTGGTGTCGGTGGGGATCCATCTGTAGATCTTGCGAAGCATGCAGAGGGTGTTGAAGCAGGAGGAGGAGACAGCGTTGACTTGCTGGGTCATAGAGAGCGTTGAGTCCAGGATGAAACCCAGGTTGCGTGCGTGATTGGTGGGTGTTGGGGCAGCTCCCAACACGGCTGGCCACCAGGAGTCGTCCCATGCGGAGGGGGTGGAGCCGAGGACAAGGACTTCCATCTTGTCAGAGTTCAGTTTCAGACGGCTGGTCTTCATCCACTCAGCGACGGCCTTCATTCCCTCGTGGAGGTTGGATTTGGTGGTGGCCGGCTCCTTGGTGAGGGAGAGGATTAGCTGGGTGTCGTCGGCATACGAGATGATGTTGAGGTGGTGTGCTCAGACTATGTTGGCGAGCGGTGCCATGTAGATGTTGAAAAGGGTCGGGCTGAGGGAAGATCCTTGGGGTACACCGCAGGTGATCGTGGTGGCTTCGGATCTGAAATGGGGAGACGGACTCTCTGGGTTCTGCCGGTGAGGAAGGAGGTGATCCAGTTCAGGGTTTTGTCACGGATCCCTGCGTCGTGGGGGCGTGTGCGTAGGGTGTGGTGGCAGACGGTGTCGAAGGCGGCCGAGAGGTCTAGGAGGATGAGGGCCGCGGGTTCGCCATTGTCCAGTAGGGTCCTGATGTCGTCGCTGGCGGCGATGAGGGCGGTTTCGGTGCTGTGGTTGCTGCGGAAGCTGGATTGAGTGGAGTCCAGGATGTTGTTCTCCTCCAGGAAGTGGGTTAGTTGCCTGTTGACGATCTTCTCAGTGACTTTCGCCGGGAACGGGAGCAAGGAGATGGGTCGAAAGTTCTTGAGGTCCTTAGGGTCCGCCTAAGGTTTCTTGAGCAGGGCGTTGATCTCGGCGTGTTTCCAGCTCTCCGGAAAGGTGGCGGTCTCGAAGGAGCTGTTGATGATCTTTCGGAGTTGGGGTGCGATGATGGAGCTTGCTTTGTTGAATATGTGGTGGGGGCAGGAGTCGGAAGGAGAACCGGAGTGGATGGTGTTCATGATTTTGATGGTGTCTTCGTCATTGACAAGGGCGCTCCCGCATTTTCAGAGACCCAAAGATCCTACAGAAAGCCCTGAAGGATTGGGCAAAGGACAGAGTTCACCACAGCGAATCGCCGTACCATGAGGGTGCTAATGGAGGCAGTTTAGATGACCAGGACTAAACGCTGTAACATATTCTTGCCAGTTTAGAGTTCACCTGGTGGAGAGGCGGGAACTGTTATAATAGAAGGAACTCAGTGGCTTGGCTGCGACTAACGTAGAGCGACCAGATTGGTTTTTGGCTGCTGAAAGGGCATTGTGAAACAGCTTGGAGATGTTTAAATCATAGTGAGATGGTTTATGCTGCAATTGGCTTGCAGGTGGAGCATTAAGTTGTAGCATGCTGCCTCTACATAGCTAGTATAAAGCACAATATACGAACGATGGCGAACGGACTAAGTGTTTTGCTCGGTGCGCACAGGATAGTATAGGGCTCGGACAACATCTGCCCACGTGCGTGAACCGCAATCTGGAGTATTTTTGTCTTTGGTTATTGTTTGCTAAAGCGTTTTATGTTTTTTTTGGTACAAGTAATGGGTTTGTTGAGGGTTGTCCGCCAGTGCAGAGTTGGGGTATGCATGGCGTGGGAGGGGGGAGGGGATACGCAGAGACACAACACAAGTTTCACTTACAAGCCAGAATGGACAGTCCAGTCCTGGTATAGCTCACTTCATCACAGGACAGCACGGAGAGACACCCAAACACTAGCAATACAAGGAATATGGCTCTTCCCCTTGCCTCATGGCGCCATTGTCACCTAACAAGATTAACACCTTGACCTGGAATGTCAGAGGCCTGAATGATAACAGAAAGCTGAGGAAGGTCCTGGCTTACCTCACCAGACATAAAATAGATATCGCATTATTGCAGGAGTCACACCTGCCAACTAATAGCAGGATGCTCGAAAGCAGGGGGCTAATGGGTAATGTTCACGTTGCGGGGTTCACGTCCCATGCCCGTGGCATGATTACTTGGGTTAACCCGAAGGCAGGACTACGACTAGAGCCATTAGAAACAGACCGGGAGGGGAGGTATGTGATCTCGAGATGCTCTGGGAAGGGGTTAGATTTGCTTATAGTCAACATATACGGACCGAACTATGACAACCCCAAGTTCTATGAAACGATAATTGAGAAAATGCGGGGCTACAGGGCTGTTCAACTGTATATTAGATCCACAGCTGGATAGATTGGGAGGCCCGGACAGGCGCCCCACAGCAACTGCCCGGGTAATAATGAGGGCGATGACGTTGTTCGACTTACATGATGTTTGGAGAACACGATCTAGGGATAAGGGAGGTTACACACACTACTCTTCATATCACAACTTACACACCAGGATCGACTACTGGCTGACTTCTGCTGGCCTGTATGCACAGGTCTGAGACTGCGTAGTGCTTCCCCGCACTTTCTCGGATCACTCTCCAGTACTGTTGGTCTTGGAGACCCCAAGTAAGCACATACCGCCATTCCCCCCATACTCCTTACTTGACCCTGTTTTTAGATCGGAAATCTCTGAAGCAGTCGATACTTTCTTCGAGCACAACATAGGGTCGGTTGATACCTTCTCAATGGTCTGGGAAACTTTCAAAGTCTACATTAGGGGCATTGTTATGGCTAAATACTCAGGGGTCCTTCGGGCGCTGAGAAAGAGGCTCGCAGATTTGGAAGGCCAACTAAAAGAGCTAGAACATAGGTTCCTTTCGGATGGTGCCAATACGCAGGGGGAATTCCAAGAGCGGCTAAAAGAGTACCATGAAACAGCAGACTCGGAGCTGAAGCACTTAGGCAAATACGCTACGGCCCGCACATACGGAGAAGGTGAGCGGCCTGGCTCGATTCTGGCATCTCTGTTAAAAAAACGTAGGGAGACATCGGGAGTAGTAGTAATTAATGACGAACAGGGAGAACCCATTACAGATCCCGCAGAAATAGCAGACAGGTTTCGACAATACTACACCACACTATATGCCTCCAGAACTGAGGGACTGGACGAAGAGATTCTAGATTATTTGGCACACATCAAACTCCCCTGGCTGACGAATATACACCGTGAATATCTCCTATGCCCACTAGAAAAGGAGGAGATAATTCCAGCGCTATCAGGGATGAGGGCTGGAAGTGCTCCA
This sequence comes from Calotriton arnoldi, assembly GCA_963921515.1. Classification (NCBI taxonomy): domain Eukaryota; kingdom Metazoa; phylum Chordata; class Amphibia; order Caudata; family Salamandridae; genus Calotriton; species Calotriton arnoldi. Next base: position 339,884 of record CAWUFW010008487.1, on the reverse strand, counting down.
GGCGTTGACGGATTAACGGTAGCATTTTATAAGGAATTCCAAGACTTACTCATCCCGCACTTGAGCACACTGTTTCAGGAGATCAGCGGTAGCGGTCAGATGCCACCGTCTATGAGAGAGGCACTAATCATAGCCATTCTGAAGCCAGATAAGTCGTCAACAGAGTGCGCGTCGTATCGCCCACTGTCGCTGTTAAATGTTGACACAAAATTGTACGCTAAAATTCTGGCGAACCATTTGACTCCACTGGTTCCGTTGCTCGCGGCTCCGGAACAAGCGGGATCTGTCCCTAGTAGAAATCTGACGTATAATTTAAGAACGGTATTTGGCGCAATTCAACATACCAGACAGGATGTGCAAGCTATTGCCGTGTTTCTCGATATGGAGAAGGCATTCGACTCGGTTGAATGGACTTTTATGAATCACGTCTTGACGAGACTAGGGCTGGGAGGTATTTTTCTCCAAATGGTGGGAGTCCTTTATAATAACCCAATTGCCAGAATAAAAATTGGTGACATGGTAACTGATACAATATGGATCACCAGAGGCACACGACAAGGATGCCCGCTTTCCCAGATACTCTATGCCCTAGTGGCGGAGCCACTGGCTTGCGCGCTGCGGGAGTATCATAGACACAGGGGAATACGCTTCCCGGGATATGAGCTGGTCATATCCACATACGCTGACGACACGCTGCTGTACATTAGGGACCCCGAACAGACCCTGTCCCCCGTGCTGCATGAAGTTGTCAAGTTTGGTGCAATGTCCGGCCTCAAAGTAAACTGGACCAAATCGATTATATTCCCGCTAACCCCCAACACTGCTCAATTTACCCCTGAATTCCCCTTGCAATGGACGTCAGAACCGGTGCGTTACCTGGGAATCAAAGTACATACGGACTCAGAGGTGGTACTAAGAGAAAACTTTGGGGTTGCAGTTAGCAAACTAGCTGATGATGTGGAGCGTTGGATCCGTTTGCCTCTCTCATTACTTGGCAGGGTCTCAATCATGAAGATGGTAGTGCTACCCCGGTTCCTGTTTCTATTTGCTAACATCCCGATGGTCCTCCCCAGCTCGTTTTTCAGAGCGCTCACATCCCTGTTACTCAGGCTGGCCTGGACAGGGAAACACGCCCGGGTCAAGTGGGACATACTTACGCTGCCATATCATATGGGGGGATTAGGCGCTCCGGACCTTAATCTGTATTATAGGGTCGCGCAACGCGCACACGCGCATTTCTGGTTACATGGCCCTGCTGATACACCACACATTCAGATCGAGAGAGTAGTTGCAACACCGCTTCCTTTACCAGCGCTCTTATTCAATCTGCCGGATCGCAGAACTGGCATTCTGGATTCTATTAATTCGACCGTACACGCTTGGCACTATCTTTTAAAGCTGCAAGCTGGAGCCATATTGTATTCCCCACTGGCTCCTCTGGAGTGGTGTCGCTGGCTTCCTGCATGTACAGACAGGGGGGTCACTCGGGCGTTGAACGCCATAAATATCACAACGATAGGAGATATGTTTGAAGGAGGTGTAGCGAAAACATGGGATGAAGTGGCGACGCAGGAACTACAAGCTACGCTGCTTAATAGATTTCAATTCCACAGAATGAGGCAATCACTTAAGGAGATTCTGGGTAGTGACTTGGTGAAGCCACCTGATGTGGCCGCCCTCACATATATGATAAAAACGGAATCAACGACAAAAACTGTATCCAAATTGTATAAACTGACTCAGAGCTACCGAGCGAACCATTATACTAAAGCTAAACTAGCCTTGCAGACAGATATAGGTAAAGACATAGATGACGGAATATGGAAGTATTGCTGCGAAAGCACGAAACGGATATCACTAAACGGTCGCCATAGGCTAATCCACTTTAAATTTCTTAACAGAGTGTACTACACCTCTGAGAGATTGCATAGATACAGGTTGAGAGATTCCTCTGATTGCGAGCGCTGCGATGCTGGCCAGTCCGATTTTTTCCACTTGGCCTGGGTGTGCCCGGGGATTGCCAGTTTCTGGGTTCTGATTTTTAAGGCCCTAGGGGATATCACTGCTGTAACACTAACTCCGGACCCTATGCTGGCTCTGCTGGGATACTCCCTACACATCCCAAAATCTATCAGGAGGCTGGTAGACATGGGGCTGCTTATAGCTAGACGCAGGGTCGCGATCTGTTGGTCCCGTGGCCCGATCCCCACTATGGCCTGCTGGTCGAGGGACATGATTTACTGCTGCACGCAAACTGAGAACTATAGTGAGCTCCTTCCCCCACGTAATCGCCCTAAAAAATTTTGGGAATTATACAGAACTTACCTGGCCACCAAAGAGGAAGACGCCGTGTCAGCGGCAACACCTACTCACGAGCAGGTGCTGATGGGGCCGACAGGTGAACAGATATAGCTGCGTAGGGCTGTGAGATACTTACCGGGGCTCGTTACTACACAGGTTTTGGTCTTGCTGGGGTGGCGGGATGCGAGGCTATGCGTCACTGGGGTAGTCTTTCCGTGATGTAAATCTCTAATAAGCTCCATAGGGGCCTAGGCCCCGTGATGTTTAATGTTATCATGTAATATTGCACTGTGTTGCATTCTGAATACTGGACTGTCATAAGGATTGTTAAGCTTAAGATCTTATCACGAAGTGTCTCTGATGTTTTTTTTTTTCTATATTGTGTTCTGTAATAAAATTTAAATAAATTAAAAAAAAAAAAAAAAAAACTATAACATCCCTTTTTCTTTGTTTTTTTTCAATGAATATATATATATATATATACATATATATCATAGTGATGGGTTGAGAGCCTGTGAACCTTTCCTTAAGGGCCGACCAATTCAATGTTATAAACATAATGATTTGATTCTGTTTTTGATTAAGTGGTGCCTTAATAACAATTTCTTTATGTTTGATAAAGATATCTACCAGCAAATGAGGGGTGTGGCTATGGGGGCTTGCTTCTCTCCCAGTTACACATGTTTACATGTGGGATGGTGGGAGGAGCAGGTCCGTAGGGTAGTCCATCAAGTGGCATGGAGTGCCAATGTGATCACCTGGCTTCGTTATATTGAGGATGTTATCGTTGTCTGGAAAGGCACAAAAGAAAGTGCCTTAACATTTGTGTCCGATATCAACAAGAATGACCTCAATCTAGAATTTAATACCACCATCAGTGCCACGACCATTGAATTCCTTGATGTCACTGTTTACATTGAAAATAACTCACTCCAGTCTAGGCTACACCGCAAAACCATGGCAGGCAACTCTACATTACACGCATCGAGCTTTCGCCCAAGGCACCTTGTGGCGAGTATCCCTTATGGTGAAATGCTACGGCTCCGTAGAATTTGCAGCCTTGAGTGTGACCTTACCAAGTGTCAACAGGATGCATGCATGAGATTTAAGGCATGTGGTTACACTGATCTGACTATCTCTAATGCTATTGAAAGGGCTAAGGCTATACCGAGAGAACAGCTTCTCAAGGGCCACACTGACCATCACCAGGAACAGGTGGTTGCTACTACTACCCCTGAAAATAACAATAGTGGTGCTGTTGACACTCGCTTGGTCATTACTTATAGCAAAGAAGAAAGTGCAATCAGATCCATCATGAACAGGCAATGGCGTATTATCCTGACTGACCCTATCCTAGGCCCCATTGTTCCCAAACGACCCACTTTCACCTACCGCCAAGCTTACTCCATGAGGGATGCGCTAGTCAAAAGCAGCCCAGAGGTAATTGCCTCAACCAACTGGCTCACTAATATAACTGGTTTCATCAAATGCAGCACATGCAGAGCTTGTCGTTTTGGGATCAACACCACTCAGGTAAAGGCCACTTTTCGGTCTGAGCCCATTATCATCAATAAGAAGTATACCTGCAGAAATTAGTTTGCAGTCTACGTACTACAATGTACATGTGGCTTGAAGTACGTTGGTAGCACCAAACTTCAAGTCCATAAGAGGATTCTACAACACCTCAGGGCCATTGTAAATAATGACCACACTTATCCAGTGGCGAGGCACTTCGAAGAGGTTCACAATAACAACCTTCAACACCTTAAATATTTTGTCATTGATAATGTGCCTGTATCAAGAAGAGGTTGTAACCGTGAAAAACTTCTTTGACAATTGGAGTCACGATAAATATTAGACCTATACACCAAGACACCATGGGGCCTTAACATGAGTGAGGATCTGTACAATTTCTTGTAATGAACTGTTTCTGTATTTGTATCCACATCATTGTCAATCCTATCATTGCATTTGACATTTGTACTTTGTAGGGATCATTTTCTTCTCTTTCATTAACTTGTTCTCAGGGTCACTGGATTTTTGATAGCCTGTTTCAGGCATCACAGTTAGCAGAATGATATAACAACATGTGACTTGGTTCTATTTCACGCATTTAAGCATCACCATTCTACACTTTGGTGTAATCATAGTCTATATAATTGCATGATCTTTGTGCCCTAGACTTCGGTTTATGACACTTTGGTAGCCGGTTTACCTGGCTAAATTAGTGTCTGTTTAGACTCTGATAGATGTTTTTCCACATTTCCCGCCTTTCTGTGGGGAGGGTGGTTTATGGCTTTTACTAAATTCATTTTTGATAACCAAGATTAGTGAAACTGTAGCATTGAAACCTCGCACTGTATATATAAGCACTTTGTCAGCTTTTTTACACTTGTTTCACTTTTGCACATTCGTTTTGATGTAAGTGCTGTAGTAGTTTCAGCAGCACTTGCTCCTTTTATTCAGCACTCTACACACCCAGCACCCCTATACCTACTCGGGTCTATTTTCAATTAGATAGACGGTATTCTTTTTATTGACTCACTAACACCTCTTATGGTGTTGCCACCATAGTTGCACAGCACCACACTCAGTGAGCTTCACAGTTTTATGTCCAATTGACATGTTGTGGAATGTGTGCGTCTCCTATCTAATTTGCGGTCACCTTATCTCTGTTGACCAGATCTCATGGCCTGAACTCGTGTTGCTATGTGATTCAATTTGTGCAGCACTTCAAGTTGTCCTAAGCCACTACACAGGTAGCTGATCTAAATTACGTTGTTACCTGTCTTACTATGTGCTGTCCCCTCACATATTGCACTATGCAGTGATCTATTATTGTGGTAACTCAGAACATAATGACTGTCGTTTTGCTATGTATATTTTATTTAACTAATAAGCAAGTAACATGTTTTCAGCCTCAGTCAAATACGTTAAAGTTAAAAAAATGAATATGTTTTCTATGTCTAATTTACCTGGTCTTTATGTGAGTCTTTCTATGCTGCCTATGACTAACTTGTCACTAACATGTGGTCTATGACCTAGGGGAAGGTAAAAGTTCTCTCACCTGTGCAATTCACTGATAAAATGACGAACATGTAAAAAAACTGTACCTTATAAAAACTAGTCAGTTGTACATAGCGTTATGTGAGCAAGGCCGCAGGTCAGCGGCCGAAACGCGTCATATGGACCATGTCGTTTGGATAAAGCCTTTCACGAAATCTGAAGTCTGTGCCCCCAATTTTTTTTATGATAGTTTATTACAGGACCAATGGTTTGCCATGTGTCTTGCTTGACATATTCCAAGGCTGGGCTGGAGTACATTTAAGATTGTTTTCACATCATTAGAGCTGTATTTTGTGAATTGAACTTCTCTTACTCTTTTGTGTTGGTATGTTTTGTATTAGCATGTCCCTCCTAAACCCCTCCATAATTTTGTCTTAATGTCACCCATTTTTGAGCAATTGTTCCCCATTTTCCCACCACTCCCCCAGTCCCTCCTACATTTACTGCAAAGTCATATACTTGCATGTGTTGAGATCCATGCCACCGGGGCACAGACCTCTGCACAGAAAAAATAGGAAAGGCAGAGGTGGAGATCTTCATCCATACTATGAATTCCATTTTGAAGTTTTGTAGTACTACTGTTTACTACTTTATGTACTAAAAAATAAAATGCAACTTGTAGTTGCCTTATAGTTTTGCAGAAATGGAAGAAATCTGCAATAATTATATTGCTGCATCATATTTTTCCTCATCTACCAGTCTATAGCGATATAGTAACAGATTGGAATTCTTGCTCTGCACCAGTAGCCTATGAACTTAATATGAAAAGCAATTCAATGGAATTGATGCCCGCAATCAAAATAAACATATTTCAATCAATCAGGATTTATAAAGTGCGGCTAATCACCCGATAGGGTATCCAGGCGCATGCAGGTCCTGGAGACTTATTCAAACAGCCAGGTCTTGAGGGCCATTCGGAGTTCTGGAAGTGAGGTGATGGTCTGAAATTGTGTGAGGAGGCTGTTCCAGGTCTTTGCTGCGTTGTGGTAGAAGGAGCATCCTCCACTTCTGCTTCGGTAGATTCGGGGAGTATGGGCAAGTGAGAAGGAGGAGGAGCGTTGTCTTCTCAACAGTTGGTGGAAGTTCAGGCGGTGGTTAATGTAGGTCAGTCCTTGGTTGTGTAGAGCCTTGTGTGCGTGAATCAGCAGCTTGAATTGGCATCTGTTCTGTACGGAGAGCCAGTGGAGATGTCTGAGATGGGGTGTGATGTTGGTTCATGGTGGAGGGTCGAGGATGAGTCTGGTTGCAGAGTTCTATATGGTTTGAAGTCTCTGTAGGAGGTGTGAGGCTGTTAACCGTAGTCAAGTCAGTTGGTGATGAGGGCCTGTGTCAAGGTGTGTCTCGTGTGTAGGGGTAGCCACTTGAAGATCTTATGTAGCATGTGCAGAGTGAGGAAACAGGCAGAGGAGATGGTGTTGATCTGTGATTTCATGGTGAGCTTGTTGTCAATGATGATTCTGAGGTTTCAGCGTGGCCAGAGGGAGTGGGTGTGGGACCTAGGTCTGATGACTACCAGGAGTTGTTCCCATTTGTACCTGCTGTTGCCGAAGATCAGTATTTCCATCTTGTCTGTGTTCAGCTGCAGGGAGTTGTTCTTCATCCAGTCAGCTTGTCATGCATCTGTGGAAGTTGGTTCTGGTGGTGGTGGGGTTGTCGGTGAGTAAGAGGATGAGGTGGGTATCATCTGCATATTATTAATTATGTTGAGACCGTGGGATCTGATGATGTTGACCAATGGGGCCATATATGCATTGAACAGCGTGGGGCTGAGGAATGAGCCCTGGAGGGGCACCGCAGGTGATCTCCTTGGCTTCAGAGGTGAAAGGTGGGAGGTGAATCCTCTGGGTTCTTCCGGTGAGTCGTGATCCATCTGGGCGTGTTTCCTCGGATGCGGATGTGGTGGAGTCTTTCGATCAGCATGTGGTGGGCTGCAGTGTCAAAGGCAGTCGTGAGATCGAGGAAGATAAGAGCTGCTGTTTCTCTTCAGTCGAGGAGGGTTTGGATGTTGGCGGTGGCTGCAATCAGGACATTTTCGGTGCTGTGATTGCTGCTGAAGCTGGAGTAAGAGGCTTTGAGTAGCTGGTTCTGCTCCAGGTGTGTCATGAGTTGCTTGTTGATGATCTTTTCTTGTACCTTCACTGGGAATGGGAGCAGGGAGATTCGCGGGTACGTTTTGAGTTTGCTGGTGTCGGCGGAGGGTTTTTTGAGTAGTGGTCCGACTTCGGCGTGTTTCCAGGCGTCGACAAATATTTTGGTGGTGATAGAGTAGTTGAGCAGGGTAATGAGTCTCTGACTGATCCTTTTGTTTCTGAGTTTGAAGATGTGGTGCAGGCATGGGTCTGTGGGACCTATGTATTTAAAACTTTATAGTGTTAAGAAAATGATTTCCTCATCGAAGCAGTGGACAACTTGATTAACAGTACTTGGTCATGTGGTATATGATTTGCAGTGCAAAAAAGAGTGGAAACACACTATACGTAAACACCAAACAATCATTAGGGATATATTCCAGGCTGCAGCAAGCTGAAAGCCATGAGTTTGAGCCATTCAACATAGGTTCTATCACATTCTCACACAATACGATTTTAATATGGAGATTGTACTGTTCATTTTGGCTATCATTGAGGGCTACCCACAAAGTAAAATTAACATCAGGGCAGCCATGCCATGACTTCTGTAATATTATTGGCCACACACTATGAATTCAGAGTTAGCTATCTGCACATTGTGATCTTGCTACAAAACATTTCCTAACCTGCCTTCTGTAATATGCTTACTCATGGAATTGAAGCTCTGGTAAATCATGTGGAAATCTAAACCAGAATTCCCACTGACAGGGAAACTGTCAATGCTGCTGAATGGTATTTTTGTTCCATTACAAATTTCTGAAATTTTGTAGGTGTAGTTGACTTCTCCCATATCAAACTACTAACACCAACGACAAAAGAGTAGACATTCTGGAAGAGCAAAACTAGTTGAATATCAAGATGACATTCTTCTCACATGTCTGTGCCAGGTAACTGCTATAAACATATTACTCCATGATCCAGCATATAGGATGCCTTTCTAGCTATGTGAGGAGACAGCACCCACGTAAGGCATGGCTCCTTTTGTGTATCACAATATCATAATATCCTACAGCCATCATGACATAGGCCTCATCATACATAGATTGCAGATATGCATCACACCAAATTGGCCCTTAGAAAGAAAAACTTAGTTCTGCACATACATAGTGGTATAAGTATGACACTGGAGGATTATATTAGGGTGAAATATGCTACATTATACTCCAGTCCAATCCAAAACAAGAGCAAAAAAATAACAATGGGCCCGATTCACAGAACTAACTTAAGACAAAATCCTAAACTTACTACCATTTTGGTATTCACAGAAGGCACTTACTCATTTTGGTATTCACAGAAGGCACTTACTCATTTTGGTATTCACAGAAGGCACTTACTCATCAATGAGTAAGTGCCTTCTATGAATACCAAAATGAGTAAGTGCCTCAGAAGGCACTTACTTACTCATTGATGAGTAAGTGCCTTCTGTGAATACCAAATTGAGTAAGTGCCTTCTGTGAATACCAAAATGGTAGTAAGCTTATGATTTTGTCTTAAGTTAGTTCTGTGAATCGGGCCAAATGATTGCAAGGGTAATGAGGTGCTGAACTACAAAAAGATAGTCAAAGATGAAGAGTCCACCCACTCATTGCAACAATGGTGGAAGGCATGTGGCAAGAGGTGATGTCATTTGTAACTCTTTATTTGTGGCACATGCAAATTACAAGCACATGATCCTACCTGTCTCCTAACCCTAAAATGTCCGATGAATCATTTCCCACCATTTTTTCCCATAACCTTAGCACCCTGTGAAACAGCCCATATCTTACAACATATTTTCTATTTCCAACTAAACAATGACAGTGCATATTGCTTATGTTATTTTTAGGTCTGACTTTAGTCAAGACCGTTTGATTTTATTAAAATTATATGTATAATATAATTAGTTATAGAGCCTTTCAGCCAGCTCTCTTCATCAATTGGTCTGTTATAGTGCCATTCACATTTTCATCCACACACTACATCATAAAGCATAGGGCAATGGCTCAGCCCACTAGAGCCATTGGCTAATTTCACTGAGAGTAATGTAATTCTGCCCTTTCATAAGGAGCACATACATACACAAAGTAGTTCCATCAGTGCAGGGTCTACTATGGCATTGTTTGCTTTTTAAGAGCTAAAAATACTTTTGCTTTCAGCCACTGTATCTCTTATTTAATTGGCTTTCAATATTAATATTAATATTAATATTAATATGAACAATGAATATGAACAATGTTTTTCTGGAATCAGATAGAATCAAATTAAATAAAAATGATCAGAGTTTCAGAATAAGTGAGCTTTTATGGTCAAGGCCTTGATAGTAGCCAAAACATATGCTCCAGCTTTGGAGGTCAAAAACTAAGCAAACTGTGGATACTTGACTAGGAGATGTATCAAAGTATTATTCAGTGGAGAAGACACTTCACTGTTTTCCTGAGTTTGCATAAGTGTGAGCCTCTCTGGATCTGTTCTGAAAAATCCCACTCTTAAAGGTGGTTGACTCCTTTTTGTCTGGCTTCTCCTTGTATTATCACCCCTGTTTTCATGTTTTGCTAGTCTAGTCTGTTGTCTTGTTAGAAGAAGATGTGCTTGCTCTCTTCATTGATAGGGGGATGCGCCCAAGGAGAGGGATGAATTCAAAGCGGGTCTAATTTTTTGTTACAACTGTCTGAGGTTTCTCCTTCAATATTATTTCTGATTCTCATTTAGTTTCATTTAGTTCTAGGCATGTATGTTTATGGTTGAAGCCCATAAATATAAGGCAGGTAAAAAATTAATTAAAGACCGCACACTATGCAGGACTGAACTAAGGGGTAATTCAAACATTAATATTTTTGCAGAAACCCAAGAACAACTTCCTTCAGAAACTAAGTAGCCTCCCAAAATCAACACCTGTTCTATTGTTTAGAGAGGTGTTTGAAGAGGATAATATTGTTGATATGAAAGCCTTGAAACCCTTTAATTTTTGGGTTAGACTATGGCCTAATCCTTCAGGTAGTACCTTTCAAGAAGTCCTTTGTAACATTTCAACTTCAGGTAGAACCTTTCAAGAAGTCCTTTGTAACATTTCAAATTGTGGACTGATCCTGTAGTTACCCTGGCTAGACTGCATAAGGGCCTCTCAAGCTGGCCCTGGTCACACATCTTTGGTCAGAAGAGAATTTCCAACTCAGACAGGATCATAGTTCAGTCTCTCGTTTCAGAAGTGCCAAATAACATGACATGAGTAGAACACAATCATAGGCTCTGCCATTGGCCTAAATTACATTCAATATAAATACCTTCATGGAAGGGAGCTATATATTGATTTTTTTATTGCCCTATTTACATACTTCAGGTTCAGTTCGGGGATATTGCCCTCTGAAAGATTTATGGTAATAAGGAATATAGTTAATTCTCCAAACTATATTCGAAATTCAAAAAGCGGAGAGGAGGAATTCCTTTTTAGGTCGAGCCTAGCGCAGCGCGCATGCGCTGCTCTAGGAGAGGGCCTCTTGGAATCACTCCAGACTTTTGCTAAACTCGTGCGTGTGGCTTTTTATTTTCCACACATTCTATTGGCCTTTGCGTGTGGCTTTCAAAAATGAAAGCACGTAATTGGCCAAAGGTGGGTGCATGTCCCGCCTTTTCTCTAAAGGTTCCCTCCCACGGCGTTTGGGTCTCGGGAGCGAGCAGCTGCGCGCATTGTGCCAGCTGCATTCCTCCTTATCGTGGCTCATGTTACAGCGCGGCCGCTTTCACTTTCGCGGCCGCGCTTGTTGTCTTTGACTTTAAAGTCCTTTTCGGCTCTTTCGTTTCTGTTTCCTTGCTCGACATCATTTTAAACTTGCGGCCGTGCGCCTTTCTTTAACAAATCTGCTTCAAGGCGATGTGGTGGAATTTAGATATTAGATTATACTGTGTCAAACGTTAAATGTAGTGTTTCGTTTTATGAATTGTTTTATCCGATAATACAAACTTGAGGCTGACAGAAGCGGGGAGGTAAAAAAACTTTAACTAACACTTTCATAAACGTAAGAAATGGTTTCAATGAATGGAGTGATGAGGGTTGAGATAAAGAGGAGAAACACATGGACACGAAAACAAAGGAAAACAGTGCTAATGGCTAATGAGTCTCTTGTAATCCGATTCCGGAGATTTACTGCCCAGGGTGGCCTGAATGTTGCTATGCCTGCTTTCGCGGGAGCTCAGAGAGGAGGACGGGTTGTTGTTGGGAGGCCCCAGCTGCGGGCGGGGTCAGTACTCCGGGTACCTGAAGTGTGAGTGAGACACACCCTCCTGGATGGGCACGCATCCTGGGGGCGCTTCTGGGTGCAATGGCTGCCGCCGCGAGCGCACCTCAGCTGTCTGCCGGAGCGGGAGATGACAGTAAGGGGATCTGCGCGTGAACAGCTCCGGAATGTGCCTCGTGTGACTGGAATTGACATAAGCACTTCTGGAGGCACTGGGCTGTTGACTGGAGAGCGTTCCTCCAGAATTTATGACTGCAGAATATAAACTTGCGTACACGATGCAGTAGTGGAAATAGGCGCCATTTACGGCAAGGCGTAGAACTGTGGTTGAGCAGCAGAGGCTTCTTGGCACTTTAATATCAGTGCCAGATTGAAATAAATCGCAATGCCCAAATCAATAAACTTTCTAAAAGCGCGTCAAAAAGTATGAGTCAGCATTAGTGCAGCAGCCGGCCCCTGACGTTTGCAGTTTTATAACTGAATGTGGCAGTTAACGCCTAACTGGTCGCAGTGTACATTTAAAGAATGTACAGGGCACCCGCCGCGGGGAACTGGAGTGAGTGTGTATTTTGTTATAAAGTAGTGGGAGGTGTGTTTTTGTGCGAGCGCGCAAACAATTGGGACTTTGCATATCTGGGAGGTGCTCTTTATTAAGTGCTGTCACTGCTGGGAGCAGGGCATTTATGCAACTGTGGCTGGAGTCCCAGGGGTCGTTCCCCAAATTTGGTGGCTCCATGCGTTAAACAGTTTTATGGCACTCTTAAAGTGCTCTTTGACTTGCTTTTGGAATCGCGGCCTCTCTGGCTGTGGTGTTTATTTCAGGACAGTTTAAGGCTGCGACAGTGCCCCTGGCATTGTTTCACTTACATGTTTTTTATTGCTGTGTTATGTAACGCGGGTGTTCACTTCTGATAAGGAGCGTGCTTTGTAGGGTAGAAGCGAGTAAGTTCTGCGCTTCAGGGGCCTAGCTAAGATCATTTTGGCAGTTTTTATGTTTTTTAGAACAGTTGTTTTGAAACAGAGTAACAGAGTGATCAGTACAATATACGAACTTCCTGTTCCCATATGTTGCCAATGCACGACTTTACTTTTCTCTGACACAATTTTGACAGAAACCGCCCCTTCTTTACAAACAACATCGCATGTTCATTTCTAAAGAACACGCTCCCTTAGAGGGGCATTTTGGTGCCAAAATAACACAGCTCAATGGTACTCATTTTATCAACCTCTGAAGGAGAAAAGGCTGAACAGACCTGCTTGGATTTGAATGAGTGACCATGAATGAGGTCAAACTTAGATCCCATAAATGGATCCATGAGTCCGGTAACAGAAAGTCACCCCAGCATTTAATAGCCACTGCGGCCCCTGGAGCAGCTACACGATGAGGTGACCCAATTTAATTTTCAGAGGTCCCATTCCTTCCAGACACCCCCCCCTCGTTTCTCCTGCCTCCACTCTGACCCGGGAGGGGAGTGCACGGGGTATGCGAAGGGTGTGGCCAGGGTACTGCGTCAGAAATACATGCTGTAGTTTACTGATTTTTCTCAAACTCATGCTGTAACAGAGTCGACGGTATTTGCATTTCTGGGGTAAAAAAACAGGTGAATTCAGTGACTTGGGAAAGTACTGTCTGCAACGACAAACCAGTATCGGCGCTACATCTATAGACTCCCAACATAGGCAAACAAGCATTGGCATAGCCAATAGGTCTCGCTTTTGGGACCTTATAAGTATTTAGTTATGCAGCACAATATCCTTGGTGCAACAACATCAACTGTTGCATGGCTAAACACTTATATGGTCCCAAAGGCGAGACCTATTGGCTATGCCAATGCTTGTTTTAGGTCTTGCCTTAGATAGCGCATTTGCTGTCGCTTGCAGTTGGCTTCATCATCACTCTCATTTCCTTGCATCTCTTTGGTCAGCTCACGCCTGCTTCACTTCCTCTTTGTTTGTTTGTTCCTCCCTTGGAGCATGGCCCCACTGCTGCTTCCTCGCAGCTACAAGTGTCCTTCCACTGCTTGCGCACTTTCAGAGGTACTTTAAAAAAAATGTAAGTTGCAGCATTCCATAAGAGTGCATTTGTTTACAGGCTGTCTCCCCCCTCCTGACCTGCTCCGTGCTGTTGCATGCCACCTTTCACTCTCCTGTCCCTCTCCATGTGGGGGGTGTGGGTGGAAGTAACAGAGTTGACCTTACCATCGCTAATTCCATTTTACATAAAACAGGCACATCATGTGAGGTTTGTAGCAACCAAGCTTTCACATTATATAATGTCATTGTTAGGGACATACAGAAGAGGAACATTTATGGTGGCTGTGTGCCCCCAAGACACCTGTGACTCCCTAAAGCAACCCACTGATTCATCAGCCACTAACCCATAGGTACGATTTCACAATACGAAGACATTCATGTACCACTGCCTGTAGCTGCCAAGTGGGGACATAACATGTGTAGACCATTGAGACAGAACTACCATTTTAATGAGCAGCACTTTGACTCTGCGAATGTGGAGTTGATTATTGGAAAGGTACAAGCGAGACTACAGGTCTCACAATTCAACCTGCATGCTCATGCATGCTGGCAGTTGGCCTGGCAAAGCAAATGAGATATGAGATAAATGCTGCATTTCGTCACTGAGGTGGATAAAGAGTAGGGCTCTGTTTCTGATCTATGTGTTTATGAGGAGAAGCAGTTATACATAGCAATCTCAATATAACTAGTTTTTGTATTATTTATTAGTCTATATGGCACATCTGTCATTAACAAGGCCTCACTGCACTTCATGTCTCATTGTTCAAATTTTACGAAGAAATTATGTCATCTGCGAATCATCCCACCTCTAAGGCTGCCTTTTTTCAATGTTGGCTTCTGCCTGTTTAAAATGATATTTCATGTAGGCTTTTTGGAAAAATATTGCTGGGATTATATTTGTTTGGGAAAATAGGGAATAATAAACATCTAAAGAAACTCTCTCACACCCACCTACTCAGACACACACAGGCACACCAAATGCAAACACCACCTACACCCACCACCCTACACATCCCACTCTACCACCACCACCCTGCAACCACCAACCTACCACCTCCACACAACAACCCTACCCACCGCCACTACCACCACCACCACCGTAAACATCACCATTAACACCATAACCACCACCACATCACCCTAACCAGCACTCTAACATCACTACTCTAATTACCACCACCACCCTAACTAGAACTACCACAGTATCCTAACCACCATAACCCTACCCGAACCACCACGACCAGTAACCACTATCACCACCCTATCCTAACAACCACCACCCTAGCCACCACCCCCTACACTAACCACCACCAACAACTTATGCTATGCTAACCACCACCACCCTAACCACCACCACCACCTTAAACACCACCCTAACATCACGGCCCCCCAACCTAACTACCATCCCCCTACCCACCACTAGCACTCTAACCACCACCACCCTAACCATCATGACCACCACCCTAACCGCTATCACCCTAACCACCACACTCATCCTAACCACCACCACTATAACCACCACCCTTTCCACCTCCGCCACCTTCACCATCATCTCCACCCCTCACCATCACTATCACCAACCTGACCAACACCACCACCCTCAAGACCACCACCACCCTCACAACTACCACCCTCACCACCACCACTACCACCCTCACCACATCACCCACACAATCATCACCATTACCCACCACCCTTACCCCAACACCCTAGCCAACACAACCACCGTAACCACCACCATCACCCTCACGACCAACGGCACCACCATCCTCACCACCTTCACCACTAGCCTAACCAGCCTACCCTAGCCACTAGCACCACCCTTTCACTCAACATGCCCCTCAATTCCTGCAGAAGCTCTTCATCTTTTATCAACCATTTTCAACTCATTACTAAATTGTTGTTTTCATGGAAAGTTGTGGCCTATGTTTACATTTGATTACTCTTGAGTAATTTGTTCTCACCTGAAACTATGCATCTAGGTATCTAGAAAAGCTAAGTCATATCAAGGATTAAGAAATATTTTCACCCTCGTCCATAGCAATCTATCAACCTACCCCTATTCTTTGAAAATCAGTATGTGAATGTGGAGAAGGAACTCTCTGGTAGGATGTTGCTGTGAACCCTATGAATGAGAGATCACTGGGCAGATTCATATTTGCTTATACTTCAAATTTGATTGGCTTGTACATTTTAATTACTATGCAGTGGGAACAAAAACAGTGTTCATCACATTAAATGGCATGGTCTTAATAAAGCACCTAAGAACGCAGTAAATCTTGCTTTGAAGACTGGTTGTGTGGGCTTTCCTTCCTTTTCTTGTGCTTATCTCTCCCATGGAGCATGGCCTCATTACTTGTGTCCTTACACTGCTTACTTTTCAAGGACTCCTTTTTTTTTTTTGGGTAAACACTCCATGAGATTGCAAGTGTTTTCCAGCTATCTCGTGTATTTCTCTTCACCCATCCACCGCGCTCCATGTTGCTCTCTTCCATGTGCTTTTCCCTCATTCCCCTCAGTGTTGTGCTTTCCCTTGTGTGCTTCTCCCCTCGCATTGCTTTTGAGCCTGTATGCTTCTCCCTTTTCCACGTTGCGCTCTCTTTCACCGTGTGCTTTTGTTTCCCTGCGCTACATGTAGCTCTCTCTCATCCATGTTATGCACATCTCCAACCACACTCCTTTTTGCTTCATATCCTACCTTCCACGATGCTTCCTCTCACCTATGCCCTCCATGTTGCTTCCGCCCCTATTCTCATTGTTGCTTCCCCCTCCCACTTTAAAATAAAAAATACTTTTGCACTGTCATTTATTTGTAAGAACAACTTGGATCATTATATGAAAAAAACTAAAAAGCACCAGCATGGTCACAGCGATCATGACATTGCAACTTTTTTTTGTTTCCTCTTTAGCGATGCTGCACAGCTTTAAAAAAAAAAAAACATTGACAGAGTCACTAGGTCCCAAAGGCAAGACCAATTGCCTTTGCCAATGCTTGCTTACATATTTGCTTTCTCTTTTCTGGTATCAAACAGACTTTTCTAGGACATTATTGAGGGACTGTGAGGTTAAAAAGTGTAATGATGCACTGCTCTGAACTCAAACAGCAGCAGCAAGTTACCTAAAGTTGTCATGCAAGCATAGATCAGTACTGTTGAGTATTGTTGATTGGAATTTTGCAAATTTATATTTTTAATGGAATTATGCACGATAATGTAATTATCTTACTTAAAATGAATTGAAATAAGGCATTAAGAAATTATCAAACACAAACTTGAAAACGTTCATGTTTTAGTCAGGAGAAGTAAAATACAACTGCTGTTATTATTTCAAGATCTCTTTAAAGCAGCATTCTCCTAGACATAGACATCTTGCACTTCTTTAAGATTCTACTCAACAAATCGAGGACGGGCAAAGTTATTCCTGCAGGCTAGAAAATGAAATTAAATCATAATGCAACTCCTTAGTTTGAAACATTTAAAGGTCTCCCTCGCCCGGTGGTCTTTTAGAATTCTTTGAAATGATTCTGAACAGGGATTCATTCAGTCAGTGCTTAAGTTGTAAAAAAAAAAAAGTAAGTGCCAGGGCCCTTCTCAAGATACCACTGCAGCTTGAACAATCCATTGCCCTGCCAGAGCTGCCACAGACAGTACCAACACAACAAATAACCATCTCACTCCTACAAGTGTGACAATTCAAGCTATTGCAGGCCACCCAAAGCTATGAGAAAGGCCTGGATGGCTAGATTCATTCATTTTTAATGTAAATTAAATTATTAAACACTGTTGTTGTGCTCAGTTTAAAATTAGACAGACAGAGCTACCATGTGGTGGACTGTCACTAGTGGCGGTGTTGGGGAATTAAGTGCTGGTGCCGAGCACCGGAAACGACCTGCTCAAATTAAGCACTGGAATATAAACAACCAATAACTTACTTATTGGAATTTTGACAGTGGCGCAGCCACCCAGCTTCCTCAGGAATGCACTTTATAATTACCAGTAGAAGGACAGAGCTGAAGTTCTCTGTGAAGCATAGACAAATTGCTTTTAGGAGGGATAAGAGGAAGATAAAAACAGTGACACATTCATAGGCTTTTAATATTATTGACCATAATCCTGGGCACACGATAAATCCAGATGAGGACCCACAAGTAGCTTTATTGACCAGCTCTGCTATCAGAAATGCTGTATTATTAAATGTCAGAAGTGAAACAGTCAGTAAAGTTTAAAAAGCAAAAACTGCAGAGCACAAGACCATTGCTAATTCCTAGCCTGTCGGATTTTGACAGTATTTCATGCTTCTATTTGTTCACCAACCTTTTTCGAAGTGTCTAAGTTCAGGTTTCACTAAAGTAAAATAAACGCAGGCAGAAAAAGTATAAAGGACAAACACCTATTCTGTACATCTCCCACTGCTTTAATTGAATGCTCTCTCTTGAGGGTGAGCATGATGGTTTCCTAAGAGCTTTAGAATTGACTAAAACACATCAAAGTGCTATTTGAAACTAAACTTAAAATTAGCAAGTGCCCAGCCAGAGAGGCTGGCTTAATTGTTCAACCTGGTCGTTGCCAACTGGAGTATTTTCTGCACCAGACAATAACCGAGTGATCTTCAAAAGAAGATAAAATTAGAGAGCATCACAGTGGACATATATAGACAAGATGAGCAGGTGTATGACAGTATTACTTTGTCACCAGGATATACAATAGCATCTCAATAAAAGAGCAGCACAATAATCTGCTGCTGGCCAGGACTCGACCTGTGGCATCAACAGAAAGTATATAACTCTTAGGGAGGATAAAGTGATGAACTTCATTATTTACTGATCTGGCTTTGTAATGATGTTTAATTCAAGCACGATTTTGACAAGACCCAGAAAGTAGTTATTTTCATACAAATACATAGAATAATTCACTGATGACCTTCCCCATCAAAATATTACAAAGAAAGGTGATTAAAAGTTTGACACATCAAAGTTTGGGCAGGATGAACTAGGAATGTGCATACAAATAAAGGGGTTTATTGAACATGCACGCTTTCTGCAATGTAGATGCCAAGGTGGCTGATAAACATGGCTACTCTCTAATGGAACCAGAAGCAACCTGGGAAAATATTTACTTGCACATTGCAGAAACTAAAAGAAATAGTGTGTGGCAAATAAAGCCTATTTTGTGTTGAATTCCTCGCACAGCCCACAAATGGCTGCAATATACAAAGGTAAAAATTTAAATTTGCACAGAAACAGGAAAGCATAAACATGCATTAAAATTAGAAAAATGCAGGTGCGTGGACAATTGGGCCAAAATGGGGGACACTCCTTTTGGATCTCCCGACCATCTCCCACCGGAGTGATCAAAATCCTTGGGCCTGGCGGAGAACTCAGATCGCATCCACCCTTCCCAACTCCCTCCCCCATATCACGGAGAGGACTCTTCTCCAAATGTGGACACTTTTTCAGCCCGCTGCGGCATTTGTAATCAGGGGCCACTGCCTCGCCCGGCATACGAGGCCCCAGTCTACACTTTGGAGGGCAGGTCCAAAGTCCCTCCATCAGCCTGCACTGCATTGCAGGATGCTGTCATGGCGGACCCCCGGGAACCTTCGGTGTGATTTTGCCACACCTATGGCGGGCTTCAACAGCGGGAGTACCCGGCTGCGCTGGGCCCCGGGGAGACACTCACCTTGTAGGCTATGGCCTGCTATCTTCCCATGAAGGGTTTCCAATGCAGCAGGCTCCACCACCATTTCACTGGGGTCGTGCAGCGTACCAGACTCCAGTGGACATCGGCGCTTCTCTGCGCACTAGGGATTAAGCGCTGGGTCCTGGGGGACCTTTTCTTTCACTGCAGTCCGGGGGGAGGAGACGCTAAAATACACCACGCTGAGAGGGGTTGCTGGCAATGCCACGCATTGATCTGCACCCCGTGATCCTTCTTTCTTTAGGCTGCCAGCACTAGCAGCGCCAGGGAATCCCAACCCCCTGCTTCTCAAAGGAGTGCATGTTCTCCCTACCGCCCCCACTTCACTCTGGGGCCTGAACTTTGGCCCCCATCGGAGAGATGCAACCAGTCATCTTTCTCGCTCCTGATTCATCTGGCCTTCGCTGCCGCCCCCTGGGTGGTAATCTGGCTGCTTGTGCTACTCCTTCGCCCCACCATGTCATCCCAGCAGGGTTGGCAAGTATTCCAGGCTGAGGGCAGCGCTGACTCTCACGGACTGCGCACATTCGTCCTGATGCACTCCTTCCTTGACTCAACATAGTAGTAGCCCGACTGGGAGAGTTACTTACCTAGGAGATCCTCACCCCCCAAGCAAATTCTGTCTGGGCCAACATGGCCCACAACAAGCCCTCCACCTCCCAATCACAAGCCAAAATTGACTGCTACATGGCCCCACTATGATTTCCTATGGATCCTCGACTACTCTGCCAGACCATCCTGGTCTACCTTCAAACCCTGACAATACCAACGCCATCCTACAGGTAATTCAAGCCTCAAGTTCCACCTTGGAAACCAAAATCGACGAGGTGGGAGTGGAGGTCTCCTTCCTATGCCAAGACCTTAAGAGGGTGGTGGACAGAGTTATGGAAAGGGATGGCCAGGTGTCAGAACTGGAGAACACCATCAAGGAACTCAAGTCGACAGTTCACTGTCTTATGATGACATCTGCAGTGCTGGAGGCCAGGGCCAAAGATGCTGCAGGCTGTGTCTGCCACTGTAACCTACGCTTTGTGGGATTCCCCGAGGTGACAGAGGAGCAATCCACTGAACTATTCCTGGAAACCTGGCTGACCTCCTGGTTGCCCACCTCCTCCTATCCTCCTGCTTTGTGGTGCAGAGGGAATACCGATCCCTTACTTGACGACACCAGCCCGGGGACACACCACGCCCCATAATAGCCAGGTTTCTGAATTATTAGGACCTGGCCACCATTCTTCGGGAAGCATGCAAACTAAACAACCTGCGTTACCAGGGCAGTTGCGTGATGATTTTCCCGGACTACACTTGCACTGTGCAACAGCGCCGCATGACACAAGGCGGCATTAAGCAACAGCTATGCTCCAAGGGAATCCGATATATGCTCCTTTTCCCCGCACACCTCAAGGTGCTCCATGACTCCAAATCTTGGTTTTTAGAATCCCTGGAGGAGCCCCTCACTTGGGACACTGAACAACTCCACTTGAAATGCTACACCCTACCCCTGTGGAGTCCATGGACATGGGGGAAAGGCTCCAAGACTCCCACCCAGGACATGCACCGGATCAAAGACACCCCCTCTCTTCCATCGTCCTGCCTCACCCTCCCCAGCCACTGGCTCCCTGGATGATCAGGACCTCCCAAATGATGCCTGACGTGATATTCAGCTCCATCTCTTCTCTTAGGACAACCACCAGCACCACCATATCCTTTAAGTAGCTCTTGCATGATTGAGATTGTTTGGGACACGGAGGGCTTTTCTTTTGCCTTGTTCTCCACCTAGTTCTTAGTTGTTGTGCTATGGGGTGACAGATTCTTCTGGGGTGGAAGTGTGGGGTGGAAGGGTGTTCTGTTGGGGTGTTCAAATATTTCAACTGCTTTGTGTTTTTTTCTCTATTTTGTTGTTTATTTCAGTTTACTGCTGCACTCTGAGCCAATCACTCCTTGCCTACCTCTTCAACACAAATCTCCCATGACAAATACGGACACACTGTTCACCACCCTCTCCTGGAATGTTAACGACCTTAAACACAAAATCAAGCATGGGGCTGTCTTCCAATTCCCTAAACGTCACTCCCCCCTAGTGGTGCTCCTGGAAGAAACTCACCTACTCAGCAATTTCTGTCCCGCACTGCAGCTGGGGGTTACACCTGAGTCTACCATGCCGGATACACAGCCAGCTCCCGAGGCGCTGCCATTCTTTTACATAAGTGGATTCCTGTACTCATAACAAAATTATATTGCGACAATAACCCTGGTGGAGGGTGACATGGAGGGCTTCCACTGGATGATTGCTTCCGTTTACGCCCCCACACACTCATATTCCCTATGCTGCAGGCCCTTGTTCCCCTACTCCTACAATCCCACTCTGGCCCCACCCTTCTGGGGGGTGACTTCAACTCTGTGATGGACTCTCAGTTGGACTTTAGTAATCCCTTTGCCCATTGTTCATACGACTTAGCCTCTTGGGCCTCCTTGTTGGCCCTCTTTGACTCACGGCACTTGCTTCACTCCCAAGATAAGGAATACACCTTCTGCTCTCACCTCCACAGCTCCCTTGCTAGGCTTGATTATCTTTTTATACCCTCCACAGACACTACAGACTAATCAATTCTCGCATCCTCCCACGGGCACTGACAGATCATGACTCCATCATGCTGGCCCTCAGATCCTCCAGACAGCAGCAGCTAAGCCACTGTACATTAGTGCATGGTGGCTTATCAATTGCGATTTTGCAGACTTCCTTCAAATGCAAATCTTGGACTACTTCAATGCCAATGCATGCTCCATTAACTCCCCTACCATAATATGGGAGGCCCTAAAGGCTATCCTTCATGGTCAGATATTCTCTTACCAAACAGCCGCCCACTTCCACAGACTCAAGGAGGTCTTGTCCCTAGAACATGATCTGCATGTGGCGGATGAAGCCTACGCTGGAAACCCCTCAGCCCAGCTGAAACACACAGCTGATCTTAAAAGGCTTGCACTCCACAGAAACAGCTTGAATCTGCAAACTCTACAAACTTTGCCTAGCAGGACCAAGTCTATGAGGTGGGAGATAAAGCGGGAAAGCTTTTACATGGCTGGTGAGCAGGGACCTAGTCCTCAGCCTGATCCCTTCCACTGTGACAGAGATGGTTCGAGAGGTATTGGCCCCACACTCAATTACCCAGGAATTTGCCTGCTTCTTCACCCGCCTATGCACTGGTCGCAGGGTAATTGAAGCTGAACGCCTCCACCTTATTGTAGACGACTTACCTTCCTCTTGCTTAGCTGACGCCAACAGACAGGACCTGGAAGAACCCATCACGGCGGCCAAAATCATGACAGCTACAGGGGCACTCCCCGCTGAGAAAATGCCAGGCAACAACAGCTTTCCACTGGAAATGTACAAGGAAAATGCCCCCTTCTGTCTGTCCCCTTCTCACAATATATGAGGAGGCACTGAGGGTGGGCTAACTCCCTTACAATCTCCGTGGCGCCACTATCTCTGTCATCCTTAAACCATGGAAAATCCCAGGGGTATTGCCGGTCATATAGGCCCATTTCCATCTTGAACATGGAATTTAAGATCCTGGCCAAGGTACTAGCAAACTGACTAGTGAATGTCCTCACCTCCCTTATTCACACAGACAAGAACGGCTTCATGCCCGGATGTAGCACCCGTCACTGCCTCCGCCGAGTGCATAGCGCATTTGCTCTTTCGGAGGACATGACAGACCGCCGTGCCCTAGTCTCGATTAACTTTGAGAAAGCCTTCGACTCTGTTCATTGCCAATTCTTTCTCTGCTTGCTGGAGCGGAAGAACTTTTGTCCTCTCTTTTGCTGCTGGTTCCAAATACTCTACTCAGGCCCCTGGGCTGACCTCTCTCACCTCTTTTATTTGCACTTGCCATCGAACCACTGTCAGAATGGATCCGATGGGATGCACAACTCTGTGCCTTCCGTTGGTCTGATGGTCGCAAGGACCGGGTCTTGCTATACGTGGACGACTTGCTTGTAAATGTGGGTGACCCTGAGACCTCTATCCTCCATCTCCTACACATGCTGCAGGTTTACACCAATGCTTCCGGCCTCACAGTGAACTTGTCCAAGTCTTCCTACATCCCCATTTGGGGCCCCCACAAAGACATCAGGGCCATAACCCCATTTCAGTGGTCAACAGATCACTTCCGATACTTGGGGATACAGATCGCCTTCTCCCAGCGGCACGCTTGGGACCTTAACATCACACCTCTCGTTGTGGGTACCAGGAAGGACATGGCCCACTGGGCCACTTTCCCTCTTAACGTTGCTGGTAGAGAAGCACTATTTAAAATGATCTTGCTACAGAGAATCCTTTAAATCTACAAAACTACCCTTATCCCATCCCTACCTACTTCTTTTGCACACTACAATCTGAGGTGTCACGCTTTAATTGTGCCAGCGGTCTGCCACAGATCTCCTTCCGCAAATGTGTGCTTCACTCATATGATGGCTAGTTGGGGTTCCCTGACCTTCATTTACACTATTGGGCCAGCCACCTTCTCCCCATTACTGACTGGTTCTTTGCAGACCACAAGGAACTTGCCATATCAGGGCAACTTGACGAACTGATATGCCATGGCAATCTGCTCTATTGATGTACCATCCCCATAAACCTGCCCCCAGTCTTCCATTGACTCTTCTCACTTGGCATCAGTCCGTGAGATGGATTGGATGGCATGGGGTTCTGACAGCAATGACGCTGCTGCGGGCTGTGTCCTGGCTTTCCTAGACCACTGCCTTGGAGGGCTTCTGGGCATGGGACTCTATTGGCATAACAACACTGTGGGACTTATGGCAAGGCACATCTATGTTTCTATGTTTCAATACCTTACTGATACTTACATTGTGCATAAATCACAATTCTTCCTCTACCTGTAGCTACGACATGCCCTGGAGGCCTCCCTAGAATCTCTTCCCCAATCCAACCTCCTGGAAGCACACCTGTTCGATTCACACCTGGTCAAGAAGGGTGTATCATGCCTCTACCATTCACTAATCAATAATACTCCCGACCCCAGGGTTACCCTCGGAGAGCGATGGGAGGGGGATCTGGGCCCCTTTGATTGTGACGATTGGACAGAAGCAAAAATGTCCCCTAGGTCTCTGGCAATATCAGTGAGGCTCTGCCTTGTCCAACTGAAATGTCTTCACCATGTTTACTATAGCCCCTCATGGTTGCATGATATGAGAGGCACTCCTTCACCTCGGTGTTGGCTATGTCAACACTCAATGGGCACTTTCTTTCACATGGTCTGGGAGTGCCCAACTACATACGCATACTGGTCACGCCTTTGCACTGTTTCTTTCCCATATAATACACAGACCAGTCCCGTTAGAAATTTGTTCTCTTAGGCCTTTTTGACTTTTGGGGGGAGAGTCACTATATTCGGCAGCTCATCGGAGTGGGCTTCATCATTGGAAAGAGTGATATTGCCCCACCTTTACTTGAATGGACAAGTGGGATGGACTTTGCGCTGCAGCAGAAAAATATGTTTAAAAAGCCAGGGCATGTCCAGAAAAGCACCATAAAATATGGGGTGAATGGTGGCAATATTCGGAATCTTCATCTTCTACAATGTGACTTTTCTAGTATATATTTTCACCTATCTGTTAGTTGGGTGTTGTGAGTCTGGGCCTAATGCAGCACTGTTAAAATTGTATGTTGGATCATCTTTATGTTATCTGAAAATGCTATGGGCAAGATTTGGCATCAATCAAGTTTTAAAATCAAACATTAGAAATGCCAATAGGTGTGGTTGTTTATTAGTGAAACAGCTTAGATGATAATATGTGTATTTAGGGATGCAAAGATGAAAGAGTCACTGATTTGGGGATTATGTTAGTGGGTTATTGTGGGTGATCATGGATGGATGAATGGTTGAGTGACATGGTGCATAAAATCACTCATTTAGGAAGAAGCACCTTCATTTTTTTAAGAATAGCCAGATTTATTGGCTTTGTCAGTGCAGGCCTGTTCATCACACTTGGGGGCTAGCTGAGTCTAAAGTGGAGCAGGTGTCTCAGCATAAATACTTAGGTCATCAGTTTTACGTGGGATAAATACCTTACTTCAATGAAAGTCAGTTCTCAAGGTAGAGTAAATGCCCTTGTCTGTTTAGGTAGGCCCTTCAGGGGTTTCTTATTCGATCTAGTCCTCAAAGCTCTTCTGACGAAGGTTATCCCTAAGGCATTGTTCGGTGCTGAGCTAATAGATCTAGATCCTTGATCATTTGGTACCTTTTAAAGGCTTCTAAGGATACATCCAAATGCTATGGTACAGGCAATCATAATGGAGTGCAGCATGGGGAGTGGCCTGAAGCGCAATGGAGTGATCCACTCTACAGTGCAGCTCCAGCTCAGCTCATGCTATTAGATCACTTCTCCTGCCCTGCCCTCTGTCTTTGTCTCAGTCCAACTAGCGACAGGAGCCCCTGGACGGTGGACTCACTTGCATTGATTAACCGTTGTGGGTTACACATCACCCGGGGCAAAAACAGTGATCAAAGGTCTATTCCATGATGCTGCCCAGCACATAAAGATGGCAACGATGGACTGTACTCACCTCTAAGAGGGGTGAGAGGCTCAGGGGGATGAGTGCCTAATCGTCCCATAGACCTTGCTGGCACCACTGAGGGCCCAGGGGGTGTGTAAATGGAGGTGGAATAATAAATGCTCCGCATCGTGCTGCTGCCTGCAGTATTATGAGCCCTGAGGCAGGGATACTCCCGACGCAGCTTGGTAAGCCCACCTAGTGGACTGCTTGACGGTCTGCTGCCACCCAGCTCTTGCCGGAGGCAGGCCTTGATGAAGGTATACTACAGAGGTCCAACAGTCAATAGAAATTGGTAATAGACTCAATGCTTGTGGGGAGCAAGGGTTGTTCTTGCTGGGGCCGGGTGAGACTGCGCATCTCTCAATGGCAGCGACCCGACTTGTGGCCACTGGTGAAGTGAAGAGTTCAGTTTTTCTAATACCCACCAAGAAAACAAACAAAAGGGGCTACCAGGCAGAAGGAACAGGTGGGAGGGACGTGTGCCCCCTCGCCACATCTGTAGCTGGTTCAATAGGGTGACTTTGTGGCAACAGTTTTTTTATCAGGCCACTGGCCTGCATCATGGTGAAGCTGAAAGGAGGGAAACAAGTATCAGTTAAGAGCATTACTGTGGACCCAGTTGTAGATGTGGCCTCAAAGCTGTTGAGAGTGTATTGGAGGGACACAATGAAAAATGTGCTAACCTACCAGCTCGTTACTAGACATTTGCATTACTGGATCAGCCTCCTTTCTCTGTCCAGGAGTTGTGAATGCTTAGATAAATGTGGTTCTATTTAAAATATTGGAGCATTATAATTTATGGAAAAAGAAAATAATGAGTAGTATTTACAGATGAACTGTATGCAATCAAGCCTGATGCTGTTGTTGAAGCACAATCATTTTCAATTTTTTTAACACAAGATAGAAAGTGGTGGTTCTGAAAGAAGGAGGGAGGGAGTTGCAGATCTTAAGTGTATCCTTGAGGAGGATTTTGTTAGGGTGCATTGTTTTTAAGGCTAGTATCTTGAGAAGAAAGAAGTCATCAGGTAGTCTGTCCCATAGTGTGACAGCCAGGCAGGAAAACTATCTGAGGGAGTGCAGCGGAGGCTGCAGAATGGGATACAAACCAGGTGTTGTTTTGAGAAGCGCATTTCAGTGGGTGCAGTATTTTTGAAGAATCTTTCTGAAAGGAAGCATGGACTTGCCTTGCAATACACATTTTGTACCTTACAAAATATCTTGAAATCAGTGTAACTGGTCACTAGGAGCCAGTCAATGGCCCCCAAAGTGCAGATATAATGGGCTATGTAAAAATGAAGTGAGCAATACTTGGGCTGCTGAATTTTGGACCCTTTTTTACCACTTTAGTCAGCTGTGTGTTTTTTAAAGGCCCAGGTTTAGTCCACTATAGTAGTCAAGCCTTGAAGAGACAAAGGCATTGTCCAGCGAGACATGATGTAGCAAAAGAAACAGACAAAGAAGCCTTCTCAATATGTGTGAATGTAGCAGGTCTTAATGACTGTAGTGGCTTGTGGTTCCAGATAAAGTTCTAAATTACACCAAAGATACTTACCTGAGACAATGGATGGGCGCTTGAGCCAAGAAATGATGTACTCACTTGTGCATCCCAGAAGTATAGTGAACAAGAGAATAAAATAATTTCTGACTTCTAAGGATAGATCCAAATGTTATGGTACAGGCAATCAGAATGGAGTCCAGCATGGGAAGTGGCCCGGAGCGCAATGGAGTGAGTCACTCTACAGTGCAGCTCCAACTCAGCTCATGCTGATAGACCATTTCTCTAGCCCTGCTGTCCGTCTTTGTCGCAGTCCAATAAGCGACAGGAGCCCCTGGATGGTGGACTCACATGCATTGATTACCCGTTGTGGGTTACACATCACCCAGGGCAAAAACGGTTATCATAGGTCTGTTCCATGATGCTGCCCGGCACATAAAGATGGCAACGATGGACTGTACTCACCTCTAAGAGGGGCGAGAGGCTCAGGCGGATGAGTGCCTAATCGTCCCATAGACCTTGCTGGCACCACTGAGGGCCCAGGGGGTGTGTAAATGGAGTGGGAATAATAAATGCTACGCATCGTGCTGCTGCCTGCAGTATTATGAGGCCCTGATGCAGGGATACTCCCTACGCAGCGTGGTAAGCCGACCTAGTGGACTCCTTGGTGGTCTGCTGCCACCCAGCTCTTGCCGGAGGCGGGCCTTGATGAAAGTATGCTGCAGAGGTCCAACAGTCAATAGAAATTAGTAATAGACTCAATGCTTGTGAGGCACAAGGGTTGTTCTTGCTGGGGCCGAGTGAGATTGCGCATCTCTCAACGGCAGCGACCCGACTTGTTGGCACTGGTGAAGTGAGGAGTTCTGATTTTCTAATACCCACCTAGAAAACAAACAAAAGGGGCACCCGGCAGAAGGAGCAGGCGGAAGGGATGTGTGCCCCCTCGCCACATCTGGTTCAATAGGGTGACTTTGTGGCAACTGTTTTTTTATCAGGCCTCTGGCCTGCATCATGGTGAAGCTGAAAGGAGGGAAACAAGTATCAGTTAAGAGCAATACTGTGGACCCAGTTGTAGATGTGGCCTAAAAGCTGTTGAGAGTGTACTGGAGGGACACAATGAAAAATGTGCAAACCTACCAGCTCGTTGTTAGAGATTTGCATTACAGGAACAGCCTCCTTTCTCTGTCCAGAAGCTGTGAATGCTTAGATAAATATGGTTCTATTTAAAATATTGGAGCATTATAATTTATGGAAAAAGAAAATAATGAATAGTATTTACAGTTGAACTGTATGCAATCAAGCCTATTGCTGTTGTTGAAGCACAATAATATTCTATTTTTTTTAACACAAGATAAAAAGTTGTGGTTCTGAAAGAAGGAGGGAGGGAGTTGCAGATCTTAGGCGTATCCTTGAGGAGGATTTTGTTAGGGTGCATTGTTTTATAAGGCTAGTATATTGAGAAGAAAGAAGTCATCAGGTAGTCTGTCCCTTAGTGTGACAGCCAGACAGGAAAACTTTCTGAGGGAGTGCATCGGAGGCTGCAGAATGGGATACATACCAGGTGTTGTTTTGAAAAGCGCATTTGAATGGGTGCAGTATTTTTGAAGAATTTTTCTGAAAGGAAGCATGGACTTGTCTTGCAATACACATTATGTGCCTTACAAAATATCTTGAAATCAGTGTAACTGGTCACTAGGAGCCAGTCAATGGCCCCCAAAGTGCAGATGTAATGGACTATGTAAAAATGAAACGAGCAATACTCAGGCTGCTGAAGTTTGGACCCTATTTACCACTTTAGTCAGCTGTGTGTGTCTTTTAAAGGCCCAGGTTAAGTCCACTGTAGTAGTCAAGCCTTGAAGAGACAAAGACATTGTCCAGCGAGACATGATGTAGCAAAAGAAACAGACAAAGAAGCCTTCTCAATATGTGTGAATGTAGCAGGTCTTAATGACTGCAGTGACTTGTGGTCCCAGATGAAGTTCTAAATGACACCAAAGATACTTACCTGAGACACTGGATGGGCGCTTGAGCCAAGAAAGATGTACTCACTTGTGCATCCCAGAAGTAAAGTGAACAAGAGAATAAAATTATTTCTGACATTCATAACTTGACTGTAAGTAGGTTATAATTGATCCAACTACTTAGCTCTGTCACATAATTGTTGAATTTGGTAATGAACACACTCAGATCTGTCAAAATAACCAAAAATGGGGAGTGAGAAGTTAGAGGAGTGGGACCACTCATCTACCAAATAATAACATAGTTAATCAAAGGGGGTTGGTGCCATTATAACGTCCTTTCGCATCCTGCAAAACCTTAAACGTTTTTAAAAGTACTCTCACCTACTGGAGTTTCCTCTCATGGCATGCTTCATCATCATGTTCATATCTGAAGCACCTAGTGTGTTCGGATGAGCTCAACCTCCAAAGGAATATAGGGAGCACTTCTAAGGATAAATATTCAATTTGGGCCCTTTTATTACCATTAGTACCCTCAGAAAAGGATTCTTTAATTGGCAACTGATACCTACACTCACATCTTCATCCATCCAGAGGAGAATATTGATAGTTAAGGCAGCCTAAACCAGTGAAACAGACCTGCAGGTGGAATCAAACAAATATAAAGATGACAGGTACACCCACATAGAACATCTCCCATAACATAGTTGACGCAAAGGCAGAATGGCACTTAGGACCTCATTACGATGCTGGTCGGATTACGATGTATGTATTCTGTACTCTGACCAACTGCAGAAAGACCGCCGACTCCGACAGCCTTTCTCTGACCGCTGAGATTGTGATCGGAGAACAACAGCAGCCATAGGGCAGTACAGGGTTCTCTGACTGCCATCCGGATTACGATGTGGCTTTCCAATGACCCGACCGTGGCGGTGTGACCGGTTTCCTCGAATCATCAAAAACTAAGGATTTAGGATTCATGCTCACTCCAATCCGCTTCTCTCCTGCAATCTCCACCATTGATCCCTTCCTCCAGGTCCCCCCTACACCTCGGCAGCTGAACCCCGATGACTCCGATCCTGTGGGCACCGGAATCTAGGTAAGTCCTTCTGCGGTATGTATTCCCATTGACTGGACATTCCGCACACACTTCAGCAATGGGGTACATGGTGCACAAGGCATATCCCTACATATGTCATGCATGTGTGTACAATTCACAAGTTTTCTGTGAGTTTTGTATGCATTTGCAGTGACACATTCGGGGATATGTGCTCCACCATAGCTGCTACCTGTGTTGTAGCAGCAATTGCATCATAATACGGCGGTGAGAAACTTCCTGGCCTCAGCAGTCATAAAGGGCTCGGGGAGACGGCGGTCGGATGTTCGGTCCGACAGGCATCGGAATCAGGCCCCTCACTGACAGTTCAGATGCACAAAAATACAAACACAGTAAAGAGCTGCACTGCATATCCTGGATTGGTGCAGTTGACCCAGAAGAATCCTGTGGCTGACAGAATCAAATGTAGATGGCAGATCTAACAAACCCAGTACATCAATATGTTAGTCATTTTCTAGGTTCCAGTCAACCTCCAGCACTGAAACTAGGGAATGGCTATATCTTTTACTGAGTAAAACCTGGTGCGAAAATGCTTAAAGAATGAAGGTAGTCTTCCCCATGAGTGGAAGGCGGCGCAAATAATTCCCATCCAAAAAAATCTTAAAGCACCCATGGAGGACTTATCCAACTATCGCCCCATCTCGCTGCTTCCTCTACTGAGCAAGATCTTGGAAAAGCATATTAATAAACATCTGTCTGAATTTGTCGAAACCGCGAACTGCCTTGATCCATCTCAGTCGGGCTTTCGACCCAGACAGAGCACAGAGTCTGCTTTGGTTGCAGTTACTGATAACATCAGAATGTCACTGGACAACAGTCAAGCAGTGCTTCTTGTGCTGCTTGACTTATCTGCAGCCTTTGACACAATCTCTCATCAGACTCTGTTCAGGAGACTCAGGGAAATTGGCCTCCAAGGGAATGCTCTAAAATGGATGTCGAATTTCTTGTCTGATAGAACTCAGACCATTAATTTGGGCCCTTTCCGCTCTAAGACCACAAGACTGACCAAGGGAGTACCTCAGGGCTCTTGCTTAAGCCCTACATTATTCAACATATATGTTACTCCCTTAGCGGGATTACCAAGGAATTTAGGATTTATTCCAATCTCTTATGCTGATGATACTCAGCTCCTACTTTCCTTTGATAAAAACAATCCCAATGTTCAGTCCACTTTTTCGGAGGGTATGACAGTCATCACTGGCTGGATGAGGGATAACTTCCTCCAGCTCAATGCGGGACAATCAGAGATCATGCTGTTTGGAGATGCAGCGGTGAGGCGGTCCCCAAGATGGTGGCCAGAGGAACTGGGCTCCGCACCAATTCCAAAACAGGTGGTTAAAAACCTGGGAGTCCGTATGGATCAGAAACTAACATTGAAGGAGCATGCCACAACCACTGTTGGGGCATGTTTCCACATATTAAGTCTTCTCCGAAGAGTATTCCCTTTTCTACCTTTAACCACTCGGAAAACTCTGATCCAGGCACTAGTGCTAAGCCGCCTGGACCACTGCAATGCCCTGTTGATCTCAGCCAATGAGGTCTCCTTAAATAGATTGCAAGTAGTCCAGAACACCGCAGCTCGTTTGGTCTCCAATGCTCCTCCCTGAACGGCCTCCCTCCCTCTTCTGCAACAATTGCATTGGCTTCCGGTGCGGAAGCGGATCAGATTTAAGATCTGCTGCATTGTTCACAAATCTCTAAATGGCCTAGGTCCCAGTTATCTATCAAATAAATTTACCAAATATCTGCCACCTAGGTCCCTTCGATCAGGGTCCAAATCTTTACTTCTTACTCCGCGCTACAAAAAATCTCGCTTGGTGGGTAAAGCTTTCTTCCACCTAGCCCCTTATTATTGGAACCAATTTCCCATCCATCTGCGTCAATGCCAAGACTACTTGAAGTTCAGTAGGCTGCTAAAAACCTCATTGTTCTGATTCACTTCTATTCTTGGTTGGTTGTAGTAGCTATAGCGCAGAGATACCCCTGACGGGGTGATTCAGGCGCTTTATAAATTAATAAATATCAAAAATTAATAAATATCAAGGTGACCCTGCAAAAGTCCCAACTGACTAATGGCTGCTCTTTCCAGCAGCTTCAGAACAAAGGGAATTTGGGAGAATAGGTATAACTTAAAGTCCAGGGCCACTGCTGGTGCCTCTGTCAATTTTGAAGGCTCCCTGAGGTTTATTGCAGCAGGTACGGCTAGACATTGAGAGAGAGAGAAGGAGAGGGAGAGAGGAGGAAGGTATACAGAAAGCGATCAAAGAGGGAGAGAGAGGAGAGAAGGGGAGAAAGAGAAAGAATCGATGGAGAGAGATATCATGAAGAAGCAAAAGGTTGGGCAGGTTTGAACAATTTTATCAGGGCTGCTTATGGTTCCCCAGTTCGGTGGTTGAAGAACATGTGTTTGAAGGAGTTCGAGAAACTATGCATCTCACAAGCAAAAATAGATTTGTAAAGCAGTAATCACTTTGAAAATTGACAATGTACATTATTGTCAAAAGTGGTTATGATATCTCTCAGGGAAACCAGGGATTAGGGCTGAAATGTGATTGCAGATTTAGCCCACTTTACCAAAAAAGATTTTCATTTCAGAGCTCCAATGGGAGCACAATTTATCTAAGTTCATAATCAAATCCCAATGAAAATTAGGGGTGGGTGTAAGAGGACACATACAAGCACGACATCACTGATGCGGACAGAGAAAATCGTTTTGGAATTAAATCAGTCTGCAGGGAAAATGGGAAATCAGTATGGATAACATCACCCATTCAGTTAGCCATGCAGTAAAATTAAGGTAAAGGCAGCCCTTTGTATAGGCTCAAACCAGAAGTACCATGATTCTGCCATACATAACAGCTTTACATCTTGACCGACTAATAGGCCTGGTTTTTAATAGCTGCCCGGGTATTTAGGAACAGGAGGCTAAGGGCAAGAAGTACTGCTCTCCCTCTGAGCATAATGATTGGCTCAGGGTTTTCTCAATACATCTGTGGCTAAGATACTGAGATCCTCATTTACAAGCCCGTTACGCTGCCGGTGCATCACTTTTTTTGGCACACCAGCAGCGCAATGGGCTTGCCCATATTTACAAGACCACATAAAATCACCCTGCGTGACTTTTCATAGTCTTTTAAATATGGGCCCCTTTCACGTATTACTCTACGTGAAAGGGGCATTCCATAGGTGTTGCTGTGGGCAACATTCATGGAACCTGACCCATTCCCAAATTTACAATGTTTTGTAAAGCTGGGAATGCATCAAAATCATTTGCCTCTTCAGGGGAGGCATAGAATCGGTGCAACGAGGAAAAATACTTTTATTTCTCCTAGATTTTTTTTTCTATGCGTGTGGAGGAAGGTGTACCTTCCTGTACAAAAAAAATCATCTCCGCAATGCAGGCACCCTTGCAAAGAGTGCAGCAAAATGGCTTGCGGCGCTGCGCTGTGTCAATTTCTTGTAAATGAGGCCCCGAATGCATGGGAGCTCATTGATTGGCCTCCATACAAGGTAAACATATACAAAGTAGCATTAATAAGGAAACGTGTTCACCAAAACATAGGGGCATATTATCAAGCCCCTATCGACACCACAATGTCACTTTTTGTGACGTTGTGGTGACGATAGGGTCAGCTCCCTATTATCAAGGCAGCGTTAAGCCACTTAACGTGGCTTAAAGCCACGTTAAGTGGCTTAACGCTGCCTTGATAATAGTGCCCCTTTCACGCTAAATTTAGTGTGAAAGGGGAGTGCAGTGGGTGTTGCGGGGGGCGTTCCACCGCAACACCCATTGAATTCGACGCTGATACCTATTATCAAGGGTGGCGATAATAGGTGGCAGCGCCGAACTTAAGACCAGGAAAATCTTGGTCTTAAGATGGCAAAAAGAGGAGAAATTCTTTATTTCTCCTCTTTTTTGCTTTTTCCATGTGTTCTGCCTTGTGCAGCACACATGGAAAAAGCAAATGCCATGGTTTGTTTATGTACAGGAAGGTGTCCTTCCTGTAGATAAACAAACCTTTTTAAAAATGCCATTTTGTAACTTACACGTGTGCTGCATGAAGCAGCACACACGTAAGTTACAAACTGGCATTTTAGGTTTGTTTATGTGCAGGAAGGGACACCTTTCTGTACATGAACAAACCTCCCTGCTCGCAGACACCCTTGCACTCTGGTGCAAGGGTGCCTGTGTTGGCGCTAAGTTGTAAAACTTAGCGCCATCGCAGGGGGAAACGCGAGGCTGCACCATATCCTTGATATTATGGTGCAGCCTTGCGTTCGAAGTGGCGGAGAGAGGCGTTAAGCCAAGAAGGCTAACGCCTCTCTCCGCCACTTCCTTGCTAATATGCCCCATAGAGTTTAAACATGCATCAAAATAGTAAATGCAAAACGAATCACCCTACCGTGCAGTTAATGCAACTCATAGATGCACAACGAGCTTTAAAACGAGTAATGTTTCTCAGCGTGAGGGGATCCCAGACCTTCCCATAACTTTCACATATTTTGACAGGTGTCACTCCCACCCCCATAAAGAGCAGAAAGTATTTAGCTGCAAGCACCATATGCCTGGTCGCACTACTCCTATATTAGAGGAGGACCAAACATTTTACAAACCAGCCCTAGAATCACGACACACATCCAATCCCTGCGGTTGAGACTTTCCATGGCAGCATGAGCATTTGGAAGCACCATCTCCCACCATCTTACTACTTCAAGGACTTTTAGCATGTGCCAGGCCCTACCTTCCAGCCACTCTTCCAACACAAAACACTCCTTTCCCTGAACATTTGGGTTGCCACCCACAGATGGATGCTATGTGCCGCCAACCATGATCTTTGATATTATGTTTTTATTCTGTGCTGTGATTCTATGATCTTGTTGGTGCTAGATGTAAGATGACAAGAAATAAACATGGTAAGTAGTAAAATTTCAAAAGCGATATCTGATCTTGTGAACACTCCTTAACCCCAGTGGCAATCACCTGGTGCCCTATCTGAGTAGTTCGAAACGCCTCCAGTTCACTTAAACCAAAATCTAATTGAAATAGTTGAACGTATTTAGTCATACCTTCCACAAACATACAATTGTTCCTGAATCAAGAAAAAACAATTGGATAGACGCAGCTTTTTCCTTCTAAATAAGAATTTTTCCATACTCACTACATCAACCACCATCTGTTGTTCAATTCGGAGTTTTTAATGAAAATAACTTGATCACAAGTAGACAACTTCTGGAAATATTACAGACTATTTAAAAGCCTGCTCTTTTTATACGTTCACTTAAAAAAAAAACGATTGTACCAAATGCGGTACTACAAGCAAATTATCCTTTGAGAAAATACCCCAAACGTCTGTGAAATTAGTAATAATCTGTGTCAAGGAGCACGCCAGACTATTCACTGAAGTCCCAGAGCTCTACTCATGGTTATGGAATGATGACTCTAGTACAGATTTTGATTTCCTAATCATCATTATTGTATTGATGCCTGTGGCTGTGTGCTGCATTATAATACTGATCTTCCCTGTCTTTTGTTGCAGAACAGCAGCAGTTGATTTGATGGATTACAGCAATCCCAGGACTCCAGGGTACCTGAAACAATGACAAGCACAAGCCTGGAACCAGAGTGGTCTTTCTCTGTTGAAGGAACTTGGCCAAGCCCCTCTCTTTGGATTCTTTGTTGAAGCCTCCTGCTGCCCATCCCGTAAGCTTACGTTAACAATGGGATATCATGTCCTAGTTGTCTGGATTGTGATGCTCTCCTTGATGGCACTCATGGGAGATACAGACAATAAAAAGAACAATGGTTTCCTTTTGGACTCGGATCCTTCCCGCTGTATGAGGCACCACTATGTTGATTCCATAAACCATCCAGTGCACAAGTGCACCTCAAAGGTAAAGTAAGCTCTAGATTTAAAGGCACTGATGCATGAGTGAATGAGTGACCACATTTTTAAGAGCCTACCACCCTAGGGGTCCCTTCCAGCTGGTCATAATGCTGCCTATCTAAACAAGTGAGTCTTCATGTTTCTCCTACCACTGTGGGTGTGAGCCGGAACTGTAGTGTCCGAACTGCACCCGCGTGAACTCAGATTAACTAGGAGTCATCTGATGGAAGCATTTAAGTTATATATAGAATTTTAACTGTGATACATCCTCTAACAGGAAGCCAGTATTACAGTTTCTGAAGAGCCAGCACCAGAGAATTTTGAGCCCTTTGAAGTCTATCCAACATTTTATTGGCACACCCCATGTAGAGGGTATTAAAGTAATTGAGATGGGCATTCACTGCAGCCCCAGCCACCAGTTTGTGGTTACTTTGCGAGACAAGGGGCTGTAGTGGCTTGAGCTGGGTCATGTTGAAGAACAACATTTGGTTACTGACAGCACTTGAACCTTAAGGGAAACTTCAGCATCAAATAGAAAGCATAGATTCTTCACTTTTTCTGTCAGGGTAGATTTGCCACACGATTATTGACACAGGCGTGTACTGAGTGAATCTCTTGATTGGAAGAGGTGGAGAAAAGGCAAATCTGGATTTAGAGATAAAGTGGTCCTATAGTGTCATATAAAACACTCATGAAACTAAAGCTAATTGTATTTTCTATTTTCTGATCCATTGCTGTTTAATACATCAAACTTTCCCACAAGAATCATCTGTTGTTTAAAGTTAAGTTTGAGTGTTGCTTTACTTCCCATTTTCTCTGCAGTTGTCCCATAATCTTCCATGCAGTATTTGGTGTGATACAACATTCACCGCATAAGGATTTGCTGAGACAAATAACACTGTTTATACTTGCCATAAGGATATTGAGCTATCTGGAACTTTCCCTGTAGTTAGACTTTGGCTAAAGTTGATAAAATATTTATGTTGGCAATACAAATTGAATTAATTTATTGCGCAACAAATTTGTTTGGTGAAATGTGCATGTCACCCTAGGTGTAAATTAGGGGATTGTGATTGAGGATACTACAATTTCCCTAGTAGCCCTATGTTTTGGAGACTCTCATTTTTCAGATGAGCTGACTACTGATTCTCCAACACAAAAACAAGTGGAAACTATCTACACATTTTCTCGCACCAAATTTCCACATAAAATTTCAGGGAACTTATGCCTTAGCATTTTGTAACAAAATAACTATAGGTTTGGTCATTATTTAGGAGTGATCGAGGGATGACACGGCAAACACTCTACTCATTCTTAATAGTTATGAAGGTGCTTTTTACCTCTCGTTATGAGAATTTTAACCTGTTTGTAAGTGTTATACAAATTGCAGCCGAGACGTCATTAAAGTTAAATATAGATGATGAGTGAGTAGTGCACAAAATGACATCAGATATGGCCTAAGGCACAACTTCACCAAACAATATGGAAACATCCTCCTCAGGTACTTACGCACCCCCTCGGTATCTCTATTGCTGTTATCGCAACTTCCTCCACTTTGTTTCTTGTGTCATCACTCTTCTGTGGCAAGTGGGTTCAAGACCATGTTAGGCCTTGCTCTGGTCAGTTTCTGAATATGCATACTCACAGCAGTTGCCTACCTTCCTAGAGAGTTATAATCATTTGGGGGTTGTTAATGAATGCCAAGCTAAAAAGTATGATCCATTTGTATTTAAGCTTTTATTCCTGGACTTGATTGTGACCAGACTCTGAATCACAGTGCCTTAACAGTGATCTTGGTACAGCTAGATGTCATAATCTGAGAAGGCCATCTTGCTGCTTTCTTTAAGTACCTTCATTTTGAGGAGTGTTGTTTCACTATAATGTCTCTCAGATATTCTGTACCTTTTTGTGGAACCCAATGTTTCAATTTTATAAAGGTAGATTATTCACATTTGCATAGCACAAATATAAATTAGTATAGCATTGTAGTGCATTCTTAGCCTGAGTGCGGTTTCGTTCACATCTAGTGAAGTCACTAATCAAATATTCTGGTTATTTTTTAGTGTTTGGTTGTGTGAAGCTGGGAGAAAATGAGGACATTTTTTTACTTAAGAAGTGGTTTCTGTAATGTGAAAGGAAATTGTGTTCGATCTGGGGAGGTCCTTGCAGTGTTTATGAATGGAGTGTGTTCTGAAGAACATTTTTTGTTTTCTTTCTGGACTGGGTGATCAGTTGCCGGAGCCTAGTTTTTTCTGTAATCATCATAATTTAGGTCAGTGTCTTATAATGCAATGTAGTGACACAGTATCACAATATGGAACTGGAATATATGGGATCCTTTGATAACGTCTTACGAATAGTTTATTTTATTGCAGATTATTTGTGACATCACTAGAATGCAATATGCATTGCTGCTCTATGGTAATAGCTTTACAGGATAGTTTTGACAACACAATGGGGTTTATTGTGAGTTTGGTGGAGAGGGAGCATCGCTGTAAATTGGCGGTGCTCCCCTCCCACCACACGATTGATTATGCCACACTATTTAGAGTTGGGGGAAGCACCAGGTTTACATTAAATTGCATAAAATATATTTTCAAGTCAATTATAAACTGCATATTGCTGTGCTTAGTTTCACAGTACAGATTTCACATTTATCCAAAGTATCAGCAACCACGGTATATTGGTCATATTAAGAGGCAAAGAGCAAGGAAGGTGAATGATGTGACTATGTATTATAAGGATCAACATATTCTTTACTGTACCATTTTGTGTTGTCATTGGTGGCATGTGATGTCAGTCAATATGGTCTCATCAGGCAGGGAAAGGACTTGTGAGGACACTTATACTTCTCCTATGATTTTGATGCGGCACCAGTATCTTTTTGAGACATAATATTATCAGACAAAGAAGACAACTTTTGTACACAGGTGGCATATCTTTATTTTATCTACATATGTTTTATTGAAATTTTTAATTCTGCAAAGTTGTAGCATAATTTTAGTGAAATTCGCCAAAAAATGTCTCTACCCAAAAACACGTGTAGTTATTGTATTCCAACAAACCAACATCAATGTATGTCAGGTGTGTACTTGTACTTTTGCTTAAATAATACTTAATATCTTTCTGGTCCACTAATGGATTGTGGACCTTTTTGTTGTTTTTTCAAAATTCCTCTGTTACATCACAAATTCAGGTTTGAGAGCTTAGATTCTCATGTGCCAATGTGCTGTGGTCATTTGATATGTTCAGCCTCATGCCAAACCTCCAGCAAATGGCAACTCATAATTTAACATCTTATATCCAAATCCACTTTTCAATCAACATAGAATGGTTGATTACTGCATTATTGTGCACTAGAATAGAAATTCACAGCGGGAAAATAATGAGTGTTTCAAAATGAGGCTATGTTGATTTTTTGCACCAGAGCCCGTTCAAATTCGTAGGACTATGGGATTTATCAGTCAGTCAAATCCTCTTTGTGAACATCAAAGTATGCACAATTTCATATGTTCGATTCAACTATGACCCAATTCAAAAGAATGATATGAAATGTAGTGCATCAAAATAATGGAATTCCATCGAGGGTCTCATACAACTCAAATTGTTTCAAATGTTTTAACTGAGACTTGAATCATAGGATTTTGTTTGAACAGGCACTGAATCAATACCTTGTATGATTATTCAGCTGCAAAAACCGCAGTTTTAGATTTTTGCAACCTTCAGAAATGTTTGAAGACGAGAGAGAATATTCAAGTTCTGGGATAATCCAGCACTAACACAAGAGCCGCCGAGAAAGTTATTTGTTTGCTGTCACCTATTTCTACCCTACAAGATGTCTACCAGAACGCGTAAATCAAAATACAGATCAGAAATTTCTTAGATTTTGGATAAGCAGATCTCAATTTTGGGTACTGAGAGAACTAAGTATTGCATCTGGAAATCTAAAAGCAAGTGGTGGATTGAAATTGAAATTATAAAACATATTTTGACCTTGTGCTCATACCTCTCAAAGAAACAGAACATGTTTGGAATCTTTTTTTAATGAGGCACGGTCAGAATAGAGAAAACAGTCCACAAGTGGTGCTGCATAGTGCAGAACAGGTTACTTTAGGGAACTGGTAGCTTATTAACTGTGTTCGAAATGTTACAGGAACCGAAGAGGTTTCAGGTCTCAGTAAATTAACTATTTCACAT
Organism: Calotriton arnoldi; assembly: GCA_963921515.1. Classification (NCBI taxonomy): domain Eukaryota; kingdom Metazoa; phylum Chordata; class Amphibia; order Caudata; family Salamandridae; genus Calotriton; species Calotriton arnoldi. The sequence continues at coordinate 299,218 of CAWUFW010008487.1, read as the reverse complement.
TAAGATTTATATTGTATAAATGTAATGCATTTTAACAGATTCGTGTGAATACATTTTTTATGAAACATCTGGTTATTTTAGACATTTGTCTTACTTGGTTGCAAGCAATTTTAGTGTTTTTGAGTTGGATGTTGAAATTAACTGATAGCTGTACAAATGCATTCTTTGGTTCTAGGTTACAAAGTTATGCTGAAAAATTAAGTTGATACTTAAGGTTAGATTGTTTCTAAAGGGTTCCACTCAACTGTATATAAAATAAAGATGTTTATCATAGTTGCCCTAATGTTATTACTGATTGTTCAACAGAAAAGCAGGTTTAAGTATGTTTGCATATCTGATTGTGGACATGCTTGAATCCATACAACACAGTAGACAGTGGCAAAAAACATTCTCCTGCTGTCCAGAATATTTGTTGTAGGAGGAGTCATTCATTCATACATATCACAGAGGCTTACTAGTGCTACAGAAGTATGTTCATCTATTATTTACTGGCGATGTCACTAAAATTACCTTTTACTGTGGTATACCTACCTTCATATTCTGTACCTAAGCATTCTAAAAGCAATGTTTGCAAAAATAATTTAATGCCGTTTTTTCGTAGGGCAGTGAGGGGAGCAAGTAGAAGGACAAGCACATAAGTACAGAGATTTATAAAGTAAAATTATGAACCACAAAAAGAAATACTAAATTGAGTAATTGGGTAGTTGAGATTCATAAATGAAGTTATTGGTTAAATGTGCAACATAGTGTTGAAAACAGCAGACTTATCTCAGGAGATTCATGCAGCTGCACAGCATACCAGAACTACGTCTTGGAACCTGTCCTGTGCAAACATGCACAATGTCAAATCTCAGTACTTCACAAGATGTAAAGGCTGTGAGCTGAATAAAACATAAAGCAATTTCTGCTGATGAACAAGTAGTGTGGTCTCTGTTCATACAAGAGGCCAAGCAACTATAAGAATTGCCAATTGGCTGAGGTTCTAAACCAAAACACATTCTTGCAACATCATTTACAGGAAACTCCCATAACTTTGAAAATGGTGATAGGGTATTAAAGGACCATTAAAGGAGAAAGTAAGCCTTGATGGCGCACTTTGTTTCGTGCAAATACTGGTGCACATTCAGGTTCATGAAGCGCTCCCTGATGAATCTTTTTTTTCCAACTGAGGCTAAACATCAAATTCAGTACATTTCAATTACGTAAAGCACAATAGGCTCCACAAGGAAGACAGAGTGTTGTTATGTTTCAAACCATAAAGGTTTATTAGGGGATTAGCAAATTTCATATTCAAATTTAGTTCTCCCATAAAGAGAGCACCCTATTCTGCTGATCTCTCCCTTTTTAATGGACAGCCCCCCCCGCCATAGAAACGCGAGGTGGTTAAACCACTTTTAAAAAAGCCCAGTCTTGACCCCCTCTGTCTGAGTAACTATAGGCCGATCTCACTACTATCTGGCACCTCAAAGTTCCTAGAAAAACACGTCAACACTCATCTCTCTGCTTTCCTGGAGACCAATGAAATCCTCCACCCCATGCAAATGGGGTCAAGACCACTACAAAGCACTGAAACAGCTTTTCTGGCTGTGGTTGAGGCAGTTAGATACCTGCTGGACCAAAGAGGTTCAGCAGCCATAATCCTCTTAGACCTCAGTGCAGCCTTTAATACGGTGGACCATGCCACTCTTGTCCACTATATGTCAAGGGTCGGAGTTGACGGTTGTGCACTGAAGTGGCTATCCTCCTTCCTCGAGAACGGAACTTTCCAGGTACTCGATCACCTCTGTTACTCCGTCACCCTCCCTCTGAGCTGTGGGGTGGCTCAGGGGTCTTCCCTGAGCTCCACCCTTTTCAGTCTTTATCTGCATCCACTCACTGATATTGTTTGCTCCCACAGTCTGACATTGATCACCTACGCTGATGATACCCAGCTGGTGATCTCTATTTCTCCTGATCCCAGCTCAAGTCGTCTCAGCCTAGCCTGATGTCTGCAAGAAGTAGCCAAATGGATGTCCAACTGTAATCTTAAACTTACTGAAGACAAGACAGAGGTTATGCTCTTGGGTAACAATATCAGCAAACGTTTCCCCACCACTATCCCAGATTGTCTGGAGGGACTTCCCAGCCCTAAATCATGATTAAGAGTCTTGGTATGTGGCTGGACCCCAGCCTCACAATGGATTACCAGGCTAAGCAGATTGCAGCCAACTGCTTTGGGGTTCTGAGACTGTTAAGAAAGGTGCTCAGTTTCCTTCCTCTCTCAGCCGGAAGATTGATGATCCAGGCCCTCATCTTGTCACGTATTGACTATGGTGATGCCCTTTTCCCTGGTTCCCCTAAATACGAGATCAAGAATTTGCAGGTCATTCAAAATGCAACTTCCTGGCTTCTGATGAATCTTCCAAGGCACCAATTGGCAAAAAATGCCTTGAAAGATCTTTCAGAATTCGGAGTTCAGAAATAATAAAAATAGCTTACAGGTTTAAAAGCACCTGCTGCAGAGTTCCTTGTATCCAGCAGTTTCCGGGCAACAATAAAAATGTCAAGATAACTCTGGTAATTAAATGTTTCTGCTGGAGAAAGATCAGAGTTTTGTCTAGCAGCAGTTTTGATTCCTCATAAAGTAGCACAGAGGGTTAATGTGCCTGCTCCAAAGAATGAGCATCATGCAGATCACAGAAATGTTTTTTATGTGAATAGCTCAGTGGGTTACTGCATTTGCCACAGAGATCCCTTTGTTTCTTCCAGTTCATAACTGCAAACTGCATGGTATAGTTTAAAAAGCTTGTTTTTTTACCCAGTCTTTCACTATCCTAATGTTGCTAAAAAGGTTTGTTTGGGAGAAATACATTCCTATCAGTAAAGTCATAACAACCACTGTGGTATGTTTTAAATCCTGAGTATGTGCTTCTCCAGAGCAAGCACTTTTAAAATATACTGACTACTGGTATGGATGACATGATTCATACACCTTGCAATCCTCGTTGTCATATGAAACATTTTCCATTTACTGATTTACACAGGTATGATTCTTTATCTCTGTATAATGGGTGTGTATGGCACCCTATCCTGTTATCAATAGCTCTATAAAACAAATTAAATGCATGTGAGAGAGTGGCTTTAGAGAGATAAGGGGCACTGTTGGAGGGTGGTAGTTAGGAAATCCATCGAGAACAATGTCATGAGGATGCCGCCAAAAACGTTTGTTGCACTGGGTGCCACCCAGTAGCGGCTGGTGTCAGAGGAGAGGGGAGAGGCGGGGGAGGGGTGGGGCAAGACGACAAACAATGAAAAGAAGGATAAAAAAAAGAACTTACCTGCATCACAGTCTTCTGCTCCTCTCATGGCTCCACTGCAGGCTGAGACTCCCAGACTCCCCTGCGGCCAATCCTGATGCTGCTCTCACACATGAGAGCAGCTTCAGGATTTGCCTGTGTGTTGATGATTTGCGCTCCCAGGGAGGCTGGGTTGGAGCCTGTGCTTTGCTGTCTCCAACCCAGCAATGCAGCTGGGTTGGAGAGAGCATCAATGCGCATGACGGTGTGGCCGGCCTGAGATGGCCGGCCAAACCGTCATGCGCATTTATAACAGTGCATACCACTCTCCGTGGGTGCCTGCTATCCCCCTGGCCCCGTCCCAAGACTCCTGTTTTTTCGTGCTGCTGGCAAGTGGGCGACACTCCTCCGCCCTGCCAGCCCTATCCCTCTTGCCTGGTCAACATGTGCCATTCGCGCCATCCAGACTGCATAGACAATCATCTCTGAATAAGGTGGAAGACAAACGGTTGCACTATTCAAGGCATAAAACCTGTCCTTTTTGGCTTTCCTATTGCCAAGTCATCATACAAAATAGTATCAATACCCTCTCTCCACATACAAACAACAAATAGCTCTCCAGAAACATGCAAGACCCCCATCTCTATCTCGAAAACCTGTCGCAGTTGCTACTGACTTTGCACTTTTTTCTCTACTCAAATTTGAATAAGAAAGCAACTTTTGCCTCTCTCCTCACTTTTACTGCTCTACTGAATCTGACTTTTTTCTTTCAAGCGCTGACTCATCCTTCCCATTGCTGCTTCACACCTCACTTTCCAGTACTGCTTGCTGATAACCTCTATATGTCGTCTCTTACCCCCTTTCCAATTAAGTCAGTAACATCCTCTTCTCTCTTTATGTTAACTTTTCAAATTCTCTTTCCACCCACCAGCTTCTCTGTCCCTGCTTTAAAAACGCCATCAAGTGCAATGTTTTTATTAGCATTAATCATTATAAAATATATTTTACAAAAATTGCAATGGGAAATCTCTAATCAAACGTACCTTACAAAACATTTTACATAAATATTTTAAAACCGGATTAATGAGTTTAATTGTTTATGAATATTACCTATTAACATGCACATTGCCATAGTAAAATACTAACTTCCAAATACTACTGAAAATCTCCACCAATATTAAACTTTCTTCTAAAAGCTAAAAATAAAATGTAACTTAATTTTCTCAGGCATCAACAGTTTTTAGATTATCTGGACCCAGTTCAGATACTCTGAGGCAGAATCACAAAAGTATTTTTAAATACATAACGCAGTACTGCTGGAGTACTTTACGCACTCATAAGCGTTTTTTTGATCTGGTCCCAAAATGTCCAATACCCTAAAAAGTGCAAAGATTTGTATTATTTGCATACACTTATCCCTTGAATATTCCCAGGCATAAATGACTGCACAAGTACCTCTTGGCCTGATTCACAAATACTGGTGTAGAGTAGGTGTGATTCACTCATTTAGTATTCTTGGCTTGCTTCTCCTTCAGAGGTACTACAAGTGTAAGCCAAAGCAAATTATTACTGAATTAGGCCCTCGTGTTGAGTTGTCTCACTCATTCCTAAATTACATACACATACACTATAGGATACTAAGGTTTTCTAACTAGCTAAACTCATCATAGTCTCATTACCAAAAAAATGAAACTAGTTTGTTCCCTGAAGGGAAAAGGACTACTTAAAAAGTCACTAATCTTTCAAAATGTCAGTCATTTTTTATTGTACCTTGACAGGACACCTCCTCTTGAGCTAGTAATACAAAAGTGGCCATGTTTTGATATATGTTGTTTAAGTAAACACGTAAAGCAGCCAAAAGAGCGCCCCTCGGCCAGCCAAAACATCATTGCCTTTCCTTATTTAATCTAACAGAAAAAAACAGAATTTAAACCTCCTTTGCAGCTCAATCATTTACCATCCCAATCCTCGTATTCGAAATGTAGTTGGGTAGCTTTATTTCTGCTTTTATATAATGTTCTTCCAATACAAAAGATATACTTTTTAACCAAGTTTAGACCAGACCACAGACCGCAGAACACTGGCGAGGGAAACTCTTAGCATGGTATCTGATTGGGGCCCTGTGATGCCCCTTGGAAATTCATAGTTGCCGGTGAATCTAAGCTGGAGCTGTAATGTCACGAATATTCGGGAAATTCATGACTGTAACAAGAGATTAAGCCCTGATGAAGTTCCAAGTGGTTATGGAATGAAATGCGTTGGCTGGATTGTTTGTATAAATAAAAGGAAAGGACGATTGAAAAATAAAGAATTTATTTAAATACATCTGATCGGACTTCTTTACCTGGTGCACCTCCATATGCTTCATTAATCCAGGATCTGTTGAACAGTGGCACTGAACAACGGCAGGTGCCGGAGGATTTGTGCACGGGACATTTTACTTCTCAAAACCAAAGGGTGAGGTGCAGGCCAGACAGTCTGCCGTTGGGTTGTTTTTCCTGTTATACAAAAGATATAATTAACAACAACAAATGTTTTATGGGAAATGTCTTTAAATCCAAGCAGGTAGACTTCTGAAGTGCCCCAAGTGGAGTACCATTTATTAGATGCATTACTTCCATGCCTTAAATAAAGCGCAATCCGAAGGTAGGAGCACCAGTTTCAAGAACGGCTCTGTAAGCTACACATGCTTTTATTACTGGACAAGAGAGCAATACTATATTTTACATATAAAAGACTCATCCTTAACCTTCCCAAAAGAGCCAGCATCACCCCTCACCTCCGAGCCCTCCACTGTCTCCCTGTTCAGAAGATATGCCTCTTCAAGCTGTTCACTCACGCCTACAAAGCCCTCCACAAAACCTGTCCTACCTACATCAACAACCGCCTGAACTTCTACCAACTGACCAGAGAGCTCTGCTCAGCCCTCTCACCTAAGCCCACATTCCACGCACCCGTCGCAGCCGATGTGGTGGCTGCGCCTTCTCCTACCTTGCTGCTAAGTCCTGGAACAACCTCCCCCACCACCTGTGCACGTCCCCCTCTCTGAGGGAGTTCAGGAAGCAGCTGAAGACCTGGCTTTTAAGTCACCACCGCTCATTGACTGAGAATCGCTCAAATCACACAGTGCCTGGAGACCCCCCGGGGTGACAAGCTGCGCAATAGAAGCCCCGATGATTGATTGATTGACATTAAAACAGACAGCTCGCGACATCCTTTGCTTTCTTCATTTGCAATCTAAGATGGATGTCCCAAATCAAATTCACATGAGGCTACATTTGAACAGTTTTCAAACTTGTTTCCAGACAATAACATTTAGGTTTCGAATATTTAACTTTATGCCTTTAACTAGCATAACTTAAATACACTCCCCAGGCTCAGTTTACAGTGTTTACATATAACTGCATAATATGTGCAAAATGAATATGATACTTGGCAGGAGGAAAATAATGTGTTTTTCCTAAAGCCTTTGGTGAACATGCTTGTGGTTTGAGAATCATATAATAATCAATTGTGAAGTAACTTCTAAGGAACTCAATGTGATCTTTGAGGAAGGGACACTTCTCTTCAACCCGCATATTTAATTCCTGAGGATCAATTCTGCAAGCAGTGTCTCTGGGGGTGTTGAAGAGGTATATCAATATTAAATAATACAACCTTTGTTGATCATGGGAAGGGTCAAATCACCATTGAAAGTGTAATGGATTATCACCCATCCTACGATATGCTTGTAGAAAAGGAGTAAACACATTATTTACTACACACGACGCAATTTTAGAAACTAAGTAGACATTCTCTTGGGACTCTGAATGTTTTACCTAACCAATTACATGTTGCAAAATGTTCTGATCCAAAATATTCAGCACCTTTAAAGATCCTTGTTTTAGAGTAAACTTTACTAGAGGACTATTATCAGTGCTTGAATTATACTCCTCAATCAGTGAGTTCAAGTTTCTGAGTAAGCCATTGTTCCAACTTGCTTTGAATTCCCATTAGAAGTAATCTAAAAAGATTCTCCCAGCGTCCCAGCCCATAGCCCTATTTGTCAGACTAATCATCTATTTTCAAAGTCTGTTGAGTGTACAAAATTGTTCTTATTCTTTTTCTTAGGATTGTCTCTTACTCTCATTGATTGTTTAAGAGATTCTTTCACCTGTTCATACCCCTTATCAAACCACCCGAACATGGTTTTAAAGTTTAATTTCCCACTAAGACAATCATTGTAACTTTTAGGTTGACCATAACTCTGAATGTTTCTTTCTATATTACATCATTCAAAAGCAGGAAAACACCATCTAATAAGACTAATTCATTCAACAGTGTCTCAGTTCTTTGGTTCTTCTGCCTTTATATGCTCCTTGGGTACTTGGAAGATTTTCACTGTCTCCTAATCATGATAAGTGTCCAGGTGCTGCAGTATAAAAAAACCTAATGCTGATTGTTCAGTAAAGCTGTGTAACCAACAGTCAAAGTAAATGTATTCCTGTTAAAGATGATAAAAGTCAGAGTATCTTTAATGCTTGCAAATTGGTATGCCTTCAATAAAAATTAATAGGATGCTGCCAAGGGTATACAACATGTAAACCACATAACATCTTCATGGACTAATAATGCAGCATTTTCCCAGGTAATAATTTCTGGAAACCTAATTTGTACCCTTGCATTCAAACATCCTTTGGATATTTCTTCTAAGCATCATGCAAGGGCATCCCTATTAATAACCAACTAATAATGATGGTCTCTTTAATGTGACACTCATGGCTTTGATGGCACTTGAGCAGGGGATAAGCAGGTCTCAATGATCAACATCCTGTTAGATATGGGCATTGATCCTAGTTTAGTCTACTTCTTGGCTGACCTACACAGGGATCTCACCGCAAGAGTGAGGGTCAACCAAGAAGGAAAATGCACAAGACACTTTACATCGGGCAGAGGTGTTCGCCAAGGATGTATTCTGGCACCACTACTTTTTACTTTGTATATTAATAATCTGGGCAAGTTTTTAGAAACGGCTAGTCTGGACATACCCCGGGTAGGGGACAGGCTCATTCCGGTGCTCCTCTACGCGGATGATGCCGTCCTACTGGCCCGCACAGCTGTAGGGCTCCAAAGGCTTTTAGATTCCTTTGGGGCCTATATGAAATCTCTGGACTTAGCCATAAATATAGCTAAATCTCATGTAATGACTATGGGCCGGAAACCTATAAAACCTAAAACTTTTCTTTGTGAAAGTGTAGAATTAACTAAGGTGACCTCTTTTACTTATCTGGGAGTACTTTTTGATGAGAAGGGTTCCTGGGTACCTCAACAGAAAGCTAAAGCAAATGCGATGGCAAGGTCAATGGCCGCTGTGAATGGATTCACGCAGCGACTGGGGGCTAAACCGATGGATGCAATGCTCAATATCTATAAATCTAAATGTATAGCGATTACATTGTATGGCTCGGCAATATGGGGTTATAAGCCAATGGAGGAGATACAAACAGTCGAAAATAAATTTCTACGATCCCTCCTGTCTGTACCCCAATCCACTCCAACTTTTTCAACTCACCAGGAACTAGGGGTTGGTTACGTGGCAGACAGGTTGAGGCAGGTTCCGGTGCTTTGCTGGCCCCCAATTAACACTGAACCATAAGATAATCAGGGATTGTGTCACCCCAGACCAAGCTAACAAAATTCCATGGCTAAACTATGTCAAGAATATTTTAACCAAGCTTGGACGTCCAGACTTATTCAACTCCCCGGATAAAGAAACAAAAGATGATTTGGCATGGGTAAAAATACACTCATTGGATCGGATGAAGGTAGAGCGGGAGGAGATTGAACTAATGAAACCTACGGTTAAAGTCCATTTTTTGTTAAAAACTATCCCCGAGATTGAACCTTACCTGAGGATCGTCACTAAGCCATTTCACCGCCTGCTTTTAACGAGATTTCGTTTTAACTTAATTCATTTTCTGGGTAATTCACAAGGCTGGAGCAGGACGTGTGATTCAGGTCCCTGTACCTGTGATAATCTTTCGATACAGGACACAATGCACTTTATTATGTTTTGTGACCACTGTAGCGCTATCCGCAGGAGGTTTTTAGTCCCAATTTTAAAAGGGAAAGGCTTTATTCAGGTTAAACCCGCTCTATTGTATTTACAAAAGCTTAATGACCCATGAGAGATTTTTAATATTGCGAGCTTTCTTGTCGCAGCTGTGAGACTTAGGAAAACTCGGCACCCCATGCTAGTATAAGAGTACTGTAAAGTCCATGTTATTACTTTTTAATACTTGCCTTGTTCTTACTACATTATTTTTATTGTAATGATGTATTGTTCTTATTGTTATAACCATATCCAAGATTTTTATGTAATTCATGAACTTTGCCTTATTCCACCCCCCAATTTTCTTAAATCGCCCTACTATTGATGACTCGGTTTTGAAATTTTACTGTGTAATGTATGTGTTTTTACTGTGTACCGTATGTGTTTTATGTTATGTAATGTATTGTGATTTAATGCATGGTACTTTTATGGTTTTTAGTAACCGAATAAAGTGGTTTGAATTGAATTGAAAGAAAAGATGCACTGCAATATTAAACCCTGCACTGATCCCCCTTTTCCTCCTACTACAACCTATTTTCACTCCTCCATACCTTATATTAACACCCCTAAAGACTTGTACTTAACAGACTAAAATGCCACCATACTCTCAATAATCTCTGCATATCTCATTGGTCAGGGTATCTACTTCATCCTAAATTTTGAACCTTGACTCATATAAATTATGCCCCATCTATCATCATTATTCTCAACCTGTTGGCTGACTTTGAAATGGTTGCTCATAACAGTTGACAACAAAAGTAATCTTGGCATCTTTAGTAATTCCTGTTAGCGGCTTGTCTTGTCCCTGACACCAATATGGAGACAAGGGCCTGCCCTAGCCCTCTTTTCTCCCACTGTAAAATCTTTTTTGAAGACATGATCTTCTTTTTCTATTTCTCAAACCATTGCTTCTCAATGACAGCCAAATGGTATAATATATTTATGCCCTGATTTATAGTCTTCTGAAACACACCCATGCTGTTTGACAGCCACTTCAAAGAGCTTCAGGAGATTGTTAGCAGGGTATGCTGAAGAAATGCAGTCAATCACTTTAGATGCAGAACCAGACCTGGGGACTGACATAATTGAGAGGTCTGAAATTTCAGTTTTGCAGGAGACGCAGTTCATATTTTCTATTGAGTTATGGACTCCTTATTAATCAGGACATAAAGATAAATGTCACAGGCAATTTAGTCCATATGGTAATATGGAAGATGTTAGTTTTTAGTTCCCTGAAAACTTTACGACTTCTTCCTAAGTCTTAAATACTGTGGGAGGGAGTTCCAGCGATTTAAGCCTTCAACATTTAGAGAAATGTAGTAAAAAATAAGTGCATCTGATTGGAAGTGTAGGATATTTAGGTTGTTAGATCTTAGGCAATTGGCTGGTCTGCAAGGCTTCATAACCTTGAAAAGTGATCCTGGTGAGCAACCTTACAAAGAGTTATAAACTATACATAAAGTTTTTTTTTAAAAAGGAATGCAACATTTGGAAAATTGTCATAAGCAACTTTGTGATTTTTTAACTTCAACAACTTCATGAAGTTGGCAAAGATTTAAAATTAACATTTGTCACCGTTGTAAAACATCACCAGAAAAAAGATAACTTTTCCCTACCCTTGCCTCAAACTGTGGTCTTTAATTGATTACAAGTTGGGGGGGAGTCTTCAGTACAGGTGCAGTAGCAGCAAAGGGGAAATATGAGCCATGCCTTATCATTTTGCAACTTCTGGTGTATGTAGACTGTCTTAGTTTGGAGTCAGTATAGAAGGTGCTGCAGTATTCTAAGAAGGAACACTGGATCACAGGTGTATGATATATCAACAAATCCCTCGTTAATATATTTGTGTTCTCAATATGGAATTGTATTAATCTACGAGAGCAAAAGTTAAAAGAGAACGAAGTGCTGACGGCACCAGTCTGTTTGTCTGGTTCGTCAAGGGGGTCCAGCCAATAGCACCAATAGTGAACTGGTCTCATGTTTCAGGATAAGATGTGAGCCTCAGAGTAGAGATGATTAAGCTAGGCAGTTAATGGACTTTGGTATATTTGACTCATTCACTTGGTAGAAAAAGGATCTCTCCTTTGGTGCTTAAAGAAGTATTTTTTATGTACCAGATATCTTGGTAAGGTGGTCAGGAAGTATAAGACAGAGTGCCTATGAACCCTTTCCTAAAACTGGTAACTCTTGGGGCTATGCAGTTGTGTCTGTCATTCCTGGCCAGCATTTATGAGAATGTTTATAAACAAATTGAAGGTTTCATCTTCTTTTGCAGACATAGCAGTCAAATTGTAAATGGATTTAGAATGATGTGCGCCAGCTGTTGCATATGCAAAGTGGTAATAATGTACCAGTTTCTGCTTGTTAGAGAATTCCAAGGTTTGATGTTTCTAATGCGGACACAGATGTTAGGCACGGCTGAGGAACATCACAACTGGGGTGAGGGAGTGCTTGGGATTTCTCCTCTAAGACCTATAATTATTATAATTATTCCCATGTGTAGGGGTGGGAAGGTCCACGACTTTGCTCCAGAATTACAATTGGCCAGGGATTTATATCTGGTAATATTCCCCTCATTTGAAGGACCCGCATGGCTCCACTTTCTGGTGTGAGAATGGTTGGATGGGAGAAACTATTGTAGGAGTAGTTTGTTAGCCCTGTGAGGAGAAGGGAGCTCATACGACCAAGAAGTGATTTTATAGTGCACAGCCTTACAACCTAGCAAGTATACAAGTAATAAAGCTATTGCTCTGCAGGTTTAAGCACTGTACACTTGAGACAGCCTATCTTGGGTGGGATGAACTGAAAGTGGGCATGAAAATCACACAAAGAGGTGCATAGATGGATGAAGTAGCTGTGATATCCAACTAGCCCAGAGAGTCATTACTAAAGTTGGCCCTGCTCTCACAGACACTAATGACAATCTAGTTGTTAGAGCTTCCCAAAGACAAGGTAGTTTCTTTTCAATAGAGCTGTAATGTACTGGATGGTCATTTCTGCTTTTAGAGTTATTGTTCTTCTTATGGACCCAGTGACTTGTAGGCATACCCCCAATGTGCTTGTGCGTAATGTGCACGATTTGGAGAACACTTTGATGAACACTTTGATGTTAAAATAAACATTGTGTTCCAGTCCCTCCAAGAGCAGGCAGATATGTCTGCATTTGTTCAGCCATAATTATCTTACAATTACCCTGTCTCCTTTCCCCCTTCTGGGATTCCCAAAAATGTCATATTGCATTCTTGACTCCTGTTTCCCAAGCCTTCCAACTTGGCCTGGAATTCTTCATTTTCCACCCCATGCTGCTGTACTCTCTTCTCCCAAGTTATCAAACTTTGGGGCACATTTGCTTGGTTTTCACGCAACACAGCAACTGTGTTGTGTGAAAGAGCAGAACAGCAACATATCTACTATGATATGGTGCAGTTGCTCTTTCCCCTAACTCTGGTACATTTAGGCTGCATTCAGCCAATGCACATGCCCTTTCACCAAAGTGCCAGGGTGAACAGGTGACGTCAGGTTTTGTACTGCAAGGGTATGCTTGTACTATAAAATACTATGATTTAACAAATGTTAACACTTTCCCACGTTGTGTGTGTGCCGTACAGTATAGAGCACAGCCAAAAGCTTGGAGAAAAGAATACTTTTTTCCAATGTTATGCCTCAAGGATACATAATTATTTATGCAAATCCCTGTCTATCAATGATAGTAAATAGGGAGTTGTGTCAAAATCCAAATGTAGTCTGTGCTGGAACCCCCATGTATCACCCATGGTAGGCCCCTTTCAATGCAAAGTAGTGCAGAATAGTGCATAGCATTACTTTGCGTTCATTTTGGGCTACTTTACAGCACAAACAAGTATTGCGCTGGAAAGTAAATTCCAATACAACACTTTGCATTGGTTTGAGTCACTTTTGTGAGGCAAACCAGATGCACAGTGTTAGGAAATCTACGCCTTTGTTTGATTGCAGCCGATCTCTCTCCAACCAAGATTTTTATTAACGTAGATTGCTTAGTCTAGCCCATCTTATGTGAGGTTGTGTTAGGTTTGGTGAATGTCCCTTCACTTTGATAAATGTATATTAATTTTTGCTCTCATCTATCCAAAAACATGCAGGAATGTATTCTCACATTCAAAGTATATTTTTGTTATTCATTGCTCTCATCTTCTGTATTAAATGTATTACAGATGTGCTGGTGCATTTAGGGACACTAGAAATATCATCTTGACCAATTATTCATATATGGATCATCAAAAATCTCCAGGCAGGTTCTTTATTACCTTGGATGGGAGTGTAAAAGGTCAGTCTACCTAGCCCAAATAAACGATGTACGAAAGTCCAAACTTTAAAGGCGGCCAAGAGAGTCTTGAAAAGTACCCTTTTATAATAGCCAAAGTCCTGCTGGCGCCATAGACTGCCCCAGGTTTCGGGACCTATCAATAATTCATACGGAGGGGGGTAACTTTGCACCTCACCACTGGGACATTCCGCAAGAGTGCCATACAGTGTACTAGGGAAGCAGCCCAATAATATAATTTGAGACTGGGAAGGGCTATCCCCCACGCTCTTTAGGTAGCAACAGGAATTTTAACAACCTTCTTGGTCTCGGGTAAGGCCAATTAAATTGTGAAACGATGTTTTCACATTTTTTCAACCATTGGTTAGAAAAAACAAGGAGGATAGCTCTCATAAGGTACAAAAATTTTAGGAAAACTAAATTACTAAATATAGGATTACTAAAATAGGATGTTTTTACTCAACATTCGGTGTTACTTCCTATGGTGATATTAGGTCAAATTATAATCTTACCCATCGAGATTTTTTAGGTTCCTTCAAATTAGAAATTTTTTGCAAAAGAAAAGGGAGGGTTAGGGAGGTTTGGCAAAAATGAGCTTGTAGAAAAACTGATTAATTCTACTCCCCTCGTATAGGTAGCAGTTATAACATTCTAAGCAATCTTATGAAAGATGATATGGAAAAGTGCTCTGCAAAGAGGCAGGCACAATTAGATATTACTGATGCGGTGTTTCAGCAAGCCTTTCCAGTTGCACAAATGGTTTTAATGCCTGCCAATCTTCAGCTTCAATTTTATAAGACCTGCTTCTCGTTATATCACACCCCACATCAAATCGCTAAATGGGGTGTTGGGAAAGGAATGCACTGCCCTCGCTGTGCCCTTTGCAGGGCAGATGTAGTACATATGTTTGCAACCTGATGTTCGCTCTTCCCGCAAATCGATGAAATTTATAGATTTTTAAGAAACAAACTGCTCTTGAATATAGCTATAACTCCCCCGTTAATTTTATTGGGAATACAAAATAGTGTTAGTATGGAGGAGGGAGGGGTTTTGTTAAGTATAGCAATGTCTATTTTTAGGTTATGCGTTGCGTCAGACTCGCTGGATTAAAATCCCCCTTCTTTTCAACAATGGTTGGCCCAGCTTCTAACGGTATATAATCTAGAGAAAGCTATATACACTTGGAAGGGCTTCCGGGCCAGGAAAAAAGGACTAAGAATTTGGAAGCGCCTCTCTAATCTAACAACTGAATGTATAAACCGCACATACACTTTATGGATTATTTTGATTTAAACCTGAAGGATATGAGTTTATTGATTTTATCTCTAATTAATTTACCTTCGGCATCTAAAACTGGTTGTTAAATGATGAATTGTATTGAGATGGTGCTATTTTAAAGTCTAAGGGGTATATTCACAAGGAGCTATCGCCGAATTAATGGCACTTTATCGCAGCCAAAGTCGTGATAAATTTACCCCCCCATTCACAAGCCGGTGTCAACGGCCCACAGCACCAGTTTACCCGTGATAGCAGCCGCAAAAAACATCGCCACAGAGGACCCCCGCAAATATCGCTAATGAGATGCAGAGTAGGCGTTCCCGTGACAAAGAGCCGAGACAACATCACACCTCAACATTCTCAACGACCAGCCACATCGGCGATAAAAACACAAAACAGGAGATAAGGCGCATTAGCACCAGGAAATTTACACCTGCTCTGACCTGGTGTAAAGTCGGACGGCAGCCAGCACCACAAAAGGGAGCACAGCCCAGGGCCACATCCGAAGGGCAACAGATGCCATGGAGCCACACATCATGCGGCCCGGACACCCAAGAGGGCCACAACACCCACCAACACCACACCCAGGCCCGCAACACCACCCCCCCGGACCACTCCCAACCCCGGACTAAGAAATTGCACACCAACACCACGAATCCCAAAACAAACATTTTGCCTGATGTCGCACAAGCACGAAAATAAACATACATGCGTGGCCAGAAAATGGAGAATCAGTCATACAGCAATGCAATCCCCAACACAAAACACCATACAAACAAAAGCAGAAACAACCCTTAGGATGAGTCCTAGCTGCTCCTCACTGGACAATCCGTAGCACACAGCCTGGAAGACCAAATCCAAGAGAAGAAGGTGTGCCATGCGCCCAACAAAGGAAAGCGAGGAGAGAGAGCGAGGGAGAGAGACGGAGTGAGATAGCACAAGCAGCGCAAGGCCGCTCAGGCACCTGGCTCCACATGCCAACATGTGTGTGTGCATCGCCATCCGTACACCATGAGCCCAAGGCCGTGTCCCAATCTCAGCGCCAAAGCCACATCACATTCCGAAAACGCAAGTAGTAGTCAGACAAACATCAGGGATGAAAGCACCATTGTCCCAATGCAGAATGCGGGAGGACACCTGCACCTCTGACCTTGGTCCAGAACGCGCCTGGAACACCCTGATAGAGATGCAATGGCAGATGGGGACGACTCCCACACCACGCATTCCGCAAATGAACCATCCGACTCTTCCACAGCCCAGACACAGAAGCCCCTGCCTGTGGTACCCCCGCATGGGATGCCCTTGACACTCACGGAAACAGCAACCCATTACCCACAACGTTGCACACACATTCGAATCATTGCTCAGAGCTGTGGCATATCCTCCACACAACTGCCGCAGTCCAGAAGAGTGCCTGTTCACGAGATGCACCAACGCAATGGCAGGCCATACCGGCACATGCACAACCCCGTCACGTGGAACAGTACCGTGCACGTATGCTGCATTTACTGGGCGTACTGCCACTGGCAGTGCTGCAGATCAGTTACAGGCTCAGCTTCCGCATTGCCCACGTCACCTGCGTCCAGCCCTGGTTCCACTGCCGAACATGCACATTCGAGTGTCCCATGGATGTCTGCCTATCCAACACAACTGTTGATGAATTGGACTATGACTTGTGTCTGCGCCCCTGTTGGATCACGAACAGGAGTGTAACCGAGACAGCCGTGCATGGGATGCCTTGACATACTGCGTATATATTGGTAGTTGTGCATGGGAGATTGCACAATTTCTCGTGTGCAGTGACCACATCGAGGCGCTCCCCTATTGGGCTGTGTTGCGGATCGGTGAGACGGCGTGGGCTGAGCACACCTGCCCGGACCACCTAATGGATTGGCTCACCCTGGTGTTCCTTGAACACGACAACGACGTACTATTGGAACACATTGCACATGAAGCTGCACGGGCATTCATGGACGAGTAACTACGTTCCTGCAGCCACATCCGATTGCCACCCACAGCACATGGCCCAACAACTTGTTGCATCGTGGGGATTGCTCACATATCCCACCACAACAGAGGACACGTCTGCCTACGGTCGGGCTCTGGATGCATGTGCGTGGAATAACGCGTGTTTACACACACCTGTGCAAGGTGACGCAGGTCCATGGTCGGAGCAACACAGCGTCGTCTGGCAACATTGCCAATTCGGACACACTGCTGGGTGAGAGCACACACATGGCAATGTAGCACGACATGTGAACCTGTCGGACCCTCACACCTGATCACTGTCGGCAGAGCAGACAATCGGCGCACCCCGGAGGCAGGGCACCATGCAGACCCCACGTGCAGTGAGTCGTGCCCCCTCACATGGGGCAATGTGCAGACGCCAAACAACACATGACTCATCAAGCAAGGCAAGGTGGGCTGTGAGCATTGCCATCCGTGATGAATGTTGTCCATTTCAGCCCCAACATTATCTGAACCTCGACATGTACCCATGCTGCGTGTAAGTGTCTTAAGCATGTCCCTGCCTGTTGTGGCCGTTGCCTCGTCCGTACTGACACGCACATGCCAATAAAGCCTATGCCACTCCACTGGTGTCTAACTGTGAGGTGTGTTGTTTAGATTGTCCACTCGTGTGCCACAATGAGCATCGTCCCAACACAGGGAGGAACTGACTGACGCATGTGCAATGGGGGTGTGTCCCTTTGGCAAGCTCCACCTCTGTGAGCCAGACATTGTTTTTGGATAGGTGCTGGATGACATGTGCACTTACATGACTCCAGCTATGTGTGTATGGTGTCCAACCTCTGACCATGTGGAGCAATGTCATACATCACAACAGAATGTGTCCACACAGATGTGTGTAAGTCGGTATGCGACGTGAAGTTCTGCTGTCACACGTGGTGTGGGACACCACTCCTGGCCTGCCACCGTTTTGGTCACTCCTACACACGGCCCTATTCAACACATGGACGTGTGCCTACGTTGGGGTGTTGTGAGATTGCTGTTGATGTGCAATGGGGACACAGCTAGTACTCACCTTCACAGTCATCCAATTGGCCATGTGTCTCAGGGATAGACATGCGCATAGATGTCAGTTACCAGGGTGTACCTTCATGTGCAATCATCGTCCCCACATCCAGCCATACTTCCATACGTGAGTGAACATAGTGATGACACATCTGTGTGATTTAGAATGTTTTATTCACATTCAGGTGATTGACGGAGCTGGAGCTGTACCTGGCCATCCAAGCCCACATCACATGGAAGCCCAGTGGTGGGCCAACCAGAGTCCTTTGGGGATTGCACAGTGATTTGGAAGAGGGAGAGTGCAGTCCGCAGCAGGATTGCTGTGTGATTGGCCAGCGGTGAAGAAATGGCAGTCCGTGTCAGGGTCCGGGTGAATGTCGCAGGGTGTTCCGGAGGTCAGTAGGAGGTATTTCCCAGGGCATGATGCATAGGTCATGACCAGGCAGGGACAGGCCATATGGCGGTGATGGATGCTACTGCCTCCTTCCTCACACAGTAGTTCCCATCCCCTTCTCACTCCCCTGATACGGGTTCTGTGTCCGGTGTGTCCGGTGTGTGTGGCGGGGTGATGGCTGCATCGCTGTGTGCCCCTGACACATCAGACTGCGTAGGTGATGGGGCAGCATCACAGTGTGCCACGGACACATCAGGGGTCGGAGCTGTGTGTGTCGATGTTCCCGCTGCAGTCATCTGGGAACGGCTCAGTGGCAGCAATGGCAAGTTGGAGTACTGCAGGGCGTTGCTGTTCCCAGCCACTACTCGCTGGTGTCCAGCCGTGGCAGACATACTTCCAGCCTGCATCTGCTCCATGGTCTCCATTGCCCTCCGCATCTGTGCCAACTCTGTGCTGACATGGCTGGTGCCTGTCTGACCAGACAGTTCTTGTATTAGACTCATGGCACCAGCGAGGTTAGCCAAGGTCTGTGGCGGAGCATGGTGTGTACAGAGGGTGTCCGATAGGGACTGTACGTGGTCCCTGATGGGACTCAGACACCCATGTATGGCATCGAGTTTGGCTGCCACGAGCTCGAAACCCACCTGCAGCTGATGAGCCAACTCCACCTGGCAACCCAACACACGCCGTTGGAATTCCATGTATTGGTCGGGGGGTCCTGGGAGACAGCCGTGGTGGTGTGTGTTTCCTGCTGTGTGGTCTGTGCAGGTGGTGGGGTCACCTCGAGGCAGATGGCCTGGCCTGCTCCTGGGGGTGGGGTGCAGAGGCTGTCCAGCATCCGTTGGAGGGTGTCTTGACATATGTGCAGGTTGTCCTCTTCATCATCAATGGTGGGATGTGTGGTGTGCTCTGCAGGGGGTGTTGTTTGTCCCTCTGCAATGTAAAGGGGAGATGCAGGTTAACAGAGTTTCACATGTATGGTGATGATTTGCAGATGTTTACATTCAGACTGCATGCCAATGTACATTGTGACTGTTTGGGGGAGCTGGCTATTTGATGGCAGTCAGTGTGTTTTTCGACTACATGACGGATGTGTGGTAGTACCCGTACATTATCATCACACAGTGTCAGGCAATGCCAGATGTGAGTGGACAGTTACTACGCACGAGCGGAACCTGTTGTGAGCTCTGTCCTGTGGTGCTGGTGTTGCACTTTGTACCACATTGCCTTCATTGCTGATGTTCTGTGATTGCTATGTGTGTGTGCTGCATTGTGGGGAGTTGCCCCTGCAGCTCTGATTTCATGTAGCCTTCTCCCTTTGAGGCGGGGTGCCTTTGAATAGTGTTCTTTTCGGGGCCTGATTTGCTTTTGACTTGGGTCATGTGTGCTCGCGGACTGTTTTTGTGGCCTGATGCATTGTTCGTCTGCTGCGTGTATTGTAAGGCATGAGTTGTGGGTGCACGTGGACACGTCGGAGTGTGACCTGCTCCGTTACGGATGTGATCCGAACTTGGCTACCTCCATGTCGCTTCGTGGGCCATGTCATTTTTTGGGGGCAGCTGCCATGCTATCGGACATGCAGTGTTACTTGCATAGTCAGTGTGGGTCACGGAGCCGCTGCTTTGCTGGATTCAGCACATGTGCACTGGTCGGTTGTGATATTGGTGATAGGGGGGGGGCCCTCTGTGCACATTGTGGATGGGGGCCTATTTGGCGTTTCTATGTGTGCTGCAGTGTGCCAAGGCAATCAGGGACATGTTTCACGGTCATTGTGGGTGTGCTGTGTGCTGCGCGTAATTGTGCATGTGTGCCATTGTGCCCATTTCCCCCCGTCCCCCCGTCCCTAGTCGTTACTCACCCTGTTGCTGTTGGGTCAGGTCATATCGTGCTGTGTCCAGGCCCCCCAATCCTGCCACCGTCTCCTCACTGCTGACTGTGGCCACCATTTGCTCCAGCTCATCCAGCTCCTCCTGTGTCGCAGGACTCCCACCTCCAGTCGCCGTTGCTGCCTCCCTGTTGGCGGCGAGCTTATGTTTGGTGTGACTTTTCAGATCATGCCAGCGCCTCTTGACCTCCTCCAGTGACCTCCTGGACACTCCGACTGCATTGACGTTGGTGACGATGGCCTGCCATATTTCGGTTTGGGTTGCCAGTGCCGCAGTGGAGGTGCCGAACAGTTGTTGATGGTGTTCGGTCACCCCCGTGACGATGATCTGGTCTTCCTGCGGACTGTACCCAGTCTTCCTCTTCCTCTTGTCCTTGCCCTTCCCCGAAAGCGGGGTTCCTGGATGGTCCTCCGTAGGGCTTGTGGTGTTCGGCTTGTCCTCTGCACTCGGTCCGGGTGCATCCATGTTGCTACGCAGTTTGAATTGTTTTTGGGCTTTTTTTTTTTCTTTCTTTTATGGTGCTTTTTCCCGCCGGACGCGTGGGATTTACAGGCCTGTGGCTGGTGTTCCCTGATTTCTGTACCGCGATTGGCCTCATCGCATGATTTCTCGCATTTCGCATTTTTTCGGCGTGGCATTGATTTTCACGCTGTCATTTGACGCGTTATCTGGTGACTATCGCATGCTACCGCCTTGTTGTGAATTCCACGTTGACCCGGGGTTATTTTCCAGTGATAGGCTGCGATATTGAAAGTTGCGTTACGCTACTCTTGCAGTAGTTATCACACGTTCTTGTGAATATACCCCTAAGTTATTGGGAATATCTTCCTCTGCTATAGTTGAAGGGCTTTTCTTCCTGTGGGAAAACAAAGTGTGGGGTAGGGTGGGGGTGGGGGTGAGGTTAGGGTAGTGGGGTAAAAGTGAAAAACTGTTCAATAAAAATATTTAATTTAAAAAAATGAATTGCAAGAGTGGCTTACAATGCAGAAAAAATAAATAAAATAAATATCATCTTGAGCCTAATGGCAGTTGTTCTAGTCCTCCAATTCTCTGGCGAACTGTGGAGTTGATTATAATATTACTGTCTCCTCACCATCTAAGTCTTTAGTGTGTTATTTGGTGTTCCTGCAGTTTGCAGCTGAGCTTGTTCACAGTCCCATTCCTGCTTGCGCCTTCATTCTCTACTTTTTCATCTATGTACTCCAGAGTAGGGTTTGGCCAGAGACAAATGCACCCCAAAGTAGGTTAGCTGTTTTATTCAACTCTGGAGTTCAAAAAGTGGAGCCATTCACGGTCTAATGCACTTCTTCTCCAGATTTTGCATTGAACATGGCTTGGGTGCAATCTTGTCATGCAAGATGTACAAGAGGCACGACTATGCCAAACTCCCTAAGTGGAACCCACGCTTGCTCCAACTCATCTCTTCACTGTTGTTGCCCCTTTGCTCTTCAAAGAAGAAATGAAAAACACAAGAATGAAAAGACACATGAAGAAAGACACTACCCCCAGGACACAATCAATTACCACCTGTATGTTCATGTAAGAGAGTTACAGAGCCTCTGACTCCACCTTCGCTTCTGCTGCAATACCACCTAGCTCCTCCTGATGCCATCTTTTACTTCTTACTTGCAGGGTTTAGAATCAATAGAGATTGGCTTCATTCCACCTCAGGAGGTTTAAACCCAGGACTTACTCTGCAGACAAATACCATCATAACTAAATAAATAATTAACTTACATAAATCCACACTATTTTTTAGATTAAGAAGAAGTTTGTGTGGAAAGGAGAAAGTGATTGAACATTTGGGGGGGTTATCATTTCTTAGTCTTTCTGTTTGATAATTGGTTCTTTTCTTCTCCCTCTGCTATGAGAAAATAAAAATAGAGCACAATCAATTATGGCGTGTTTATCCAGATGTAAACAAAGCACAGCAGCCTTTCACTTTTTGCATTAAAATGCACTTTTGGGGCTGACGCACGCCCTATGAAGGGGCTCTTCACTATTTAACATTTATTGGCAATGCCACTGTGACATGGTTTTTGTAACTCTTTACTGTTAGAGGAGCTGCCGGGCTCTTGCCAATGTAAAATAAAATTCATAAAAGCAAAAATACTTTTTGGGGTTTCAAAAAGCATACATTACCATAGTGGGCCCTGATACTGAAGGGAACTATGTTAGGTGTGGATGTTCTTCTTGTGAAAGCGAAGAATGACATCACTTACAGTGAAGTTAGCCAATGGTTGAAGTAAGCTGACCCATTGCCTATGCTGTACTCTATAGAGGGTGGAAGAAAAATGTAAATGACACGATAAAAGACCAGTGGATAAGAGGGCTGGTTGAAAGCCCATATTAGTCAGTATATTATGCATATCATTTTAGTAAAATCTCAGGGGCTTATTCACAAAGAAACATTTACATATGCTTAAACCTACACATGGAAATTTACTATTACACTTTGCAGTAACTTTACACATTTTTGCTACTCACCATTCTGAGTGCAGAGTTACATATCTCCACCACCTCAGTTTAGGGTGGAGTCTGATTAAACATAAAATATGATAAGAAAGTTTCCACATGTAACTTTATGGCTATATTTTACATTCTTCAAACTTGTTGGAGACCTCTGCAATCAGGACGGAGACATCCCTATGATTATGAAGAAGGACATTTTAAAAAGTTTGTTCAATTTAAAAAATTTGTAAAAATACTTGGATGGTAAGCATTAATGTAAATTAATTGTAGGCCTTTATTTTCAATGTAAAACAAAATAAAAAATGATACAGCTCTATCCACTCAGGGCCTAATTTAGAATTTAAATATCACAGAACAGTGGTTCACTGTAGGCATATTTATCACAAGAGCATGTTCTCAATTAAGGGGATGCATATTTACCTTTTACCCTGGTTCCTGGTTAACAAATTGGGCTTACTCATGTCCTCCTTTATGCCCAATTTAGAGTTTAGCGGACAGGTACTCTGCCCCAAATGTGAACGATGCCATGTCCCCCTTATTACAAGTGCCATAAGATATAATGCAATGTAAAGTCGGTAGATGGAATATCAGACACATTTGTGATGGTGTAACTGGTCCACCAAACTCTAAATTAGGCTCTTAATCTCCATTTTCTTCTATACCTTCTATAAACAGTTTCAGTGCTTATTGCGTACCATGTAAATGTTGCATAGTAGCTCATAGGACTGCTTACCTCCCAAGCCAAACTGTACATCCTTAAGAGTGTAGTCTGCAGCACACTGCACCCACAGGCTCTCAAACAAATAAATATCATATAAACAGTCCCAATTAAGGGACCTACAGTTGGACATTTTTATGAATACCACTCCCTGGTCCCTCTAATAATCTGTTATGATCGATTTATGGATTTATTTCATTAGTCAGCTTAATCCGTCCGAATTGCCACTAATTGGCGCATTATGAGATATGCAGATGAGTATCTACATGGGAGGTGCCAAACACAATTCCAAGTTTTATCTGGTGTGGGCATGCACACATGAAAACCTAATGCACTTCTGGGCACATTTTACTCCTCCAAAAAGGAGGGAGAACAGTGCATGTGGGAAAGGGTCCAGAATCAGTAACTGCAAGAGATATTAGACCTCATAATTCCAAGTCAGGCATGTTATTCTTCAACCCAGGCCCCGAAGGTCATAATAGCTGGTAACACTAGTGGAGATACTGACAGGAAACAGTAACACTGGCCTCCTCCAGTTACCTGACAGCAGGGACATTGTTAAGGATTTGGGGCTCTGGCCCAAACATAATTTGGTGGCCCCTGTTCAGAACAACTTTGAATTTATGATCCAATTTCAACTTTTTCATTCCCTCTTTGGCCAGATCACTGACACTGCACAGGCAGACTGATCCAAATTCTAAATGTGTTTCTTTCTAACATTCAGGGATAGTGATGTGTGTTTTCAATATTGTAATATAGCAGCAGCTTGCTAATATTGTTGCATATAATCTCTGCATCCCACTACCATTTATCATATGTGAGGTCTGCTTTGATCTAAAAGGAATATTTTTATGAATGTTGCATGGTGTTGAAAAACATAAACATATTTCTCTGCAAAATGTCTGTAATAGACTCTCACACATTACCAGTAATAATAGTAAATGAAAGGAAAATGGTATTTAAAACAATCTATGTTTAAAAATCAATTAAGGCCATCAAGGTAGGGCTGTATTGAGAACAGAGCCGATCTATCAGGGGGGCCATGATAGGTTGGGGCCCTGGGCCAGAGCCCACTTTGCCCTTGCCTTAAAACGTCCCTGCCTGACAGGTGAGAATGGTCTTTTAAATATTATAAAGTGTGCCTGGAGCTTACATAGGATTCAGAATTAGGAGATTTCTCCTGCTAAATTCTCGCAGCTGATGAATACTAGCATGCAAAGTTTTTTTACATGCAGCTTTTCACATCAAAATGGGTACTTTTATGCCCCTTTTTAGGTCTCGCTGAGCCAGCGCATGCGCTGCTCTGCGAGAAATTTAGTGAGTGGCTTTTGGAAGTGCTACCAGAGGCTTTTGCTGGCCTCAAGCTTGCGTTCACGCGAGCGTGCACGCGCGCAGCCGCCATGTGGCTTTCTGTAATGGCTCATTAAGCCTTACAGCGCGTGAATCCCCTCCCCTACCCCCTCCCTTCTCCCACTCCCTCCTCGTCAGCTTCTCTTATTACAAGCTTCCCGCGTCGCGTGGCCAATGCTTGTTGTAACGTGCTCTACATTTCCATAGGTCTGTAAACGCAGCGGTACTCATTTATTTGTCATTGCAGCTACTGTTCTGATTGATTTGGGGGTGTTTTACAAGGTGTGACAAATACAAGTGCGCTGCTGGTTTCTCTTACGCCCAATTGTTAGCGTATGGTTATGTGAACACATGGCGAACTGCTAAAGAAAATGAATTCTCATTCTATGTGCCTTTTAGACCCGTTGATGGTGTCTGTTGGTTTAAATTCGTTTAGTTTGTCAGTGGTGTTTTCTTCGCTTTGTTTCTGTTGTACACTCTCGCTGCAGTGCCCAAAAGGCGCATGTGACGACGGCTGGTTCCAGCAGAAACCATTTTGAACTTGTCAACTGGCATTCGTGTCAGAGGTATAGCTGCACTGCATACTCTAGTCGGTTGATGTCAGAGAGTACCCTCTAGAGACCCGCGTTTACAAGTCATACTAGCGTGTCAGCGCCTTGCTATGCTAAATCTCATGCCAACTATATAGCGCCAAGAGGGGGGTGGGGGTGTTACAGAACGCTACCACACCTACTTCACGTCACCGTTGTTTGAGTAACAGCAGTCATCAAACATTGCTGTAGAAAGGCAGTATAACAAATGCACGTTCTTACATAGTTGATGGTATTTTTAAGTGTATGCGTCACCACTTGCACTTCACGCAACCCCTATTCTCTGAGTTGGCCTGCCGTGTCGATGCTTTGAAACTGTTGTGCCAGTAAGGTCCTTGAAAGTCCTTTTGAAAAGAGGCGCTTCCTGGCACTCAAAAACACTGGCAACTTTGCTATAACTGGCAGGGATGGTGTGCAGGGCTGTAGTGTTGTACCCGCTAGAGCAGGGGTTGGTTGCATGCAGAGCCCACCCTGCAGTTAAGATATCATGCCCCCCCATTTCAGTGCCATAGAGGAAGAGACGAACAACATCACAACACCTTTCAAGCTGTCTTCCATCAATAGACAAGCATTTCTATGATCTTTGCGTTTCATCCGATCTGTTCACCGTCTTCTAACAAGTCAAGGTGGGCTTACCGTCCCGTGACGTCATTGTTGGTACATGTGCGCACGATTACAGGCAGCCTTTTGGTACAGCGCCCCAATAAAGGAATGACAATGGTTTCTAGGTGTTCATCCTCAGATGACGTATGCCATACATTTTGTGTATATATCGCCCTTGTATCAACTAAACCTTTTGGGAACATAGTAGTCCTCCTCATTTTCTTTCTTTGCATTAGAGAAGCGCAATGGTGCAAAAGGCAATGTATCTTTTGAATTAAAGGAAGCCGAAGCAGAGTCTACACATGTTCCTGTTTTACAGACACTGCGCGCACTACCCCCTCCCTTCTCAGAGGCGCCATCTGGCTTTCCTCTCGCTCGGACAAGCGCTTTAATGCCCCCTCCCCCACCACACATCACGTCACCACTGCATCTGCATTTGCCTGTGTTTTGTCAGCTGACGAGGAGGCCACCACGGACGCTTACAGCAAAGAGTTAAACAGTCAACAAGCCAATACAATGGGCTAGGTTTGTCTCTGCTTAAAAGCATTCATTTTAAAGTCTCGCTAAGTACATAGTCTGTCAAACATCTTCCCCTTCTCGCTCAGCCTTGCACATGCTTATCGCTGTGCAGAAGGCAGCATAATGCATATCTATCTGTGCCTAGAGTGTAATTATCTACACAGCGGGATGTACAGATTAAATTCAAAACTCGTCTAAGCATCACTCAGCACCACCACAGCATCACTCTGCACCACCACAGCATCACTCAACACCACCACAGCATCACTCAGCACCACCACAGCATCACTCAGCACCACCACAAAATCACTAAGCACCACCTCAACACCACTAAACACCACCTCAGCATCACCAAGCACCACCACAACACAACTCAACACCACCTCACCATCAATAAGCACCACCACCACAGCATCACTAAGTACCACAACAGCATCACTAAGCACAACCTCAACACCACTAAACACCACCTCAGCATCACTAAGCACCACTACATCACTAAAGCACCACCACAGCATCACTCAGCACCACCTCAACACAACTCAACACAGCCTCAGCATCACTAAGCACCACAACACAACTCAGCACCACCACAGCATCACTCAGCACCACCACAGCATCACTCAGCACCACCACAGAATCACTCAGCACCACCACAGAATCACTCAGCACCACCACAGCACCACTAAACACCACCTCAGCATCACCAAGCACCACCACAACACAACTCAACACCACCTCACCATCAATAAGCACCACCACCACAGCATCACTAAGCACCACCACAGCACCACTCAGCACCACCACACCACCACCACAGCATCACTCAGCACCACTAAACACGACCTCAGCATCACTAAGCACCACCACCACAGCACCACTAAGTACCACAACAGCATCACTAAGCACCACCACAACACCACTCAGCACCACCACAGCATCACTAAGCACCACCTCAACACCACTCAACACCACCTCAAGCATTAGCATAGCCAGTAGGTCTCGCCTTTGGGGCCTTATAAGTGTTTAACCATGCAACAGTTAATGTTGTTGCACCAAGGATATTATGCTGCGTAACTAAATACTTATAAGGTCCCAAAAGCAAGACCTATTGGTTATGCCAATGCTTGTTTACCTTGTTTCGAGTGTAAAACTATTGAAAGCATCCTTTCAGTTTCGGAGTTAACTCTCATGAAAACAGCACAATTTGAAGCCCCAACTAGCACTCTCAAGACAATCTTGGCACTTGCAAGGAAATATTGCCTGTTTGTGGAGAACAATTATGTGAGTGCTAAAATTAGGAAACTCGGACAATAAGTGAGACTTCAGTTGTGTAATAAAAACATTGTGCACCCAATCTGTCTGATCTTCAAACGTTTTGAAGGTTGTTAGGTATAGTTCTTTACCTCTAGGTATTTGGTAAATATATTTTTTTTTGTCGGTATTAGGTACAGATCCATCTATTCAGAGAGGTTTAGGTTGAAAATTGCAGATTCTCCTAGCCAGTTGTTGAAGGAGAGTAAAGATAAAGGAAGCGGATATTAAGACAGTCCGACTTACAAAACAAAACGTTTCACCTAAACGCGTCATTGTAGTAAAGTGCTCTCAAGGCAACGATGTTTCAATTGATGAACTGTTTGGTTGTCGAACGCTTGTGTTTAAACAAAACAAACCATATTCACAAATATGGTGCACAACTGAAGCTGCGTGGAGAAAATAAGGCAATCACTTAGGAAATGAAGAAACAGTAATGCCCTATTACTTACCGGTAATCTTCATTACTCCTGGTCCCATTCCATGTTGTCCGTGTCCCATTCATTAACAAAGTGGAGATGACCATCTCCACGACAGAAAAAAAGAACAGGAGAATGCTGGAATACCTAAATCCACCCCCTCCCACTGGGAGTACATAAGCTGTACCAACCCAGCATTCAGCCTGAATTACCAAGCCACCAACCGGAAAGCCAGCCGTCCAGGAGGGAGGGTGGGGCGTAAGGAATGGGACAAGGACAACGGGACCAGGAGTAATGAAGATTACCGGTAAGTAATAGGGCATTACCTCCCGGTCCCTCCAGTCCTAGTCCCATTCCTTAACAAAGTGGAGAATACAAAGGCAAACAACCCGGCCTTCCTAACTTCCACCAACATCAGAAACACCACACCGAAAGCGGCACCCCAAAAGAAGCAAAAGGGAGAACCACAAGAAAAAACACAGGCAGGAGCACACTACCAGCAAAGCCCCCAACCAAGCCAACAGAGCCGCAACACCAAAACAAGCAGGGGCCGACCAGGAAAACCCCAAAACAAGGAGCCCAACCAAGGAGCCGCCACCCAAAGGGTAGACAACCGACACCAGGAACCTCCGATCCAGCCACAGAGGAGGAGAACCCAACAAGAAAGGACCAGAGACGGACCACCCTGTAAGAACAGCAATGAAGCCACCACAGAAGAAGACCCAGAGTAACCCGACGGAGCAAGGAGACAGGGCCACACCGAGAGGGACACAAGACCCCCAGGCAAGGCCAGAAGAAGGCCTAGCACCCAGAGCCAAGTCCCAAGGGAACCCCCAGAGGGGCCGAAACAACCAGCCCGCCCCCCAGAACAACCAGCAGAAGGGGATCCAGAAGACGCAGAAACGCCCCCATGGCACAACAAAAAGCCAGGAAGGGCACCCGACCAGCAAGAAGACAGCCAAGGACAGAAACACCGCCCGGCGTCCGGAACCCAGCAGTAGCAACAACAGAGAGCGACCCCCCTCAGACGAGGGAAGAAAGCTACCCACCGCCGAACGAACCTACAACAACAGCACCAAAAAGCTGGGGGGAAGAAAGGAGAGACCGAACAGGCCCCACCCCAAGCAGGAGACAAAGGAACAACACGACAAACCACAGGACCAACCTCAACACACCAGGGGAAGCCCCCAGCAGAGCCACAGAGACAGAAGAGGACAGAGCCTGAAAAAGAACCAAGGCACCGACCCAGAGGACCAACCAAGGGCAGGCCCAAACCGAGCAAACCAGGAAAAGAGGGGGGCAGCGACCACGAGCAAGCCCCCCCGCCAACCCAACAGCACCAGCAACAGAGAGCCCAGAGGAACCAGCCACATAAACACCCAGAGGCGGCCCAGGCCACAGGGCAGGAACGGCCAGCAGCCAACACCAGTGGAGACGCTGGACAGCAGCAGAAAGGCCCCTAAATCCGGAGAAGAACCCGGGGCACAGGGACAGGCAAACAGGCCAGGCCCGAGTCAACCACCCCGAAAGCAGGGGACACCGGGACTCAACCCTGCACCCTGCCCAAGGAAGGCAAGGGGGAGGCCAGAAGCGCAACCCCCCCAACAAAACAAGGCCATAACAGGCCCCCGCCCAAGGGAAGCAAGGGGCGGACCCCAGCAGGCCCGGAACCAGAGCAGGGCATAACACCAAGAACGGGTAGAGGCAAAACCCCGAAAGTCACCGAGCCCAGAGGAACCCAAAGAACAAACAGGGACAACTGGGAAGAAGACGCCACAAACAACCCCCAACAAGGGTGACACCCCCATCCAAAATCCGGGGCCAATCCCAGGGGAGAAACACGGGACCGGGGGAGACGAAGCCACCGGGCACTGAACCAGAAGCCGAAACAGGGAGGGGGGGAAACCACCAATAGAACCAACAGCAGACGCAAGAGCATCTGCCAAAGGGCAAAACAGGGGAGAAAAACAGGGATGCCCACAGACCAACCCTGCCGAAGCCCCCAGCAAAATCCAAGAGGCCAGCAGACTGAGCACCAGACACGCCAGCAACACAGGAGGCCACCAACACGCCGCCCCCACGAGCCCGGAGTGAGAGGCACCAGGACAACTGCCCCAACCCCGAAACCCCCAACCACCAGGTGCAACAAGGAAAGGCACAAGACCCAGCCACAGGCAGGCCACCCAGGGTCCACAAAGCGACAGAAAGACAGGGAGGGAGCCAAGCAGCCCACACCTGCAAGCCAACGGCAAGGTCCAGCCTGCACCAGGGAGGCACAGAGAAGAGCCAGAGGAAAAGAACAGAAGGCCGGCCCGAGTCCTAGCAAAACCAGGCACCGGACAGCTGGCCACCAAGGGGCCAAAAGACCCACACCCAAACAAAGCGTCGCACCTGCAGACAGGGTGGGTGGGGAGCCTCGTGCCCATCCCCGCTGACCGCCACCAACGTACCACACAGCAGCCCGTGGGGGCAAAGAGCCCGCACACCAGGGCGGGAGGGCACACGGGGGGACAGGAGCAGGCGCATGGGCACTGGCGGGTCCAATCGGCTCCCCGGAAAGGAGAGGCGGGCCAAGGCCAAAGCGACCGCAGAAAGAAAAAGTGAACAAGGTCACAGGCAGACACACAAAGGAGACCTGCAGAGACAAAGGAGGGGCCAAACACAGCGACAGCAAGGCCAAGACCGACAAGGACAAAGCCAAGGCCCCCACCACAGACCCGAAGCCCCGAGGGCACACCATAACCCATGGAGGGACGCGGCAGCAGAACCCCAAGGGCGTGCACCCCACCGAGGGAAGAGGAACCAAGAAGCCTACAGCAGCCATTTGAATGAGGCGGCCACCCATCTCGCAACGAAACAGGCCCAAATCTGCATAACTGCCGAGATCAGACAAGAGCAGGTGCATACAGGATGGCACGGCCCTAGGCCGGAAGAGGCCAAGGAAGAAACCGAACCCCAGCAGAGCACAAGAACAGGGACCAGAGACACCACAGGCCCAAAACAAGCCCCCTTGCACCAGAGCGCCAAAGGACCAGGCCCAAACAATAAGCCCCAAGGGGAAAGCGACAGGACCAAACCAACCCGCAGACACCCCACAAAGCGGGCCGACGGCAACAAGGCACCCCGGGAAAACCCAAACAAAAAACAACCGCAAAGTCTCCACCCCAGGGCAAAGGAGAGAAACGAAGGAGCCGCAGAGGCCGACGTAAAGGAAGAACCACAACACCCAGCCCCCACCGGCGGCAAAGGAACCGGCAACAGAGAGACAGAGGACCCCCAAAAGCGGGCCAAGCCCCCGAAAAGGAACCCAGAGAGGAAAAGGAAACCGCAACACGGCACCCACCCCAACCAGCCAGGCCAGGCGCAAGCCACAACCCAGACAACAGACAAATACCAACAACAAGGCACACCAGGGGCACCCCATACCCGGAACCAATCAGCTGACCACGGACAGCCGCAGGAGACCAGTGAGAGGCACCCAAAGCACAGCATACCAGCCAACCCCAGCACCAAGGACCAAGCCAGGCCAGAGAGAGGGCCCAACACCAACCCCCCCCTCCCAGGCGAGACCAAGGACCCAACTTTGAATGCGATATAAGTGACAGAACCCCCAGGGAGAGATGCAGCGACTGGCAACTGGTAGAAAAAAGACACCCCAGCAACACGGAGGTCAGGGACCCCAAAGGGCAGGGCCAGAGATCCAAATAGGAGACAAACCGCAAGCAGTACTCACCCCTGGGGCAGACAGACATCACAACACACCGCCTGCCCCCACCAGCCAGCCCAGAAAACGACAACCAGCGCAGCACCGGGCAGAAAGCCAACTGGAAACACCCCCTGAAAGAGAGAGAGAGAGACAGCAGAGACCCAAACACCGACCAAGCAACAGGGAGTCGGGGACACAAAAGGCCAACAGCCCTCAGCACCAGGGAACACCCATGCGGAACCAGGAACTAACCAGGCCCGACCCCACTCAACGACCGAGCAAGCTAGACCAGGCCCAAACAGGAAGGCGAGGGTGCAGGAAGGCCAACCATAAATGACAGGCACCTCCAGGCGGCCACCCAGGGAAGGCAACAACCCGGCCCCACCAGAGCAAACAGGAACATTGCCCATGCGAATTAGCCCACAGCCACCAGCAGTCCCAGGCAGTCTCCCATCCATGGACAAACCAGGCCGGACCCTGCCGAACATCTGACCGCTAACAAGAGCAGGCACTGTGATGTAGCATGACCGTAGGGAGGGATGGAGAACTCGCAGCCAAGGAACACAAGGAGTTGAACACAAAACCTGCAGAGGGAGAGCCCATGAGAGTAACCACTAGGCCACTGTGACCCCACCTAGAACACAGGGGAAAAAAAAGGCGGCAGGCTTTCAGGCAGAAACAGGGAAAAAGGAACCGCTACTCGGTACTCACCACCGGGGCAGGGAGACAGCACCACAAACCGACTGCCTCCACCAGGCAGCCCAGGCGCCCTCCAACAATCCAGCGCTGGGGCGAAGGGAAAGACAGCAGCATCCGGCACTCCCAGGCAAGCAGAGACCTGGCCCACCCCTGCACCACAACAAGAACTGCAGGGGCCTCCAGGGAGGAACAGGACGCTAGCAGGACCCCATCAGCAATCCAGGAAGCCCAGGGCACCACCAAGAATGGCCCCGGGACACTCTACAGCAGCCGCAGCAGCGTGTCTTCCAGACCGGCCAAGCCACAGGAAGACGCGCTCTCCGACCTGGAAAAAACCGGGAGGAACAGCACCACAGCCGCAGAGGGCCAGCCGCCAACCAATGCGGCTCCCGGCAAGCCCGGCATGCCAGGAGACTGCCAGAAGGACGTCGAGGACAGCCCAGCAGCTCGACGAGGACATCCAAAGAAGACTTCATCTCAGGGAAGAACCAGCAAAATCCATGTCCCATTCTGTCGGAAGACAGAAAAAAAGAACAGGCTGAATGCTGGGTTGGTACAGCTCATGTACTCCCAGTGGGAGGGGGTGGGTTTAGGTATTTCAGCATTCTCCTGTTCTTTTTTTCTGTCGTGGAGATGGTCATCTCCACTTTGTTAAGGAATGGGACGAGGACTGGAGGGACCGGGAGGTAATGCCTGCACTACACACTAGTCTTAACATTCATTAACTGGTATAAACAATGCAAATAGGACACTTATAACACAAAACACCCAACGTACTGCCATTCGCAGCATTTTTGTGCCAGGGTTCTCCAAGCACTTCTCTTTAGCAGCAGGAAAAGAGGAAATTGGTTATTGACTGCCCATATTTATAGTATTGGGTGTGTTTCTTCTTGGTTGTTATTTCCTGCTGAGGGGAGCAGGAACATGGGAAATAAAGCGTGCTTTTGAATGCGCTACTTAAAATAAACAGCAGGAAAAGAGAGTGCTTAATAGAGCCACCTGCCTTGTAATAAAATCAGAAACTGGAAAATTAAAAGCAAAGTCGAAAGGCAGATTACTTTGAAACCTTTACATGGATCATTGATGTAACTTCATAAAATGCCTTGTGAAATTTCAAGGTAAGTGATGTGTTTTCGGGGAAAGAGTTGATTGGGTTTGCAAGGACAGAGAGTATTGTTTTGTTGTTTGCCCTGGGCTCTGTCTGTCCATACCTCAGACTTGCATCTAATTTGACAGAGAACTCAATCCTTGCTTAGAAGGACGTGGACTGCCGCCATTCATGGTTTTTGAGTTGTAACAGCTGTTTCCATGGAAACCCTATTCTCATCACAAAACAAGCTCAGAATCGAGGGATTAAGCTCTCTCGTTTGCTTTGTATCATCATAACGCCTGCTAAACAAATTGTTACACTGAAATAATCATTTCATGTTAACATTCACATTTACACTCGGGTTATGCCCTCACTCCTAATCAGTTCCTTTCTGGATGAATTCTGGCAAAAATATAGACTCCAGATGTAAAGACACTTTATTTAGGATAAGAAGATGAAGCCGCTGAATGGCTTCCAGATTTATAGAGTAAATATAAATGACAAGTGAATCTGCCTTGTGTTTTGTGTAGAAGATAGAAACATTATTGTCACTCTAAGAGCCTTAGGGAAACCAGGCAAAGCATACAATGTCAAATGATGCAAACCTGACACAACATACCGATAAACATTTTGAATAAATTGATTTTGCCTCATTGTGGAGAAGGGCCTGGAGCTCACCATTCCAAAACACACCAGGTCTATTATATTGAACAGGCCAGCTGGAAACTCCACATGCTCTCAATTCTAAGAAAATGCTTAAAAATTATCATGTGTCGCTGCTACACTCCAGTAAGACTGGGAGCAATGTAATGAGGTTCCGACCAGTGCTGAAGAGGCTGAGGACAGAGGGGTACACTACAGCACATGTGATGAAACTGTCCACTGGTGGTGACTTTATGGAAAGAGATACAGAAGGTTATGAAAGAAATAATGAAGTGAACCTAGCCATTAGATCCCTTACTTTAACTTCTGGGCTACAGATGGTACATGACGCATTACCATCTCTCTTCCTCAGTGGCGAACGTGTCACTCATTTTATTATTAGCAGTGAGACTCACCATCGCTCAGAGGTGGAAGACACAGGAAGCCATGCCCATACTGTTGTGGTGAACCAAAATCTGGATTATATGTGCTATGGAACAATTGACAGTCTTGACAACAGACTCAACAAATAATCCCTTTAATATTTATCCAAATCAGGAATATGGTGGACACCCAACAAGATGTTTCCAGCCTGTAGTGGTTCATATATTTGGTCGATATAGTGGTCACTATCTAGTGGTAATTGCGGCTTAAGGTGCACTGAGATTTCAATCTGTCAGCTCTGTTGCCAAGTCTGATGAGATGTTCAGGTAATCAGTGACAGTATTACAATGAGTGGTTGCGGTAAAAGTTCACTTGTTTATATCAAAGGGTATCTCACCATTAGGAATATAGCTGGGTAAGTACACTCAAGTCCTCATTACAGATTGAGGGCTATATTCCAATGAGCTTTGTCATGTTTATCACACCTTAACTCTTTTCCCCTGATAGGTTCCAGCAAGTCAGACTTGCCAAAATTCATTAGGGTAAAAGGCTGTAAATACAAAGACAAAGAGTGCACAATTTGGTGTGTTAAATACTAATTCAACATGTTATGGCTTGGCATAGGAGGGTTTTACCATGTATGGTAAATATCTCATTCTGGGATAATGGTATTATTCAGGTGTGCTAAATACCTCACCGTATTCCACCTAACTTGTAATGGAAGCTTAAGTATTGAAAATGATGTTACCCTACCTTGATGATAACATGACTAATTGCTTTAAAATGTATGTATTGTGACACCAGTACAAACATATAAATAAAGTTGTTAGAAATTGATTTTGCTTGAGGAGCAAGTCTAAGTAAAATGTGTACAGAAAACCTCGAACTGCCAAGCACAGACTTTTGTGGTTCAGAGTCAGGGTGAACAATAGCAAGAGGAGAAGCAGCAAGATCAACAGAAAGGCCACCAGAAGCAGCAGCTATTCCTACGATCACTAAGTCACTACAAGAAGTGTGTAATTACCACAAAGGCAGAGGAAACCTCCTTGAGATATAGGTGTTGCATAATCTGGCTTCCCTGCACATGAAGGTCAACTATGTTGTGACAATATCAAGTTCAAATCAGTAATCTACAGACTAATACTGGCAAATGATCATCATGAACAGCAATTCTGCTGGCAGTGGCAGCAAATTCAGTGACACAATGAAATTATATAAACATTGGGCACAGAAGGAGCTCTGTGTCATTGAATAGAGGAGACCAAAAGCACTCAAAGAGACAACTGCATAGGATATCCTCAAATTAGTCCAATTGCATGGAGTAGGAAACAGACCAGACTTTACAAGGTTAGTCACATGCAGAGTTTGAGCCCAACAATAAAGACACAAAGCACCAACAACACAACAGCAACCTATTCCACAAATAGCTCAAAAGCAACATCATGCAGAATAATGTGCAGCAATAGTGCACACACAAGGAGCCTGTCAGTACTCAAATGCAAGCCAGCAAGTGGGTCATTGCTACCCCTGACTTAATTCTCACTTTGCAATATAGTACAATTGGGAGGATTTCCCATATTTGTTTTCGAAGCCCTCATTTTCTGAAGTGTTATATTTAAAAACAAAAGAAGAAAGTATCTATCTGGATACATGCTAGAAACAGATAAGAACAAGTTGTAGGAGAGTAGGATCTGCTTCACATGGGTACCCCCACTTTTTGCTGATGCTTCACAGTTTTTCGACCTTAGTCTGGCTGGGGCCCTGCTAATCAGAACCCCAGCCTAGCTGCTTCCTCTCTAAAATGGTTTCCATGTGCCTTAGGCACATCTCTGATTGGAATCTGGAGTGCCCTTATAAGTCCCTAGTATATGGTATACTATGTACCCAGGGCATAGGTACCTCAGAGGCCTACCAGGGGCTGCAGCATGTATTGTGCCACCCCTGGAAGGCCATCCAAACTGACACCACAGGTCTGCTACTGCAGCCTGGGTAAGGTGGTGCATGCACCCCTTACTGTGATATAGGCTACCTATATCACTATATACATACACACATATAAACCTATAAGTCACTCCTATGGCAGGCCTTATCAATCCTGAAGGCAGAGTGCGTGGTTCCTATGTGAGAGGGTGCCCCTGCATGAGCAGGGCCCCTCTGCAGCGTTTGGAGACCCTTCTCTGATGCTGTTTGTAGTGCAGCCTGACCATATACTCTTAAGCGCATTATAACCTCGCGTTAAATGCTAACTTTGGGATGGCTGCACGGAAACATGTCGTGTTTGGTGTCAAACATCTTGGAATACTACCCCCCGCCAGTTCTGGCGGCGGGGGTAGCATTCCACCCTACTGACTTTCCAAGCCCTGGCATCACAAAATGGATGCCGCTGCCACAGACACGAGTCGGGCCTCCTGCTGCTGACCGAAACTCCGGCAGGGGAGGCCTGGACAATAGGTTTCCTGTCCCAGGGAGGTGTGACCACCTCCCCAGACAGGATAGTGTGTATTGGGGCTGGGCGGGAGCACTCTCTGGTGCTTTGAAGTCCTGCACTGGGGGCACACATGGTGTCCCTGTGCACACCCCAGTTCAAACCGGCTCAGGGGCTTCCAGCCCCTGCTCTGGTGCGAAACTGGACAAAGGGAAAGGGGTGTAACCACCCCTCTGCCCTGACCCTCCCATAGGTGGGGTCACAGAGTATGTCCAACCCCCTACCTTAGTATAAGTAGGGGAACCCAGTCCTTAGGACTTTAGATTAACCTGGACGAAACTCTGACACAGAATCCTGGACCTTTGACGCTCTACTTCAAGATTAGAGGACTGAAGAATCTCCCTTGGGGTCAAGGAGTGACTCCCCTGCTTGGCAGGCACCAAAGAAGCAATTGTCCGGTCTGCATCGCTGAAGCTCCCGTCGGACGCCGAAGTCTTGCATCACCAGAGGTGGATTTCCAGACTTCCCCGAGGCTGCCCTGAGTCCCCAGCAAAGCTGAGGCCCGTAGCTGTCGTGGGTAACGTGGAACCGTGACCCCTGGACACCAAACGCATTTGCAAGTGCATCCTCTTCTGGGTCTCCCACGAAGTCGTACTTTGGGCTCCGAGTAGCCCCAGCCTCCAGCACCAACTGCACTGAAGATCACTGGCCTCCCCTCCACGAGTGTCCTGTGAGCCAGCTCCACGTGCACCGTCTCGAGGCTCCTTTGCGGTCGCTAGTCCGTTGGCTAGTAGGCCCTCACGAAGGCCAATCTTTTTCTGCTTGGGCTCCCTGGTTGCTCCAGGTGTGCCCTGACTTATCCTTGCTGAGTGAGTCCCCCAGACCTTGCTGGTCTGCAACATCGTCCTTCTTCGATTTCCACGAGACTTGCCGTTGCTAAGGCTTGTTGGGTCCAATCCGGTCGCCGACACCCCTGCAATCGACAGACATCGTGGGACAGCTCGAATCCAGCTCCTGGTTGTCGTCAACGCCTCCTGGACCTCGTGGCTGAAGAGTCAAGACGACCGTCAACCTACCTGAAGCACTCGACATCGGTGGGCATCTGCTCATCGCCTTCCTGGTCACTGGCTAGTGACCCAGACTCTGTCCCCTCTGCTTTCAGGTTCTTCAGATCTTCGATCCACCTTTGGATCCACCCGAACACTTTCGACTTGGCCGCCAGCAGCACTTTGCAGCAGATCGCCATTGAAAGCGACGACGAAACCCGACCCCGAAAGACACCTATGCACCCGGCTTCCCTGGGTGAGGTAACTCGAGTACTCTGGTGCTCCCGTGGGTATTGACACTAGAACAGCCTAGTTCTCAAAGGGTTTGCTCCAAATCCTCCTCTAAGTGTCCCTTTTCTTTTAAATACTAATCGCGACTTTCCCCATAGAAGTTAACGGTGGTTCGCGGTTGTGTTCATGCACTGCACGCGTCCCCCGTGGGTCCCCTGTGTCACTGCCTTGGGTGGTTCCTTGTGGTCCAAGCACTTCTACAGGCTCTAGGCCTTGTGTCTAGCTCAGTCGTGGTTCTTATACCACTTTATTGGTATATGGTTTGGTACGCCCCTGGGGCTCAAACGTGTATTTGTGCTATTACTGTAGATAACTAACTCGTAACGTATGTACTTCGAACTCTAGCCTCATAAAGAGACTAGAGGGGTGTGTTTAGTAATAAATACATATATTTTGAATATATACCTGGTGTGGTCCTCTTTCATTTGGTCACTCAAGAGATTATAGACTGGTAAAACAAGCTGCTTTACATTCCTTCAAGACTTAGCCTGAAGGCTGCTCTCCATAGCTACCACTAGGATAGCTTTCAATAAAGGTTGTCTTTAACCTATCTCCAATAAGGGGTTGTTTGGACTGGTGCAAGGTGCCCACTATAATTAGTGGACAGCATATGCCAGGCCAACTTCTCACATTGGTGTGCAGCGTGTGGGATTCCAGCTTGCTATTGTTTTACCAGATAATCTCAATTGAATTGATCAACTGAAAACCACTAAGGGTACCTAAGGTACATATAAATCAAGCTTAGTAATACAGTAAGTTCTACTGAACTTAGAGTTGTGTGTAAAGGGACAGCACACCCTTTCTACAACTCAAGAGAGTTTAGTAGGCCACACTAGAGTAGGTAGTGCATACACCACACCTCACTAGTGATGTCTTCAAAGCCAGGACTCAGTGAGTCCTTGCCAGAAGCCAGTGGGCTTCTTCCCTCCAAGTATGATAAACTCCCATTCTTGGAATTGAGAGCCTTATGCACTACTAGGAAGTTGAAGGCAGGCAAAAGTGCCAGCACCCAACACCTCAGGGAGGTGTTACTAGCTGATGATCTCAGCAGGCCCCTAGGGTCTGAAGGGGTAGGCAAAGAGGGTGGGGCAGAAGATGAGGAAGGGGCCAGGGGTGAAGAAACCCAGGCCCCCCTCTGAAACTGGCCAGGAAGGTGAAAATGACCTTGTCCTGGAAAACCCAATTCCTCCTGTGGAGGAGGAGGAGGGAGAGGATCAGACTGACCTCCCCTTTGTCCCCCAGGAAGAGTTCTGAGTGTGCCCAGAAGGTCTAGGTCTCCTTCTCAGGAGTCTAACCACTCTGACACCTCAATAGGGACCTCTGTCTCCTCTCATAGGAGGGAATCCTCTC
Source organism: Calotriton arnoldi (assembly GCA_963921515.1). NCBI lineage: Eukaryota > Metazoa > Chordata > Amphibia > Caudata > Salamandridae > Calotriton > Calotriton arnoldi. The sequence goes on along the minus strand of CAWUFW010008487.1, from coordinate 259,343 downwards.
ATGAGAGGAGAAAGAGACTGATTCAATATGAGCAAGCTCAACTTGAACTCAGGAAACAGCAATTGGCTATAGACAGGGAGTCCCTAGATCTCTATAGAGAGAGACAAAAGTTGGGACTAGAGTCCCATGGTGGCAGCAGTTTCCCCAAAGATAGGGAAAGGTCTTATGACTATAGAAACCTGAGCAAGATTGTCCCTCCCTACCAGAGTGGGGATGATATCCACAAAGGGATAACTGCTCTAGAGAGGGCCTGTAAAGTACAGAGGGTCCCTCAGGAGCAGTGGGCAGCAATCTTGTGGCTCTCCTTTGCAGACAAAGGTAGAGACAAGCTCCTCACTGTTAGAGAGGAGGATGCTGATAATTACAAAGTCTTGAAGAGTGCTCTAATTGATGGGTTTGGCCTAACCACTGAACAATACAGGTTAAAGTTCAGGGATACCCAAAAAGCACAGACTCAAGACTGGGTGGACTTTGTTGATTGTTCTGCCAAGGCTCTGGAAGGTTGGTTATTGGGCAGTAAGGTATGTGACTTCACAGGATTGTACAATCTGATAATGAGGGAGCAGATTCTTAATAACTGTCAAAATCAGCTGTTGTATCAGCACCTGGTAGACTCTGATCTGACCTCTCCCCAAGAATTGGGAAAGAAGGCAGACAAATGGGTCAGAACCAGGGTGAAGCAGAAGGTACAGAACCAAGGTGGTGACCCTAAGAAGCAAGATTCGAAAACCTCTGATAAGGGTGGGGAGAAGGGTAAAGATCAAAAGTCTTCACAAGGCCCCCAAAAATCTTCTTCAGGTGGGGATTCACAGTCTACCAAAGGGAAAGGCCAAAGAAAACCATGGTGCAAGGTCTGTAAGCAAAAGACCCACTGGACCAGTGATTGCACCAAGTCCAAAGACTCGACTCCAGCCCCCACCAATGCCCCTAAGGCACCTGCTCTCCCTAGTGCAGTTACAGTTGGTGGTGGGACTACACAAGCCAATGGTTTAGTAGGGTTGACCCTGGGTATAGAGATGAGCTCTGACCTAGTCAGAGAACTCACTCAGGCTGTCCTAGTCTGTGATGGAGGCATGGATATGACCTCCTCTGTGAGTCCCAGTAATCTGGGCAAGTACAGACAACAGCCTTTAATCAATGGAAGAGAGGCTTTGGCATTTAGGGACACAGGGGTAAGTGTCACCATGGTGACACAAGACCTTGTGAATCCTGGGCAGATTATACTTGGTGAAATGTACCAAGTGACCAATGCTAGCAACGTCAGAACAGACCATACTCTGGCAGTTGTTAACTTCTCCTGGGGAGGGGTAACTGGCCTTAAGAAGGTTGTGGTAAGTGCAGACCTACCCGTTGAATGCTTGCTTGGCAATGACTTAGAAACTTCAGCTTGGGCAGAAGTGGAGCTCAGGACCCATGCAGATATGCTGGGGATCCCTGCAGATGTGTTTGCTGTGACCAGGTCACAAGCCAAAATGTCTAGCACTGAACAGGCCTTGGATTCTGGAATAATGGACCAAGTGCCTTCCAAGAAGAGGAGTAGTAGGGTAAAGGCAGTGCCTTCCCCCTTGGCTCAGAAGGAAGATCAGTCCCTTGAGGGGGATGATCTCAGTCCTGAGGAAGGAACTGTCCCAGAGGAGCTTGAACCTGACCAGGTTGAGTTCTTGGGGACAGGGGGACCTTCCAGGGCAGATCTGAGCCAGGAGCAGCAGAGCTGCCCCTCTCTTGAACCCCTCAGACAGCAAGCTGCTGCTGAGGCTGCTGGGAAAGCTAGTGGTCCCCATACTGTGTATTGGGATGATGGACTCTTGTACTCAGAGTGTAGAGACCCCAAGCCTGGTGCTACCAGGAGGTTGGTTATACCTCTGAAGTTCAGGGGCTTCCTATTGACCCTAGCCCATGATATTCCCTTAGCAGGTCACCTGGGCCAGAACAAGACTTGGGACAGAATTGTCCCTCACTTTCACTGGCCCCACATGTCTGAAGACAGCAAGGAGTTTTGTCGCTCCTGTGTAACCTGCCAGGCCAGTGGCAAGGCAGGTGGCACTACAAAGGCCCCCTGATACCACTACCTGTGGTGGGGGTTCCCTTTGAAAGGGTGGGGATTGACATTGTTGGTCCCATGGATCCCCAAACAGCATCTGGGCACAGGTTTATCCTGGTGGTAGTGGATCATGCCACCAGGTACCCAGAGGCTATTCCCCTTAGGACCACCACAGCACCTGTGGTGGCAAGGGCCCTCCTGGGAATTTTCTCAAGAGTGGGCTTCCCTAAGGAGGTTGTATCAGGCAGGGGTGCAAACTTTATGTCTGGATACTTAAAAGCAATGTGGAAGGAGTGTGGAGTGACTTACAAGTTCACCACACCCTATCACCCACAATGCAATGGTTTAGTTGAGAGATTCAACAAAACCTTGAAGGGCATGATTAAAGGGCTCCCAGAAAAGCTTAGGCGAAGATGGGACATACTCTTGCCCTGCCTTTTATTTGCGTACAGGGAGGTGCCTCAAAAGGGGTTGGCTACAGCCCTTTTGAACTTTTGTTTGGTCACCCTGTCAGGGGTCCACTGTGCTTGGTGAAGGAAGGATGGGAGTTACCTCTCAAGCCCCCAAAGCAAGACATAGTGGACTACGTATTTGGTCTCCGCTCCCGGATGGCTGAGTATATGAAAAAGGCAACTAAAAACCTTGAGGCTAGCCAGGAACTTCAAAAGGCCTGGCATGACCAAAAGGCTGTACTGACTGTTTATCAGCCAGGACAGAAGGTGTGGGTGTTGGAGCCAGTGGCCCCAGCAGCTCTCCAAGACAAATGGAGTGGACCCCTACTTACCTACTTAGTAGACCTAGGAACACCCAGGAGTCCCCACAGGGTCCTCCATGTCAACAGGTTAAAACCATATGTGGACAGGGCAGACATGGGCTTGCTCATGGCTACTGATGAGGGACAGGAGGAAGGGAGTGACCCACTCCCTGACCTGCTCTCACAGAACCCTGGTGATGGGTCAGTGGATGGTGTAGCCCTGGCAGGCAGCCTCACTACCCAGCAGCAGACTGATTGCAGACAGGTGCTCAATCAGTTCAGACACATATTCTCACTGACACCCAGTCAGACTACCTGGTGCACTCATGAAGTGGACACTGGGGACAGTCTGCCTATTAAAAATAAGATTTATAGGCAACCTGACCATGTCAGGGACTGTATCAGGACAGAAGTCCAGAAGATGTTGGATTTGGGAGTTATTGAACCCTCAGATAGCCCTTGGGCTAGTCCAGTGGTCCTTGTGCCAAAACCTCACACCAGTGGTGGGAAAAGAGAGATGAGGTTTTGTGTGGACTACAGGGGTCTCAATGCAGTCACTAGGACTGATGCCCATCCAATACCAAGGGCAGATGAGCTAATAGACACTTTGGCCTCAGCCAAGTATCTAAGCACATTTGACCTGACAGCTGGCTACTGGCAGATCAGACTAGCTGATGATGCAAAGCCAAAGACAGCATTCTCAACCCCTAGTGGGCATTATCAATTTGTGGTGATGCCCTTTGGTCTGAAGAATGCACCTGCCACTTTTCAGAGGTTGGTGAATACAGTCCTTACAGGTCTGGAAGCCTATAGTGCAGCATATCTAGATGATATTGCTGTCTTTAGCTCCACCTGGGAGGATCACCTGGTCCACCTCAGAAATGTTTTACAGGCCCTGCAGAAAGCAGGCCTGACTATCAAGGCCACCAAGTGCCAGATAGGGCAGAGTCAGGTTGTGTACCTGGGCCACCTTGTGGGTGGAGGCCAGGTTCAACCACTGCAGAGCAAGATCCAGACCATCATGGACTGGACTGCTCCAACTACCCAGACTCAGGTGAGAGCCTTCTTAGGCCTGACTGGGTACTATAGGAGATTTGTCAAGGGGTATGGATCAATAGTGACACCCCTGAATGACATAACTTCCAAGAAAATGCCCAAAAAGGTTCAGTGGACAGTTAGCTGTCAAAAGGCATTTGATGACCTGAAGCAGGCCATGTGCACTGCTCCCATTCTACAGAGTCCTGATTACTCCAAGAAGTTCATTGTTCAAACTGATGCATCTGAATTGGGGGTAGGGGCTGTACTGTCACAATTGAATGATGAAGGTCAGGATCAGCCAGTAGCTTTCATTAGCAGAAGGCTGACCCCTAGAGAGAAACGTTGGTCAGCCATTGAGAGGGAGGCCTTTGCTGTGGTCTGGGCTCTGAAGAAGCTGAGGCCATACTTGCTTGGTACTCACTTCCTTGTTCAAACAGACCATAAGCCCCTCTTATGGCTAAAACAAATGAAGGGTGAAAATCCCAAACTGCTTAGGTGGTCCATTTCCCTACAGGGGATGGACTTCACAGTGGAACATAGACCTGGGAGTAACCATGCCAATGCAGATGGACTCTCTAGGTACTTCCACTTAGAACATGAAGACTTAACTGGGCAAGGTTAGTTTAATGTCCCTACATTTGGGGGGGTTGTGTAGGAGAGTAGGATCTGCTTCACATGGGTACCCCCACTTTTTGCTGATGCTTCACTGTTTTTCGACCTTAGTCTGGCTGGGGCCCTGCTAATCAGAACCCCAGCCTAGCTGCTTCCTCTCTAAAATGGTTTCCATGTGCCTTAGGCACATCTCTGATTGGAATCTGGAGTGCCCTTATAAGTCCCTAGTATATGGTATACTATGTACCCAGGGCATAGGTACCTCAGAGGCCTACCAGGGGCTGCAGCATGTATTGTGCCACCCCTGGAGGCCATCCAAACTGACACCACAGGTCTGCTACTTCAGCCTGGGTAAGGTGGTGCATGCACCCCTTACTGTGATATAGGCTACCTATATCACTATATACATACACACATATAAACCTATAAGTCACTCCTATGGCAGGCCTTATCAATCCTGAAGGCTGAGTGCGTGGTTCCTATGTGAGAGGGTGCCCCTGCATGAGCAGGGCCCCTCTGCAGCATTCGGAGACCCTTCTCTGATGCTGTTTGTAGTGCAGCCTGACCATATACTCTTAAGCGCATTATAACCTCGCGTTAAATGCTAACTTTGGGATGGCTGCACAGAAACATGTCGTGTTTGGTGTCAAACATCTTGGAATACTACCCCCCCGCCAGTTCTGGCAGCGGGGGTAGCATTCCACCCTTCTAGAGGGAAAGACATGTACACACCGGTATGCCCGGTACTGACTTTCCAAGCCCTGGCATCACAAAATGGATGCCGCTGGCACAGACACGAGTCTGGCCTCCTGCTGCTGACCGAAACTCCGGCAGGGGAGGCCTGGACAATAGGTATCCTGTCCCAGGGAGGTGTGACCACCTCCCCAGACAGGATAGTGTGTATTGGGGCTGGGCGGGAGCACTCTCTGGTGCTTTGAAGTCCTGCACTGGGGGCACACATGGTGTCCCTGTGCATACCCCAGTTCAAACCAGCTCAGGGGCTTCCAGCCCCTGCTCTGGCGTGAAACTGGACAAAGGGAAAGGGGTGTAACCACCCCTCTGCCCTGACCCTCCCATAGGTGGGGTCACAGAGTATGTCCAACCCCCTACCTTAGTATAAGTAGGGGAACCCAGTCCTTAGGACTTTAGATTAACCTGGACGAAACTCTGACACAGAATCCTGGACCTTCGACGCTCTACTTCAAGATTAGAGGACTGAAGAATCTCCCTTGGGGTCAAGGAGTGACTCCCCTGCTTGGCAGGCACCAAAGAAGCAATTGTCCGGTCTGCATCGCTGAAGCTCCCGTCAGACGCCGAAGTCTTCGCATCACCAGAGGTGGATTTCCAGACTTCCCCGAGGCTGCCCTGAGTCCCCAGCAAAGCTGAGGCCCGTAGCTGTCATGGGTAATGTGGAACCGTGACCCCTGGACACCGAACACATTTGCAAGTGCATCCTCTTCTGGGTCTCCCACGAAGTCGTGCTTTGGGCTCCGAGTAGCCCCAGCCTCCAGCACCAACTGCACCAAAGATCACTGGCCTCCCCTCCACGAGTGTCCTGTGAGCCAGCTCCACGTGCACCGTCTCAAGGCTCCTTTGCGGTCGCTAGTCCATTGGCTAGTAGGCCCTCACGAAGGCCAATCTTTTTCTGCTTGGGCTCCTTGGTTGCTCCATGTGTGCCCTGACTTATCCTCACTGGGTGAGTCCCCCAGACCTTGCTGGTTTGCAACATCGTCCTTCTTCGATTTCCATGAGACTTGCCGTTGCTAAGGCTTGTTGGGTCCAATCCGGTCGCCGACACCCCTGCAATCGACAGACGTTGTGGGACAGCTCGAATCCAGCTCCTGGTTGTCGTCGACGCCTCCTGGACCTCGTGGCTGAAGAGTCAAGACGACCGTCAACCTACCTGAAGCACTCGACATCGGTGGGCATCTGCTCATCGCCTTCCTGGTCACTGGCTAGTGACCCAGACTCTGTCCCCTCTGCTTTCAGGTTCTTCAGATCTTTGATCCACCTTTGGATCCACCCGAACACTTTCGACTTGGCCGCCAGCAGCACTTTGCAGCAGATCGCCATTGAAAGCGACGACGAAACCCGACCCCGAAAGACACCTATGCACCCGGCTTCCCTGGGTGAGGTAACTCGAGTACTCCGGTGCTCCCGTGGGTATTGACACTAGAAAAGCCTAGTTCTCAAAGGGTTTGCTCCAAGTCCTCCTCTAAGTGTCCCTTTTCTTTTAAATTCTAATCGCGACTTTCCCCATAGAAGTTAACGGTGGTTCGCGGTTGTGTTCATACACTGCACGCGTCCCCCGTGGGTCCCTTGTGTCACTGCCTTGGGTGGTTCCTTGTGGTCCAAGCACTTCTACAGGCTCTAGGCCTTGTGTCTAGCTCAGTCGTGGTTCTTATACCACTTTATTGGTATATGGTTTGGTACGCCCTGGGGCTCAAACGTGTATTTGTGCTATTACTGTAGATAACTAACTCGTAACGTATGTACTTCGAACTCTAGCCTCATAAAGAGACTAGAGGGGTGTGTTTAGTAATAAATACATATATTTTGAATATATACCTGGTGTGGTCCTCTTTCATTTGGTCACTCAAGAGATTATAGACTGGTAAAACAAGCTGCTTTACATTCCTTCAAGACTTAGCCTGAAGGCTGCTCTCCATAGCTACCACTAGGATAGCTTTCAATAAAGGTTGTCTTTAACCTATCTCCAATAAGGGGTTGTTTGGACTGGTGCAAGGTGCCCACTATAATTAGTGGACAGCATATGCCAGGCCAACTTCTCACACAAGTCATGGAATATTTTGCGTATGTGTGAGAGATGCACCTAATCTTATCTCAGTGTTTTACCCAAATAACTAAAATCTTGAAGTCAATTTAGAGTCCCCATACTTCTCTCAATAAAGTCTTGCTGAAGAAAGTCAACAGTACAGCTGTGTCGGAACAAGAGGAATTTGTAGCTCAAGGTCAAGCTAATGGAGGCCACATTTGAGTCATGACAGACCACCACATTGATTGGTGAGCATCTGAATCTGTCTTGAATGATCTGGAGACTAGAATTGCTTCTTCCTGGGATCAATATTTGTCCATGGAACATGCCTTCACCTATACTCCTCATAAGCCATGCATGCCACTCCACAACACAATCTCAATGTATACAATAACAAATAGAAGTCATCTTACTTAGGTCCACAATTTCCACACTTTGGGCTAGATGTATAGAACCACTTTGCGTTCACAAACTATGTGATTTGCAAAATCCATGGGTTTGCAAAAGCAAAATGGTTTTCTACAATGTACTAACCCTATTTTGTGAGTCGGAAATGCATTCGGTATGTAATGTACAAATGGTTTGCAACCGCAATTCCAATCGCAAATCATTGATTAGCTACCAAGACCTCAATCATGGTGGCTACTGATTTGCAAATCAAACATATAGTTGTGTTTTCAAGGTTTGCATAATTGGATGTGCTCTTACATTCCTAGCCTTTCCCCGTCATGTGCCTGCGAAAACTGCATTTGTTTTTTCCAGATTATATCAGGGCAATAGATGCTAAGTCGGCCTTCATGCCTACACTACTCCAAACCTACAAGACATGTAGAGTTTCACCCACGGAATTTTGTTATGTCAGAATGAATACAACCATGTCTCAACTTCTCGTGATCCTTGCTTTACTTTCCTACCCATAAGAATATCCACTTTAAGGTTGTGCATGCATCTCATAGGCCCTTACACGATCACATTCCTACATTTCTTGGGAATCATTTTCACAAGTATCAGTCTGAATAACCTCTTTGCTATATTATGAAAGTTTTGCTCTAAGTACCATTTGTTGGATCAGGAGAAACATGCAACTAGTCCCTTAAAGTTTGGGGCACAAAACTCACAGACTTTTGGAAATAAGTTACTTTTCCTTAAATTCAGAAAGAAACTCAAACCTACCAATATTGAGCTGATTTGATCTCAGGCCGTAACCTTCTTTTCCCTTCTAATTTTCAGTAGACTTTCTGGGTGAATATTCTCTTTAGAATGAAAATTGAAATAATATAGTAGAGGAAAATATGTTTCTTCAAACAATCAGCATGAACACTATGTGGGTGGTGCTATCAATGACCAATAGCCTTTTCAGGCTACATTTAGGAGAATCTTCACCTCACAATTGAGTAATCCAAAATCTCTTTCATCTGAATATCTAGAGAACAACAAAGACTTAATGAGCCTGATGGCAAATTAAGCAATGGCATGCCTTATATGGCATGGTTTATAAGACAAATATGAAAAGAGGAATGCATGCACCACCAAGAGAACATGATTAACTAGAGAATTAACCTTCCAATCTCATCCAAAAGGAGTGATGCTAGTATCGTCACTTCCCTGAAATCACTGACGACCATGCAAAGATCGAAGTAGATCTAAGAAAATGAGAATGGGAGAAGAAGGAGAGAAACAAAGACACTGCATGTCTTAATCTCATCTATTTTTTATGTCAGACTTAACATGCACTGTGGAGGCATTGATATCTACAACAAGAAATAATTATTTTAGTATATGGTCAATGATATTACAATTCATTATTTCTATTATGACACCTGTTATACCTTGGACCAGTCTCTGTATAACACACTCTCTGGCTGTGGTTTCTGATAACTCTGTGGCTACAACTGAAAGATATAAGTAACCTTTGGAAATAAGGTATTGCATAACCTAAACTGTAATACACATTCACATGTTCATAACTACCAACACTATGTTAGAAATCAAGTTGGCAACCTGAATGAGTCAATAGACATAGTTAATCAGCTGTCACATAATAAATACACCTGAGTATTTTGTTTCCACTCAGGGCAATATAGATTCTCTTCCCCACCACGGGCAAAACGTTAATTCCTTAAGTGATATAATCAAAGTATGTAAAATATAGAGGATTCACTAGGTGCAATAGAGTTCATAATCCTAGAAAGGATTACTCAAATACTATTGTGCAAATCAAGATCTAGATCTTTAGGACCATATTTATGACCCGGTTTGAGTCGCATTTGCACCATGCAAGGTGGTACATGCGCAACGCAAACCTTAAGTTAGATTCATGAAGCCACGCAAGGTCGCTTTGCGTGGTTCTGAGTGGCTCTATAAATCTGGAGTAATGCAACGCAGTGCAAATCGCTGCGTTGCCTTACTCTATGCAAGGGAGGCATTCCATGGGCGTTGCATGGGTGTTCCCATGCAACTCCCATGGTTTTTGACGCAGTTCCAGATTTACCAGAACTAATAAACCTGGGAACGCACCAAAAAAATATGCCTTCCCAGAGAGGTGTAATGAGGAGAAATATATTTATTTCTCCTTGTTACTTCCTCTTTCTATGTGTGCTGCAGAATGCAGCACACATAGAAAGCGGAATGTGCCTCTCAGGACTGTTTTTGTTCTGGAAGGTGGCTCTTCTGGCACAAAAACAATCCTGCATGCAACGCAAGCACCCTTCCCCAATGGTGCAAGGGTGCCTCCTGTTGGTGCTAGGCTGCCAAAAGGGCACCAGTGCAGGGGAAAATGCAGGAATTAACCGTATTGCCTTAAATATGGTGCATTCCTGCCCTTTTCCTGTCACACAGTGCAACAAGTGAGTATTTCATAAATCTGCCCCTTTGTCTCTAATGTGCATCCAGAGTACTTCTCTGAGAAAACTGTCCTTTACAACTTTTGATGCAAACGTGATGCCTGGCAAGGAACTCTCTGAATCATGAAAAATGTATACTCAATAGATTTAAGATGACCACCAACACTGCAAGTCTCAAGAGAGCCTAGTTGTGCTCCGGGGAATGTAGTAGTGCAGGCATCGTGGCTGAGAAGCCTCACATCAGGAGATACCTACACTCTGGATGTACCTGGGTGCTCCTCCGCAGCGGAAAGACTCAAAAGCTTTTGAAGTTCACAGGAGTGTGTCTCCTTCCCTGCACAGCATACACAGGTGAGGGCAATCATATATCATGATGGTACCCCCTCAAAGGACAGGCATCCTGGTAACATGGCTCCAGGATTATCTTGATGATTTCTGTAGGACTCTCATAATAAGCATGGATCATGCAGACTAAAGGCCAGTTCCCATGATTGTTCCTCAGGGCCGTACCCTTCCAATCCAAAATTGTTTTCCAAGATTATGGAATGTCCCTTCTTATGTCTCACCCTTGATAGAGACTTACTTCTGACTTTAACAAGAGTATATTCCCATCTGTTTGCAGGGCAGTAATTTGCCTGCTAAATATCTGTGATTACCCACAAAATAATATGTTCGTGGGTGTTCACCTAATTAGGCAGGCACCCCCACAATGAAATGCTATTACCCAACCTTTGTAAGCATAGTTGCTCACAAGAATAATTTTACCATGCTTGTGTAATTTTATCGATGACTAAATATATTTACGAATGCAAAGATTTTGAAAGTAGGAAAAATGCATTTTCAATGATGGTCAATAGAATAACTGTGCTTTCCAAGTTTTGTTACAGTTAGTGCGATGCCTCGTTTTAGTCAATTGGCTGTTTTTGGGCGTTTTTAGGCTTCTTGTAGATTTGTACGACAGAAAGCTTCATGCGTCTCGGACACTACATCTCCTGTAGTAAAGTTGAGACTTCTATCTCCAAATAAGATTTTTTATTATGAACGATTTGTTTTTATCAAAGGGCTTGTTTTAAAATATTAAATACTGTTGTTGCACCTGATCCCCATAAACATGTTCAATTCATTTTAAGTTAATTAAAGGTGTCAAGAAACAAACTAAACTTGAATAATTAGCAAAAGTTTCTCAATTGAAATTGCTAATGTGTAGAATATTCTACGTTTCTAAGACATGCCTATGAATACAGTCATAGAGCTCACATGTTCTACTTTGCCATGTAATCTACGTTTCATAGTCATTTCAATCCATCAAAGATACTACAACAATCATTACCCATGAATCCATCAATCCCTAAAAAACCTATCAGGTTTTATGCAGACCAAACAGTTGTACCCAAAATGCCCCTGACATGTCTTAAATGTGGTATTACAACCAGTAAATTGTGCCACAACACTACCGGAAAATTGCCTTTTCTGAGGATTTATAAACCTAACCCAATAATTCATTAATTAGAGGCAAAGATTATAGTCTTTCTCAGCCAAACAAGGATGCGATTTGCCTGTGTGCTATTTAAAATAATGACATTCCCAGGATTGGGGGACAAGATGAGAAACGGCTCACCTTGGCCTATCGCCCGGATTGTGCTGACCCCCACCACTATATGCATGGGGGAATCATGCTATCGTTATTCACTTTATCTCTGATATGGCAGAGGAGAACTGGATATAACATTTGTGTGGACTTTTCCTAGAAGATTGCCTTTAATGCTCTATTCAACACAATAACGCAGCGGGCCCAACGTGGTTGTATGCGTCTTGCTGTGTATCACCTGTAATGTTGTCTTTGTTCTATCCACCATGAATATGCAGCCAGCCCCGATCTGGGTTGTCGGCGCCGCAATGTATTTCATCATGCTGTTCTTTATGATAACAATAAAACCTTTATATAAAAAAACAGCAACAGAGATCCTGCTGGTGATACTGAAGATTGGATACAACTTTCAATGTATTGTATCAATGTTTTTCACCATTAACTTATTTTTTCCTCTTGAGGCATAAACCCTGTCTCGTTGAATGGTTCTACCAGTCATCAAATAAATAATGAATAGCATGGTCGTGCATTCTATGAGGCAGTAAGGCATCTCCTTCTCTAACACAGAATATATCTGGAAACTATTGATAGTTCAGCAGGAATTTGCATCTCTCTTGCCCCCATGTAGACTCTTTTATTGACGACAATTCTTGTGACTTCCGATGAATTACTCCAAGGTCAGGAGTAAATATATGCAAGTCCACTTCTGATTTTTTTTAAAGAATCAAGGGCCTCTTTTGCAGCTTAAGGGCAACACGATTGTCATCTTCTGTGGCTTCTCCTTCATGATTATTCCATTGCTGCATAGTCTGTGTTCTTTGTAGCAGACTTGCAATGATGTCTTGTGATGACAGCTGGAGGTAACAAGCATAGGATTTGATGCCCAAACTATTAGCACTATCCTGCCTGCAAAAGCCCTGCATGTATCTTTTGGACTTTTGGAGTTTGATTCCCAATCCCTTTTATGCTCTCTATGGGCCATATGTAGGTGGGCTAATACCGGTCGGTAACGGCCGAAAATCGGTAAATTTCCCGTTACCGACCGGTATTTAGCCCTTTGCGATGTAGGAGGCCGGATTTAAGGAGTCGGTAATTTACTGATTCGTTATTTTAAGGAATCGGTAAATTACCGATTCCTTAAATCCTATGTAAGGAGCACTCAAGTGAGTGCATTTTTGGTTTAAGGATTCGTTATTTACCACCAACTACAAGTTAGTGGTAAATACCAAATACCTTTTAAAAAGCAATTTCGTGCTTTTTAAAAGTGCCATGTGGCAGACATACATGCCCTTAGGGCATGTATGTGCGCCACATGTGCACACATGCACGATTCAGGGGTGCAACAGGGTGTCAATTTGACACCCTGCCACCCTTGAATATGCTCCCCTATTACCGATTCGGTATTTACCGAATCGGTAATAGTGAATGGCTTCCCATTCATTCCTATGGGCCTCCAGGCCCATAGGAATGAATGGGAAGGTATTCCTTATTACCGATTCGGTAAATACCGAATCGGTAATAACGAATATTATCGAATCGGTAAAATTTACCGAATGTTTACCTACATTCTATTTACCGAATCTTAAATACCGAATCGGTAAAATTCGGTATTTAGGAATCGGTAAATAGAAATTACCTACATATGGCCCTTTGTCCCTTATTACAAGTTGCCTTGAACAGTATCCCTGGAAGAGGTTACCGCTCTGGACAGCTACAAGTTTTCCAGTGTCTCAGGTGCTGAAATGATCAGGTTCTCAAACTCTGGACCGAATAATTCCCGCCCTGGAGACACGGGATCCAGAGAACTCTGAGGAACTGCGGGGGCTGTGGACAGCTACTGCCCCCCACCCTCGTGCTTCAAATGGGGGGAGCAGAAAAAGCTCCCCCGGCTGAAGTGAAAGGATCTGTGCCCTCCGCTGTCCCCCACCCCAGACCTCCCACCACTGCTGAATAAACCCCCTCCCCCCCACGCAACATTTACCACCTGAGGTTTTGGGCCAAATATTTCCCCCAGATGGGGAAAAAAATATGATCAATTGGGCCTGGTTTCCCAGGTCTGCATGCTGTTCCCTAATCTGGGGGAAAAAACTTGTAATCCTCATTATGGCAAGGGGAGATACCCGCCGGTATGATTAATTTCAGCCTTAACATCTCACAGTGGAAATAACAGGGAACTCGAATTAGGCCCTTAGTGAAGAGTGAAGAGAAATATGTTTCTATGTTTCTACAAATTCCGTGGAGTACTTTTTCTTCTGTTCATTTTTTTAGTCTCATAATTATAATACATTTGGTTTCACTATCTTTTTCACACTATAATTCATCTGCTATTATTTTTCTTGCGGTTCTTTTGTTTAATTTGTAATCATCTGAACAATTATTTAATCATCTTTAAAATATTTTCTGCAGTGCTTTGTCATGAAATACAATGAAAACACCATAAAATAGAACTGGACAAGGCAGGGCCAGTTTTATAAGAAAAGTGATATACACATTCAATATATTTTCCAGCTTGTGTTGGTGCACTTTGACACTGTATGGGACCTTTGCAGCCTGTAGAGGGACCCTGTTGTGAGCTCAATAAATATATCTCAGGCCTATGCAGCATTAACCAAGTAATCTTCAATAATTTATTAAAAGTGGGTTCACATATTATATTGAATTGATTTTCCCCATCTTCAACTTAGTCATTTGAAAATGTACTGTTTCACTGTTTAAAGTTAGTTGAGACCAATGCATTGCCTTAACCGTCTCAGAAACTGGTATGGAAATTCTTAGGTTTGGTGACATTTACAACTTTTCTTGTCCTGATAAAAGCCCTCTGCAATGTTGAATAGAGAGCTGAAATGTTTACTGTGAAACATTCGCTGGCCCTTTTATATAAGAGCATAGTAGGCTCAATCAATAGAACTGGCTATTCTTTTTCAACAGTTATTACATTTGGCCTTTTGATCCATGCAATCGTTGCCAAATTACAAGCCTGGACTCTAGCTCCATGTAAGTTAATGGGGACTCTGGATTAAACTCTCTCAATTGGGATATAACCCACTGAGCCCAGAATTACTGATTCTTTAATGCATGTTGTTAGAAATTGGGTTTCTGGTTGGCAGAGGTATGTACCCTGTCCAAGCAGGAACCGCAATCCTAGTCAGGGTAAGTCACAAACACACCCTAAATTAACCTCTGCTCCCTCCCTGGTAGCTTGGCACAGAGCAGTCAGGCTTAACTTAAGAGGCAATGAGTAAAGTATTTGTGCAGCACTTCAAACATTAAAATAGTGAATACACCACACAAATAGATACCACACCTGGTTAGAATGACAGAGCTTAATTTAATGAACAAAACAAGAGCAAAATGACAAACAACCAATAGGTTGAATCGGAGTTATGAATTTTAAAAGAATAAACTGAAATATAGGGCTTAAAAGCATGAAGCACCAACCGGGGCTATCTGGTCACGCTAGACCAGGTCAAATCCCAAAAATCAGGCTGACTGCGATGGAGCATGGGTCGAATACAGGGAACAACCTTTGCTCACTGCAAAGTACCTTGTTTGCGTCGACATCGAGGGAGATACGAGGAGCAGGGGAGGCAATGCGTCGTCGTTGATCTTTAGGATGGAGGCGTAGCATCAGCTCTGAGCCGCGCAAAGTCAGAGATGCATCGGATATGGAGGCGATGCACTCGATCCTCGCAGCAATGACAATGCATCGTCGATGATCGGGAGGCGCTAGTTCTGAGAGGCGCAAAGGTGTTGATGCTGGGATTTTTGCTGGAGCAGCACTTTATACCCACTTTCAAGGGTCCTGGACTGGATTGGCACCACTTGGCAGGGCAAGTCTCATTGACGGCAGAGTCCAGGTGCTGTAGCAGGGTGGTTTCCTGAGACTTTGATGACCCTGGGAATTCAGAACAGGAGGCAAGCCAGAAAGTCCTTGGAGCCACTTTGGTTCTGGGTTCAAGTGATTTGGTCCCAGTCCTTCTCTCCCAGGCAAGTATGGCAGCAGTCAGCAGGTCAGCACAGCAAGAAAGCAGTTCTTCCAGAGCAGCAGTCCAGCAGAGTGACAGTCCTTCAGCAGCAAAGCAACCCTTCTTATTGGCAGAGTATCCAGAGGTCCAGAAGTGTACTGAAGTGGTGGGGTCTGAAGTCCAGTTCTTATACTCAGTGGTGCCTTTGAAGTGGGGGAGACTTCAAAGAAGGGTCTTTAAAGTGCACAGAGGTCCTTCCTTTCTGCCCTGGCTCCAGACTCACTACAGGGGGGCATGCAGCCCTTGGCGTGGAGACCGGATACAGCCTATTCATGTGCAAGTGTGAGGCTGTGCCCAGCACCTCCCTCCCATCCTCCTAGTATGGCCCATCACATCTCACCTAAGATTCCATTGTGTGTGGCTGTCTAGGGGAATACATAAAGCCCAGCTTTCACCCAACCCAGATATGCAATTAGAGACAGGCTGCAGGCACACAGGGCTAAGAGCAAAAAAATGTCAACTTTTAAAAGTGCCATTTTCAAAATTGTAATTATAAATTTGTCTTTGCCATAAAGAATATTTATTATTACAATTCCATAGGTACCAGACATGACAGATCCACCTCCTCTCAATTAGTAACTAGAGCTTTTAAATATAATAAGGAATCCCCAATGCTATCCTCTGAGAGGAGTAGACCTCACTGTAGGGAAAAACAAATTTGGGAGTTTATCACCACCAGGACATGTAAAATTACATTTCCTACTTTTTAAATACACTGCACCCTGCCATTGGGCTCTCCAGGGCCTACCATAGGGGTGACTTAAATTTATTAAAAAGGAACTTTTGGGCCTGGCAAGAGATTTAACTTACTATGTCGACATAGCAGTTTAAACTGCACACACAGGCTCTGCAATGGCAGGCTAAGACATGTTTAAAGGGCTACTTAAGTGGGTGGCACAATCAATGTTGCAGACCTACTGGTAGCAATTAGTTATAGGCCCTGGACACATGTAGTGCACTTTACTAAGGGCTTATAAGTACATTAAATATGGCAATTATGGATAAGCCAATGTTACCACATTTTAAGGAGAGAGCACCTGCACTTTAGCACTGGTAAGTAGTGGTAAAGTGCACTGAGTTCTAAAGCCAACAAAAACGAATTCAGCAAAAAGGGGAGAAGGAAGGCAAAAGGTTTCCAACACATGTTTTCCTCAATTCCCCGAAGTTCAACTGCTTTGCACAGGTGGGAAATACCTGTGGGAGGGGATGGTCTGATATAGTTTGTACTTGTTTCAAAGAAGACTTGGCGGTGGAGAGACTGCGACCTCTCTGGGGGGATCATTGTCTTCTCCCCTTGTGGTGCTGAAGGGGATGGATGGGGACAGGGCTGTGCACTTGTCTTCAGCCCCACCCCTTTAAACCTGCAGTTTTATAGTGTGTGGATCAACACCCGATCAAACCAGGCTCGTATTTTCTATACTCAGTAATTTTGGGTCCAGAAACACCAGATCATTCGTGGTTACCCACAGTGGTGCCTCGGCAGGGAAGGAGCTTCTAAACAGAGACAAATATATTGCCTTTGGACAAAATAAAAGTGTATGTTTGAAAATGGAATTCCATTACCTTTGTGTGGAGTTATCTCCTATGAAGAAATGCTTACAATGGGAATAGGATCTATATGAATAGAATCTATATTGCAATGTCATATAAACACTCCAGAAATATGCCTGGAAACCTGCACCAGGTGAAGCTTTGTAGACATACTATTTTGAACATTTGTGAATTCCCAAAACTCAGAACATTATGGCCCTGATTTCGAGTGAGGTAATCGCCCGACCATAGGCCGGCGGTTCTGCACACCTGATTACGATGTGACCTCAGATGGTGGGGTTGTAAACTCTTATTTCTCGATGGGAGCTTGTGCGGCCGGCAGAAAGCACCCGCAGTGCAAGCTCCCATTGAGAAATGGCAGTCTGTGAAAATCCCTGCACCTCACGGTGCCTGCCACACGGTGCAAGGATTTTCAGAGGGGCAACATAGGTGACCCTCAGGTCCCTAAGCAGAGGGCCGGGGGGAAGTGGTCCCCACTAGGGTCCCCCAAAGTCACTTTCCAACAGCCTTTCCATTTCGGAATGGCCGACATGGAAAGTCTGTCGGAAACCAACATCATAATTACAATGGCGGAAACACCGTCCTGAAGGGATTATGAGGCCATTCCGACTGGCTGACGGGCTCCTTGAGCCCGTTGGAACCGAGTCGGATTCCCCAGCCAGTTTAAACTCTTAAACGCCGTCATTGTAATACAGCGGTCGAAGTTTAAACCTACAATTTCAGTCGGAAAGCCTCCAACCAGCGGTCGGAGGCTTTCCGAACGATATTGTAATTAGGCCCTATATCTTTCTTGACTTTCTTTGTGAATCATTCCTTTTGTCTGCATACAGGTCTATCGTTCTAGATGAGGTAATTTCTGCATTAATAGTTCCAGATGCAAATAGTAAAAGTGAAAGGGATGTGGGAGTGGTTGCAAAATGGGGAATACTTACTACTAAATGGGAGGGGTTTGAGAAAGATTATGGTGGGATTTAGGGAGAGCTGGGGCGGGTTTAGGGAGGAACATGCATCACCCACAAAAGGATAAGCCCATTTCTTTTCACAAACTGCACTTTTAAAGTTATTACAGCCAAAAAGGACCAAATGCAGTTATAAATGTACTCCAGCACAGACCTGGAGTAAGTTGTGAATCCCACATGGCAAACCACTTGTCCTACCACACCCTGCCATAGAAAATAATGGAGGCAGGGACTTAAAATAACATCACATAGTAAATAATGTTAAAACTATTTTTTTAAATATATATATATATATATATATATATATATATATATATATATATATATATATATATATATATATAATGTTATGTCCCATATAGGTACCCCAATATAGGCTCAGGTAGTCACCTAACCTTTCACCTATATTCTCCCCTACCATTACACTACATAACGGTTCTTAGTACTGACCTTTTACCTAGTTACGGTAATGTCCAAAGATGACATGGGGTTTTCTCCGAAAAGCTTAAGCCTCATTCATTATGCAGGAGGATTCTTGGAATCACAGCAGGACAGCAGGCCTACCATCTCCTGCATAATAACTATGTTCCTTCCGTCATCCTAGTCCGACATGACACAGCAAGGTATATACCCAGGGGGTACCACTTTGGGTATATATACACCATATCTTGCTGAGGTAGTCAGAGGAGAAAAGGACTTCCATGCTGACACACTGACGCGAGACGCTGAGGCTCCTGCACGCAGACACTCCAGCTCGCAGTGGTCTGACATCCCTTGCGGGGTGTCCATCTCGAGACCAAGACGGGGTCCCACAGTCTCTCACTTCAGGTAATGGGGTTGACTTTATCCTAGAGGGATTCTTGGCTTTTACACCTACATACATGCTAGGTACACTTAGGTACATCTAATTAGGGTCGCATCATAGGAGTACACATTCTCCTGTCATGTATTTTATATACTTGCCTGTATTCACTGTTTTAGCACGATGCTAGAAATCTACCATCCTTTTACTCTTTTAGTGCTTATAATCATTTATATCTGTTACTGTCTGATGGTTGTTTCAGCACACCTATTTTACACTAGAATGACGCTGGCTCAATAAATGCTTATTGAAAAACGTCCCCACCGTTTATTCTGTGTATTTCTCTAAGACGAAGTGAGCACGAGTGACTGAGCGAAAAGTAGTGCACTGTTTCCACGATCCTGAGGGATCAGGGTTGTCATGTTCGATAGTTGCCAAGAACTATTCTCTCCTTGGTAAGAGGGGTTTCTAGTGGCACTGTGAGCTAGCTGGTATACAGGCTAACATACCCGGTAGGGGTGTCTAGAATCAGTCTGACACCAATCCTATAGTGTATGTTGTCTAAACGCGCAGATCGTATAGGTTTATAGGAACTCCACGACAATAACTTTAGTTTCATATTAATGAAAACATTGTTTGTTTCATCATAAAATATTTGAATTAATCTTTTTTATTTAAGAATCAAATGCAACTTTAATTTAATAAAATAATTTAAATGAATTCTATACATAACATTTAGTATTTTGTAATACATAAATAAATATAAACATTTTAATTTAGTTGGGGCTTCTTTTTAAATAAATCTTTTGCAAATTATTTTTAATTTAAATTAATTACATGTTTATTTCTAAATCAAGCTTATAGTTCTGTAGAATGTGTTTTAAATTCTTCCTACATTTAAAATAAATATAGAAAATTAATTCAAATTAATATTTAACATAAAATTATTTTTGTGGGATTTTTAATGTTTGATAATTGTTATTTATTTTCCCTGTACTTGCCCATAGGGACATATTTGTCCCAGTGGCAGAGATCTCTACCTGCATGTGACTCAAAGTTTGGTCCTACCCTCTGAATTTGGGGGCTGAGGACATATAAGTATACACTTTATTATAATTTCACAATTGGAAATAGGGAAAAGCCAAAAGTAGTACATTTACTGCAAAGTGTACGAGTAGATTTGCATGTGTAGTTTTACTCATGTATACATTCACCTTTGTGAATCAGCTCCAATATTTATGCTTCATAATATTCTAACTGCAATATTCCAGTACCATACCGTACAAACATTTGACAGCCACCTAGCTATAGGTATGCATGCTCGCAAGCCTTTTCTATACAAAAAGAAGTGATTTGTTCTAATTTTTGGGCAACTACTGTACATGGCCAATTTAAATACATTATTACCTGCAGCCAGTTCAAATTCAGCATCTTCAACCCCAGCTTGCAATACCTCCATCTGCTCAATTGTTGCAATCTGTTCCACTAGTGGTGCTGCTAAAATATTTTGAAGACATGCAGGAATTATGTGCCATTGCATGTTTTTCCAGTCTTCTCCATTGCTAAGCTTTTGCAAGAGAACAAACCCAGACTGGAAGTCACCCCTTTTCTGATTGGCCCTCTGAGATATAACACGAAGTGCAGTCATTTTTTGTTGGTGGTGGTTAACTACATCATGTCCTATTTACCTAGAGGATGTGAGGATACTCTTTCCTGGTTTTAAAAACTGTTCTGCACATTGGATGACTCTTTTAGAACATGCATTGTCAAAGTCAATATGTTTCCAGTCTCTCAGGCCTAGATATTGGCTTAGACAATGACATGTGAACACCTACTTCAAGCCCTGTGCGCATGTGTGGCCGGCAACCTTGGAATGTGATTTCTATTAAAGAAAACCCATTCCAAGATAACCTATGATGTGCATGCATGCACTCACAACCATTTTTAATTTACCACTCTAACAGTTACTGAAAACCAAAAAAGGAAGCGAGCGCAAAAGTTAGAGGTGCTCTTAGAATGTGATCAAATACTTATTACATGTGCTCGATTTTATAAAGTATATATTGCTACAATTAAGGGAACTAGATTGTTTTTGTCATTTTGAGTTTATGAGCTTTAAAATATATATATTCTGATTACTTTATAAGGTGTTTGAATACATGAGCAATCTGGTTGGTTGTGAGATTTTTTTTGTCATATGGGACGAAGCTCTCTTTATATGAGCTAAATTACAACTAAGAGAAACTGTACCGAAAATTTACGTGACAGACAAGTATATTGTGTCTAAATTGTAAACACAGGTGAAATGCCCTTTTCATAAAATGTCCATTTACAATAAAACACCTCTGTAATAAAAAAATAAAAAAATACATATACTCAAAGAGAGGAGACTGCCAGCAGAACTTTCAAGAGTTTTCAGGCTATTTGTAGAAGGCTGTCTCCGCTGGCTGGAGACTGCCGCAAATTGAGGAAGACTTGGCAGATGGGGGGCGGCTTATACATCCTAACGAAACTGAAGAAAACACTTGAAAAGAAACAGAAGGGAAACCAATAGGAGGGGGCAAGAAATGCAATTTTAAAGAAGGTGCTATCAAAAGTGAAGGAGAATGGGAGACAGAGGAGAGTCCCAAGAAAAGTAGGTATATAAAATAATTGTAATATTAAGTAACTTCCAGCACTTCAAGTTAGATTGTTATGAGAACTGCCCTAGAGTATGCCATTACATCACTTTGCGTAGTTCAGATTTCATTCGGGTAAAAATCCTATTACAAGAGCACGGGAACAACACAAAAGAGCAGAACGTGAGAGGCTGTTGTTCATGTAACATGCAATTTCGCACTATTTTTGGTGTGAAATGTATCCTATGTCCAAAACTGACACAAAGATGCATTCTACACTAAAATATAGTAGAGAATATTGGATTGACATTTAGCATACTAAAGTTTATTTTCACATAATTGATTAGGCATTTCATGTAATTTTAGCAAAGGAAATTTTGCTTAGCCTTATAGGAAAGAGAAATGGAAATGTGATATCTCTCTCCCACCACCCAGGATAGAGATACCAATGCAAAGGCGGAGAGAAAGAGAGATACACTGAAATACATAAGGGGAAAGAGGAAGAACCAGGCTCTCCCCTTCGGTGCAAAAAGTCGAATGATGCAGAAATATGAAATGGAAATCTAACATCAGCAGTGAAAGGAACCACCCATCCAATAAGAACTTTGAAAATGGTGTGCTCCTAGGCAGGACAAACATCAGAATAAAATGATAAAAGCCATTCAATCAGGAGGAGACACCGAAGATTAACAAAAAAGCCATCCAGTCATGGGCAAGGGGCTGACCCAAAGCCCTCCCTAAGTGTATGTATGAATTGGAAACAATATGCCAGCCTACAGACAGCTAAAGCTGTCTGGAGCCGAGACCTAAAAAGAAAACCAAACTTACTGGGTGACTATTTGAGTCCACTTATCAGGTACTGGGACTGTTTTATATCTATTACTTATACAGTAGGTTAACTGTTCATCTGAAGCAGCCTGTGCCCCATGTTATATCCAAATTAATCCAAAAGAAGAGAAGCTTAAAATGATTGAGAACCTAAAATGGATATCTTTGTTAAAGCTAGGAAGGATTTGAACAAATATATTTCTGATATGACTTCTTCAAGTGATACTCTACGTGAAATAATTACTCCTTTATTATGTTTTGTCAGGAGAACAAATTCCATGTTCTCTTTGTGGTTGACACTATGTAATGATGATGGGTAATTTTTGAAACACACCTGGCACTATCAAATTGGGTAAGAGGTCAGAACACCTCTATTCCACCAGATATCGAGTTTTCAACAGAAAACATCAAGAAAGTATCGCTTCATCTACTGCGTCAATGATGAAGGGTTTGACAAGCCTGGGGCCAGATCATATAAGAAAGGCTTGTGCAGCTGGAGGATATAGAGAACACACAATTTAAATTGTGCCCATCCTGTAGTAGTACATTTCCATGATCAGGCCACATTGGGTCTGTAACCTTTGCTGTTTGATGTGTAACACTTTTAGATTAAAAAAAAACAAAAAACATTTGGCAGCTGAGAGAAACATGGGGCACCTTATTCCCCTATTCAGCACCAGGACTGTACAGAGACTCAATCTGCTGCAATCACCATCAGGTGGTCCAGATGACCATCAGGAGATGAGTCCCTTGTACATGCTCTCCCATGGCTCCAACTGAGGAGATGATCAATCTTCAGGATCCCAGCAAAGCCTGCATTGGCACCCAGAACCGACCACCACATTCTTGGTTTGAATAAGACACTGGTCACTGGCATGAAGATCTTCCTTTAGGGGAATGACCTCCGAAAGACCTGTAGCTCCAATTCAGGGAAAGGCCCAAAAAGCACCATAGTTTTCTGAATAAACACTGCCGAAAAAAGTTGTGACAGTTTGGCTCGAGTTACAGTGGTTGAAGATGTTCGTCACTGAAAAGGCGCTCAACATCAGACACCATAAGTCTCTGAATTGAGAACCTTAGCCTTGAGTCTAAGAGGGCACTGTATCGCCTAGGCACTGAAATCAGCACTGAGAGCACTTTCAACACCTATATAAAGCAAAGTGGTCAAGCAGACCATGGACAAAGAACCATACACATTGATCCTACAACAAGGCATATAGTGGTAGCATGACCACCTTCCACCACAAAGCCTACACATAAAAAAGGATATTAGCTTTGGAGGAGGCTTATATCAGAAGATGGTATTTACACAGAATATCGTAACCACAATTATCATGGGACAAAATATTGTGTCAAAAATATTGAGGACAAATATATTGTGAAGGTAAGTTTCTATAGGTAAATAAAGTTTTACTATGTAGCACTACACATATATGTACTTTCACAATATATATCTTCAAGGTACATAGATGTGGTGCTAAGAATAGTAAATCTATATTTACCTATTACACTTACCTTCTTGATATTTTGGTCCTCGATATTTTTGACACGATATTCTGTCACACAATATTTGTGTTTCCAATATTCTGTCAGTGACCCCAGAAGATATTAGAGCATACTCTATCCCTACAAAAAGAGTGTTCAAGCAACACCATCTAGGCCAGAAATAGTGCAATTAGCACCACAAGTCCCACCTCCACAAATAATGTCATTATGATCTATTCACTCTGACACTGATCAGGACATAGTGAATGAGCCACTACCAATTTATGAAAGTCCAGAAATCACAGAACAGCAAGATTATGTCCAGCACGATCATAGAGTTGATCTGACCGAACATTATGGCTATATCTGGTAAAAGCCTCATCTCCTGAGTACACATCTGTTTATTACACAGTCATAGTCATGGCAACACAACATCACAATGTGCAAAAACTTGAGGATGTACATAAAGAGGACTCCTTTATTCAAACCCTGCCAATGACAGGGAGCAACACATAATTCCTTCCAGTGTTAAAGACTGTGTTAAAATGTTTAAATGAAAACGTAATGAAAATTTGGGATAGTGACACTCAAAATTTAAAAAAATTAAAGCCTACACCTGACTCACTCAAAGTCTACACTGAAAGAAAAGGGTGCTCATGTAGGGTACTGGGGACTTGCTGCCACCAGAAAAGGAAAGTAAGTGTACAGACACAACATAAAAAAGGCTTGCACCAGGAGCTGCAACACAGTGGTGCATTGCAAACTCAATTGCCCTCTTATCAAGTAATGACAGAAGATAAAATCTTTGTTGTAACATCTTCCTAACAAAGCCAAGAAAGAGCTAAGGAGACAGTACAGGAGGGGAAAATCATCTCAGGAGGTACAAATCATTGCCATTATACACTGCACTCTATAAGTGACACACACCACATTTAGACAGGTCAACACTAGTGTTTTTCTTAGGTGGCAATAATGGCTCAGAGGTTTGGGCTTTTGTCCAGGGTTACAGCATCAGTGCATAGGCCTCCCTTTAATCTTAAACTCGTGTTTGGCCTGACAGTGGATGAGATGCTGGAAAACATAAACAAAGGTACAGACACTACAAAAGCTATGCGGCTGTGCCTTTGCACACCCATATATTGGTGAGCAAATCTCAAAGGCAGCCTCTTGAGGTAGATTATACATTGTATTCAAATCTGTTAAAATAAGACCAAATGAACATTAACCCCCATACATAGAGTACATCATACTCAGAAGAAAGAAGCCACAAGCCTTTCTTGGTAATATCCCACAAACAGACATTTGTAAAGCTGCTACTTCCTCATCTATCAACATGAGCATTAAATACTTCTGTGTGAACATTCATGCTCAACAAGAAGCACAAGTCAGCTGAACAGTACTTACAGCATTGTTCCAGACATCATTGGCTCCTGCTCACAAGTCACCACTTTAGCAGAATGGTGCTGCTTTTTCGTCTATGCATAGCATGTGATCTACAGCAGCACATTATCCAGAAAGAAAACGTTACCTGTAACAATTGATTTGCACCTTACACTGCTGTAGATTCCCCCATATTCTACCCACATCCCTGGATGCAAACCACCTGTAAAATGTGTGGAATTTACTTAATCGGTCTTTTTTAATTATATTTTTATGTTTCTTACACCAGTTTCAAGGGCATGGCAATTCTTCGCATCTGCACACTAGCACATACCCAAAGGGGGAAAACACAATCTAAGGTGCCTATGTCTGATGCATTGTGGGTTTCAGGGGATAGATCAGAAGCTACCTCAAAACTGTGACTCTTGTGAACAAAACAACCTCAGAGTTTATCACAGAATACGAATCTACATCACTACAAGCACAAACGATTGATACAGGACCGATTGCTACAGGTAACATTTTCCATATTGACACCACTTGGAAATTGCAAACTTGATATTAAGCGCTATATGAAAAATTATAATTATTAGTACTAGTAGTAATGGCAATACCACTATTACTAATAATGCGTATTACAGAGCATAGTCAATAATTAGAAAGAATATTGTAATTCAGATATAAGTAGCATCATGAATTGTTGCCCATTATCCGGAGATAAAATTTGAATTTGAGCTTTCATATTTAAGTAAAATTACATCACATTTTTAAAAAAAGAAACCTAAAAATAGTTCAGCAACTGCAACATATTACGATGCACCTACAAACCTCCAACAGGAGAGCACCGGTTCTGACCGAGGCATAGCCTGTTTTTGACTCAATGCATCAAATCCTAGTGACCCCTGACATAATACCCTTATACAGGCATTGACTAATTAGCACTGCAGAAGACTCAGTCTAACTTCCCACTTGTGTTAAAAGTCCTCAGGGGAGACTGTACACATCTACGAAGGAGGGAGTTATCAGAGCAAGATTCTCTGTGAGGAAAGTTTTTTTTTCCTAGGGGACAGTTTCATTTCTTTACATTTCCCTATATATAGGTGTTGTGACTTGCCTTGGTTACTATGCATCCTCCCCAGAGTTCCAAATCCCTGCTGCTTGGCCAGTGAGTGAGGTCATTGGATGGTTGGAATGTTGAGAGCGTTTGTGCTTGGATGAGTGGACAGATGGAGTGAGAAGGGCTGGGCAGCAGGATGCTGCTCCTGGCGGGGCTTTACCTGATTTACCTGTAACCTGATCTAAACTTAATAAACCTACATCTTTTGTAACCTACAAGACAACATCCTTGATTGTAACTACAGGCTAGCAGAAATAAAACATCACTGTTAATTTATAGGGCGTCACTGAGGCACAGTATCACTGCCAACCTATACTTGGCCCTGACAGCAGAGCATGCACCACAGAACTATTGTGCACGTGGCCATGGTGCAGTCTTCAGACATTAGAGCCATCTGCAGCTGAAATCAGTAGCTGGGGAAGTAGTGCAATCTGTGATGGAACTCAGGGATTGAAGACCCACGCTTAGCAGCTCTCCAGAGTTACAATAGGTGCAAAGAGATGCAGATCAACATCCTTCTTGGGCATGCTGAGAGAATTATTCTGTACACACCTTCCAACAAGTATTCTTTCTCTGTGAAGGTGAAATAGGTTAATTGCCATGGTTATCTTTACAGTACTCTCAGAGGGGCTGAGTGACCATTCACACAGATACCTTTCTTTGCTTTACTTTGAGACCGTGTCATATTTTACTTCTTTTTTCTTTGCATTTTGCTTTTTTTCTGCTAGAAATTCTTGTGTATAAGTTAAATGTAACCAGGCACATTTTGTACAATATCTTTGGACAAATCTGCGTTTTGTGTCCTTTGATGGGCCCGCCAAAATCTGTCATTAATATTTTGCGTGATACTGAGATACAATTTGGGTCGTTATGCAACAGCGATGTTGGTATTTAGGTGGATAAATATCGATTTAGCTGGCACAAAAGCATTTGAGAAAAAAAGAAGCAACAGTAACAAACAGTGACAAAGCCAATAGGTCTGAGTTATGATTTAAATTGTCTCTTGATTGCAGTCACTCATCTATCGTCTCACTCATTATCCTTTGCAATTGCTCACTCATACTTGCACTGAACAATCCAGGTTTTTGGAAGCTGACACAGTGCCTCAAGCACAACACACAAGAACTCAGATCTGTCTTCCTGTATCGCAAGATTATGACAGCCTGGAGGATAGGGACATGTTTGATGCTAGAGAATGCAGGTATCTGTTTAGGATGAAAGCCCTCATACACCCTTAGGTGGCATGCTTCATCATGTGGTTCCTCATCACGTCACACCGAAGGCGTGGGCTGGGCTACAACTTCATTTAGAGGTAGGAGCTCTTTAGATGAATACTTCCTATGTGAATAGCAAGTATAGGTGGTGGTGTAGAATGCAAAAAAGGAGGAGGGTGAGTTGAAACTACCTCTTGGTGTAACTCAACTAATTTAATGTTTCCCCAGGGGTTAGGATTAGAAGCAAAAGGTAAGGAAGAACTTTAACCCTGCTCTCACAGTAGGGTTAAAGTTCTTTCCTACCTTTTGCTCTTAATTTGCTTTCAATCCCAAATCTTTTTTGCATTCTGCACCACCATCCATACCTACAGTTCATATAGAAAGTGTCAATCTAAAGAGCTCCAGCTACTCTGCAGGAAAATTCTGCATAAATCACGTTTGATCGGTGAAGCTTTGTGAACTTCACAGGCAGAAAACAATGATGAAGTACCCTCAACTTGATCTAGGGTTCACTATTGACCTTAGTTTGAAATATATAGTCGAAACAAAAGGGCCTTCAACACTTTCGTGAGGGAAACAGCGCAACTGTTACCATGCATTACCTTTACAACGCGGCAGTTACAATGCGGGTGCCATTACCATGAATATGCCTTTACCACGCATGCTTTTCATTGTAAAGGCATGAATGGTAAAGGCATATGCGTTTTAAATGTAAGAATTAGGTAAGTAGGAAGCATTTTATATATATATATATATATATATATATATATATATATATATATATATATATACATACATACATACATATATACATATATTTATATATATATATATGTGTATATATATATATATATATATATATATATATATATATAAACACACAGTTGCTCTTTCCGGAGCGCAAGGGACCCGTGAAGAGTGGCGTACACGCCGGCAGAGCGTACCGGCAAATAATGTTCCAACCGTTTCCAATAACGTACGCTCTCAGGACAGAAAAGCAGATCTCCAATGTATAATCCAAGAGTTTATTTACACAACGCGTTTCGACTGTAAACACAGCCTTGCTCACGTGTAATGTGCACAACGAACATGGGTAACTGATAAAGTTTTCAAGGAGTTAACAACATAAACAAGGGACTAACTGAATAGTTAGAAAGAAAAATTAACAAAATAAACAAAGGACTGCGCCAAATGACACAACCTTGGCCGCCATGATGTACTGGTAAATACATAGCTCATTGTTTTGCAGTACAGTTGTCCAGTGTCAGTCTGAAGCTGGAAATACAGACATATAAGGTGCATACATGTAAACTACATGGTCTCACTGTTAACTATCACAGAGAAAAACATGCAAAAACAAATTTCTTCAAGTAACAAAACTCCTCCCACTCAAGAAGACCTTTATCCCTCCAGGTTGTCAACTTATCCCATATGTCAGTGATGCTGTTGTTATATACCTCATGAGTAATGGGCATATAAAATTTGTTATCATTTAGTTGGCGCAAGGCCTCATTAATATACTCCTCTCTGTCGAGGATAACCACATTCCCACCCTTGTCCGCTGGACGGATGACAATGCTAGTATCCTCCACTAATGCTCTAAGTGCCTGTCTTTGTGAAAATGAAAGATTGGTCCTGGGACCTCTCTGTTGATTCCTGGACTTAAGTCTGAGGTCCATGAGCGCCTTAATAGTACACTCATGGAACGTGTCGATGTTATCATGAGGAAGTATGGGTAAGAAAGTGGACTTGACTTTGAAGTCAGTGTGTGCAGCAGCATCGTGTACTATCCCCATATCTTCGAGGATTTGTGTGGTGTTAATCTGATCACTTCTTTCTTCCCTGTTTTGTTCAAGTTCAGTAGCATTTGAGTCTCTTTGCATCTGGTACTTGGCACTTGTCAATTACAGAGACTCTTTTCCTGTGGACGGGAGGATATTGCGATATTGATTTTCTCTGTTTTTTTATTAATGATTGATAGGATCATTATTAGATCGTAAATGTCGAATCTAATTGGACATTTGTTTTTGCATGTTTTTCTCTGTGATAGTTAACAGTGAGACCATGTAGTTTACATGTATGCACCTTATATGTCTGTATTTCCAGCTTCAGACTGACACTGGACAACTGTACTGCAAAACAATGAGCTATGTATTTACCAGTACATCATGGCGGCCAAGGTTGTGTCATTTGGCGCAGTCCTTTGTTTATTTTGTTAATTTTTCTTTCTAACTATTCAGTTAGTCCCTTGTTTATGTCGTTAACTCCTTGAAAACTTTATCAGTTACCCATGTTCGTTGTGCACATTACATGTGAGCAAGGCTGTGTTTACAGTCGAAACGCGTTGTGTAAATAAACTCTTGGATTATACATTGGAGATCTGCTTTTCTGTCCTGAGAGCGTACGTTATTGGAAACGGTTGGAACATATATATATATATATATACACATACATATATTTATATTTATGGTACACACTCGCACGTTGTTGGATGTGATCCGGATCTGTCTGAAGGATAATATTTTTATGCATGATGGAAGGGTCTACAGGCAGATCATGGGGACGGCCATGGGCACTTGCTTCGCCCCCAGCTTTGCCAATTTGGTGATGGGCTGGTGGGAGAAGCAGGTGGCCTGGGCGGATGACAATGCTGTTTATGTCCAACACACCCTTATCTGGACTCGCAACATTGACGATTTATTTTTGTTATGGAGCGGGTCCAGACAGGAAGCAGAGGAATATGTGGCGAGTTTAAACAACAATCCTTACAATCTACACTTTACTGCGGAGATGAGTGTCAGTGAGATTTCATTTTTAGATATTTTACTGCAAGTCAAGAATGGCAAAATCAACACAACTGTATTCCGCAAGACCACGGCTGGTAACAGCACTCTGCATTTTAATAGTCAACATCCCAATAATTTAAAAGCTAGAATCCGGTACGGTGAAACCCTGAGGCTAAAGAGAATTTGTAGTCAAGACTCAGAATTTCAGGGACAAGTGCAAAGGATGAATCAGAGGTTCAGTAAATGAGGGTACCATCCTAAGACACTAGTGGAAGCCAAGCATAATTCAGAAAGTGTCTCGAGAAACCATTTGCTTTACCCCAATGACAGGATGTCAAAGGTAGGTACGGCAGTCAGATTGATCACTTGTTTTAATCAAATGTCCCCGAAAGTATATCAGATATTAAGAAAACACTGGCAGGTGGTCAGAGGAGACAATGTCATTGGTAAGGATTTACCCATGGCGCCCCCGGTGACGTATAGAAAAGGGAGGACATTGAGTGACAATCTAACCCATAGTTACTTTGATGGAGGTCGTAAGCCTGAGACGTGGTTATCCACCATAAAAGGATTTTATAAATGCAATAGTTGCAAGGCCTGTAGGATGGGGAAAAATGTCCTCACTTATAAATCCAGTGATGGACACCCATTTAAGATCAAAGGCTTTTTTAACTGCAACACGGACCATTGTATCTATGTATTAAGCTGCCCATGTCAATTGATGTATGTAGGGAGCTCGATTTTTCCTTTGAAAAAACGGATGTTAGAACATCAGCGAGCAATTAGAAATCAGGATTTCACGTATTCTGTGGCAAAGCACTTTTATGATAAACATGACAGTGATCCTGGCCTACTGATGTTCTTCACCATTGATAGGGTTCCCCCTAACATCCGAGGAGGCAATAGAGTACTGAACCTTAGGCGCTTGGAATCAGGATATATTTTGAACCTTAAGACGAAATTCCCATATGGCCTGAATAGGGATGAGGAGCTAGAGGTCCATCTAGGCTAAATGATGACTGATAATATTGCCTTGCTCCCTCCCTATTCTTTTGGATCATGCCTTATGCTGATGTAATATTATAGTGTGATTGGGTCTTTAATATTTTAATATTGTAATATCCAGCAATGGGAAGTGGATTTTAGCTTTTGCACCATTGCACTTTATATAGAAGACTGGTCCCCATTTGTAAACTTGGGGACACCTGGCACATTTGCACTTTGATAGATTAGTGAGAGATTAACAAGACCAGTGGATATTGACTACAATGAGATAATTCGTAGATATTTGAATAAGAGAAACCAATGTCATAGGATAAGCTCTATACCCATTACTAGGATATTTATTCTGTTATATTGGGAATATACGGGCTTGATGCTTGGACGATCCTTTGCACTAAGACACTTTACATATGCATAGCAGCTTTTGCACAGTTCTAACAAGGTTGGAATATAGGAAGTGCAATATTTGATGTGAGATTCCCCGCACTATAGCACTTTAAATATTGTAAAGTTATTTTCCAGTTTGTTACTGTGTGGAACTTAGGCACTTTACGTATACTTATCAGATTTTGAACATGTATAGTTATTTATCATATTTATGGGTGGCATGGGGTGTCTTTTTTTCGAAATGAAATTTAATATTGGGACCATGAAGTAACCTATAATGATCTTTATAATACATATTTTATGGAAAATGATCAATGGAGAATCATATCCTATTATTTCAAGCATTGCATTATTCCTAGATACCCCTACAGTGTTACCCTAATAATGAATGATTATCTATTTATATGTGTTCGTTTTCTGCTTAGTCATCAAATACGTGAGCGTATATGCTGTGCACATTGTCAAATGTTTGACCTTTGTTTAGCATTTGGACGCAAAACCATAGATCATTGGGCACTGGCCCTAGAGCATGTCTTCCTCTTCCGATCCCCGGTCCAGGGTTCGTTAGATCATTATGATAGTGCCAATGAGGCTTGGTTTTACATATATATCAAAAAATGTGTGAAAAAAAGTGTAAAATTTATGTTTTGAAAGAAATATATAAAAACATTGAAATTAAATGGAAACATTAAGTGTATAAGGTGAACAGATTACATGAGTGGGAAAGCATAATGGGAATGGTTATGCTTTCTTTTATGTTTATTGAACTGTGCCTTTAAAAAAGAAAAATCTAACGAAAAAATGACTTTGACAAAGGCTGTCTACAGCTGAAACGCGTCAGGACGGACACCGTGCCATGACTGAAAAATAAAAGAATATGCTACTTACCGGGAGTGCCTGCATTTGCTCGTTTTGAAGGGGGCTGTTGTTTGATATATATAATTAGAGCAATCTAATGAGTCTACGTCTACCCAGCAAATCCTTCATGATGAAGGCATTGTGAGCTCCACTAAAGTACTTAGCCCATTCAAGCCCCATTCCACCTTCACCCCTATGATGCCAAAGGACGCAATAGACATTTTCAATGATGTCATAACTGATGAACTAAAAATGCTACACCTCAAGAAAGTACGCGGACCTACAAGGCGAAACCACCATAACAACAAATATCATAACCTCATGAAGAAACTACAAAAGAATAATGAGGTCATAATTAAGAAATCTGACAAAGGGGGCAACATTGTGCTGTGGCCAAGACACTTGTACCTTGAGGAAGCAGGCAGACATCTCAATGACTCTGTTTGTTACAGAACATCCAGCCATAAGGAGGTGGCGGCCAGCAACAAGGAACTAAAAAAACATCTTAACACTTTCAGATCCGAAGGAATGATTAGCAAAGATGAATTCTCATTCTTGAACACAGATTCCCCAGTGCTCCCAATACTATATTTCCTTCCCAAGGTCCACAAGAACTCCACTGCAATCCTGGGCCGTCCGATCATCTCGGCAAGAAAAAACATGTGTGAAAACATATCGAAATACGTAGATTTTTTCTTACAGGACCTGGTAAGCAGCCTACCCACATATCTCAAAGATACCAGTGACTGTCTCATGAAAATCAAGGACATTCCATGGTGTGATGACTATATTCTGATGTCTCTCGACATCACCTCACTCTACATGAGCATTCGCCACTGTGATGGTCTAGCGGCCTACAAGTACTTTCTAGGCAAAAGACCAATCCATTGCTTCAAGCATAACAAATTCATTTTGTTCCTCATTGACTGGTGTCTATGTCACAATTTTTTCATGTTCAACAAAACGGTCTTCCAACAGCTCAGGGGGGTGGCAATAGGGCCCTGCTTCTCACCCACCTACGCATGTCTCCATGTGGGTTGGTGGGAGGAGCGGGCTCTCATGGCAGGTCTCTCTGATGTGTGGAATAATAACATAGTCACTTGGCTTAGATACATAGACGACGTCTTTGTAATCTGGAGGGGAAATGTAGAGAGTGCTAGGGATTTCATCACAGAGATCAATACCAACAATCTTAATTTGGAATTCAATGCCAACATTAGCAACAACTCAATTGACTTCTTAGATGTTACGCTGTACATCTCCAATGGGGCACTACATTCTAAGCTACATAGGAAACCCACCGCAGGCAACTCTACCTTGCATGCCTCAAGCTTACACCCCAGACACCTTATTGCAAGCATTCCCTATGGAGAAATGCTGCGCATACGCAGAATATTTAGCACTGCTGATGATCTAGCAATCTGCCAGAATGAGGCCTATCACAGATTCAGGGCACGTGGGTATTCCAAACGCAACATCATGACAGCTACCAACAGGGCTAACGCCATACCCAGGGAAGAACTCTTCATAGGAAGGTCCACACTAGACACTAGCACTGACACTAGTGAAGAGACACACAGCCCGGGCACAGTCAGCACTAGGCTCATCATCACGTATAATACAGAGGAACGTGCGATTCGATCCATGGTCAACAAACACTGGGGAATCATAATATCTGACCCAATTCTGGGCCCCTTGGTCGCACAGCGCCCAGAGATTACATATAGGTGTGCCTTCTCCATGCATGATGCCTTAGTGAGAAACAGCCCTGAAATCAACACTAAATCCAATTGGCTGGCGGATGTGAAAGGCTTCTTCAAATGCAACAGTTGTAGGGCGTGTAAATTTGGCAGGAACATCACACAGCTAGATTCCACCTTCAGGAGAGAACCCCTGACTATAAAACACAGACTCACCTGTAGAACTGAGTTTGCGGTCTACCTACTAGAATGCAAATGTAATCTGCATTACATTGGCAGCACCAAGCCACAAGTACACCTTCGCATCCTTCAACACATAAGAGCTATTGTAAATAATGATCCTTCCTACCCTGTAGCGAGGCACTTCAAAGAGGTGAACAACAATAACCTAGACCACCTACAATACTGTGTTATTGATTGCATACCCCCCTTAAGACGAGGTGGTAATCAGAAGAAACTACTCCACCATTTGGAGAGCAGATACATCAAAGAATTCAACACCAAAGCACCGGCAGGGCTTAACACAAGCGAGGATTTACATAACTTCCTGTAACACTGCAACTCCAAGAACTGAGAACCCTTCCACTTTGCATTTCTCATTTACACTCGCCAATCGTATATGGATACGTATGTTCATAGTGAGCCACAACGGATACCCACAATGTATATATGTGCACTCACTGCATTTGTGCAATTGATGTTCATAGTAATCTACAATAGATACTCACAATGCATATATGTGCACTACCTGCATTTGTGCAATGGATTTTCTGTACATTCACTGTGTATTTCTAGGATTGAGCCAGTTATGTACCATGCAAAGGCCTTTCCAGCATGCCCGAAAAAAACACACATGTTTTCCATATTTTATTGTTTCATTGAGATCTTATTGTCCTCCACACATGCCAATGAGCCGTAAAGCGCTTCATATGTTTAAGAGCTGTTAATCCCACATGAACACCTGTCATCTCCCGATGGGAGGGGCGACATAGAGCGACTTTTGTTTTGTTTTTCTGTAACCTATCTTGTGGTTGGTCAATCTAGCCAAATTGATTTGGGTAGTTGTCACACTCAGATATCCTCACGTCTTTAGACTCTGCGCTTTTTATGCACAATATTGGAGTGTGCATTCCTATGACACTCCTGACGCTGAACCCTTTTAAAACCAGTATGCACACATTGCTTCACTTTGTCACTTTCCGTATCTTTCACTAATGGTAGAACTGTACTCACTCCAAACAGTACTATGTTTTTAACCCACTAAGAATTTTATGCCGACCTCTTATGCGCACGCTGTCACAGGGCATTAGAATATTTGCCTCTTCTATGGCTAGCGGATTACACATCCCCTAACAGTTTTGTCACGTATGCTTCGACATAATGTTTTTAACGCACGCACAGATACCAGCTGACTCTCGACTGCCCGCGGCTCTCCATTAGGCTTCCAAGGAGGCCACCATGAGTATACAGTCCAACTCATTCCGAAGAGCCATAGTATGTTTAGACATGAGCATCTGCTACCTCCGACTCCCATAGGATGCAGATTAGGACCCCTAGGTAAAGAGCAGGGCTATCCTTTACCGGCCAATCTGGCCTCCACGCCTCAGGAATTCACCACTCTGACACCGCATCGCGCATCCACATATGAATTAATATAGGGGGTTTATTGTAGGCACCTTCTCACATGACAGCTTGCACTTATAACACTGGCGGTCTTTACACTATAAGGAGTCTGTTCACCTTATCTGTAGAGTTTAGTCTTTCCATTTTTCATCATTTTTTTCATTTCTTTGCTTTGACTTACTGCCAGCAGTAAAACAGCACACTAGAGTATGTCGACAAAAGGAGGTAAAATGCCTACTCACAGTGTAAACATAGAAAAAATACCACTATCTGCATATGTATATATATCACCTACTTTCCATCAGCACACTATGTGAGCAAAGCCGCATGTCCGGCGGCCGAAACGCGTCATTTGGACTTTTGATGGGTGAATAAAGAACCACGTTGATAACCTCGCTATTGGAGTCTGGGCCCTGGTGTTGCGCCGCTGCGTGCTGGGATACTTTGGGATTTCGTCTTGATATACATATATACATATATACATATATATATATATATATATATATATATATATATATATATATATATATATATATATATATATATATATATATATATATATATATATATCAAAACAAACAGTTGCCTTATCGTTGAGGTGCACTCGCATGAGCGGTATCTCTGCTGTAAAAACACAAACGCTTCAGGCATCAAAACGATTCTCCTGCTGTTATGCCTACGCGTTTCGGGCTTGACGCCCTTCTTCATGGGCAATGAGCACAAAGAATGGCACACGGAGACTTCCAGAACATCCCCTTGGTTTTAATGCACGATTACTTTCAGGTGAGTATTTCGCTTTGATATATGGGACTGGAAGTCCAATTATTCTCCCCCTGTGGGTCGCTGCCATTCCTTGCATATTTAAAACACAGTTCTCCAAGGAAAATAAAAGAGACCTGCTCATCCGCACTTGCCTGTAACACAGCACCCGCCTGCTCCGCCAAGCGCTGTCCCAATAAACAACAGCAGACCCCCTCTGGTATCGGGGCGGTGCAGCTCGTGGCCTAGGCAGACCACTAAATACCAAAAGAAACAGTTGCCTTATCGTTGAGGTGCACTCGCAGGCGGTATCTCTGCTGTAAAAACACAAGCGCTTCAGGCATCAACACGATTCTCCTGCTGTTATGCCTACACGTTTCGGGCTTGACGCCCTTCTTCATGGGCAATGAACACAAAGAATGGCACACAGAGACTTCCAGAACATCCCCTTGGATTTAATGCACGATTACTTTCAGGTGAGTATTTCGCTTTGATTTATGGGACTGGAAGTCCAATTATTCTCCCCCTGTGGGTCGCTCCCATTCCTTCCATATTTAAAACACAGTTCTCCAAGGAAAATAAAAGTGTCCTGCTCATCCGCACTTGCCTGTAACACAGCACCCGCCTGCTCCGCCACGCGCTGTCCCAATAAACAACAGCAGACCCCTCTGGTATCGGGGCGGTGCAGCTCATGGCCTAGGCAGACCACTAAATACCAAAACAAACAGTTGCCTTATCGTTGAGGTGCACTCGCAAGCGGTATCTCTGCTGTAAATCAAAGAGAAATACTCACCTGAAAGTAATCGTGCATTAAAACCAAGAGGATGTTCTGGAAGTCTTCGTGTGCCATTCTTTGTGTTCATTGCCCATGAAGAAGGGCGTCAAGCCCGAAACGCATAGGCATAACAGCAGGAGAATCGTGTTGATGCTTGAAGCGCTTGTGTTTTTACAGCAGAGATACAGCCTGCGAGTGCACCTCAACGATAAGGCAACTGTTTGTTTTGGTATTTAGTGGTCTGCCTAGGCCACGAGCTGCACCGCCCCGATACCAGAGGGGGTCTGCTGTTGTTTATTGGGACAGCGCTTGGTGGAGCAGGCGGGTGCTGTGTTACAGGCAAGTGCGGACGAGCAGGACACTTTTATTTTCCTTGGAGAACTGTGTTTTAAATATGCAAGGAATGGCAGCGACCCACAGGGGGAGAATAATTAGACTTCCAGTTCCATAAATCAAAGCGAAATACTCACCTGAAAGTAATCATGCATTAAAACCAAGGGGATGTTCTGGAAGCCTTCATGTGCCATTCTTTGTGTTCATTGCCCATGAAGAAGGGCGTCAAGCCCGAAACGCGTAGGCATAACTGCAGGAGAATCGTGTTGATGCCTGAAGCGCTTGTGTTTTTACAGCAGAGATACCGCCTGCGAGTGCACCTCAACGATAAGGCAACTGTTTGTTTTGGTATTAAGTGGTCTGCCTAGGCCACGAGCTGCACCGCCCCGATACCAGAGGGGGTCTGCTGTTGTTTATTGGGACAGCGCTTGGCGGAGCAGGCAGTTGCTGTGTTACAGGCAAGTGCGGATGAGCAGGACACTTTTATTTTCCTTGGAGAACAGTGTTTTAAATATGCAAGGAATGGCAGCGACCCACAGGGGGAGAATAATTGGACTTCCAGTCCCATAAATAAAAGCAAAATACTCACCTGAAAGTAATCGTGCATTAAAACCAAGGGTATGTTCTGGAAGTCTTCATGTGCCATTCTTTGTGTTCATTGCCCATCAAGAAGGGCGTCAATCCCGAAACGCATAGGCATAACAGCAGGAGAATCGTGTTGATGCCTGAAGCGCTTGTGTTTTTACAGCAGAGATACCGCCTGCGAGTGCACCTCAACGATAAGGCAACTGTTTGTTTTGGTATTTAGTGGCCTGCCTAGGCTACGAGCTGCACCGCCCCGATACCAGAGGGGGTCTGCTGTTGTTTATTGGGACAGCGCTTGGCGGAGCAGGCGGGTGCTGTGTTACAGGCAAGTGCGGATGAGCAGGATACTTTTATTTTCTTTGGAGAACTGTGTTTTAAATATCCAAGGAATGGCAGCGACCCACAGGGGAAGAATATTTGGACTTCCAGTCCCATAAATCAAAGCGAAATACTCACCTGAAAGTAATCGTGCAGTAAAACCAAGGGGATGTTCTGGAAGTCTTCATGTGCCATTCTTTGTGTTCATTGCCCATGAAAAAGGGCGTCAAGCCCGAAACGCGTAGGCTTAACAGCAGGAGAATCGTGTTGATGCCTGAAGCGCTTGTGTTTTTACAACAGAGATACCGCCTGCGA
The DNA here is from genome assembly GCA_963921515.1 of Calotriton arnoldi. Classification (NCBI taxonomy): domain Eukaryota; kingdom Metazoa; phylum Chordata; class Amphibia; order Caudata; family Salamandridae; genus Calotriton; species Calotriton arnoldi. The sequence continues at coordinate 220,271 of CAWUFW010008487.1, read as the reverse complement.
GTGCACCTCAACGATAAGGCAATTGTTTGTTTTGATATATATATATATATATCACCAAAACTCTCCTCCTAGGAAAAGAGACGAGCCGCACTCCCAACAGTGAGGGGTAAATTCATTTATTTGAAATCACTAGGCAGTCCTGACGCGTTTCAGTCATCTCTGTCCTTTTTCAAAGGGTAAGCCTCGGCATTTCATTAAACAGCATCCACAGCGCAATTATTTCCTTTTTATAGTTTTGGCCCTCTGGTGGGCGTCCTCCAGTGGGTCCTTTGCAATGCATGCTGGAGCTTGTGGTTTGCTGCTTAACAAAAATTAACCCTCCGGTGGGTGATGCCACAATGTTTCCTCAATTCAATCATCCACATTTAAATAAAGTCCTTTCCCGCTCACTGTTAGCTCCGTCGCTTTCCTCTTTTAAAGGCTGCTGGAGTCCATACCGAAGCCAGTCTTCGGTGGCGCCTACTGAACCCTTCAACGTTTTCACGAGCTCCAAACAACGGTTCTTTTGTGGGCAGTGATGGCGCTCTAGCTGGCGGTGCGTCGCTCGCGGCTGAACCACGCCGCGTAAATATCACCAAAACTCTCCTCCTAGGAAAAGAAATGAGCCGCACTCCCAACAGTGAGGGGTAAATTCATTTATTTGAAATCACTAGGCAGTCCTGACGCGTTTCACTCATCTCGGACCTTTTTCAAAGGGTAAGCCTTGGCATTTCATTAAACAGCATCCACAGTGCAATTATTTCCTTTTATAGTTTTGGCCCCCTGGTGAGCATCCTCCACTGGGTCGTTTGCAATGCATGCTGGAGCTTGTGGTTTGCTGCTTAACAAAAATTAACCCTCCGGTGGGTGATGCCACAATGTTTCCTCAATTCAATCATCCACATTTAAATAAAGTCCTTTTCCGCTCACTGTTAGCTCCGTCGCATTCATCTTTTAAAGGCTGCTGGAGTCCATACCGAAGCCAGTCTTCGGTGGCGCCTACTAAACCCTTCAACGTTTTCACGTGCTCCAAACAACGTTTTTTTGCGGGCAGTGATGGCGCTCTAGCTGACGGTGCAGGCCGCTCGCGGCTGAACCACGCCGCGTAAATATCACCAAAACTCTCCTCCTAGGAAAGAAACGAGCCGCACTCCCAACAGTGAGGGCTAAATTCATTTATTTGAAATCACTAGGCAGTCCTGATGCGTTTCAGTCATCTCTGACCTTTTTCAAAGGGTTAGCCTTGGCATCCATTAAACTGCATCCACAGCGCAATTATTTCCTTTTTATAGTTTTGGCCCCCTGGTGGGCGTCCTCCAGTGGGTCCTTTGCAATGCATGCTGGAGCTTGTGGTTTGCTGCTTAACAAAAATTAAACTCTCCGGTGGGTGATGCCACAATGTTTCCTCAATTCAGTCATCCACATTTAAATAAAGTCCTTTTCCGCTCACTGTTAGCTCTGTCGCATTCCTCTTTTAAAGGCTGCTGGAGTCCATACCGAAGCCAGTCTTCGGTGGCGCCTACTGAACCCTTCAACGTTTTCACGAGCTCCAAACAACGGTTCTTTTGCGGGCAGTGATGACGCTCTAGCTGGCGGTGCGTCGCTCGCGGCTGAACCACGCCGCGTAAATATCACCAAAACTCTCCTCCTAGGAAAAGAAATGAGCTGCACTCCCAACAGTGAGGGGTAAATTCATTTATTTGAAATCACTAGGCAGTACTGACGCGTTTCAGTCATCTCTGACCATTTTCAAAGGGTAAGCCTTGGCATTTCATTAAACAGCATCCACAGCGCAATTATTTCCTTTTTATAGTTTTGGCCCCCTGGTGGGCGTCCTCCAGTGGGTCCTTTGCAATGCATGCTGGAGCTTGTGGTTTGCTGCTTAACAAAAATTAAACCCTCTGGTGGGTGATGCCACAATGTTTCCTCAATTCAATCATCCACATTTAAATAAAGTCCTTTTCTGCTCACTGTTAGCTCCGTCGCATTCCTCTTTTAAAGGCTGCTGGAGTCCATACCGAAGCCAGTTTTCAGTGGCGCCTACTGAACCTTTCAACGTTTTTACGAGCTCCAAACAACTGCACTTTTGCGGGCAGTGATGGCGCTCTAGCTGGCGGTGGGTCGCTCGCGGCTGAACCACGCCGCGTAAATATCACCAAAACTCTCCTCCTAGGAAAAGAAACGAGCCGCACTCCCAACAGTGAGGGGTAAATTCATTTATTTGAAATCACTAGGCATTCCTGACGCGTTTCAGTCATCTCTGTCCTTTTTCAAAGGGTAAGCCTTGGCATTTCATTAAACAGCATCCACAGCGTAATTATTTCCTTTTATAGTTTTGGCCCTCTGGTGGGCGTCCTCCAGTGGGTCCTTTGCAATGCATGCTGGAGCTTGTGGTTTGCTGCTTAACAAAAATTAACCCTCCGGTGGGTGATGCCACAATGTTTCCTCAATTCAATCATCCACATTTAAATAAAGTCCTTTTCCGCTCAGTGTTAGCTCCGTCGCATTCCTCTTTTAAAGGCTGCTGGAGTCCATACCGAAGCCAGTCTTCGGTGGCGCCTACTGAACCCTTCAACGTTTTCACGAGCTCCAAACAATGGTTCTTTTGCGGGCAGTGATGGTGCTCTAGCTGGCGGTGCGTCGCTCGCGGCTGAACCACGCCGCGTAAATATCACCAAAACTCTCCTCCTAGGAAAAGAAACGAGCCGCACTCCCAACAGTGAGGGGTAAATTCATTTATTTGAAATCACTAGGCAGTCCTGACGCGTTTCAGTCATCTCTGACCTTTTTCAAAGGGTAAGCCTTGGCATCCATTAAACAGCATCCACAGCGCGATTATTTCCTTTTTATAGTTTTGGCCCCCTGGTGGGCGTCCTCCAGTGGGTCCTTTGCAATGCATGCTGGAGCTTGTGGTTTGCTGCATAACAAAAATTAAACCCTCCGGTGGGTGATTCCACAATGTTTCCTCAATTCAATCATCCACATTTAAATAAAGTCCTTTTCCGCTCACTGTTAGCTCTGTCGCATTCCTCTTTTAAAGGCTGCTGGAGTCGATACCGAAGCCAGTCTTCAGTGGCGCCTACTGAACCCTTCAACGTTTTCATGAGCTCCAAACAACGGTTCTTTTGCGGGCAGTGATGGCGCACTAGCTGGCGGTGCGTGGCTCGCGGCTGAACCGCGCCGTGTAAATATCACCAAAACTCTCCTCCTAGGAAAAGAAACGAGCCGCACTCCCAACAGTGAGGAGTAAATTCATTTATTTGAAATCACTAGGCAGTCCTGACGCGTTTCAGTCATCTCTGACATTTTTCAAAGGGTAAGCCTTGGCATTTCATTAAACAGCATCCACAGCGCAATTATTTCCTTTTATAGTTTTGGCCCCCTGGTGGGCGTCCTCTAGTGGGTCCTTTGCAATGCATGCTGGAGCTTGTGGTTTGCTGCTTAACAAAAATTAAACCCTCCGGTGGGTGATGCCACAATGTTTCCTCAATTCAATCATCCACATTTAAATAAAGTCCTTTTCCGCTCACTGTTAGCTCCGTCGCATTCCTCTTTTAAAGGCTGCTGGAGTCCATACTGAAGCCAGTCTTCGGTGGCGCCTACTGAACCCTTCAACGTTTTCACAAGCTCCAAACAACGGTTCTTTTGCGGGCAGTGATGGCGCTCTAGCTGGCGGTGCGTCGCTCGCGGCTGAACCACGCCGCGTAAATATCACCAAAACTCTCCTCCTAGGAAAAGAAACGAGCCGCACTCCCAACAGTGAGGGGTAAATTCATTTATTTGAAATCACTAGGCAGTCCTGACGCGTTTCTGTCATCTCTGACCTTTTTCAAAGGGTAAGCCTTGGCATTTCATTAAACAGCATCCACAGCGCAATTATTTCCTTTTTATAGTTTTGGCCCCCTGGTGGGCGTCCTCTAGTGGGTCCTTTGCAATGCCTGCTGGAGCTTGTGGTTTTCTGCTTAACAAAAATTAAACCCTCCGGTGAGTGATGCCACAATGTTTCCTCAATTCAATCATCCACATTTAAATAAAGTCCTTTTCCGCTCACTGTTAGCTCCGTCGCATTCCTCTTTTAAAGGCTGCTGGAGTCCATACCGAAGCCAGTCTTTGGTGGCGCCTACTGAACCCTTCAACGTTTTCACGAGCTCCAAACAACGGTTCTTTTGCGGGCAGTGATGGCGCTCTAGCTGGCGGTGGGTCGCTCGCGGCTGAACCACGCCGCGTAAATATCACCAAAACTCTCCTCCTAGGAAAAGAAACGAGCCTCACCCCCAACAGTGAGGGGTAAATTCATTTATTTGAAATCACTAGGCAGTCCTGACGCATTTCAGTCATCTCTTACCTTTTTCAAAGGGTAAGCCTTGGCATTTCATTAAACAGCATCCACAGCGCAATTATTTCCTTTTTATAGTTTTGGCCCCCTGGTGGGCGTCCTCCAGTGGGTCCTTTGCAATGCATGCTGGAGCTTGTGGTTTGCTGCTTAACAAAAATTAAACCCTCCGGTGGGTGATGCCACAATGTTTCCTCAATTCAATCATCCACATTTAAATAAAGTCCTTTCCCGCTCACTGTTAGCTCCGTCGCATTCCTCTTTTAAAGGCTGCTGGAGTCCATACCGAAGCCAGTCTTCGGTGGCGCCTACTGAACCCTTCAACGTTTTCAAGAGCTCCAAACAACGGTTCTTTTGTGGGCAGTGATGGCGCTCTAGCTGGCGGTGCGTCGCTCGCGGCTGAACCACGCCGCGTAAATATCACCAAAACTCTCCTCCTAGGAAAAGAAATGAGCCGCACTCCCAACAGTGAGGGGTAAATTCATTTATTTGAAATCACTAGGCAGTCCTGACGCGTTTCACTCATCTCGGACCTTTTTCAAAGGGTAAGCCTTGGCATTTCATTAAACAGCATCCACAGTGCAATTATTTCCTTTTTATAGTTTTGGCCCCCTGGTGAGCATCCTCCACTGGGTCGTTTGCAATGCATGCTGGAGCTTGTGGTTTGCTGCTTAACAAAAATTAACCCTCCGGTGGGTGATGCCACAATGTTTCCTCAATTCAATCATCCACATTTAAATAAAGTCCTTTTCCGCTCACTGTTAGCTCCGTCGCATTCATCTTTTAAAGGCTGCTGGAGTCCATACCGAAGCCAGTCTTCGGTGGCGCCTACTAAACCCTTCAACGTTTTCACGTGCTCAAAACAACGTTTTTTTTGCGGGCAGTGATGGCGCTCTAGCTGGCGGTGCGTCGCTCGCGGCTGAACCACGCCGCGTAAATATCACCAAAACTCTCCTCCTAGGAAAAGAAACGAGCCGCACTCCCAACAGTGAGGGCTAAATTCATTTATTTGAAATCACTAGGCAGTCCTGATGCGTTTCAGTCATCTCTGACCTTTTTCAAAGGGTTAGCCTTGGCATCCATTAAACTGCATCCACAGCGCAATTATTTCCTTTTTATAGTTTTGGCCCCCTGGTGGGCGTCCTCCAGTGGGTCCTTTGCAATGCATGCTGGAGCTTGTGGTTTGCTGCTTAACAAAATTAAACCCTCCGGTGGGTGATGCCACAATGTTTCCTCAATTCAGTCATCCACATTTAAATAAAGTCCTTTTCCGCTCACTGTTAGCTCTGTCGCATTCCTCTTTTAAAGGCTGCTGGAGTCCATACCGAAGCCAGTCTTCGGTGGCGCCTACTGAACCCTTCAACGTTTTCACGAGCTCCAAACAACGGTTCTTTTGCGGGCAGTGATGACGCTCTAGCTGGCGGTGCGTCGCTCGCGGCTGAACCACGCCGCGTAAATATCACCAAAACTCTCCTCCTAGGAAAAGAAATGAGCCGCACTCCCAACAGTGAGGGGTAAATTCATTTATTTGAAATCACTCAGCAGTACTGACGCGTTTCAGTCATCTCTGACCATTTTCAAAGGGTAAGCCTTGGCATTTCATTAAACAGCATCCACAGCGCAATTATTTCCTTTTTATAGTTTTGGCCCCCTGGTGGGCGTCCTCCAGTGGGTCCTTTGCAATGCATGCTGGAGCTTGTGGTTTGCTGCTTAACAAAAATTAAACCCTCTGGTGGGTGATGCCACAATGTTTCCTCAATTCAATCATCCACATTTAAATAAAGTCCTTTTCTGCTCACTGTTAGCTCCGTCGCATTCCTCTTTTAAAGGCTGCTGGAGTCCATACCGAAGCCAGTTTTCAGTGGCGCCTACTGAACCTTTCAACGTTTTTACGAGCTCCAAACAACTGCACTTCTGCGGGCAGTGATGGCGCTCTAGCTGGCGGTGGGTCGCTCGCGGCTGAACCACGCCGCGTAAATATCACCAAAACTCTCCTCCTAGGAAAAGAAACGAGCCGCACTCCCAACAGTGAGGGGTAAATTCATTTATTTGAAATCACTAGGCATTCCTGACGCGTTTCAGTCATCTCTGTCCTTTTTCAAAGGGTAAGCCTTGGCATTTCATTAAACAGCATCCACAGCGTAATTATTTCCTTTTTATAGTTTTGGCCCTCTGGTGGGCGTCCTCCAGTGGGTCCTTTGCAATGCATGCTGGAGCTTGTGGTTTGCTGCTTAACAAAAATTAACCCTCCGGTGGGTGATGCCACAATGTTTCCTCAATTCAATCATCCACATTTAAATAAAGTCCTTTTCCGCTCAGTGTTAGCTCCGTCGCATTCCTCTTTTAAAGGCTGCTGGAGTCCATACCGAAGCCAGTCTTCGGTGGCGCCTACTGAACCCTTCAACGTTTTCACGAGCTCCAAACAATGGTTCTTTTGCGGGCAGTGATGGTGCTCTAGCTGGCGGTGCGTCGCTCGCGGCTGAACCACGCCGCGTAAATATCACCAAAACTCTCCTCCTAGGAAAAGAAACGAGCCGCACTCCCAACAGTGAGGGGTAAATTCATTTATTTGAAATCACTAGGCAGTCCTGACGCGTTTCAGTAATCTCTGACCTTTTTCAAAGGGTAAGCCTTGGCATCCATTAAACAGCATCCACAGCGCGATTATTTCCTTTATATAGTTTTGGCCCCCTGGTGGGCGTCCTCCAGTGGGTCCTTTGCAATGCATGCTGGAGCTTGTGGTTTGCTGCATAACAAAAATTAAACCCTCCGGTGGGTGATTCCACAATGTTTCCTCAATTCAATCATCCACATTTAAATAAAGTCCTTTTCCGCTCACTGTTAGCTCTGTCGCATTCCTCTTTTAAAGGCTGCTGGAGTCCATACCGAAGCCAGTCTTCAGTGGCGCCTACTGAACCCTTCAACGTTTTCATGAGCTCCAAACAACGGTTCTTTTGCGGGCAGTGATGGCGCACTAGCTGGCGGTGCGTGGCTCGCGGCTGAACCACGCCGTGTAAATATCACCAAAACTCTCCTCCTAGGAAAAGAAACGAGCCGCACTCCCAACAGTGAGGAGTAAATTCATTTATTTGAAATCACTAGGCAGTCCTGACGCGTTTCAGTCATCTCTGACATTTTTCAAAGGGTAAGCCTTGGCATTTCATTAAACAGCATCCACAGCGCAATTATTTCCTTTTATAGTTTTGGCCCCCTGGTGGGCGTCCTCTAGTGGGTCCTTTGCAATGCATGCTGGAGCTTGTGGTTTGCTGCTTAACAAAAATTAAACCCTCCGGTGGGTGATGCCACAATGTTTCCTCAATTCAATCATCCACATTTAAATAAAGTCCTTTCCCGCTCACTGTTAGCTCCGTCGCATTCCTCTTTTAAAGGCTGCTGGAGTCCATACCGAAGCCAGTCTTCGGTGGCGCCTACTGAACCCTTCAACGTTTTCACGAGCTCCAAACAACGGTTCTTTTGTGGGCAGTGATGGCGCTCTAGCTGGCGGTGCGTCGCTCGCGGCTGAACCACGCCGCGTAAATATCACCAAAACTCTCCTCCTAGGAAAAGAAATGAGCCGCACTCCCAACAGTGAGGGGTAAATTCATTTATTTGAAATCACTAGGCAGTCCTGACGCGTTTCACTCATCTCGGACCTTTTTCAAAGGGTAAGCCTTGGCATTTCATTAAACAGCATCCACAGTGCAATTATTTCCTTTTTATAGTTTTGGCCCCCTGGTGAGCATCCTCCACTGGGTCGTTTGCAATGCATGCTGGAGCTTGTGGTTTGCTGCTTAACAAAAATTAACCCTCCGGTGGGTGATGCCACAATGTTTCCTCAATTCAATCATCCACATTTAAATAAAGTCCTTTTCCGCTCACTGTTAGCTCCGTCGCATTCATCTTTTAAAGGCTGCTGGAGTCCATACCGAAGCCAGTCTTCGGTGGCGCCTACTAAACCCTTCAACGTTTTCACGTGCTCAAAACAACGTTTTTGCGGGCAGTGATGGCGCTCTAGCTGGCGGTGCGCCGCTCGCGGCTGAACCACGCCGCGTAAATATCACCAAAACTCTCCTCCTAGGAAAGAAACGAGCCGCACTCCCAACAGTGAGGGCTAAATTCATTTATTTGAAATCACTAGGCAGTCCTGATGCGTTTCAGTCATCTCTGACCTTTTTCAAAGGGTTAGCCTTGGCATCCATTAAACTGCATCCACAGCGCAATTATTTCCTTTTTATAGTTTTGGCCCCCTGGTGGGCGTCCTCCAGTGGGTCCTTTGCAATGCATGCTGGAGCTTGTGGTTTGCTGCTTAACAAAAATTAAACCCTCCGGTGGGTGATGCCACAATGTTTCCTCAATTCAGTCATCCACATTTAAATAAAGTCCTTTTCCGCTCACTGTTAGCTCTGTCGCATTCCTCTTTTAAAGGCTGCTGGAGTCCATACCGAAGCCAGTCTTCGGTGGCGCCTACTGAACCCTTCAACGTTTTCACGAGCTCCAAACAACGGTTCTTTTGCGGGCAGTGATGACGCTCTAGCTGGCGGTGCGTCGCTCGCGGCTGAACCACGCCGCGTAAATATCACCAAAACTCTCCTCCTAGGAAAAGAAATGAGCCGCACTCCCAACAGTGAGGGGTAAATTCATTTATTTGAAATCACTAGGCAGTACTGACGCGTTTCAGTCATCTCTGACCATTTTCAAAGGGTAAGCCTTGGCATTTCATTAAACAGCATCCACAGCGCAATTATTTCCTTTTATAGTTTTGGCCCCCTGGTGGGCGTCCTCCAGTGGGTCCTTTGCAATGCATGCTGGAGCTTGTGGTTTGCTGCTTAACAAAAATTAAACCCTCTGGTGGGTGATGCCACAATGTTTCCTCAATTCAATCATCCACATTTAAATAAAGTCCTTTTCTGCTCACTGTTAGCTCCGTCGCATTCCTCTTTTAAAGGCTGCTGGAGTCCATACCGAAGCCAGTTTTCAGTGGCGCCTACTGAACCTTTCAACGTTTTTACGAGCTCCAAACAACTGCACTTCTGCGGGCAGTGATGGCGCTCTAGCTGGCGGTGGGTCGCTCGCGGCTGAACCACGCCGCGTAAATATCACCAAAACTCTCCTCCTAGGAAAAGAAACGAGCCGCACTCCCAACAGTGAGGGGTAAATTCATTTATTTGAAATCACTAGGCATTCCTGACGCGTTTCAGTCATCTCTGTCCTTTTTCAAAGGGTAAGCCTTGGCATTTCATTAAACAGCATCCACAGCGTAATTATTTCCTTTTTATAGTTTTGGCCCTCTGGTGGGCGTCCTCCAGTGGGTCCTTTGCAATGCATGCTGGAGCTTGTGGTTTGCTGCTTAACAAAAATTAACCCTCCGGTGGGTGATGCCACAATGTTTCCTCAATTCAATCATCCACATTTAAATAAAGTCCTTTTCCGCTCAGTGTTAGCTCCGTCGCATTCCTCTTTTAAAGGCTGCTGGAGTCCATACCGAAGCCAGTCTTCGGTGGCGCCTACTGAACCCTTCAACGTTTTCACGAGCTCCAAACAATGGTTCTTTTGCGGGCAGTGATGGTGCTCTAGCTGGCGGTGCGTCGCTCGCGGCTGAACCACGCCGCGTAAATATCACCAAAACTCTCCTCCTAGGAAAAGAAACGAGCCGCACTCCCAACAGTGAGGGGTAAATTCATTTATTTGAAATCACTAGGCAGTCCTGACGCGTTTCAGTCATCTCTGACCTTTTTCAAAGGGTAAGCCTTGGCATCCATTAAACAGCATCCACAGCGCGATTATTTCCTTTTTATAGTTTTGGCCCCCTGGTGGGCGTCCTCCAGTGGGTCCTTTGCAATGCATGCTGGAGCTTGTGGTTTGCTGCTTAACAAAAATTAACCCTCCGGTGGGTGATGCCACAATGTTTCCTCAATTCAATCATCCACATTTAAATAAAGTCCTTTTCCGCTCAGTGTTAGCTCCGTCGCATTCCTCTTTTAAAGGCTGCTGGAGTCCATACCGAAGCCAGTCTTCAGTGGCGCCTACTGAACCCTTCAACGTTTTCATGAGCTCCAAACAACGGTTCTTTTGCGGGCAGTGATGGCGCACTAGCTGGCGGTGCGTGGCTCGCGGCTGAACCACGCCGTGTAAATATCACCAAAACTCTCCTCCTAGGAAAAGAAACGAGCCGCACTCCCAACAGTGAGGAGTAAATTCATTTATTTGAAATCACTAGGCAGTCCTGACGCGTTTCAGTCATCTCTGACATTTTTCAAAGGGTAAGCCTTGGCATTTCATTAAACAGCATCCACAGCGCAATTATTTCCTTTTTATAGTTTTGGCCCCCTGGTGGGCGTCCTCTAGTGGGTCCTTTGCAATGCATGCTGGAGCTTGTGGTTTGCTGCTTAACAAAAATTAAACCCTCCGGTGGGTGATGCCACAATGTTTCCTCAATTCAATCATCCACATTTAAATAAAGTCCTTTTCCGCTCACTGTTAGCTCCGTCGCATTCCTCTTTTAAAGGCTGCTGGAGTCCATACTGAAGCCAGTCTTCGGTGGCGCCTACTGAACCCTTCAACGTTTTCACAAGCTCCAAACAACGGTTCTTTTGCGGGCAGTGATGGCGCTCTAGCTGGCGGTGCGTCGCTCGCGGCTGAACCACGCCGCGTAAATATCACCAAAACTCTCCTCCTAGGAAAAGAAACGAGCCGCACTCCCAACAGTGAGGGGTAAATTCATTTATTTGAAATCACTAGGCAGTCCTGACGCGTTTCTGTCATCTCTGACCTTTTTCAAAGGGTAAGCCTTGGCATTTCATTAAACAGCATCCACAGCGCAATTATTTCCTTTTTGTAGTTTTGGCCCCCTGGTGGGCGTCCTCTAGTGGGTCCTTTGCAATGCCTGCTGGAGCTTGTGGTTTTCTGCTTAACAAAAATTAAACCCTCCGGTGAGTGATGCCACAATGTTTCCTCAATTCAATCATCCACATTTAAATAAAGTCCTTTTCCGCTCACTGTTAGCTCTGTCGCATTCCTCTTTTAAAGGCTGCTGGAGTCCATACCGAAGCCAGTCTTTGGTGGCGCCTACTGAACCCTTCAACGTTTTCACGAGCTCCAAACAACGGTTCTTTTGCGGGCAGTGATGGTGCTCTAGCTGGCGGTGGGTCGCTCGCGGCTGAACCACGCCGCGTAAATATCACCAAAACTCTCCTCCTAGGAAAAGAAACGAGCCTCACCCCCAACAGTGAGGGGTAAATTCATTTATTTGAAATCACTAGGCAGTCCTGACGCATTTCAGTCATCTCTTACCTTTTTCAAAGGGTAAGCCTTGGCATTTCATTAAACAGCATCCACAGCGCAATTATTTCCTTTTTATAGTTTTGGCCCCCTGGTGGGCGTCCTCCAGTGGGTCCTTTGCAATGCATGCTGGAGCTTGTGGTTTGCTGCTTAACAAAAATTAAACCCTCCGGTGGGTGATGCCACAATGTTTCCTCAATTCAATCATCCACATTTAAATAAAGTCCTTTTCCGCTCACTGTTAGCTCCGTCGCATTCCTCTTTTAAAGGCTGCTGGAGTCCATACCGAAGCCAGTCTTCAGTGGCGCCTACTGAACCCTTCAACGTTTTCACAAGCTCCAAACAACGGTTCTTTTGCGGGCAGTGATGGCGCTCTAGCTGGCGGTGCGTCGCTCGCGGCTGAACCACGCCGCGTAAATATCACCAAAACTCTCCTCCTAGGAAAAGAAACGAGCCGCACTCCCAACAGTGAGGAGTAAATTCATTTATTTGAAATCACTAGGCAGTCCTGACGCGGTTCAGTCATCTCTGACCTTTTTCAAAGGGTAAGCCTTGGCATTTCATTAAACAGCATCCACAGCGCAATTATTTCCTTTTTATAGTTTTGGCCCCCTGGTGGGCGCCCTCTAGTGGGTCCTTTGCAATGCATGCTGGAGCTTGTGGTTTGCTGCTTAACAAATATTAAACCCTCCGGTGGGTGATGCCACAATGTTTCCTCAATTCAATCATCCACATTTAAATAAAGTCCTTTTCCGCTCACTGTTAGCTCCATCGCATTCCTCTTTTAAAGGCTGCTGGAGTCCATACCGAAGCCAGTCTTCGGTGGCGCCTACTGAACCCTTCAACGTTTTCACAAGCTCCAAACAACGGTTCTTTTGCGGGCAGTGATGGCGCTCTAGCTGGCGGTGCGTCACTCGCGGCTGAACCACGCCGCGTAAATATCACTAAAACTCTCCTCCTAGGAAAAGAAACGAGCCGCACTCCCAACAGTGAGGGGTAAATTCATTTATTTGAAATCACTAGGCAGTCCTGACGCGTTTCAGTCATCTCTGACCTTTTTCAAAGGGTAAGCCTTGGCATCCATTAAACAGCATCCACAGCGCGATTATTTCCTTTTTATAGTTTTGGCCCCCTGGTGGGCGTCTTCCAGTGGGTCCTTTGCAATGCATGCTGGAGCTTGTGGTTTGCTGCTTAACAAAAATTAAACCCTCCGGTGGGTGATGCCACAATGTTTCCTCAATTCAATCATCCACATTTAAATAAAGTCCTTTTCCGCTCAATGTTAGCTCCGTCGCATTCCTCTTTTAAAGGCTGCTGGAGTCCATACCGAAGCCAGTCTTCGGTGGCGCCTACTGAACCCTTCAACGTTTTCACGAGCTCCAAACAACGGTTCTTTTGCGGGCAGTGATGGCGCTCTTGCTGGCGGTGTGTCGCTCGTGGCTGAACCACGCCGCGTAAATATCACCAAACTCTCCTCCTAGGAAAAGAAACGAGCCGCACTCCCAACAGTGAGGGGTAAATTCATTTATTTGAAATCACTAGGCTGTCCTAACGCGTTTCAGTCATCTCTGACCTTTTTCAAAGGGTAAGCCTTGGCATCCATTAAACAGCATCCAGAGCGCAATTATTTCCTTTTTTTAATTTTTTATATATATATATATATATATATATATATATATATATATATATATTGGGAATTGTGGTCTCAAGTAAGGACCACATGACCACTTGGACTCTAATCAAACTCACCTGTGAACAAGGCGCTTCGCGCCGAAACGCGTAAGGTTTTAAGAGTTGTTCACGCTGCCACGATAATCAGACCAATAAAGTGTCAGCTTGAAAGGATGTTGAAGCTGTGGGCTCTGTTTGTTCTCGTGTCTCAAGTAACAGGATTCTCCATTCCTGCCTGAGAGCCCGCCCTGCAGAGTTGGAAGCCTCCGGTAAAATGGAGCAACGTGTATGCATCAAATGGAGGGGGCATGACTCGCTCTGTAACCACACCAGTCAGTGGACTTCCAAGACTATTCGGTGGTGGTCAAGAGAAAGGGAAACGAAGGAGGTGTTGTCCTCTTTCTGACAGACTTTGTGCCTCCGTTTCAAGCAAGTATTCATTACGTGGCAGCAAAGTGCACTGTGCTTTAAATTTAATCCTTCCCAAATGCATCGTGAATACAATACAGCAAAGAACTGGACTTTGGCAAGAATTTAACGCTACTAATGCAAAATATAATACGATGCTGAGCCAATGCTGCGAATTTGAATATTGATGCATTTTGGGAATTGTGGTCTCAAGTAAGGACCACATGACCACTTGGACTCTAATCAAACTCACCTGTGAACAAGGCGCTTCGCGCCGAAACGCGTAAGGTTTTAAGAGTTGTTCACGCTGCCACGATAATCAGACCAATAAAGTGTCAGCTTGAAAGGATGTTGAAGCTGTGGGCTCTGTTTGTTCTCGTGTCTCAAGTAACAGGATTCTCCATTCCTGCCTGAGAGCCCGCCCTGCAGAGTTGGAAGCCCCCGGTAAAATGGAGCAACGTGTATGCATCAAATGGAGGGGGCATGACTCGCTCTGTAACCACACCAGTCAGTGGACTTCCAAGACTATTCGGTGGTGGTCAAGAGAAAGGGAAACGAAGGAGGTGTTGTCCTCTTTCTGACAGACTTTGTGCCTCCGTTTCAAGCAAGTATTCATTACGTGGCAGCAAAGTGCACTGTGCTTTAAATTTAATCCTTCCCAAATGCATCGTGAATACAATACAGCAAAGAACTGGACTTTGGCAAGAATTTAACGCTACTAATGCAAAATATAATACGATGCTGAGCCAATGCTGCGAATTTGAATATTGATGCATTTTGGGAATTGTGGTCTCAAGTAAGGACCACATGACCACTTGGACTCTAATCAAACTCACCTGTGAACAAGGCGCTTCGCGCCGAAACGCGTAAGGTTTTAAGAGTTGTTCACGCTGCCACGATAATCAGACCAATAAAGTGTCAGCTTGAAAGGATGTTGAAGCTGTGGGCTCTGTTTGTTCTCGTGTCTCAAGTAACAGGATTCTCCATTCCTGCCTGAGAGCCCGCCCTGCAGAGTTGGAAGCCCCCGGTAAAATGGAGCAACGTGTATGCATCAAATGGAGGGGGCATGACTCGCTCTGTAACCACACCAGTCAGTGGACTTCCAAGACTATTCGGTGGTGGTCAAGAGAAAGGGAAACGAAGGAGGTGTTGTCCTCTTTCTGACAGACTTTGTGCCTCCGTTTCAAGCAAGTATTCATTACGTGGCAGCAAAGTGCACTGTGCTTTAAATTTAATCCTTCCCAAATGCATCGTGAATACAATACAGCAAAGAACTGGACTTTGGCAAGAATTTAACGCTACTAATGCAAAATATAATACGATGCTGAGCCAATGCTGCGAATTTGAATATTGATGCATTTTGGGAATTGTGGTCTCAAGTAAGGACCACATGACCACTTGGACTCTAATCAAACTCACCTGTGAACAAGGCGCTTCGCGCCGAAACGCGTAAGGTTTTAAGAGTTGTTCACGCTGCCACGATAATCAGACCAATAAAGTGTCAGCTTGAAAGGATGTTGAAGCTGTGGGCTCTGTTTGTTCTCGTGTCTCAAGTAACAGGATTCTCCATTCCTGCCTGAGAGCCCGCCCTGCAGAGTTGGAAGCCCCCGGTAAAATGGAGCAACGTGTATGCATCAAATGGAGGGGGCATGACTCGCTCTGTAACCACACCAGTCAGTGGACTTCCAAGACTATTCGGTGGTGGTCAAGAGAAAGGGAAACGAAGGAGGTGTTGTCCTCTTTCTGACAGACTTTGTGCCTCCGTTTCAAGCAAGTATTCATTACGTGGCAGCAAAGTGCACTGTGCTTTAAATTTAATCCTTCCCAAATGCATCGTGAATACAATACAGCAAAGAACTGGACTTTGGCAAGAATTTAACGCTACTAATGCAAAATATAATACGATGCTGAGCCAATGCTGCGAATTTGAATATTGATGCATTTTGGGAATTGTGGTCTCAAGTAAGGACCACATGACCACTTGGACTCTAATCAAACTCACCTGTGAACAAGGCGCTTCGCGCCGAAACGCGTAAGGTTTTAAGAGTTGTTCACGCTGCCACGATAATCAGACCAATAAAGTGTCAGCTTGAAAGGATGTTGAAGCTGTGGGCTCTGTTTGTTCTCGTGTCTCAAGTAACAGGATTCTCCATTCCTGCCTGAGAGCCCGCCCTGCAGAGTTGGAAGCCCCCGGTAAAATGGAGCAACGTGTATGCATCAAATGGAGGGGGCATGACTCGCTCTGTAACCACACCAGTCAGTGGACTTCCAAGACTATTCGGTGGTGGTCAAGAGAAAGGGAAACGAAGGAGGTGTTGTCCTCTTTCTGACAGACTTTGTGCCTCCGTTTCAAGCAAGTATTCATTACGTGGCAGCAAAGTGCACTGTGCTTTAAATTTAATCCTTCCCAAATGCATCGTGAATACAATACAGCAAAGAACTGGACTTTGGCAAGAATTTAACGCTACTAATGCAAAATATAATACGATGCTGAGCCAATGCTGCGAATTTGAATATTGATGCATTTTGGGAATTGTGGTCTCAAGTAAGGACCACATGACCACTTGGACTCTAATCAAACTCACCTGTGAACAAGGCGCTTCGCGCCCGAAACGCGTAAGGTTTTAAGAGTTGTTCACGCTGCCACGATAATCAGACCAATAAAGTGTCAGCTTGAAAGGATGTTGAAGCTGTGGGCTCTGTTTGTTCTCATATATATATATATATATATATATATATATATATATATATATATATATATATATTACCTACTGGCAGTAGCCAGTAGGTAGTTATAGTTAGGACCTAGTTTCCAAGGAAAAGCATTTTTTCTTTTGCCAATATCTTTAGCGCAGTTTGACAAATCTTCGCGAAAGTTTCAAAACTAATGGGGCGGTCCGGTCAGCTCCTATCTTGAAAGTTTCGGGGCAATTCGTCTAGTGGGGGCCAAGAAAAAAGGGGGGTCCCAAAACACGCTTTCTCTATGTTAATTTCCATAGGAAACTTTTGTTGCGGCTACAGCCTGAACTGCTGAACAGAATTACACCAAATTTGGCAGAGAGGTAGCTCTTTGTCCAGAGTGCACTCTTTGCTTTAAATGGTGTAAATCCGTTCAGTAGTTCCTGAGAAATTCAAAAATAAAAACAATTATATATCTGGCTGCCGCGGAGGCAAGATGGCGGACACGTCCGTGTCCGAGTGAGGCAGGCGAAGAGTGCTCTCCTTCATTGGTCCCCCCCTACTCCCTCGGGGTTGCTGGAATCTGTCGCAAGGAAGCCCCTGGCGAAAACTACGATTTTGAGTTGCTAGGAATGCTGTTACTTCTGATACATTTGTATCAACAACATTGCCAGCGCGCTTGGCGTTTCGTTCCTTATCGTGTAGATTGGCGGAGCAGGACTGTTGCCGGAGCCCGATCTCGTGAGGAGAGAAGGGCGGCTGTGGCTGTTGCTGAGTATTCCTGGGGTCTGCTGGAAGATCTGGCCTGGAGCTGGATGGGTCCCAAGAACGCCAGTGGTAATCTGAAGGGTGCACGGACTCGGGCTGCAGCTGATGTTACTGTGTCAGCCCCTGGACAGGATGGGGGTTTATCGTCGATGCAGCTGTCAAGGTGCCCGGTCATGATCCTGCTGGGGATAACATAAAGATTCCCGGGATTTAAAAAAAAAAAACGCCAGGTAAAGCTAAGACATTAGCTACTGAGCAAGTGAAGGGCGCCACGGATCCCCCGCAATCGGATCACTCGCTCAATAAAGCTTTTGATACAAGCAAAGTGTCGAGAAATATTTCTGTGCCCTCGGCGAGCTCGAATGCTCTTGCAGGATCAGATGAGATGGAAAGTGGGCAAGAAAAGGAGGAAGCTGTTGCGGTAAATTCTAGTGTGGCTGATTCATCAGAAGTTGATGTAGAGAACGCAGAGAACGTCGTCTCTTCCCAGGTTACTTCAGTGGGCTCAATTAATTCCCTAAGTGCCCCACCTTCAACACGGCCCAATAATTTGAATCTCGATGAAATTCTTCAGGGGTCTGCGACTGGAATTGACATACCCAGCAGAGTCGGGGTAATAGAGGCAGACTCCGGGGATTCAGGTGGAAATTTCTATTCCATGTCTGATCTGTCCAATACCTCGGAGCTGGAGAGTGCTTATGGTGACTGGGTAGATGATAGAAGCTTGTCTAGCTCTGTTCCACTGGATGAAGAAGAAAATACTTTGCTCACTGTGGAAGGAACCACTGTGCGTAAGGCAAAGGATAGATTTAATTTGTCATCCAGGGACGGTTCAGGCAATGATGGGTCCCCTTTATTGAATTATACCCCTTCATTACATCCTGGGGAGGCGAATGTCAGTAGGGGGGACGCGGTTGACATACATGGAGGTCCTGTCTGTACGGGCGAATTGATAGCAAATGAGATCACCTTAACCACTATTTACCAAGCAATAATGTCACATCGTGAGGAGACAAAAGCAGAAGGGTTGCGGATGCAGGGCGCCGTCCGCAAGCTTCAGAATACGGTTCGTCGTGTGGTTAAGACATGTACTGAGATGTCAGCCAGGATTGGGGAAGCGGAGGGTAGAATCTCCTTAATCGAGGATGACATTGTACATCAAAAAACAGCTGTATCCTCCTTACAATCCCTTCGTGACGATATAAATTGGAAATTAACCGATTTAGAAAATAGATCTAGAAGGAACAATTTGCGTGTATTAGGTATTCCGGAAGGAATGGAAGGGAAGGATGTGCGTCAATTTATCATCGATTTGTTTTCAGAAGCTTTTCCTGAACTGCATCAATGGAAATGGGAACTTGAGCTGCAGCGTGTGCATAGATTTCCTTTTCAGAGGCGTGCTGGTACTAGAGAGGTGGACGTTAAACCAAGAGCTATATTGATTTGTTTAAATAATTTTTTGCTCCGTGAATCTTTGTATGATCTCGCTAGGCCAGACCGTAAGAGAAAGGGGCAGGGTTGTGAATTCTTTGTGCGCCCCGACTACTGTCAAGCTACAGTTCAGCAGAGGTGGCACCTGCGTCAATTGATTCCGTTGTTTCAAGCTAAAGGGGCACAGTCCTATTTGCTTAATCCTTCAAAACTTAAAATTATCTATAAGGATAAAACATTATTTTTCACTTCTGAGATCGCAGCAAAGGAGTTTTTGAGCACTAGTTAGGGGGATGGTTGTAGTATAGAGTATTTAGCCGATTAAAACTGTTTTCCCCTTCCCCTTTTTACTCTCTTCTTCTCTTTTTTCTTTCTTTTTTGTCTTTGTCGGGGGTGGGGGAGATCATGGGAGGGCACTTAATCCTTTCTCTCCATCGCAATAGGGACCGCTCAGTCCCTCTGCCTCATTTGGGTGGGTGTAAGGGTGGGGGGAGGTTAGGTGGGTCGATGAGGGTGGTGTGGGTGGGGTGGGTAGTTGGGAAGGCGGTGCAAGGAATAGTAAAGTTGTGTTTTTGTATTTGTTTGGCAGCAAGGACTTTGTGAATATAGA
This sequence comes from Calotriton arnoldi, assembly GCA_963921515.1. Lineage (NCBI taxonomy): Eukaryota > Metazoa > Chordata > Amphibia > Caudata > Salamandridae > Calotriton > Calotriton arnoldi. Next base: position 201,114 of record CAWUFW010008487.1, on the reverse strand, counting down.
TGTTATAAATGTAGTACCTGTACTAATAAGTCTAATGGTAAATGATTGGCAAAGGGATACAGTTATGTTAAAATGTCTTTTGTTTGAGGATGGGTAAATTTACTGTTTGTACCTGGAATATATGTGGCCTGAACGATCGAAAAAAAGAGGGATTTCGGCCCAGATTCTTAGAACTATGAGGGTGGATCTGCTTTGTGTACAGGAGACTCACATTGCATGGAACAATCGGAGGTGGTTAAAGGACCTGGGGTTGGATCTTGTGGGTTGTACACGTCAAGGATCAACAACGAGAGGGGTGGCAATTTTGAAAAGACCCGGGTGGGGGAAGTGTAAACGTGTAAAAGAAGATCTTTATGGCCGCTGGGTAATCATTGAATTAGTGATAGAGGATCTTTCTATGACTATTTGTTCAATTTATGGCTCGAACTTGGATGACCCCGGAATATTGGAGGGCCTTAGCATTGAGCTAGTTGATTGGCCAGCCCCTTTGATTTTATGTGGGGATTTTAATTTCCATCTGGCAGGGAATATAGATATCACAAGTAATTTTCTTTATGATGGGAAGAAAAAGAAAACGTTCAAAGCTATTAGGGGTCTTGTTAAAGAATTTGGGCTGGTTGATATATGGTGGCTCAAAGGAAGGGGCGCTCCTGGTAATACCTTCTACTCTGCACCTCATCGCAAGCATGTGCGGTTAGATTACTTTTTTGCTACTCAGGAACTTGCTGGTAAAGCTAAGATTGATATCCAACCTAAAATAATCTCCAATCATAATCCCGTTCTGCTAGAAGTAGAAATAAGTTTTAGGTCTCCCATAAGGGCCTGTACCTTTGAACGAAAATTGTTGGTCGATCCCGTCTATTGTAAACATATGTGCAAATGGATAGGGGATTTTTTCAACAATAACCGTGGATCTGCATCTATCCACATGGTATGGGATGCTTTTAAGTCAGGTGTTCGGGGGGAGACACTAAGCTTTTCCGTTAATAAGCAACGTACACTCCAAGCAGAATATTTGGTCGAAATGAATAAATTGCGGCTGTTAGAAAATGAGTTTATGCTGGCAGTTAGTAATGGCCAAGATTCTGAACAGATCTCAAGCGATTTAGCTATCCAAAAAATGAGATTATACCAGAACTTTGCTACAAAATTGGCAGCACAAGTTGCAGTATACCGCTCTGAGATTTATGAGGTGGGAGAAAACTCTGGCCGAATATTGGCCAAAAGATTACATCAAAAAGATGTTGCTAAAAGGATCAATAATATTCAAGACGAGCAAGGGCAAATTCGGGAGAAACCTCCTGAAGTGCTAGAGGTTTTCAGGAAGTTTTATAGTCCACTGTATACAGATGAGGTCATTTTAGGTGTTGAAGATAAAGTAGTGGAATTTTGTGGGGATATCGAAATTTCTAAACTGACATATGAGCAAATGGATGAATTAGATCTCGATATCACTTGGGAGGAAGTTGAAGCAGCGATTATTTCTCTGGCTGTTGGTAAGGCGGTGGGACCTGATGGTATCCCGCTAGAATTTTATAGAACTTTTCGGCATGTGCTGAAAGAGGATATGATATCAACTTTTGTGTCAGCACAAAAGGGGACAGTGCCATTGTCCTGGTCGAAATCCGTTATAGTGGTCTTTCTAAAAAAAGATAAACCTCCCTTAATGCCGTCATCATATCGACCCATTTCTTTAATTAACTCTGATAGCAAAGTCTATTCTAAAATATTAGCCACACGTATATCGGACATTATTTCCACGTTTGTAACACAATTTCAACATGGGTTTATTCCTGGACGCGATACCGCAGATCATGTTCGGCGTTTAATATCTTTTATTGATTGGGCTCAAGCAACTAATACTATAATGGGGATAACCCTGTTGGATGCCGAGAAGGCATTCAACAGGGTTTCTTGGTTATATATGTGGGAGGTTTTAAGGTTGAAGGGCTTCGGTCCCTTGATTCGGCAGGCGTTGCAATCATTATATCTGTCTCCAGTAGCCTGTATTCGAATCGCTGGCCAAGAATCGGGTATGTTTACTATCAGTCGTGGTACTCGGCAAGGATGTCCGTGCTCACCTCTATTATTTGCCTTATATATTGATTTTTTTCTGGTTAAATTAAATCAGGCTATTGATATTAAACCGGTCCAATTGTGCCATATTGATTATAGAGCCTTGGCATACGCGGATGATGTCGTCGTGGTCACCACTGATATAGTCACTGCTTTACCCACAATCGATGGATTGGCATCTAAGTTTGGTGGGTTTTCGGGATATAAATTAAATATCTCTAAAACACAGATTTTATTTATTGGAGAGGAACCTCCTGAAAATATAACAACTGTTCATGAAGTCACGTATTTAGGAATTAAAATCTCCTTACCAATTAGCAAGATCCCAGAATTGAATATGAATCCTGTGCTTACTAAAGTAAATTCAATGTTGGAGAGGTTGGATCATTTACACTTGTCCCTTTATGGTAGATCTAATGTCTTAAAAATGTTAGTTTTGCCAAAGTTTCTTTATATGTTCAGAACAATTCCATTGGAATTTCCGATCTTGTGTTTTAAGAGGCTAGAGAGGATCAGTTCTAGATTTTTGTGGGGCTATAGACGTCAGAGAAGGGCTTATAAAAAGATGATTTTGCCGAAGAACCGTGGCGGCTGGGGTATACCCAATTTTATTTTCTATTATTGGGCAGCAGTCCTGCAATTCATTAGTCCTTTGGTAGTGGGGGATCGGGCCAAGATTTTGCCATGTCATAGCCCTTTAATTTATGAGTTTGGGTTGGGCGTTGCGGCCAATGGGTGTCTGGTCAAAGTTTTAGAACCCAGTTATTTTAAGAAAACCAAATTTAAAATTCTTAAAGCGGCTTACTTTGTCTGGAGGTCTGTTAAACGGCAATTTGGGGTTGCAAAGTTAAATGCATATACTCCATTTTCAGTTACTGGGTCACTCCCATTGATTTTTCGGGACCAAACATCTATTGGCTGGAGCTCAAAAGGGATTTTTTCTTTAGGGGATTTGTGGGATGATGGTCAGATGGTTTCATTTGCCGAGTTACAAATAAAATATGGTCTGGCTAAACATGAATTTTTTAAATACCTTCAGGTCCGTAGCTATTTAAAGTCGCTCGGCCCCGATGTGGACTTTCAATTTAAAAAGTTCCCTTTTATAGAAAGGATGAAAAAAAAATCATCAATTGGCCAATTCTACTCTTTATTGATTGAAGAACTCCCAGATGATGTGGTGACATGTCAAGATAAGTGGGTAATGAAGCTCGGGCAAGAGGGGATTAATGTTATTAATTCCCTAAGTCTTGCAAACAAAGTTTTGATGTCTGGGAGGATGCGCACTCAGCACTATATGGCTATATATGATTTGTATTATACTCCAAGTAAGATCTCTAAATGGGGGACCTCTGCTGGGACTAGCTGTAATAGGTGTGGGCTATTTGCAGCAGATGCAGTTCACGTGTTTTTTTCATGTCCGAAATTAGCTGAATTATTTTTGTCTATTGAACGTTTTTTAGGTTTAATTATGGGGTCATCAGTGCACATAACTGGGGAATTGGTTTTGATTGGCTTAATTTCAGATACTTCATCTTATACATTGTCTAAGGCATCGGAATCTTTTCTATTTATTTGTATGGCTGTGGTTCGAGCTTGTATCACGAAGGATTGGATAAATCCTAATCCTCCGTCTTTTTCATGTTGGCGGGCAAGATTACTTGCCATGTATAATTTAGAACTTGCTATATATAAGATTAAGGGGAGAAGGAAGAGAGCTATGGGAGCTAAGATCTGGGCTGCTATCACGGAATGGATCTAATAGCTAATATTTGACAGTTATGTCTCTTTTTGGCAGAAATTCCTTTATGTGGTTTGTTAAAATAATTCGGATTTTGTATTATGGGTATATATTGACCTGGTGTGATTCCTGCTTATGCTGTCTCATATGTTTTTTTTATTCTGTTTGTTGACCTTAGTTGTGACTGTCAGTAATTGTTTTGTTTTGTATATTCCTTGCATAAAAAAAAGGGGAAAAAAACCAATAAAAAAAAAAAATATATATATATATATATATATATCTGGCTGCCGCGGTGGATCCGCGAACTTTCCCGATCACGAGCTTGTCTTTGATTGGCTGCCAGCACTTCAAACCAAAAAGTGTTGGCAGCCAACTTGTGACTTGGTAAATTCAAGTCACAAGCAAAAAGGGAAGAAAATGATTTTAAAAAAGTAAGAAAAGGGGGCTGGGTAGAAACACCCTGACCCCCAGGCCTGGTCAGGGGATCCCTGTGGGACTTACTGACGGTAATAGGAGGGGTAGTTGGCCCCCAAGGTTGACCTTGGGGGCCCACTATCGCTCCTGTTACATCCAGTAAGTCCCACACAGTGGGATTGCTAAGAGGTCTTCGGAGGCCACGCTCACCTTTTTCCACCACTCTGCAAACGCGCCTCCTGGCACAGTGCTGGTTGGGGGATGAAGTCCACTTTACTCCTGAGGGACTTTGGCAGCCAAGTAGCCCTCCTGGTACCTCCTGTAAGTCCTATGCAGCGGAATTTCTGAGCGCTGGTCGGAGGCCCAGGCCCCTTTCTGCACCATTCTGCAAATGCGACTACTACGTTATAGTTAGAAATTACCATTTAAAAAACCTTAGCAATTCACTGAAAAAACCATAGGTTTCAGGGACGTTATAGTTAGAAATTACCATTTAAAAAACCTTAGAAATTCACTGACAAAACCAAAGGTTTCAGGGACGTTATAGTTAGAAATTAGCATTTAAAAAACCTTAGAAATTCACTGAAAAAACCATAGGTTTCAGGGGCGTTATAGTTAGAAATTAGCATTTAAAAAACCTTAGAAATTCACTGACAAAACCATTGGTTTCAGGGACGTTATAGTTAGAAATTATCATTTAAAAAACCTTGGAAATTCACTGAAAAAACAACAGGTTTCAGGGACGTTATAGTTAGTTGGACATTTCACTCGTACAAAACCAGAGAAATTTGGCCGTTATAGTTAGTTGAGCTAACTATAATTCGCGCCCCCTCAATGCACTGCTGATGATGTCACATATTGCATCACTCATGACATGGTCAATGACATCACTGATGACATCACTGAAAACATCACTGATGACATCATCCACTTAATATCTAATATCACCCTAATATAACCTTTCATAAACATACTCTAAAATATAAACTACCATTTTTGAAACCATAGACACACCAATTCTAGTTAGTACATACCCACTCACTGATTCATAGGTCTACACACACACATCCACTCACCCATACAGTCACTCATACATGCAGTCACTCATCAGTATAGCCACTGCTATATGCACTCATAAACCGATACAGATACTCACACACCGCCACTCACCCATAGAGTTACTCACACACCTAGCAAGTCACCGAAAGAATCAACCACACTGCCATTTACTCATTATACAGTTATACACACATCACCAATCATTAACCCATATAGACGCTCATGTAGCTACTCACCAACCCATGCTGCCACTTACACACCAACTAACAGACTGATACAGACATTCACACAGATTAGTCACTCACCCATGCATTCAGTAAGACACGTTTAATCTATCACTTATACAGTCAGTCACGCACCTACTAAAGCAGCCATTCAGTCACTCATACACCCACTCATTCTTCAATACACCTTGGCGTATATATATATATAAAACATACTTACATTTTTCAGAAACACACAGTCACTGGATGATGTCATCAGTGATGTCATCAGTGATGTCATCAGTGATGTCACTGACCATGTCATGAGTGATGTAATATGTGATGTCATCAGCATTGCATTGCAGGGGTGCGAGTTATAGTTAGCTCAACTAACTATAACGGACGAATTTCTCTGGTTTTGTACGAGTGAAATGTCCAACTAACTATAACGTCCCTGAAACATGTGGTTTTTTCTGTGAATTTCCAAGGTTTTTTAAATGCTAATTTCTAACTATAACGTCCCTGAAACCTATGTTTTTTTCAGTGAATATATTGAGATTGACAAGGCTGCTGCGCAGCCGAAACGCGTCTCTCCAGCCACGGGGTCGAGGGAGACCTGAGAAAATAAAGAAGCCTTATCCATGCAGCCTCGAGTACGTGCCTTCTTCCTCCTTTGGAGCAGGAGTGTTTGTTGGATGTATATATATATATATATATATATATATATATATATATATATATATATATATATATATATATATATATATATATATATATATATATATATATATATATATATATATGTATGCTCAGTGGGAGTGTCCAAAGAACGAGCTGCACTTCGAACGCGGGTCTGCTTTCCCCAAAGCACTTTATTGGCATGGAAGGAACACCTTACAGCAATTACAGCATCCGACCGCAGCCTGACGCTTTTGGGATACTCCCTTCTTCAAAGGCCATGCAGTCGCAGAGAGCATTGCGAGCTTCACCTTCCTTATAGCAATATCGTATGTCCTGATTGGACTGCTCTGTATGAGTCTATACGTAGCATTCTGGGAGATGGAGTTCATGATATGTCCTCCGATGGATGCTCTCTGAAATAAAATGCTCCCGATAGGCATATATTTCCTCAATCCATGACCAGCGCCCACGTCGAGCTCCTCAATCCCAGGCTCCGTGGCCCCCTGGATCTGGGGTGGTGCAAGCTCAGCGGCAGGACAGCCGCTTGTTGTATGTATGCTCAGTGGGGAGTGTCCAAAGAACGAGCTGCACTCGAACGCGGGTCTGCTTTCCCAAAAGCACTTTATTGGCATGGAAGGAACACCTTACAGCAGTTACAGCATCCGACCGCAGCCTGACGCGTTTCGGGATACTCCCTTCTTCAAAGGCCATGCAGTCGCAGAGAGCATTGCGAGCTTCACCTTCCTTATAGCAATATCGTATGTCCTGATTGGACTGCTCTGTATGAGTCTATACGTAGCATTCTGGGAGATGGAGCTCATGATATGTCCTCCGATGGATGCTCTCTGAAATAAAATGCTCCGATAGGCATATCTTTCCTCAATCCATGACCAGCGCCCCACGTCGAGCTCCTCAATCCCAAGGCTCCGTGGCCCCTGGATCTGGGGTGGTGCAAGCTCAGCGGCAGGACAGCCGCTTGTTGTATGTATGCTCAGTGGGGAGTGTCCAAAGAACGAGCTGCACTCGAACGCGGGTCTGCTTTCCCCAAAAGCACTTTATTGGCTTTGAAGGAACACCTTACAGCAATTACAGCATCCGACCGCAGCCTGACGCGTTTCGGGATACTCCCTTCTTCAAAGGCCATGCAGTCGCAGAGAGCATTGCGAGCTTCACCTTCCTTATAGCAATATCGTATGTCCTGATTGGACTGCTCTGTATGAGTCTATACGTAGCATTCTGGGAGATGGAGTTCATGATATGTCCTCCGATGGATGCTCTCTGAAATAAAATGCTCCCGATAGGCATATCTTTCCTCAATCCATGACCAGCGCCCCACGTCGAGCTCCTCAATCCCGAGGCTCCGTGGCCCCCTGGATCTGGGGTGGTGCAAGCTCAGCGGCAGGACAGCCGCTTGTTGTATGTATGCTCAGTGGGGAGTGTCCAAAGAACGAGCTGCACTCGAACGCGGGTCTGCTTTCCCCAAAAGCACTTTATTGGCATGGAAGGAACACCTTACAGCAATTACAGCATCCAACCGCAGCCTGACGCGTTTCGGGATACTCCCTTCTTCAAAGGCCATGCAGGAAGGTGAAGCTCGCAATGCTCTCTGCGACTGCATGGCCTTTGAAGAAGGGAGTATCCCGAAACGCGTCAGGCTGCGGTCGGATGCTGTAATTGCTGTAAGGTGTTCCTTCCATGCCAATAAAGTGCTTTTGGGGAAAGCAGACCCGCGTTTGAGTGCAGCTCGTTCTTTGGACACTCCCCACTGAGCATACATACAACAAGCGGCCGTCCTGCCGCTGAGCTTGCACCACCCCAGATCCAGGGGGCCACGGAGCCTTGGGATTGAGGAGCTCGACGTGGGGCGCTGGTCACGGATTGAGGAAAGATATGCCTATCGGGAGCATTTTATTTCAAGAGAGCATCCATCGGAGGACATATCATGAACTCCATCTCCCAGAATGCTACGTATAGACTCATACAGAGCTGTCCAATCAGGACATACGATATTGCTATAAGGAAGGTGAAGCTCGCAATGCTCTCTGCGACTGCATGGCCTTTGAAGAAGGGAGTATCCCGAAACGCGTCAGGCTGCGGTCGGATGCTGTAATTGCTGTAAGGTGTTCCTTCCATGCCAATAAAGTGCTTTTGGGAAAGCAGACCCGCGTTTGAGTGCAGCTCGTTCTTGGACACTCCCCACTGAGCATACATACAACAAGCGGCCGTCCTGCCGCTGAGCTTGCACCACCCCAGATCCAGGGGGCCACGGAGCCTTGGGATTGAGGAGCTCGACGTGGGCGCTGGTCATGGATTGAGGAAAGATATGCCTATCGGGAGCATTTTATTTCAAGAGAGCATCCATCGGAGGACATATCATGAACTCCATCTCCCAGAATGCTACGTATAGACTCATACAGAGCTGTCCAATCAGGACATACGATATTGCTATAAGGAAGGTGAAGCTCGCAATGCTCTCTGCGACTGCATGGCCTTTGAAGAAGGGAGTATCCCGAAACGCGTCAGGCTGCGGTCGGATGCTGTAATTGCTGTAAGGTGTTCCTTCCATGCCAATAAAGTGCTTTTGGGGAAAGCAGACCCGCGTTTGAGTGCAGCTCTGCTCTTTGGACACTCCCCACTGAGCATAGCATACAACAAGCGGCCGTCCTGCCGCTGAGCTTGCACCACCCCAGATCCAGGGGCCACGGAGCCTTGGGATTGAGGAGCTCGACGTGGGGCGCTGGTCTTGGATTGAGGAAAGATATGCCTATCGGGAGCATTTTATTTCAAGAGAGCATCCATCGGAGGACATATCATGAACTCCATCTCCCAGAATGCTACGTATAGACTCATACAGAGCTGTCCAATCAGGACATACGATATTGCTATAAGGAAGGTGAAGCTCGCAATGCTTCTGCGACTGCATGGCCTTTGAAGAAGGGAGTATCCCAAACGCGTCAGGCTGCGGTCGGATGCTGTAATTGCTGTAAGGTGTTCCTTCCATGCCAATAAAGTGCTTTTGGGGAAAGCAGACCCGCGTTTGAGTGCAGCTCGTTCTTTGGACACTCCCCACTGAGCATACATACAACAAGTGGCCGTCCTGCCGCTGAGCTTGCACCACCCCAGATCCAGGGGGCCACGGAGCCTTGGGATTGAGGAGCTCGACGTGGGGCGCTGGTCATGGATTGAGGAAAGATATGCCTATCGGGAGCATTTTATTTCAAGAGAGCATCCATCGGAGGACATATCATGAACTCCATCTCCCAGAATGCTACGTATAGACTCATACAGAGCTGTCCAATCAGGACATACGATATTGCTATAAGGAAGGTGAAGCTCGCAATGCTCTCTGCGACTGCATGGCCTTTGAAGAAGGGAGTATCCCGAAACGCGTCAGGCTGCGGTCGGATGCTGTAATTGCTGTAAGGTGTTCCTTCCATGCCAATAAAGTGCTTTTGGGGAAAGCAGACCCGCGTTTGAGTGCAGCTCGTTCTTTGGACACTCCCCACTGAGCATACATACAACAAGCGGCCGTCCTGCCGCTGAGCTTGCACCACCCCAGATCCAGGGGGCCACGGAGCCTTGGGATTGAGGAGCTCGACGTGGGGCGCTGGTCATGGATTGAGGAAAGATATGCCTATCGGGAGCATTTTATTTCAAGAGAGCATCCATCGGAGGACATATCATGAACTCCATCTCCCAGAATGCTACGTATAGACTCATACAGAGCTGTCCAATCAGGACATACGATATTGCTATAAGGAAGGTGAAGCTCGCAATGCTCTCTGCGACTGCATGGCCTTTGAAGAAGGGAGTATCCCGAAACGCGTCAGGCTGCGGTCGGATGCTGTAATTGCTGTAAGGTGTTCCTTCCATGCCAATAAAGTGCTTTTGGGGAAAGCAGACCCGCGTTTGAGTGCAGCTCGTTCTTTGGACACTCCCCACTGAGCATACATATATATATATATATATATATATATATATATATATATTCCAAAGACAAATCCCACCACAGTGTGCCGAACTCTCAGCGGGTGCATCAGCTTACGTGAGGCTAGGCTCACGAAACATGAACATCTCCAGAAATTTGCAGAGCACTCACGCGGTCGACTTGATAATCTTTTAATTAAAGCAAATGTGTTTCGGCGATTTATGCCTTCCTCAGTGCTTACAAATTAATAATACAGCACATTGCTATCACGGTCTTTAAAATGGCACAACTTTGCTCTCATTGGAGGACTCCATGACCAATGATAAGGGACTAAAAGCCGTCTTAACCCAATGTTTGTAATTACAGGCGCTATATTAGCTTGATGTTGTTAAAATTCTTTTCACATAATAGTCCTTGTGTTCCTCATTATACAGAGTTTTTGTGGTTGAATGCCTCGATGTTCCATCACTCCTCAAGCATTGAAACACATTTTAAAGACCGTGATAGCAATGTGCCGTATATTTAATTTGTAAGTAAAAAATGGTCGTACATCTGGTCCTAAGAGATTTGATTCACCCTTGGTTCTGCGGTCAAGGGAGACCACCAGTTGTGTGTCATCTGCATACGATATCATAGAGATACTGAACTCTTGGACTATAAGTGCCAGCGGCCCCAAATAAACATTAAACAGTGTGGGACTAAGCGAGGAGCCCTGAGGCACCCCTCAAGTCAGTGGCATAGTATTCGAGAAAAGATTAGCTTCCATGACTTGAAAAGTTCTATCCTCCAAAATGGAAGACAGCCTTTCCAGGGCTTTGTCTTGGATGCCACTTTCCAATAACCTATTCCGTGGAATAGAGTGGTCCACGGTATCAAATGCTGTACTATGGTCAAGGAGTAGTATAGCTGCTGAGCTAACTTGGTCCAGGGTCATTTTTAATTCTTCTGACGCTGCCAGCAGTGCTGACTACGTGCTGTGCTGAGCACGAAAGCCGATCTGAGTGGGGTGAAAGCATCGATTTTTTTCCAAGAACTCTGTAAATGCTCCGTTCACATGTTTCTCTGTTAATTTGCCAATTAGTGGTAGGAGTGATATAGGACGGTAGTTCCCTAGTTGAGCTGGATCTAGATTGTCTTTTTTTAATGGGGTTCTAATTATAGCGTGTTTCCAAGCTTTTGGAACTTCGCCTGCCTCTAGCGAGAGATTAATAATTTCGACCAGTGACGGAAGCAAGGCCTCAATAACCTTACCAAGCACGTAGGGTGGCTGCGTCTAATTATGAGCCTGATTTGATCTTCTCCAACAGAGATCTCACTATATCTATGTTAGTAAATGGGAAGCAAGTGAAGGCCGGCACTGGGGAGCTCCGCCCCTGAACCCTTTCCAGGCTTATGGTTGTCCCATTCCCATTCAGAAAGGAGCTGCATATATCCATGACTTTTTGGGAAAAATAGGAGGCTAGGTCATTACATTTCTCTGAGTGGTTGTCATGCGATAGGGAGGTTAGAGATTTGACGCCGAACTGTGAATAATAGCCATCAGGCACCGAACTGTGAATAATAGCCTTGATGAACCTTCGGTAGAGCACATTTTGCTAACATAGGCCCCGTTATTTTTTGGCCACCCACTAGTCCACGCAGACCATTCAGGTAACAAAAATACTTTAACCAGGTAGAAAGTAGTTCATTTGCCTACTACTATTTCTAATTTTTCAAATATCACGCGGGATATAGAAGGTAGAGCTATCCCAGTACAGCCGCAGTTACAGACACAATCACCACTTATTAATCTCCCTCCAGCTGCAAGTCTGTACGTGCCGTACTGATAGGGGTTCCCTCATTAAGCCCAGACCAGCACGAAACTTATGAGCAACTCTTTAATAAAACTAGATTGGCTGGCTCAATATCCCCATTTCCATCAGAAGTCTCCCTTCTTTGATATCCTTCAGCTCTCAAAACCTGGCTATTTAACAAATAGAGGCTCCAGCTTGCTTCAGGACTGCTAGCGCCAAGACACAATTTGGTATTTGCGCGCTTTATAAATTTTAATAACATAACAACATAACATAACATAACATATAGAGGTATGCTGTTTTGGCATGCCAAGGGCATCTTGCACGTAAGAAGATGCGCATGGATCGAGCCTAATTGCCCGGAGTCCCAGGGAAACTGTATTGTGATTAACTTTAGTTTTCTAAAACTTGCACACCATCTGCTATTTAATGCTTGACCTAGTATTCTGGTAAGAACCTACATTTCCCTTCTCCCACTAGGCTTTTTTTATAGACCTCCCACCTATCTTGGGCAGTGCCCATGTAATTCATCTCTAAATCGTAGCGCACATATCACAAGTCTAACCACCTCCCATGGGACTGTTAACACACACTCAGATAATTTTATACAGACAGACATAGTTAGTTTACTACCTTCTAATGCACCGGTTGGAGCTCAGGTTCCACTGCATGCAGCTTCTGTTTCGTGTTCTGTACCCACATCTACCAGATTCTATGCACTCTTCGAATTGGATTGACTTACTGGTCCTAAAGCAGTTCTAACATCTGTTACTGCTTGTATTATACCCATGATTGATAAATCACCAGTAACACCTACTGTTACCCCCTATATAAGGCCAACAGCAGATGAATCTCTTACTCTGCCCATGCAATATAGAACTCTTTTTTTCCTTAGCTGGAACATGGCAGGCCTTAAAGTGATGATTAATAATGAGGGCTGGAGGGCATTTGTTTCCAAGTTTGATTTAATTCTATTGCAGGAGACATGGCTCACTGTTGCTTCGTATTTTGAGGGTTACGCTTGTTACTCAAGTCCTGCTATTCCTTCTCCACGTGGCCGTGCGGCCGGCGGATTAGCCATCTGGGTTAGCCTAAGTCTTCAGCTAGAGGTATCACAGGTTAAATCTGGTTCCTCTTCCTTTTTAGCGTTAATAATTTGCATCCCAAGTACTAATATGGTTTTTTATCTGATAAATCTCTATACCAATGATTTTATTAACGCTAGTTGTACACACTATAATAGCATGTTTAATTTTATATCTCACTTACAAACTAAGGTTGATAATCGCATAGTTCATTTTTAGGTCTCGCCTAGCGTTGGAGCGCGCATGCGCTCCTCGCTCTGCGAGGCCTCTTGTATTCGAGGAGATTTCTGAAGGGGACTTGAAGCCCCGCCCATCATTCTCATTGGCCGGCGTCATCATTTATGCTAAACGCTGGCCTCCGATTGAAAATGAGGCTTCTTTGTTACGCCCTGTCTCCTTTTCAGACGGCCCATCCGGACTCGATCGTTTACTTGCGGCGTGACACGGTCTCCTTTCATTACAGTCGGTAGCACTTTTTTGGGCATTCGCGCAATGGCGACAGCTTGTTGAAGTTGTTCTGTGGACTATTCTCCTCTATCTCACGAGTTACACGTGGTTGTTCCTGGCTCATATTGTGCGCAGCAGCTGTAATTGCTGGACTGGAATTTCCACCAAATAAAGCATTTTGGGGTACAATGATGGCAGTAAGAACCCCCCCTTTTACAGTCGACCGTTTGTAAGTGCGACTTTTGAGTGCGTTGTGAAGCGCTGCGCGAGGGGTGAGAAGCCGGGTCTGCTGCTAGCGGGCAGTGCTAGTTTGCCCTCCTTCCCTGCTCTCCCGGGCCCTCCTTTTATTACTGTGGCCTGCCATTGTTATCCCCCTACCGCCACCAGTGCTGCCAGGCTGTCGTCTATCAGCACAGTTTCCAGCTCCCCCAGTGACGGCAGCGGTTTCTTCTTCGTGTACGGATCCAGACCCTTTTGCAGCGTGACACCGGACTCCCCCGGCCACATTCCGCCCGCCGACGGGCTGCCCTACATCGACATGGGCCGCAGGGCCCCAGCGCTTTGCCAAGCCGCACATGCCCCGTGTCTGCCCCGCAACAAACGGTTCCTGCCATGGAGGTCACCCACAGCCAGGTGCAGTTAAGCAGTACAGGGACCCGAGGGCATATGGCATCGCGGAATAAGAACGGATGTGCTAGAGGTAGGCTTTTTTTAAATTTAATTATTTTTTAGCACTTTTATATAGCGCAAACTTGACCCGAAGGTATTAGAGCGCTTTACATCAGCACCAATTGCATTACAGACAGACACCAGGCTTGCAATGAAGAGAGCAGGCATGCACAGCGGGGGGCGCCGGCGTTTATAAAGTATGTGCGTTTACAGTACATGTTTGGTGATTTAACTAAAACTGCACAGACTAAAGATGGGAAGCCGGGGTGTGCTTGTTTAATATCGCTTGATTTTAAAATGCAAAAAGGGAGACAAAGGTGACGATTCATGCGTGCGCTGCTGGGTTACGGTGTACACAGCGTGCAAATAAACAATGCTGTAACATTGCTTCTGCCTCGGATAGTCGTGCAATGTTTACAAACACGTTTGCAGTCTGGAATTACAGGACAGTAACGGCGTTCCGGAGATGTATTAAAAAAAGTAGAGAAAACTGCTAAATGCAGCGAAAAACTCCAATAGCAAATAACACGTAAAGAGCAGAGAAGTGACTCCCACGCCCTCTCACTGATCATGTCCTAGGCGGTAGCCATTCCTCAGCCCAAATTGGTGACTCGGTCTGTTTCTGTGGTTCTTGCCCCTTACTCCACATGCCTGGCACTGCTGCCATCAGTTTTCTGAGCGCCTGTCTCAACCGATTCAATGTCCAACATCGTTATCTTCCCGTCTTCTAAGAGCTATGACACTGCCTCTTTGTGATCTCATCCAAACCACGAGTTGCCGATAGTCTTTGTCACGGTGACACAACCCCCTCCCACCAGCTCTCAGTGGATAGCTAGGGTGCCCACATCGAGGCCTTGCAGGATATGCGAATCTTCCCAGATGGCACTAAGCAGATAAATAGAACTTATTTAGCGCCAAGTGCCACCGAACAGTCAAATAAACTGCATGAAAACAGAAAGGCGTGAGCTGACAGGAAAAGTGTGACGTTCTTCATTGAAAATGTACACTTTTTAGAGTGTCTGCGCCTTCATTTGTTTGTGATGTACGTTTTTTGGTTTAGCTAAAATGCGTGCATTTCAAGATATTTCTGTGAAGTGGTGTGTGATCTGAGACTGCACGCATTCAGAAATGCAGTGTGCAAGTGACCGACAAACAGGAGCGTGTTCAGTGCGATACGAGCGCTCAATATTTCTGTAAACTACTTAGGGAGAGCCTGAGTCAGCGCTCATGCACCTGCAACCACCGGTTCAAATTAAGCACTGGGTGGAATTGTGTATTTTCTAACCCTGCCGGAGCGGAGCAGGCTAAATCCCTGCTACCCCTTTTCTGCCACCACGCTGCTACAGAATATTAACAAGCATTTGCAATGCAATAGGTCTCGCATTTATGCGAGTTTAAGCTATTGCCATTGTAAATGACAATATCTTTTATTTATGTTTTGTAAACCAAAACCAAAATAAAAGGCATAGCCAATTACAATGCCAATAGCTCAAACTCGCATAACTGCGAGACCTATTGCATTGCAAATGCTTGTTTCCTCTGTGGTGATTTTAATGCAAAGCTTAGAGGGGGTCTCAGGACACAAGACATTCATACGGAAAGACGCTGCATTATGCAGGATACAGAGGGGGGGGGAGAGCATCTTAAGTATCCTACAGCTCACGATCTGGTTGACTCACTTGATACCTTAGGGGAAGCGAGCAACATGTTAATATCATTTAGAGGGAGGGATAGCCTCCCTTATAGACTATATGTTCGTAAGCCCTGATTTTTTACCTTGGTTTTATAAAGGAGAGATCCTGCCCACAGAATGGGGCGATCAGAGTGCCTTGAGTGCTACTATGTTTCTACTGCTTAAGGGATTAGCCAGTAATAGTAATCTAGCCTCCGTTACGCAACATTCTTCGGATGGCGTAAGACTAATTTGGCACCTGAAAAAGCCCAGAGACTCATTAGCAGCCTTCCTTAAGCCACACCTAAATATATTCTTTGACTGTCTAGCGGAGAACGAACAAGACTCAATGGCCTTACATTACAATAGGCTAATATGCATAATTAAGGAGTCCATGCTCAAGCTATTTTGTCCATTGAATATGGATCAAAGATGGTTCGATGAGGCCTGTTTGCAGGCAAATAGGAAGCTGAGGAAAGTTCTAAACGCACACCCCAGGATCAGGAGTGAAATCTCCCTGGCATGCTCTGAGTATAAAATCGCACTCATAAACAGAAAGAGGGGAATACACAAACAAGATTGGGAGCATTTGGAACATGCTTCCCGGGGAAAGGATAGCAAATCCTTTTGGGACTTAGTAAAGCATATAAGAGCTAGGAATTCCCCTTCTAACCCTCCCCTGCAAAACAATATCTTAGGCGCGGATTCGGTTACCCACTTCACTTCTATCTATCACATTGAGGATGCACCAAATATGTTAACTAACCTCCACAATAGATTGCAGAAATCTCCCCCCACTTTTATTAACAGTAGAGGAAGTGAAGCTGGCTATCCAACATAGCAAAGGTGGGAACGCACTAGGCCCAGATGGGGTACCTATGGATCTGTTGAAATCCATGCCCGAAATATGGGGTTCCCTTATTACTAATACATTTAATTCCTATCTATGAGTTACTATTCCCCCTCATGGACTACCGCAACGATTGTACCTATATTTAAAAAGGGGGACCACATGTTGCCTAAGTGCTATGGGCCTATTTCTCTCATCGACAGTACTATCAAAATCATTGGTAGAGTCATCTATGACTGCTTAGTTAAATGGGCAGCTGACAAGGATATTCTCTCCCACTTTCAATTTGGTTTTCGGCCAAAATTAGGAACTAACGAACAGTGTTTTAACCTGGCGCTGACTATTTCTAAATACACTAAGGCCAGGCGCTCTCCTATCTACTTAGCATTCATGGACTTATCCACTGGCTTTGATTCAGTGAACAGAACCAAACTTTGGTTAATGTTGCTGGATCAAGGTGTGGACCCCCCCTTTAGTAAACTTTCTATGTTGTCTACTCTCAGACCTCTCAGCTCGAGTCCGTTTAAACTCTCACGGGGAGCTCTCTTCTGATATTCATTAAAGAGCGGAGTGAGGCAGGGGTGTATAATGGCTGCCTTATTATTTATTTTATATGTTAATTGTCTAACAGTTCATTTATCCTCCTCCCATTTAGACATACCTAGAATTGCAGGCTCACCAATCACTGCCTTACTGTATGCTGACGACGTGGTGTTACTAGCCCTTACTTCAAACCAGTGGCGGCTGGTGACATTTGAAAGTGGTGTGGCATAAAAGGTGTGGCTGAGTGAGAGTACTTTTGGATGATGCTGCCAACGAGGCTGCATTCCTGCTTATCCCGTTCAGTGGCAGCGCTGTAAAATATTAATTAGATTGCGCATTGCCACTAGTAGTGGCAATGCACAATCTAATAATATTCTAATTTGAAAATCTACCTCACCTGGGAAAATCAATACTGGTCTTCTTTGCTATAATAAATCAATCATGCAGTTTGTAGTCGAAAGACGCTTTGGCACAGAGTCACTGGCAAAACATTCTGTGCTCTACCACTAATAAATTGACTCTCGTTTCACAGCATAAACAACAGAAAAGTCCTCTGCAAGTCAGTCTGCAGTCCAACAAAAGGTACAATAAACAACATACACACGTCGCGGCCAAGTCCATCTTGCAGCCTCGTGGGATAATAGTGATTTTACAATAACCTATGGTTTTTGCTGCCAGTCTGCATTTTATAACCGCTGCTCCACAACCCCCTTCCCAAGTAGTTTCGATTTCAAGTGACTTCACTCACTGTGCTGGCTACAACATGTTCCGCCATGGCCCATGACTGCATTCGGCCTAGCCTAACCGAAAAGTGCGTTCTGAAAACAGGACCCAATATCACCTTTCCTCCAGCCAGAGCCCAAACTCCACTTTCATCAAATCAGACACGACATTCCCAGTGTAGCTCTCGACCCCTAGAACCCAGTGCAATAGAAACACATCCTCAAGTCAGTCTGCAACAAAAGCTACAACAAACACACGCCTCAGCCAAGCCCATCCTGCCGCCTCGTGAGATTCTGGATTAGAGACCTTTTACGATGACCTATGGATACACCTTCTAGTACTCTATAAATTGGATAATATTGCTAGGATTCCTCCTAGTAAGTCAGAAATCTCCTTTAAATTTAGGATCAAACCTGCAGAAGCAGATTTCAAACTTTGTGATGTGTACAACACATTTGAAGGAATCTGATTTACTCTCTCAACATTCCAGTGAACGTGTTGATATATTATCCGTGGCTGAAATCACCCACAGAAATCTCAGTAAAATTCTAAAAAGTCATAAATCGGCTCCACGCGTAGGAGTGCACCCGTATTATATGCCTCATTCTGTGACCTTGGCCCTAAATTCAGAATATTGCTATAAGCAGCTGCTGCCCCAGATACGTATAAGAAGACACACTCGGGTAGACAATGTTACCCGGGAGACATTTTCCGCTCGAACACAAAAGAACCAGTGAGAAATTTCGCACAAGAGAAGTTTGCAAAAATTCCTGTATTTTGAATAATATCAAGTTTGCATAGCTTGTGATTTTCGCAATTTTAGAGGCCATAAATATGGCTCACAACACTAGTTGTGCGCTCTCAACATTCCAGTGAATGCGATGTAAATCCACGCATTGCTGGAAGGAAATGCAAATTAAACTCCAGCTGCTGCTAGTTACTGGTAAGGAACGCTCTACCTACCTCTTCCTTTAATTTTCTGCCCATTCGCCCTGTGCCCGGAACGCGCCCTGTCAATGATCAACAGCTTTTCATTATGAAATTAAATTGCAGATAAATGTTCCAGTTCGAAGGTGCTCTTCACTCATCAAAATCGTTAGCATTTTAAATTGATTGCTTTGCTAAGTAAGACGCTTTTATCTCTCACAAACCTAATAAGGGAGGCTGCTGATGGCTTATTTCTTTTGTTGGCTTTTTAGAGGCAGCGCGCGGGAACAATTAAATCCTAACAAAGTGCACAGGATGTTCTTGTTGCAGAAACTGATCTATTTAAAAAAAAATATGCATGACAGAAATTTTCACACAAACAGAAGTTGTTATTTAGCGAACATGGCCAGTGACATCGGCAGTGCGGTGAATGTGTTGGCTCGCAGCCTCACATACATTATCTGACTTTGAAAGGGCATGGAGAATCTATACACAGAATTCAATTACAATTGTACTTCTGATCATGTCTCGTGATCCTCAGAATATAATCAAATAAAGTACTGCAACAATTAGGGAGATATGCTTTTCATCCAGATTCTGACGGTCTGGCCCTGCGTTTCTTTAAATTTGCTTTGCTTAGCGGCCGGCATGACGGGCGGGTGGGGGGAGGGGGGCGGGGTGTAAATGGGGTCGTCGCGGGGGGGAGGTGGGAGGGGTTTGTTTAATTAAAAAAAACAACAACAAAAACGTAACTTACCGTCCTGCGCCGCAGCCACCTCAGCTTCTGGATGGGTCCAACTCCCGCCATCCTGCCTTGCCCTTTTCCAATTCCTGCATCGTCATGGCAGCCTCCCTCCCTCCCTTCCGCCAATCACAACGCTGCAATGGCAGCGTTGTGATTGGTGAGGCGCATCGGAGAGCGCCCCAGCCGGGCCATTCCCTCTCTACATAGAGAGAAAAGGAGAGTGGGCGGTCCTGCTCGAGGGCAGGGGGGAGTGGCTTGCCCACTGTTGTGCATACTGACTGTTTGGTCGACCCCAGGGCCGACCAAACAGTCAGTACGCACAACAGTGGGCAAAGCCACTCCCCCCCTGCCCTCGAGCAGGACCGCCCACCCCCAACCAGGTACTTCTGCTTTCTCGCAGTGCGAGAAGCAGAAACATAAAATGGTAGTTATTACCATTTATGTTTCTGCCTTCTCGCACTGCGAGAAAGCAGTGGGGCAACGCCCCCATGCCCCAATGGGTGAGCCGCCACTGCTTCAAACGCACTGAGACACCAGGTGGATTGTTTTGCCTCTTTTATGCACAACCTGAACTTAAAAACGAATTGTACTAAGTCACATATCATGTCTTGTGGTACGGGAAAACAAAGGTTAAATGAAATTAGTATCAATGGGCACGATTTGACGAGTGTTGATAACTTTTGCTATCAAGGGTTAACCTTTAGTTCAACAGGGTCGTGGAATCCCCATCTTGCTCAGGCCATCGCTAAACTAAATAAAATTGCCGGCACAGTTGGCAATCTTATTAGACCAGACATTTGGGGGACTGTGTTCCCTCCACTGAAGGTATATACTGCGCAATGCATTAGCGCAGCCACCTATGGTGCAGGAGTTTGGGGTTTTACTAAATGTTGTCCTTTACAGGCTGAGGAAAACCGCTTTTTGCGATGGTTGCTGAGCCTGTCCACTTCTAGTCTCATTACCCACTTCGAGTTAAACCAGGGTTTTATAGAAGACAAGATTCAGCTGGCACCACTTTTATTATGGGTTAGTATCTGGTTGAACCCAGCAGCTGAGCTTTGTAAAGATATTATATCTGATTTCCTGATGTTGGATAAGGCCTATTCCATACCGTGGCTGAGTTACACACGGGACACTCTTGGATCCCTCAGTATATCCTCTTGGTTTACTGATACCAGTTGTATCCCCAAAAATGCCAAGAAAGAGGTGAATATATTATTTTAGGACTATTGTGCAAACATTCGTCTGGAAAACAAGCTATCTAAACCATTGGAGTTGCATTATTGTAGTCTTTTACATACAGACAAATCCCTCTTTATTTATCTTTGGATTTGTCAAGATGGGAGCGGTCACTTCTCTTTCGCTTCAGAGCAGGGTCAATTCATTGGTCCTTATTCTTCAAAAAATGTATTGACCCAGAGGGAAATTTGCACTTGTCCTTGTGACAATAATTCTGCACAATCATATTGCACTTTATGTTTTTCTGCAATTTGCACAGCCTAGCACTAAAGCACTTTTTAACACCTTTGTTACGGAGGTTAGGTTTCCGACGCTGTAGACCAGCTCTCCTTTATTTACAATCTTTGAGTTTACCTGAAGTTGTTTTTAGTGTTTGTGCCTTTTTGAAAGCAGCCATTAGGGCTATAAAAACCATGTTAGGTTAATTTGCTAGAAGTATGGTTTAATACATGAAGCTTGGCTGAGATGTTTTGGCTTAATTTAGGGGGATAGTAGGAGCGCATAGCAGACCCGATAAGAGGTTTTTGTTCTCTCTCCTTCCCCTTTATTCTTTCTAAATCTCAGCCATTCTCTGTATGAGTGTAATGGTGTTTTAAAAATTTGATTCCGACTTGTACTTGAGGCATTTTAAAGCTGTTTATGTACATATATCTTTTTACCTGTTTTTAATGCAACATCATTTTTAAACTTTATGTGTAATTATGGCTATGCACAATATTTCTATGTACTTTTATGGTCTATTTTCATCCAGACCAAATAAAGTTATATTGACATCATGTTCACCTAATTATAGGTGAATTCTATCCTATGGCACTTGTAACAAGCTGGATGGGATAGCTGTCATATTTCAAATGGAGGCCCTAAAAGTAGTAAAGATTATTGAACAAATACACGAAGAATTTTAAAAATCCAGTGGTTTAAATTAAGTCACTTGCATACTCACTAATTAGGAGGATGAGAAATTATAAAATAAAAATGATAATTTAAATTAAGGTGCCAAATGCCACAAATAGTCAAAAACAAAGGAAACAAGCGCTTTACATCAAGGGAGGAGGAGAGTTAGCCGCAGCCTCTGGCTTACCAGGCCAGAGGGTCAGAAGACCTCAGGCACATATGTTCGTGAAAATACAAAGATAGCATGCTGGGAAAAAAGAAATGTGAGAACCTTGCTGGGCGCATACCTTTGTGCAGCACAAGCAGTGGCCCAGAGCTTAAACGGCATGTCTTAGAGGCACATAGACAATGGTGTACATAGACTGTGAAACAGTTAGCAGATCACATGCACCAGAGACCACAACTTGGAAAGAAAAATGAATGCAAGCAAAGGCGGTTTCTAAGTGTTCTGTTAAGGACCCAACTAAACCAAGAACAGGGGGTTAGGGCTTAGTTTGTCAAAATGCTTCCTGAAAACATAATGAATGTATGCGAAGTGCTGCCAAAATATATATAAACACATTTAAACTGTAATATCATCATGCAGAATGAATAAATGACATAATTGTTAATGTTCACTCATTTATTATCATAAGGCTTAAGGCTCTGTTACTTTCCAGTAATCTTTATTACTCAGAGTCATAGTCTTCCTCATCACAAAAAAAGAAAATATACATTTCTATAACAAGCTAGGTATTTCAGAAAGATCCGTGGTTTCAGACCAACTTTATAGGTCATGTGACAGGCGTTTTCTTTGGGGGCAATTTTAGGTGGGGAAATTACATTTGTTTATTTATATGGGTGAACTCTGGATAGAACTCAAAGTGCTCACTGGTTAGGACTGTGATGAGAAAGGCGGAGAAGGAAGGTAATTATAGAATCAATGATCTTAGGCACTTAAATCCACCAGCATTAGTACAATGACATTGGCTACTTCAGTACAAGTACAATTTTATCATCACACAGTTTTTCCATGATGGCTGATGCTAGAGGTAAAGGCACAATTAAATCAAGGTAACACTTAGGGGCATATTCACAAGGAGCTATCGCCGAATTAACGGCACTTTATCGCAGCCAAAGTCGTGATAAATTTACCACCCCATTCACAAACCGGTGTCAACAGCCGACAGCACCAGTTTACCCGCGATAGCAGCCGCAAAAAACATAGCCACAGAGGACCCCCGCAAATATCGCTAATGAGATGCAGAGTAGGCGTTCCCGTGCCAAAAGCCGAGACAACATCACACCTCAACATTCACAACGACCAGCCACATCGGCGATAAGAACACAAAACAGGCGATAAGGCGTGTTAGCACCAGGAAGTTTACACCTGCTCTGACCTGGTGTAAAGTCGGACGGCAGCCAGCACCACAAAAGGGAGCACAGCCCAGAGCCACACATGAAGGACAACATATGCCCACGAGCAACTGAACATGCAGCACGGACACCCAAGAGGGCCACAACACCCACCAACACCACACCCAGGCCCGCAACACCCCCCCCCGGGACCAACCCCAACCCCGGACTAAGAAATTGCACACCAACACCACGAATCCCAAAACAAACATTTTGCCTGATGTCGCACAAGCAGGAAAATAAACATACATGCGTGGCCAGAAAATGGAGAATCAGTCATACAGCAATGCAATCACCAACACAAAACACCATACAAACAAAAGCAGAAACAACTCTTAGGATGAGTCCTAGCGGCTCCTCACTGGACAATCCGTAGCACACAGCCCGGAAGACCAAATCCAAGAGAAGACGGTGTGCCATGCGCCCAACAAAGGAAAGAGAGGGAGAGAGCGAGGGAGGGAGACGGAGTGAGATAGCACGAGCAGCGCAAGGCCGCCGGGGCACCTGGCTCCACATGCCAACATGTGTGTGTGCATCGCCATCCATACACCATGACCCCAAGGCTGTGTCCCAATCTCAGTGCCAAAGCCACATCACATTCCGAAAATGCAAGTAGTAGTCAGACAAACATCAGGGATGAAAGCACCATTGTCCCAATGCAGAAGGCGGGAGGACACCTGCACCTCTGACCTTGGTCCAGAACGTGCCTGGAACACCCTGATAGAGATGCAATGGCAGACGGGGATGACTCCCACACCACGCATTCCGCTAATGAACCATCCGACTTATCCACAGCCCACACACAGAAGCCCCTGCCTGTGGTACCCTCGCATGGGATGCCCTTGACACTCACGGAAACAGCAACCCATTACCCACAATGTTGCACACACATACGAATCATTGCTCAGAGCTGTGGCATATCCTCCACACAACTGCCGCAGTTCAGAAGAGTGCCGGTTCACGAGACGCACCAACGCAATGGCAGGCCATACCGGGCACATGCACAACCCCCATCACGTGGAACAGTACCGTGCACGTATGCTGCATTTACTGGGCGCACTGCCACTGGCAGTGCGCCGGATCAGTTACAGGCTCAGCTTCCGCATTGCCCACGTCACCTGCGTCCAGCCCTGGTTCCACTGCCGAACATGCATATTCGAGTGTCCCATGGATGTCTGCCTATCCAACACAACTGTTGATGAATTGGACTATGACTTGTGTCTGCACCCCCTGTTGGATCATGAACAGGAGTGTAACCGAGACAGCCGTGCATGGGATGCCTTGACACACTGCGTATGTATTGGTAGTTGTGCATGGGAAATTGCACAATTTCTCGTGTGCAGTGACCACATCGAGGCGCTCCCCTATTGGGCTGTGTTGTGGATCAGTGAGACAGCGTGGGCTGAGCACACCTGCCCAGACCACCTAATGGATTGGCTCACCAGGGTGTTCCTTGAACACGACAACGACGTACTATTGGAACACAATGCACATGAAGCTGCACGGGAATTCATGGACGAGTAACTACTTTCCTGCAGCCACATCCGATTGCCACCCACAGCACATGGCCCAACAACTTGTTGCATCGTTGGGATTGCTCACATATCCCACCACAATAGAGGACACGTCTGCCTTCATTTGGGCTCTGGATGCATGTGCGTGGAATAACGCGTGTGTACACACACCTGTGCAAGGTGACGCAGGTCCATGGTCGGAGCAACACAGCGTCGTTTGGCAACGTTGCCAATTCGGACACACAGCTGGGGGAGAGCACACACATGGCAATGTAGCATGACATGTGAACCTGTCGGACCCTCACACCTGATCACTGTCAGCAGAGCAGAC
Source organism: Calotriton arnoldi (assembly GCA_963921515.1). NCBI lineage: Eukaryota > Metazoa > Chordata > Amphibia > Caudata > Salamandridae > Calotriton > Calotriton arnoldi. Next base: position 176,188 of record CAWUFW010008487.1, on the reverse strand, counting down.
AATCGGCGCACTCCGGAGGCAGAGCACTATGCAGATCCCATGTGCAGTGAGTCGTGCCCCCTCACACGGGGCAATGGGCAGACGCCAAACAACACATGACTCATCCAGCAAGGCAAGATGGGCTGTGAGCGTTGCCATCCGTGATGAATGTTGTCCATTTCAGCCTCCACATTTCCTGAACCTCGACATGTACCCATGCTGCGTGTAAGTGTCTTAAGCATGTCCCTGCCTGTTGTGGCCGTTGCCTCGTCCGTACTGACACGCACATGCCAATAAAGTCTATGCCACTCCACTGGTGTCTAACTGTGAGGTGTGTTGTTTAGATTGTCCACTTGTATGCCACAATGAGCATCGTCCCAACACAGGGAGGAACTGACTGACACATGTGCAATGGAGGTGTGTCCCTTTGGCAAGCTCCACCTCTGTGAGCCAGACATTGTTTTTGGATAGGTGCTGGACGACATGTGCACTTACATGACTTCAGCTATGTGTGTATGGTGTCCAACCTCTGACCATGTGGAGCAATGTCATACATCACAACAGAATGTGTCCACACATATGTGTGTAAGTAGGTATGCAACGTGAAGTTCTGTTGTCACACGTGGTGTAGGACACCACTCCTGGCCTGCCACCGTTTTGGTCACTCCTACACACAGCCCTATTCAACACATGGACGTGTGCCTACGTTGGGGGGTTGTGAGATTGTTGCTGATGTGCAATGGGGACACAGCTAGTACTCACCTTTACAGTCATCCAATTGGCCATGTGTCTCAGGGATAGACATGCGCATAGATGTCAGTTTCCAGGGTGTACCTTCATGTGCAATCATTGTCCCTACATCCAGCCATACTTCCATATGTGAGGGAACATAGTGATGACACATCTGTGTGATTTAGAATGTTTTATTCACATTCAGGTGATTGACGGAGCTGGAGCTGTACATGGCCATCCAAGCCCACATCACATGGAAGCCCAGTGGTGGGCCAACCAGAGTCCTTTGGGGATTGCACAGTGATTAGGAAGAGGGAGAGTGCAGTCCGCAGCAGGATTGCTGTGTAATTGGCCAGCGGTGAAGAAATGGCAGTCCGTGTCGGGGTCCGGGTGAATGTCGCAGAGTGTTCCGGAGGTCAGTAGGAGGTATTTCCCAGGGCATGATGCATAGGTCATAACCAGGCAGGGACAGGCCATATGGCGGTGATGGATGCTACTGCCTCCTTCCTCACACAGTAGTTCCCATCCCCTTCTCACTCCCCTGATACGGGTTCTGTGTCCGGTGTGTCCGGTTTGTGTGGCGGGCTGATGGCTGCATCGCTGTGTGCCCCTGACACATCAGACTGCGTAGGTGATGGGACAGCATAACAGTGTGCCACGGACACATCAGGGGTCGGAGCTGTGGGTGTCGATGTTCCCGCTGCAGTCATCTGAGAACGGCTCAGTGACAGCAATGGCAAGATGAAGTACTGCAGGGCATTGAAGTTCCCAGCCACTACTCGCTGGTGTCCAGCCGTGGCAGACATACTTCCAGCCTGCATCTGCTCCATGGTCTCCGTTGACCTCCGCACCTGTGCCAACTCTGTGCTGTCATGGCTGGTGCCTGTCTGACCAGACAGTTCTTGTATTAGATTCATGGCACCAGCGAGGTCAGCCAAGGTCTGTGGCGGAGCATGGTGCGTACAGGGGGTGTCCGATAGGGACTGTACGTGGTCCCTGATGGGACTCAGACACCCACGTATGGCATCGAGTTTGGCTGCCACGAGCTCGAAACCCACCCGCAGCTGATGCGCCAACTCCACCTGGAAACCCAACACACGCCGTTGTGTTGTAGTGAGCCTCAGCAAGGCCTACCAGTGCTTAGGGGTTCTCCCTTCTCTGCACAGAGTCCTCAGACACTTAGGAAGAAGTTGGCACAGAAACTGGAAATAGAAAAGACAGAGTTTATTAAACCTCATGAGGTGGAGCTACATTCACACACATCACCCTTCAGTAATGCATGAAGTAGCACACTGAATGGAAGGATCCTGGTCCTTTTATACCCACACAGGGGCTCAAATGAAGGCGGTACTAACACAAATGCTGGTTTTAGGTACATATAAGGTCATACAGAGAATGCACAGTCGACAAGTGGGTGGAGCTAACAGTTTCTACTTTTAGTAGACACATCCTGACATTTATAAACTCGGAACAGCTGCAAGCTCAACTGAGCATGTGCAAAGCAAGAGGAACTAAATATAACTTGTCTCTAGGCAGATTTCAAGAGCAGTTGACAGGAAGGTAGGACAGAGCACATGGCGAGCACATGGTAGCACATGGCAGCCAAAATGGCTGACAGAAATACAAAATGGATTCCACAAAGCGGACAATTTAGCCTCTAAATACAGGCTGTCTTCAGCTAATGCTTAACTTAAATGCTGCCAAATTACAACAGTTGGAATTCCATGTATTGGTCGGTGTGGTCCTGGGAGACAGCCGTGGTGGTGTGTGTTTCCTGCTGTGAGGCTGTGCAGGTGGTGGGGTCACCTCGAGGCAGCTGGCCTGGCCTGCTCCTGGGGGTGGGGTGCAGAGGCTGTCCATTATCCGTTGGAGGGTGTCCTGACATATGTGCAGGTTGTCCTCTTCAGCATCAATGATGGGAAGTGTGGTGTGCTCTGCAGGAGATGTTGTATGTCCCTCTGCAATGTGAAGGGGAGATGCAGGTTAACAGAGTTTCACATGTATGGTGATGATTTGCAGATGTTTACATTCAGACTGCATGCCAATGTACATTGTGACTGTTTTGGGGAGCTGGCTATTTGATGGCAGTCAGTGTGTTTTTCGACTACATGAAGGATGTGTGGTAGTACCCATACATTATCATCACACAGTGTCAGGCAATGCCAGATGTGAGTGGACAGTTACTACGCACGAGCGGAACCTGTTGTGAGCTCTGTCCTGTGGTGCTGGTGTTGCACTTTGTACCACATTGCCGTCATTGCTGATGTTCTGTGATTGCTATGTGTGTGTGCTGCATTGTGGGGGAGTTGCCCCTGCAGCCATGATTTCATGTGGCCTTCCCCCTTTGAGGCGGGGTGCCTTTGAATTGTGTGCTTTTTGGGGCCTGATTTGCTTTTGAATTGGGTCATATGTGCTCTCGGACTGTTTTTGTGGCCTGGTGCATTGTTCGTCTGCTGCGTGTATTGTACGGCATGGATTGTGGGTGCACGTGGACATGTCGAAGTGTGACCTGCTCCTTTACAGATGTGATCCGCACTGGGCTACCTCCATGTCGATTCGTGGGCCATGACATTTTCTTTTGGCTGCTGCCATGCTATTGGACATGCAGTGTTACTTGCATAGCCAGTGTGGGTCACAGAGCCGCTGCTTTGCTGGATTCAGCACATGTGCACGGGTAGGTTGTGATATTGGTGATAGGGGGGGCCCCTCTGTGCACATTGTGGATGGGGCCTACTTGGCGTTTCTATGTGTGCTGCAGTGTGCCAAGGCAATCAGGGACATGTTCCACGGTCATTGTGGGTGTGCAGTGTACTACACGTAATTGTGCATGTGTGCCATTGTGCCCATCTCCCCCCGTCCCCCCGTCCCTAGTGGTTACTCACCCTGTTGCTGTTGGGACAGGTCGTATCGTGCTGTGTCCAGGCCCCCAATCCTGCCACCGTCTCCTCACTGCTGACTGTGGCCACCATTTGCTCCAGCTCATCCAGCTCTTCCTGTGTCACAGGACTTCCACCTCCAGTCGCCGTTGCTGCCTCCCTGTTGGCGGCGAGCTTATGTTTGGTCTGCCTTTTCAGTTCATGCCAGCGCCTCTTGACCTCCTCCAGTGACCTCCTCGACACTCCGACTGCATTGACGTTGGTGACGATGGCCTGCCATATTTCGGTTTGGGTTGCCAGTGCTGCAGTGGAGGTGCCGAACAGTTGTTGATGGTGTTCGGTCACCTCCGTGACGATGATCCGGTCTTCCTGCGGACTGAACCCGGTCTTCCTCTTCCTCTTCCTCTTGTCCTTGCACTTCCCCGAACGCGGGGTTCCTGGCTGGTCCTCCGTGGGGCTTGTGGTGTTCGGCTTGTCCTCTGCACTCGGTCCGGGTGCATCCATGTTGCTACGCAGTTTGAATTGTTTTTGGGCTTTTTTTTTCTTTCTTTTATGGTGCTTTTTCCCGCCGGACGCGTGGGATTTGCAGGCCTGTGGCTGGTGTTCGCTGATTTCTGTACCGCGATTGGCCTCATCGCATGATTTCTCGCGTTCGCGTTTCGCATTTTTTCGGCGTGGCGTTGATTTTCACGCTGACATTTGACGCGTTATCTGGTGACTATCGCATGCTACCGCCTTGTTGTGAATTCCACTGATCCAGCACGATATTAGCAAACAGCATTCATACACCAGATACTCACTTGGGCCCATACATTCATACTACGCTAATACTTACGCTGGGTTTTATCAGTTGTTACTCTTTATCAAAATCCCTGCTACCAATTACCTTCCGAATGAAGAGTAATGACTTACCAATGAATCCTTTGCTAATTGGGAAGTTTAAAATGAGTGACATTCATTATAGTCCATAATCCTGAAATAACCACTGAGTCAGGAAGTTTTAAAATGTTTATCTAAAGATTTAGCAGAGTAAAATACAGAACCACACGGTACTTAATCGCAATACCCAAGATGAATCATAGAATAACTATTGCAATTCAATGACGGTCCCTCAGAAAAGGAGAGGATAGAGACAGCAGCGCAGCTAAAGGTTGCATTATATTTACCTAAGTGCGAGAACCAAACCCTTGGCCAAGGAGTTGGAAAGAATAGGACCCAGGAAGGATGAAGAGCAAAGACTTCTTCCAGGATCAGGACAGGACCGGTGATCTCTCTACAACGACGCCTGCGTCGTTCCCCTCTCTGATACTCGGCTTCTCCTCGATTCTCCTGTGCCTTCCTTCTAATGGACTCCGCCGCCCCCTCCTCAGGACCTCTCTGGACAGCAGTTCAGTCTGCAATCGATCAGCTTGGCAGTCTGGAGCTCTTCTGCCTGACAGCATGGACGCCTGTTCCTTTCTAATTAACTAATGCTATATTCTATTATACCCTTCTACCCCCATGTACCTCCACTTAATGTTGCTAAAATATGGGACCACTACTTCTGATTGGACAGGGACAGGGGGTGGATTCTCACACCATATTGATTTGCCTTGTATTTCTGAAGCCTATTGTTTTTAAACTACCGCCCCTTCAATTTAATACATTTGCTTTATTTCCCACCCATCTCACGACAAAATTGACAATTTATTCATATAAAATGTTGCTTTTCGACGAGAACATCTTGGTATGTAGTGGTGTCGGCCAGCAGGTCATGGCCTTGGGTGATGTCCAAATTGACTTCATCTCTTTCTTTCTCGTCTGCCTCTCAGGGCGCATGTGCGGAGTCTTTGTCACACGAGCTTTCAGTTCACCAAACCCAGGCCCAAGTTACGAACTAATAAAAGTCAAAGAGGAAAACATTACAATCACAAATAAAATGTTTCACTGTATGCCCACTCTTTCTACTCTATTCCCATTTAATTATAAATTCTATCCCGCATTAGTAGCGTTAGAGAAACGACAGTTTAATAATGACATGAGAGCAAGCTGAAGCATGTGAAAACATCAAGCGGCCATTTTAATGCACATTGCGCAGAAGCACAATTTCCCACCAAGCAAAGAAAGACGTCACAACACGTGATGTGGTTGAGACATGCGCAGTAGGGTTCCCGCGATTTAGCAGCCATTTTGGATTACAGACAAGCGTTATTCATTAGTAAAACGCATAGGCAAGCATCCTTTCTATTCGTGTAGTGTATGCAAGGATTAGTAGAGACAATACAAGTTTAATAAGTTAATACTATGAGGAGATTGCGTATGAGCAAGTCTCATTTATGAGTCCTTGCTCCATCACCACGTTGACACGGGGTTATTTTCCCGCGATAGGCTGCGATGTTGAAAGTTGCGTTACGCTACTCTTGCGGTTGTTATCACACGTTCTTGTGAATATACCCCTTAGATATTTAAAGTTTCTCTTTGAAGAAATATACTGTTTTATCTGCGAAGTGAAATTAAATTGCATCGGATTGTCATTGCATTTGTATAGTGCTTCATATCTCTGGCAAGACCCTGAAACATTTTGGTGGATGGGTAGCACGTTAATTTCTGGGAAGTGCTTGGTTGGAAACAAGTGAGACTGTAGTGTAGGCTGCATGGGACGTGTTTTGGTATTGTCTGCTGGCCACCGTTGTGCTTTTATCAGGAAATAAATGGCGAACCGGAGTCAAAAGTAGGGCAACTAAGCTTCTAAGTCAATTTTGTCACTTGTAGCAAGGGTGTGGATTTCAAGTGTGGCCTATGTGGGGAGTTTTTGTGTTTTGTGAGAAAGCAGCAGTGATTGCTCTTGTAATGTCCCCGCACTAGTGTATCTGCTCTTATGCCTAAAGTGGGCATAGATTATGCTGTTTCAGGCAGGCGCACCTGACTTGAAGCCTCCACAAGTCAGCCTCTGTAAGCGGCGATAAAGAAATGTATGAAAAGATGTGTTAAACTGAATTCAGGACTGAGACTGATTATTGCATTTTCTATGTATACGTTTATTAAAGTATTTGTGTTGCATGGTTCTTTTCATGCAGACAGCACAGCGACCTAAAGCGTAGAAAATGTTCGAGACAGCGAGAAGAGAGGACAACAAACAACTTAAAAATTGAAAAATTTAAGAAATTTGCGAGGTGGAAATAGGAGGACTATGGCAGCTAAGGTTTGCTACTAGCAGTGTGCTATGATCGGCCAATGTTGCTATTTCTTCCTCCTACTTTTTGCCTGGTTATGTCATCTGTTATGGAACCAGAAGGTTGGGGATGTCATGGGTGGAATGCTGGGTTGGAGTGTCGGTTGGGAGCTAGTTGGTGGACGGTTCATGTTGGAGCTGCTCCGAGGGTTTGATGGCTTGTACCTGACTTACCTGCATTATAGATCCTGCCCACATCTACAAGAGTCTTGGACTTATTACTGGCAACGAGCTATGACTCCATCAAACCTGTTGATTTTGAACCCACGACAGAAGAGTGGCAATTTACCCTAATCTGACTCTTCTACCCTGCGATCGACTTTCCACACTTCCTAGGCTGAGACGAGTCAAGCGTGCCTCAGCTGGTGTCCAGGAGTCCTGCAGTCAGGAATCCTGAGCTCATCTTGGAGGTCCTGTGGCCAGATCTGTGTGGGGAGGCATGGTGGCTTACGAGGTTTTCTCTTCCACCTCAGCTCTTCAAATGATGACGTGAGTCTCAAGTTATAGGCAGAGCGTGCGACGTGCTGTTAGCCGTTGCTGATCTTGTTTTCGTCATCGTGGGGTGAGTTGACATCCTAGTTCTGCAGGAGGTAGCGTGCGCTTGCGCCGTCATGTACGTTGTCGCACGTCGGCGGCCATCTTGAGTTGCTTCGTATTCACCATTGGCTCTGTAAAGTTGGTGTGCTAGTGTTCCTCCAGGAAGCGGAATCACGCACATTGTTGCACGTCGGAGGCCATTTTGAGTCGCCTTAAATTCATCTTTGGGTCAAGTGTGCTAGTGTTCCTCGTGGAAATGTCGTCATGGACATCGGCGGCCATTTTGAGGTTGCCTCAAGCCTCAAGTTGACAAGCAATCAGAGGAGTGGCATTCTACTGCTGGCTCTCCGCTGCCTTGGTTGCCTTGTTTTTTTTGTATTTTTATTTCTTCATTGTTCGTTCTTTATTCAACGGAGCAGTGCAAACAGTCCCCGGTCGCACTGGACGGAACCGACACTCGCGCCCTCTCTCAATCTTCAAGGTACAGTGAGCACTAGGTTACTTGCAAAACACACAAGATGATGGACGGAATGTTGCACATTGGCAAACATTCACCCCCAGTCACAGATCTGGGTTTAATCCATCGTTATTTTGCTTCACCACGCCACCCCAGTTCAGACATAGCCATATGCAAATCAGTCTTGACCCTGTGCCTCATGGGAACAGTCCAGACCGAACTGCCAAGCCATGTCTTCCCTGGACCGGAATCAAGCATCCTAGGACCGATTTCGGGCTTTCAGCCCTCATCAGCTAGGATAGCTTGACTCCAGTGGCGCAGTGAGCACGGGACCCACGTCTGGGCATACCCTTCCCACTTAGGGCGAAATGCAAAACACACAAGATGATGGACGGAATGTTGCACATTGGCAAACATTCACCCCCAGTCACAGATCTGGGTTTAATCCATCGTTATTTTGCTTCACCACGCCACCCCAGTTCAGACATAGCCATATGCAAATCAGTCTTGACCCTGTGCCTCATGGGAACAGTCCAGACCGAACTGCCAAGCCATGTCTTCCCTGGACCGGAATCAAGCATCCTAGGACCGGTTTCGGGCTTTCAGCCCTCATCAGCCAGGATAGCTTGACTCCAGTGGCGCAGTGAGCATGGGACCCACGTCTGGGCATACCCTTCCCACTTAGGCGAAATGCAAAACACACAAGATGATGGACGGAATGTTGCACATTGGCAAACATTCACCCCCAGTCACATATCTGGGTTTAATCCATCGTTATTTTGCTTCACCACGCCACCCCAGTTCAGACATAGCCATATGCAAATCAGTCTTGACCCTGTGCCTCATGGGAACAGTCCAGACCGAACTGCCAAGCCATGTCTTCCCTGGACCGGAATCAAGCATCCTAGGACCGGTTTCGGGCTTTCAGCCCTCATCAGCCAGGATAGCTTGACTCCAGTGGCGCAGTGAGCACGGGACCCACGTCTGGGCATACCCTTCCCACTTAGGGCGAAATGCAAAACATACAAGATGATGGACGGAATGTTGCACATTGGCAAACATTCACCCCCAGTCACAGATCTGGGTTTAATCCATCGTTATTTTGCTTCACCACGCCACCCCAGTTCAGACATAGCCATATGCAAATCAGTCTTGACCCTGTGCCTCATGGGAACAGTCCAGACCGAACTGCCAAGCCATGTCTTCCCTGGACCGGAATCAAGCATCCTAGGACCGGTTTCGGGCTTTCAGCACTCATCAGCCAGGATAGCTTGACTCCAGTGGCGCAGTGAGCACGGGACCCACGTCTGGGCATACCCTTCCCACTTAGGGTGAAATGCAAAACACACAAGATGATGAACGGAATGTTGCACATTGGCAAACATTCACCCCCAGTCACAGATCTGGGTTTAATCCATCGTTATTTTGCTTCACCACGCCACCCCAGTTCAGACATAGCCATATGCAAATCAGTCTTGACCCTGTGCCTCATGGGAACAGTCCAGACCGAACTGCCAAGCCATGTCTTCCCTGGACCGGAATCAAGCATCCTAGGGCCGGTTTCGGGCTTTCAGCCCTCATCAGCCAGGATAGCTTGACTCCAGTGGCGCAGTGAGCACGGGACCCACGTCTGGGCATACCCTTCCCACTTAGGGCGAAATGCAAAACACACAAGATGATGGACGGAATGTTGCACATGCCATGTCTGAACTGGGGTGGCGTGGTGAAGCAAAATAACGATGGATTAAACCCAGATCTGTGACTGGGGGTGAATGTTTGCCATTGTGCAACATTCCGTCCATCATCTTGTGTGTTTTGCAATGCGCCCCAAGTGGGAAGGGTATGCCCAGACGTGGGTCCCGTGCTCACTGCGCCACTGGAGTCAGGCTATCCTGGCTGATGAGGGCTGAATGCCCGAAACCGGTCCTAGGATGCTTGATTCCGGTCCAGGGAAGACATGGCTTGGCAGTTCGGTCTGGACTGTTCCCATGAGGCACAGGGTCAAGACTGATTTGCATATGGCCATGTCTGAACTGGGGTGGCGTGGTGAAGCAAAATAACGATGGATTAAACCCAGATCTGTGACTGGGGGTGAATGTTTGCCATTGTGCAACATTCCGTCCATCATCTTGTGTGTTTTGCAATTCGCCCCAAGTGGGAAGGGTATGCCCAGACGTGGGTCCCGTGCTCACTGCGCCACTGGAGTCAGGCTATCCTGGCTGATGAGGGCTGAATGCCTGAAACCGGTCCTAGGATGCTTGATTCCGGTCCAGGGAAGACATGGCTTGGCAGTTCGGTCTGGACTGTTCCCATGAGGCACAGGGTCAAGACTGATTTGCATATGGCCATGTCTGAACTGGGGTGGCGTGGTGAAGCAAAATAACGATGGATTAAACCCAGATCTGTGACTGGGGGTGAATGTTTGCCATTTTGCAACATTCCGTCCATCATCTTGTGTGTTTTGCAATACGCCCAAGTGGGAAGGGTATGCCCAGACGTGGGTCCCGTGCTCACTGCGCCACTGGAGTCAGGCTATCCTGGCTGATGAGGGCTGAATGCCCGAAACCGGTCCTAGGATGCTTGATTCCGGTCCAGGGAAGACATGGCTTGGCAGTTCGGTCTGGACTGTTCCCATGAGGCACAGGGTCAAGACTGATTTGCATATGGCCATGTCTGAACTGGGGTGGCGTGGGGAAGCAAAATAACGATGGATTAAACCCAGATCTGTGACTGGGGGTGAATGTTTGCCATTGTGCAACATTCCGTCCATCATCTTGTGTGTTTTGCACTAGGTTACTTCACAGGTTTGTTCGTTTATTTACGTGGTGACAGGCACACCCTCTGCATAGTGCCTCAATTGTGTTTTACGGTGATTGGCACACCTAATCCAGTTTTGGATGACTCGTTTTCCAGTTTTTGAAGCTGTCTTTCATTTTGCTATCAGTTGCAGTCTGGTTTGAATTGTTTCTTATTACCTTCCTTGCACCCTCTCTTTGAGGTTCCTCCAATTTTGTTCTGACAACTGTATGGATCTCGTCATGACCACTACTTCTGAACCTCCCCATTTTCTCTCTGATAAAGGGGATCCTGTTCTGCCGTGGAAACGGTGGAAATTGATTTTTGACTCTTATCTCATTGCCTTGGTTGGTGAGACATTCTCTGCTGCGTGGAAGCAGGCAATTCTACTACACAACTTGGGGATTGAAGGCAGAAATGTCTATAAAAGTCTGGATAAAATTGAGATTGGGGAGGGGGAGGACAAACCCGACAATATCTTTGACATGTCCGTTATGATGCTAGAGACATATTTTGGTTCCCATGTGAATGCTGTGTTGGAAAGGCACAAGTTTTTTACCAGAGTGCAGGGTAAGTTGGAGAAGATTGGCGGCCTTGAAGACCTTAGCTCGCACGTGTGAGTTCGATCATTTGTCAGATTCATTGGTGAGAGATCAGATCGTTAGATGTTCTAACAGTTCTAAAGTTCAAGAAAAATTGCTTTAAAAAACCCTTGTTTGTCTGATGCCATATCATTAGTGGAGGCCATGGAAAACACAAGTATGTGGGTGCATGAGATGAAAGAAGAGAAGAAAGATGATAGTACTCCGTTGTCAGAAACACCTGTTAATGAGGTAAAGGAAAATAAGAGTTTGAAACCCAAAGAGTACAGCAAATACAAAGAGAATGGTCCAAGGAAGAAACAACCCCAAGAGGACTTGAAAGGTGGGGGGTTTAAATGTTTCCATTGTGGGAGTGATGCACATGTGTCAAGCAGCCCAAACTGTTATGTTAGGTTTGCCACCTGTAACAAATGTTACAAGAAGGCCACTATGCTCGCGTGTACAAGATAGCTTTTTCCAAGCCTATTGTAAATCAGGTGACTCCTGATGTGTACAAATTCATGTTGAGTGTGAGAAGTGATGGGGTGGTGGATGCTGATCCAATTGAAATGCCCGAATGTGTGATAGCAGTTGATGGGAGGAATGTTTCTGTTTTAGCAGATTCCGGATTCCCATATATCATCATTGGGGACAAGAATTGAGATACTTTATTTGGTTTGGAGAAGATAAAATTGCAAGATCCTGATATAAATCTTGTAGGGTATGGTTATCATGTCATGGGAATTCGATTAGAAGAGCGTGAAACTGTGGGCAAAGTCTATGTAGCCAAAAGAGGCGTTAATCTGTTGGGCTGGAGGCACCAAAGAGACATGGGGATAACTTTGAACCCCAATGCCAAGGATACAGTGATGGTTGTTAGCGAGGTGGGTTCCCCTGAATGCATTTTCTCTGAGTTTCCTAAGGTGTTTAGTAACAATCTTGGCATATTGAAGAATTTTGAGCATAAGATTGTCCTTAAAGCTAATGCCTCACCATTTGTTTCCAAGGTGAGGAGGGTTCCCCATTTGATGCTGTCGCCTCTGGAACAACAGCTCAACAAGCTACAAGCTAAAGAGCAATAGTGTGATTGAGGAAATAGAGAGCTCTGAGGTGTTGGCCCGGTGGTTTTGGCTCCCAAGAATGGTGGAACTGAAATCTGAATGTGTGTGGACCTTAGGAGTCTGAACAAGTATATTTGGGCTGACCGGCAACCGTTGCCCAACATTTCTGAGATTTTGGCTTTAATCAAGAATGCCAAGATTTTTAGTGTTATGGACTTGTCTTCAGCATACCATCAAATTATGTTGCACCCGGACTGCAGCATCTTACCTCCTTCTTGACCCCCTTGGGTGGGTTCCGCTTCGTTCGCATGCCGTTTGGGCTTGCCTCCACTACGACGTGCTTTCAAAGAGTCATGAAGAAGATTTTGGAAGGGTTGGATAAAGTACTCTTCTTCCAGGATGACATATTGGTATATGGGAGTGATGTCCAGGAACATGATGTCATTCTGCGGTTAGTGTTGGGTCGTTTGCAGGAAGCCGGCCTTGTGCTCAAATAGGAGAAGTGTAAATTCAGAGTGCCAACTGTGACATACCTTGGGCACAAAATCTCAGAGGAGGGAATAAGTCCAAAGTTGGATTTGGCTAGCAACATGTTGGGCACTCCCACACCTGAGAATAGGGACCAAGTACTTTCGTTTCTTGGTTTAGCAGAATTCCGCTCTAAGTTCATTCAGAATTTTGCCTTCATTGCCCAGCCTCAGATGTCTGTTGAAGAAAGGCAGCCAATTCTCGTGGACCGAGGATTGTGATCTTGCCTTTAAGGTCATCAAAGAGTCTATTGCCAAGTTGCCCACCCTTGGTCATTTTGATGCTAACAAAAAGACCATTCTGTCCACGGATGCAAGCTTGAAGGGGTTGTGAGCTGTTCTAGCTCAGTTGGATAAAGGTGAGCTCAAGATTGTGCCCTTTGCCTCTGGTTCCTCGAAGGGGGCGGAGGAGCGCTACTCTGTCATTGAGAGGGAGGCCTTGGTGGTGTATTGGGCTATCTTGCATTTTAAATTCTTTTTGTGGGGTCTGCCTTTCACTGTGAGGTCGGATCACAAGCACCTCAATAGAATTTTCTCTTGCAGAGATTCGGAGAATTTCACTCCTAGAATAAGGAGATGGACAGAAGGAGTAGCCTGTTATAATTTTACTCTAGATTACATTCCTGGTTCACAATATTTTACAGCTGACTGACTATCCAGATTACCAGCCAATGTGGAATGCTGCAAGGTCGAGGATGGGTTGGTGAATTGGGTGTGCGAGTAAGCATTGAAGGATGATGAATGGGTACGTGCTGCGAGTGAAGCACACTTGGAGGATTTTAAGACGTTTATTGTGGAAGGGTGGCCTGACAGGAAAGAGGTTCCAATGTCTCTTGAGGGGTTCTTCTCTGTCAAAGAAGAGTTGTGCATTGTTGGCGACAAGATTTTTAGAGGGGAGAGAGTGGTGCCGCCGAGAGTTCTGAGGGAAAAACTCTTGAACTTGGCCCATGAGGGGCATCTTGGCAGGAATAAAACTAAGGCCAGGCTGCGTGAGTGGTACTGATGGCCGTGTATGGACCAAGATGTGGAAGGGATGGTCAAAGACTGTTGGCAATGTGCCAGCAGTGACAAATCCAAGAAAACCCACACTGCTCCTTTGTCCCTCGTTGAGATTCCGGTTGAGCCTTGGACCAAGTTGGCTCTGGATATTGCAGGTCCCTTTGAGCTCTTCAACCACAATGAGCGATTTGTCTTACTCTTAGTGGACTATATGTCCAAATGGGTGGTAACCAAGTGTGTTCCTGTTGTCAACACCAAGGCTGTTATTGAATTTCTGAGTGAGGAATTTTCACGGGAGGGTATACCTAAATGTTGAGTCACTGACAATGGGGTGCAATTTACTTCCCAAGAGATGTCTCATTTCTTGAATCATCTCTTGATTGTTCATTTCAAAACAGCCCTTTATTCACCTCAAGCCAATGGTCTTGCTGAAAGCATGAACAGGGTGGTGAAGGCCTGTGCCTTAAGAGAAACTTGGTGGGCTCATCGTGTTACTCCCAATGAGGTATCTGCGGTCTCGCCTTTTGCATCTTTAAACTATATTAGATCCAATCAAACCCCAGTGGGTTGTGGTGCATCCTCCTACTAAACCACAGACATCTTATTGCCTCCATTTTCAGCACCTGTCCCTCAAATAGGTTCCGCCGGTTGGCGTCACCTCGGATCTGCTTTGATGCAGCGGGGCTCCTTCCACGGCTCGGGCAAGCCGTAACAATCCAACAAAAAAGGTACCCACACCAGAAGGGCCTACACAGGAAAGTGTAGCTTTCAAATCTTTAATGGAGGCTGCCACGTGGGTAACAAAAGATATATATATATGTATTATCTATTGGCGGTCGCCAGTAGGGGGTTATAGCTAGGACCATGTTTCCATAGGAAAAGCATTTTTTGACTTGGCTATAACTACGAGTCACATCTGAGCCTGACTATAATGTCCATGTAACCTTTGTTTTTTTCCAGTGAATATATATATATATATATATATATATGTATGTGATCAAGGCAGGGATCTGCCGAAACGCGTCATGGCGGACAGTCTCTTTGGTGTAATAAATTAAATTTGCACAGAATTTGGGTCTGCTCTCGTTTATATTCCCACGGAGAGGATCTCTATATATATATATATATATGAAAACAAAATCCAGCTCTCACAGAAACATCCATGAAAGAAGGCACGGACTCCAGGCTGTCAGGATACGGCATAGTTTATTCTCACAGGTCACCCTCAACCCATGAGACAAGAGAGACGCATTTCGGCTTGCTAGAAGCCTTTGTCAATCTGGTTGGTGCCATTACACATCACATTATATATAGCCCTTCCCCCCTTAAAAGGTATACATAGACAGAGAAGACATACTGTCAAGTACGTGAACATCAAATATAACCCATGCGGCATATAGATGCTCTCTGCATCTACATGTTGACAAAGTTGCAGGTAAAGCTAATTCTGTTTATAAGTAGCACAATGCATTTATAAATTCGCATAATATACCATTGCCATAACAGGTATAGGTAAAAATGAATTGCACACATAAATTGTATACCACCCGCACTCAAGGTAAAATTGTATAAATATAAATGCGACGCCACACCATTTCATCTCATGTCACCTGAATTAATAAAACAAACTATATTAAATTATTAAAACATCGTGCTGCTGCGAGTCACTAAATTGTCAAATGAAAAACAGCCTCTGACCCGGAATGTCTGCTGAGGCTCATGGCAAATCCTCCAGCTTGCGACCTATGACCTCTGCACGAAAGCAGTGTTGATTCAAGTCACGTTGCGAGTGCCACAATCCCACAACAATCACCAAGAGGCATCTGGACAGGATAATAGTAGTCACATCACGGGGTCAACTTGTACACTGAATGTGAACTGCTGACTTCAAAGCCAGTCTCCAAGCGTATGCTAAAAACCTGAGGGTACTACAGCTCCCATAATGCCACATGACGATTAAAGTTATTTTGCAGAAGTTCATCGGTAAATATCCAAATGCAAAAGTCAGTGCCATAAGTGAATTTAACCAGGGCCAGAGGTAAAAGTTTTCAATGTCAGAAATTACTAGCAGCATAAAAATACAATTCAAAACAGGTACAAACTCCGGGTTGAAGGGGACCGATGTATAACAATGAGTAAGCCAGACATGCCTCACCGCGTCGGCATCAGCGTTCGCAGTGCCCAGTCACCAATTGGAGCCAGATTCCTGGGCAAGGCATTTTTAGCTGGAGGGACACAGACCCACGCGCTGGCAGTCGCGAAAACCGCCCCACTACATGACCTTAGTCTCCCACTGCTGCCATCCTTGTTCCTCCTCCTGGCTGCCAATTTGGGGGCTCACCCACTAGCACTTCCGTACTCCTCCAAACACATGCGGTCAAAGGGGAGAGCCACAAACGACTGGTGTTCCGTGGAAAGCGTGGCGACCGCCCACGCTACATTGAATGAAAACAAAATCCAGCTTTCACAGAAACATCCATGAAAGAAGGCACGGACTCCAGGCTGTCAGGATACGGCATAGTTTATTCTCACAGGTCACCCTCAACCCATGAGACAAGAGAGACGCGTTTCGGCTTGCTAGAAGCCTTTGTCAATCTGGTTGGCGCCATTACACATCACATTATATATAGCCCTTCCCCCTTAAAAGGTATACATAGACAGAGAAGACATACTGTCAAGTACATGAACATCAAATATAACCCATGCGGCATATAGATGCTCTCTGCATCTACATGTCGACAAAGTTGCAGGTAAAGCTAATTCTGTTTATAAATAGCACAATGCATTTATAAATTCGCATAATATACCATTGCCATAACAGGTATAGGTAAAAATGGAATGCACACATAAATTGTATACCACCCGCACTCAAGGGAAAATTGTATAAATATAAATGCGACGCCACACCATTTCATCTCATGTCACCTGAATTAATAAAAGAAAATATATTAAATTATTAAAACATCGTGCTGCTGTGAGTCACTAAATTGTCAAATGAAAAACAGCCTCTGACCCGGAATGTCTGCCGAGGCTCATGGCAAATCCTCCAGCTTGCGACCTATGACCTCTGCACGAAAGCAGTGTTGATTCAAGTCACGTTGCGAGTGCCACAATCCCACAACAATCACCAAGAGGCATCTGGACAGGATAATAGTAGTCACATCACGGGGTCAACTTGTACACTGAATGTGAACTGCTGACTTCAATGCCAGTCTCCAAGCGCATGCTAAAAACCAGAGGGGACTACAGCTCCCATAATGCCACATGACGATTAAAGTTATTTTGCAGAAGTTCATCGGTAAATATCCAAATGCAAAAGTCAGTGCCATAAGTGAATTTAACCAGGGCCAGAGGTAAAAGTTTTCAATGTCAGAAATTGCTAGCAGCATAAAAATACAATATATATATATATATATTGGCGGTCGCCAGTAAGTGGTTATAGTTAGGACCATGTTTCCATAGGAAAAGCATTTTTTGACTTGCCCATAACTTTGGCATCATTTGACCAGTCTTCATGAAATTTTCCCAAAAAAGTGTCAAGGAGGGTTCTATTGTTATGGAAAGTTTGGGGGTGATCCGTGCAGTGGGGACAGAGAATTTGGGGTGCAAAATAATGTTGCATTTGTAATGTTAATTCCCTTACGAACCTTTAGCCACACCTACAGCCCCCACTGCTGAACTGACCTACACCAAATTTGGCAGGGAGATAAATGTCGGTTCAAGGAAGTGCCTTTTGCTTATTTGATGAAAATCCATTCAGTAGTTGTTGAGAAATTTAAGTTTAAAATTATAGTGATATCTCCAGTTGCGAAGCCTTCATGAACAAAGAGAGCTCGTGCATGGAAATGCACTGCTCTGATTGGCTGCCAACAATTCAACCAGAAAGTGTTAGCAGTCATCTTAGGACTCGACTTCAAGCCGAGTCCTAAAAAAGAAGTGAAAATTTAAAAAAAGGGGGCAGGGTAGGAATACCCTGACCCCCCCAAAGCCATGGTCTTGGTGTCCCCCTGGGACCCTGCCACAGCACAAAGGCATTTTAAAAAAACAATTCCAGCAAATTCGCAATATTTGCAAATTTGCAGCAAAAACATAAATTAAAAAAGCAAGCTCGGGCTCCTGCACTTGCTTTAAAATAACCCCCTGGTGGGCCAGGTCCTGGGGAACATGATTAATATAGAAGGGGTGAACGGGCCCCCCTCCTAGGGTTTAACAAGGCCCCGGGGACCGCCACCTCCCCATGGCACTCTACATTATTAATGTGCACAGCTCCAGGGACCGCCACCTCCCTGGGGATAATTTCAATAGTATGGGGGAGCCTCATGGGTCCCCCTGCCCCAGGGACTGCCACCTCCCCAAGGCACATGCATATTAAAAAAAAGAGGGGGGGTCCAACGGCCCCCCACGCAGACTTGGGGCCAGCCACCTCAACGGGGCACCAATACACTAATGAAGGGGGTCCGTTGCAGACCCCAAGGACCACCACCTCCCCGGGTCAATATACCAGATGGGACTCATGGAGTCATGCGCCAGGAGGCGCGTTTGCAGAGTAGTGGAGAAAGGGGGTGTTAGAAATGGGGGTCTCTAGTTGGCAATGGTTTGCACCTTTGTCCAAGTAGGGACCATTCCTTCTAGTCAGGATAAGGGAGTTACTCTCCTAAAATAACCCCTGCTCACCCCATTGGTAGCTTGGCACGAGCAGTCAGGCTTATCTCAGAGGCGGTGTGTAAAGCATTTGTACATAACCAACAGTAATACAGTGAAAGCACTACAAAAGGACATCACACCAGTTTAGAAAAATAATCAATATTTTTATATATCCAAAACAAGACCAAAATGATAAGAATCCAACATACAGTACTTAAAAATGTATACTTTACAAGATATCCTTAAAATTGCAGAAATATCTCAAAAACACAGTTCTTCAGAGTCTGTAGCTCCGCCCGGGGCTACCGCGATGCTGAAAACAACAGAGTCTAACAGTTCCAGCTGACCGCGTCGGTACAGGCCAGCTAAAGCGTGGACAGACTCGTGAACAGTACCTTTCTCGTTGCGGCTGGCACGTTGGTGTGAGTCGGTCAGGGCAACCGTCATGGTTGCATTGCAAAATGGAAGCAGTGCAGGGTGCGGTGCCCTCACGATGCGGTGCAGGCAGTGGCTCGGTGACGATCATCCAGACGGCATCGGTGAGACCAAGGCTTACGGTGCGAGGCGAGGTGGTGCTCGATGCGGTGCTGGCAGGTTGCGGTGAAAGCGACAGAGCCGGTTAGCAGGAGCTGGCGTCGGTCGCCCAGACTTCTGTGTGGTACGAGGTGGTGTGCTGTGGAACTTACGAGCGGTGCCCCCAGCCGCGATGCGGTCATGGGTGTCAAAGTCAGCAGGCAGCGATGGCGTCAGTGAGACCAGGGAGGTGAAGTGAAGTGAGGCGGTGCGAAGTGCGGTGCCCACAGGTCACGGTGCAAGCAGCAGCTCGGTGGCGCTGGCATCAGTTGTCGTCGTCGGTGAGACCAGAATTGCAGTGCAAGATGTGGCGGTACCTTCTGCAGTGCCTTCAGGACACAGAGCCAGTGACGGAGTCGGTGACGGAGTCGGTTGCTTTTCCCTTCTCTGTGGCAACTGAAACAGCGGTTCAGGAGGCGGTACCCAGAGGTTGGTGAAGTCTTTGCAGTCCCTAAGACTTCAGAATAGAAGGCAAGCTCTACTTCAACCCCTTGGAGATACTCAGCACAAGTAAATAAAGTTCAGTCCAGTCCTTTCACTGCCCAAGGCAGAAGCAGCAACTGCAGACCAACCCAACACGGCAACAACACAGCAAAGGTGCAGGACTCCTCCTGGCAGCTCTTCCAGCTCTTCTTCTTGGCAGGTTCCTTGATTCCAGCAAGTTCTAAAGTTCTGGGGTCTGGGCCCCAATATATATATACTCAAAATTCCTTTGTTCTCTCAGGTAGAGACTGTCTGTGCTTAGTCCAAACCAGTTCTGTCCTCTCTGGCACAGCGTCCTGGCAGGAGGTGGAGAAAGCATTGTTCAAGGCAGACCAGGCCCATTCAGATGCAAGGAAATCTCCTCCCACTACTCTAAATGCAGCCCAGCCCTGACTCATCCAGGAAAGGCAGGACACACCTCGACCCCCCCAGTGGCTGTCTGAAGAGAATGCACATCCCCTGCCCCTGTCACTCCAAAGCTAGACTGTCAATCCAGGAACCCTGCAGATGCACACAGGAGGGCTAAGCAAGAAAATACCTACTTTCTAAAAGTGGTATTTTCAAACACAGAACATAAAAATCATCTTTAATAAAAGATGCATTTTTACATTCTGAGTCTAGGCATACTAAACTCAATTTCCCTATCTTGTCCCAATGGGAAGTTATGCTTATAAGGTGTTATAAGTAAAACTCTCATTCTACCCTATGGGACAGATAGCCTTTCCATTGTGAAAAACGAAATGCACTGTAATTCATTACCAGGACATGCCACACACATCAGTACATGTCCTACCTTTAACATACACAGCACCCTGCCCACATGGGTACCTTGGGCCTACCTTAGGGGTGACTTATATGTAAGAAAAGGAAAGATTAGGGCCTGGCAAGTGGGTGCACTTGCCAGTTCGACATGGCAGTTACAAACTGCATGCAGACCCTGCAGTGGCAGGTCTGAGAAAACGTTTGAGGGCTACTCATGTGGGTGGCACAATCAGTGCTCCAGGCCCACTAGTAGCATTTGATTTTACCCCCCCTACAAGACCTCCGACCCTCAGTCTAGGTCCACTCTCTCCCCGCAGCTCTGCTGTGCCATCTCTTGCCTCCAGACCCCAACCTCCTCCTTGGGAGGTTCGAGGCTGCTGCCCACTCCTGCGCCTGCTGCCCGCTCCAACTGGGACCCAACTGCCTGCAACCACCGTAACCTTTCTCAGCCGTTTTTTTTCTTAATTTTTCCCTGTTGTGCCACTGTTATTGTGCCCATCTGTGTCTTGCTCTAATTCCACAACTGTTTTTATTTTCTCGTGCCTGCCTGTTCCTTTCGCCTTTCGCCGCTGCTGCCCCTGCGGCTCCTCCCCCCCAGAATTCCCCCCGTAATTCCCTCGCTCCCGCCTCCCAGCCTCTCCTCCCTCCCTCCTCCCCTAATTAATGGTGGCCGCTGCGGGTCGCACCACCGGCGCGCCAAAGGTGCGCCAAAGGCAAGCCCATCTGCGCCCGTCCATGACCCGACCGTGGCCAGCGCCAGGAACCCTGGACCTCCCACTACCCATCGCTACGACACCACCACCCTCCTCACACTCAACCCTGGAAGACTTAGTGTATGCCAACAGGCCTTGCCGAACATGACCCACGGCCAGTTCTCCTGCCTCCACTGCCGCCAGACACTCACCGCCACCCCAGCCTCCAACACCACCGACGCCAGCACCAGCGACACCCTAAAATGCATCCTCCTCAACGTACGCTCCGTACACAAACACGCCATGGAAATCTGGAACCTACTCGACTCTCTCGCCCGACATCACCTTCTTCACAGAGACCTGGACCAACGCATCCTCCGCCCCCGACATAAGCACCGCCATCCCAAACGGATACAAGATCCAGAAGAAAGACCACCCCAACCACCCAGGAGGGGGCCTCGCCATCGCCCACAAGAGCACCCTCTGCCTCACCACCTCCAGTGAAACCTTCCCCTCCGCCGAACACCTGCACTTCCAGATCCAGACCACCCCCAAAGCCACACTCCGAGGAACCCTCATCTACAGACCCCCAGGCCCCAGAACACCCTTCAATCAATCAATCAATCAATCAATCATGTCACTTATAAAGCGCACTACATACCCGCGAGGGTCTCAAGGCACTGGGGGAAGAGGGGGGTGGTGCTGCTACTGATCGAAGAGCCAGGTCTTGAGGAGTCTTCTGAAGGCCAGTAGGTCTTGGGTCTGTCGGAGGTTGGTGGGGAGGGTGTTCCAGGTCTTGGCGGCGAGGTGGGAGAAGGATCTGCCGCCGGCGGTCGTTTTCCGGATGCGGGGGACTGTGGCGAGGGCGAGGCTGGTCGAGCGGAGCTGGCGGGTGGGGGTGTAGAAGCTGAGTCGTCTGTTGAGGTAGGCTGGTCCGGAGTTGTGGAGTGCTTTGTGTGCGTGGGTGAGGAGCTTGAAGGTTATCCTCTTGTTGACAGGGAGCCAGTGCAGGTCTCTCATGTGGGGTGTGATGTGGCTGCGTCGGGGGATGTCGAGGATAAGACGTGCAGAGGCGTTCTGGATGCGTTGCAGCCGTCTCAGGAGCTTAGCCGTCGTTCCTGCGTAGAGGGCGTTTCCGTAGTCCAGCCTGCTGGTGACGAGGGCCTGGGTGACTGTTTTTCTTGTTTCGGTGGGGATCCACTTGAAGATCCTGAGGAGCATTCGGAGGATGTTGAAGCAGGATGAGGAAACGGCGTTGACCTGCTTAGTCATGGAGAGGGTGGGGTCGAGGATGACCCCTAGGTTGCGTACGTGGTGGGTGGGTGGCGGGGCTGTTCCCAGTGATGTTGGCCACCAGGAGTCGTCCCAGGCTGAAGGGTTGGAACCAAGGATGAGGACCTCCGTCTTGTCCGAGTTCAGCTTCAGGCGGCTGGTCCTCATCCATTCGGCGACGGCCTTCATTCTTTCGTGGAGGTGGGCTTTGGCGGTGTGAGGGTCTTTGGTGAGGGAGAGGATCAGCTGGGTGTCGTCGGCGTAGGAGATGATGTTGAGGTTGTGCTGTCGGGCGACGTGGGCGAGGGGTGCCATGTAGATGTTGAACAGCGTTGGGCTGAGGGAGGAGCCTTGGGGTACGCCGCAGATGACCTTGGTGGCCTTGGATCGGAAGGGGGCGAGGCGGACGCTTTGTGTTCTGCCGGAAAGGAAGGATGTGGTCCAGTCCAGGGCCTTCTCTTGGATCCCGGCGTCGTGAAGGCGTGTTCGTAGTGTGTGGTGGCAGACCGTGTTGAAGGCGGCTGATAGGTCCAGGAGGATGAGGGCTGCTGTTTCTCCGTTGTCTAGCAGGGTCCTGATGTCATCGGTGGCGGCGATGAGGGCGGTTTCGGTGCTGTGGTTGCTGCGGAAGCCGGACTGGGAAGGGTCCAGAATGTTGTCCTCCTCGAGGTAGCGGGTCAGTTGTTTGTTGACGATTTTCTCGGTGACCTTCGCGGGGAACGGGAGCAGAGAGATGGTTCGGAAGTTCTTGAGGTCCTTGGGGTCTGCCTTGGGTTTCTTGAGTAAGGCGGTGATCTCGGCGTGCTTCCAGATTTCCGGGAAGGTTGCTCTCTCGAAGGAGATGTTGATTATTTTCCGGAGATGGGGCGCGATGGCTGTACTGGCTTTGTTGAAGATGTGGTGAGGGCACGGGTCTAGCGGTGAACCGGAGTGGATGGTGTTCATGATCTCGCTGGTGTCCTCGTCGTTGATGTTGGTCCAGGAGAGCAGGCGGTTGGTGGTTGTGGGGGCAGTGGTCTCGGTGGTTGCCGGGGCGGTCGTGGTGTTGAAGCTGTCGTGGATGTCGGCGATTTTGCGGTGGAAGAAGGTGGCCAGTGAGTCGCACAGGTCTCGCGACTGCTGGATGTCGTTGCTGTTGGAGCTGGGGTTGGAGAGTTCCTTCACGATGTTGAAGAGCTCTTTGCTGTTGTGTGCGTTGTTGTCTAGGCGGTCTTTGAGTGAGGCCCTTTTGGTGGATCTGATGAGGTGATGGTGACTGCGGGTGGCGCTCTTGTGGGCGGCGTAGCTGTCCGCTGTCCGTTCGTGGAGCCAGATCTTCTCCAGTTTTCGGCATGTTCGTTTGGAGGCCTGGAGGTCTTCGGTGAACCAGGTGGCTTTCTTGCTGGTGTGGCTGTTGGGCGGATTCTTGAGCGGGGCGAGGGTGTTGGCGCAGTCGTCGATCCACTGTCTGAGGTTGCGGGCGGCGGTGTCGGAGGGTTCAGCGGGTGGGCTCAGGGCGAGGGTTGTGGTTAGCTGGTCTTCCGTGACTCTGCTCCAGCAGCGGCGAGGCATTTGTTCGGTGCGGTGGTGCGTGGTGGGCTTCCTGTAGGTGAAGTGGATGCAGTGGTGGTCAGTCCAGTGGGGTTCGGAGGTGTGGTTGAAGGAGACGTGTGGGCTTGCGGAAAAGATGGAGTCTAGCGTGTGGCCGGCGGCGTGGGTGGGTGTAGTCACAAGCTGTCTGAGTCCGAGGGTGGTGAGGTTGTCGATCAGGGTGGTGGAGTTGGTGTCCTTGTTGTTCTCGAGGTGGAAGTTCAGGTCCCCGAGGAGGATGTAGTCCGTGGAGGCGATGGCGTGTGTGCTGACGAAGTCAGCGATGGAATCGCTGAACTGTGGTCGGGGTCCGGGGGGTCTGTAGATGAGGGTTCCTCTGAGGGTGGTGTTGGGATCGGTGTGGATCTGGAAGTGCATGTGTTCGGCGGTGCTGAGGGTGTCGTCGGTGTTGGTTGAGACTCTGAGGGTGTTCCTGTGGACGATGGCGATGCCTCCTCCGACTCCGTTGGTGCGGTCCCTGCGGGTGATCTTGTATCCGTCCGGGATGGCAATGGCGATGTCGGGGGCTGAAGCGGGATTCAGCCAGGTCTCCGTCAGGAATGCGACGTCTGGGGAGGTTGAGTCGAGAAGGTCCCAGAGTTCGATGGCGTGTTTGCGGCGGAGCGGGTGTTGAGGAGAATGCATCTGAGGTAGTTGGGTTCTTTCCTGGGCGGTGGTTTGGCGGGGCGGGTGCTGGCGAAGCTGCAGTTCCGGCAGGTGAAGGGCCCTTGGGTGCGCTTCGGGGTGGCCTGGTAGCAGGTGTGATCTTTTCCGGGGTTGAGTGCGTGGAGGGTGCTGGCGTCGTATCGGCGTCTGTTGATGTGGCGGGGGATGCCCGGACCAGGGGGTCTGGCGCTGGGCGCGGTCACGGCGCGGACGGGCGCAGACGGGCTTGCCTTAGGCGCGCCTTTGGCGCGCCAGCGGCGCGGCCGCCATAAATGGGGAGGTGGGAGGGAGGAGCAGGGAATGGGGCAGCAAATGGGCAGTGAGGGGGCGGGGCCGCAGGGGCGCAGCGGCGGGAAACAGGCACAGAAGGGAAAACGAGCACAATCAGGGCATCAAGGGGGCACAGAAAGGAAAAAAAAATGAGCACAATCAGGGGCAGCAAGGGGGCACAGAAAGGAAAAACGAGCACAATCAGGGGCAGCAAGGGGGCACAGAAAGGAAAAACGAGCACAATCAGGGGCAGCAAGGGGGCACAGAAAGGAAAAAAACGAGCACAATCAGGGGCAGCAAGGGGGTACAGAAAGGAAAAACGAGCACAATCAGGGGCAGCAAGGGGGTACAGAAAGGAAAAACGAGCACAATCAGGGGAAGCAAGGGGGCACAGAAAGGAAAAAAAACGAGCACAATCAGGGGCAGCAAGGGGGTACAGAAAGGAAAAACGAGCACAATCAGGGGCAGCAAGGGGGCACAGAAAGGAAAGAAAACGAGCACAATCAGGGGCAGCAAGGGGGCACAGAAAGGAAAAACGAGCACAATCAGGGGCAGCAAGGGGCACAGAAAGGAAAAACGAGCACAATCAGGGCCAGCAAGGGGGCACAGAAAGGAAAAAAACGAGCACAATCAGGGGCAGCAGCAGGGCACACAGACGGAGCTGTGTGGTGGGGGAGCGACCTACCAGTCAAGGTCAGGGGTCGCTCTCTTCACCACGCAGCGGCCGCCATAAATGGGGAGGTGGGAGGGAGGAGCAGGGAATGGGGCAGCGAATGGGCAGTGAGGGGGCGGGGCCACAGGGCGCAGCGGCGGGAAACAGGCACAGAAGGGAAAGCGAGCACAATCAGGGCATCAAGGGGGCACAGAAAGGAAAAAAAAATGAGCACAATCAGGGGCAGCAAGGGGGCACAGAAAGGAAAAACGAGCACAATCAGGGGCAGCAAGGGGGCACAGAAAGGAAAAACGAGCACAATCAGGGGCAGCAAGGGGGTACAGAAAGGAAAAACGAGCACAATCAGGGGCAGCAAGGGGGCACAGAAAGGAGAAAAAACGAGCACAATCAGGGGCAGCAAGGGGGTACGTGGAGGGTGCTGGCGTCGTATCGGCGTCTGTTGATGTGGCGGGGGATGCCCGGACCACCATCACCGACTTCATCGCACCCCACGCCATCGCCTCAACAAACTACATACTCACTGGAGACCTGAACTTCCACTTCGACAACCCCAGCGACCCCAACTCCACTATCCTTCGTGACAACCTCGCCAGCATCGGACTTAAACAACTCGTCAACACACCGACCCACAGAGCAGGACACACTCTCGACCCCATCTTCGTGGCAGGAAACAGCGTCCAATTCAGCCACACAACGCAGCCGCCATAAACCGACCACCACTGCGGACACTTCGCCATCAACAAACCCAAGGCACCCAAACCAGCCCCATGCCCACCTCGAGGGAACTGGAGCAAGGTTACCGACAAGCAACTTAACTCCACCCTCACCTGAGACAACCACACCTGGGCACCCGACGCAAACGACGCGGCCAGAGAACTCCACACCTGGATCTCCAACTGCGCAGACGAGCTCGCCCGCTACGCAACCCCGACAGACAACGCCCCAGGAAAGCCGCCTGGTTCACCACCACTCTCCAAGAAGCCAGACACACCTGCAGACACCTGGAGAAGAACTGGAGAAACACCAAGACAACCGAAAACCACACCACCTACAAGGACGCCATGACGGACTACCACAACCAGATCAGAGCCACCAAGAGGAACTTCATCCACAACAAAATCCTGGCCAACTCCACCAACTCCAAGGAACTTTTCAGTGTCATTCAAGAATTCACCAACCCACGCAGCAAAGCCACAGACATCACCCCATCCCAAGACCTCTGCGACAAGCTTGGAACCTATTTCCACCTCAAGATCAAAAACCTCTACGACAACTTCATTGACCATCCACCAGGTGCCACAGACGGCCCCCCGCCCCCTAGAAACACCAGCCAGCCCACCATCTCCAACTGGACACCGATCACGGTCGAAGACACTGCCTCGACCATGAAAAGCATCCACTCGGCGGCCCCCACCGACCCCTGCCCCCCTCACATCTACCACAGAGCTGCGGCCGCCATCGCACCCGAACTACAACGCACCATCAACACCACCTTCAAAACAGGCCCCTTCCCATACGACTGGAAGCGTGCAGAAGTCAGACCCCTGCTCAAGAAGCCCACAGCTGACCCCACCAACCTCAAGAACTATCGGCCCATCTCGCTCCTTCCCTTCGCAGCCAGAGTTGCAGAGAAAACAGTCAACAGGAAACTGACACGATTCATTAAAGAGAACGCCGTCCTCGACCCGTCCCAATCTGGATTCCGAAGCAACCACAGCACAGAGACCGCCCTACTCGCCGCCACAGACGACATCAGCACCCTCCTGGACCAAGGCCACTCCACAGCCCTCATCCTACTCGACCTATCAGCGGCCTTCGACACCGTCTCCCACCGCACACTAGTCGCCAGACTACATGACGCAGGCATACAAGGAACAGCCCTGGACTGGATCCGATCATTCCTCACCGGAAGAAGCCAAAGGATCAGACTCCCACCCTTCCTCTCCGACCCCACGAAAATCACCTGCGGAGTCCCACAGGGTTCATCACTGAGCCCCACCCTCTTCAACATCTACATGGCCCCCCTCGCAGCCATCGTCCGACAACACGGCCTCAACATCGTATCCTACGCCGACGACACCTCTCCCTCACCAAAGACCCCACCACTGCCAAACTCAACTTCCAGAAAGGAATGCAAGACGTCGCAGTCTGGATGACCAACAGCTGCCTGAAGCTCAACGCTGAGAAGACAGAAGTCCTCGTCCTCGGTGTGAGAAGTTGGCATGGCATATGCTGTCCACTAATTATAGTGGGCACCTTGCACCAGTCCAAACAACCCCTTATTGGAGATAGGTTAAAGACAACCTTTATTGAAAGCTATCCTAGTGGTAGCTATGGAGAGCAGCCTTCAGGCTAAGTCTTGAAGGAATGTAAAGCAGCTTGTTTTACCAGTCTATAATCTCTTGAGTGACCAAATGAAAGAGGACTACACCAGGTATATATTCAAAATATATGTATGTATTGCTAAACACACCCCTCTAGTCTCTTTATGAGGCTAGAGTTCGAAGTACATAAGTTATAAGTTAGTTATCTACAGTAATAGCACAAATACACGTTTGAGCCCTAGGGGGGTACCAAACCATATACCAATAAAGTGGTATAAGAACCACGACTGAGCTAGACACAGGGCCTAGAGCCTGTAGAAGTGCTTGGACCACAAGGCACCACCCAAGGTAGTGACACAGGGGACCCACGGGGGACGCGTGCAGTGTGAGAACACAGCCGCGAATCGCCGTTGACTTCTATGGGGAAAGTCGCGGTTGGAATTTTAAAGAAAAGGGACACTTAGAGGAGGACTTGGAGCAAACCCTTTTAGAACTAGGCTGTTCTAGTGTCAATACCCATGGGAGCACCGGAGTACTCGAGTAACCTCACCCAGGGGAGCCGGGTGCATAGGTGTCTTTCGGGGTCGGGTTTCGTCGTCGTTTTCAATGGCGATCTGCTGCAAAGTGCTGCTGGCGGCCAAGTCGAAAGTGTTCGGGTGGATCCAAAGGTGGATCGAAGATCTGAAGAACCTGAAAGCAGAGGGGACAGAGTCTGGGTCACTAGCCAGTGACCAGGAAGGCGATGAGCAGATGCCCACCGATGTTGAGTGCTTCAGGTAGGTTGACGGTCATCTTGACTCTTCAGCCACGAGGTCCAGGAAGAGTCGACGATGACCAGGAGCTGGATTCGAGCTGTCCCACAACATCTGTCGATTGCAGGGGTGTTGGCGACCGGATTGGACCCAACAAGCCTTGGCAACGGCAAGTCTTGTGGAAATGGAAGAAGGACGATGGTGCAGACCAGCAAGGTCTGTGGGACTCATCCAGCGAGGGTAAGTCAGGGCACGTCTGGATCAACCAGGGAGCCCAAGCCGAAGAAGATTGGCCTTCGGGAGGGCCTACTAGCCAACGGACTAGCGACCGCAAAGGAGCCTCAAGTGGACGCACTTGGAGCTGGCTCACAGGACACTCGTGGAGTGGAGGCCAGTGATCTTCGGTGCAGTCGGTGCTGGAGGCTGGGGCTACTCGGAGCCCAAAGCACAACTTCGTGGGAGACCCAGAAGAGGATGCACTTGCAAATGCGATCGGTGTCCAGGGGTCACGGTTCCACGTTACCCACGACAGCTACAGGCCTCAGCTTTGCTGGGGACTCAGGGCAGCCTCGGGAAAGTCTGGAAATCCACCTCTGGTGATGCAAAGACTTCGGCGTCCGGCGGGAGCTTCAGCGATGCAGACCGGACAATTGCTTCTTTGGTGCCTGCCAAGCAGGGGAGTCACTCCTTGACCCCAAGGGAGATTCTTCAGTCCTCTAATCTTGAAGTAGAGCGTCGAAGGTCCAGGATTCTGTGTCAGAGTTTCGTCCAGGTAAATCTAAAGTCCTAAGGACTGGGGTCCCATACTTATACCAAGTTAGGGGTTGGACATACTCTGGGGACCCACCTATGGGAGGGTCAGGGCAGAGGGGTGGTTACACCCCTTTCCCTTTGTCCAGTTTCGTGCCAGAGCAGGGGCTGGAAGCCCCTGAGCCGGTTTGAACTGGGGTATGCACAGGGACACCAAATGTGCCCCCAGTGCAGGACTTCAAAGCACCAGAGAGTGCTCCTGCCCAGCCCCAATACACACTATCCTGTCTGGGGAGGTGGTTACACCTCCCTGGGACAGGAAACCTATTGTCCAGGCCTCCCCTGCCGGAGTTTCGGTCAGCAGCAGGAGGCCAGACTCGTGTCTGTGGCAGCGGCATCCATTTTGTGATGCCAGGGCTCTGGAAAGTCAGTACCGGGTATACCGGTGTGTACATGTCTCTCCCTCTAGAAGGGTGGAATGCTACCCCCGCTGCCAGAACTGGCGGGGGGTAGTATTCCAAGATGTTTGACACCAAACACAACATGTTTCCGTGCAGCCATCCCAAAGTTAGCATTTAACGCGAGGTTATAATGCGCTTAAGAGTATATGGTTAGGCTGCACTACAAACAGCATCAGAGAAGGGTCTCCGAACGCTGCAGAGGGGCTCTGCTCATGCAGGGGCACCCTCTTACATAGGAACCAAGCACTCTGCCTTCAGGATTGATAAGGCCTGCCATAGGAGTGACTTATAGGTTTATATGTGTGTATCTATGTAGTGATATAGGTAGCCTATATCACAGTAAGGGGTGCATGCACCATCTTACCCAGGCTGCAGTAGCAGACCGGTGGTGTCATTTTGGATGGCCTTCCAGGGGTGGCACAATACATGCTGCAGCCCCTGGTAGGCCTCTGAGGTACCTATGCCCTGGGTACATAGTATACCATATACTAGGGACTTATAAGGGCACTCCAGATTCCAATCAGAGATGTGCCTAAGGCACATGGAAACCATTTTATAGAGGAAGCAGATAGACTGGGGCCCTGAATGGCAGGATCCCAGTCCATCTAAGTCATAAACCAGCAAAACACCAGGAAAAAAGTGGGGGCAACCATATAGTCAGATTCCACCTTCCTACATAACCCCCCCCCCAAACGAAAGGAGATAAGGCTAACCGTGGCCAGTTGAGCCTTTATTGACTAAGTGGCCATATAAGGAAGCACCTGCAATAGCATGGTTGCCCCCTGTCTTATGGTCCACTAAGCAATCCCTCACCTTAAGGGTATGAGAGGGTCTCCACCATGGGGAATTACTACCTGTGGTGTGCTTTGGTAAAGTACAAGGCTGGTGAGGTGTCTGAGTAGGGAAGCGAGGCCCTAGGAAGGTTGGTCTCAGCTTCCTCAGATCACTGGTCACCATGTATGCCTGTCTTTCCATGACTGAGTTGCACTTTGCTCTAAGGGTCAACCTTTGGCTGCCTACAGCTGGGGGTTGGGTCCCTTTGGATGGACCACTGGAGGGACATGGCAGGTTTGGAACCTTTTGGTCCCAGGTTTGCCCTTGCCTAACAGAGTCCTTCTGGGGGAGGTCCCTACACAAAGGTATGGGGGATCCCTCAGTGTGTTGAGGAATTTTCACCTGGCTAGGGCTACTAGACTGGGTGCCCCTAATCTGCTGATGGGGGGTTCCTCTGGACAGGGGGCCCTGGGGGTCCACTGACCTCCCTGACCTCTGCAGCCCTGGGCTGACTGAGGCAGGGTAGAGAGGGGCAGGTTACCTGCTCCAGACTGGGTACCACCTTGGAAGGGCCCTCTGCCATCAGGGGGTGGCCAGGCCAGGCCTGACTACCTCTGGGGCAGTTCCTTCACTAGGGGTAGGGTCAGTTCCCTGAGGAGGCTGACCCTTACCTACTGTCTGGAGGGGAGAAGACTTTTCTTCAACCCTTGTGCTCTCTTTGGGGGAGAGTGGGCCATTCTTCCAGGCTCCATCTCCCCAAAATTTCCTTGGGCTTGGGCTGTGGCCACCACAGCCCCACTAACTCTTTCAGGGACGCCCAGCATTCTCAGATGGGCTTGGTGTTCAACTTCAGCCCAGGCTGAAAGTTCCAAATCATTGCCCATCAGGCAATCTACAGGTAAGTTGGGGGACACTGCCACTCTTTTTGGGCCTGTGACCCCTTCCCAGCTGAGGTTGACTATGGCCATGGGGTGATCTGTTCTGACACCATCTATGTTGGTCACCTGGTATTTAAACTCAGGTAAAAGCTGGTGAGGGGGGACTAGTTTCCCTGCCACCATGGTGACACTAGCCCCTGTGTCCCTGAATGCCACAGCTTTCTGACCATTAATCATTGGCTCCAGTCTGTACCTGCCCAATGCATTGGGACCCATGGTAAAGGTGTCAAATCCTATACCACCATCAGAGTCAGAGGAGTCTGTTGAGGGGGTCCTGCCTAAACTAGGGCCCACCTCTGTTCCTCTTGCAAAAGCACCTAACTTTTTGGGTGCACTACTCCCAACTGGAGGATTACTACTGGTAGTACCAGGAGGAGTGGTAGTGGTAGCTGGAGGAACATTTTCTTTATTGCCAATCCTGGGGCAACTGGGATCAGTTTTCCAGTGTCCAGGTTTTTTACAGACATGGCAATATGGTTTCCTTTCAGGAGAGGAAGGAGTTTGGGACCCACCCCCAGAAGAGGACTTTTGGGGCCCTGTAGTGGACTTATCCTTAGATTTATCCCCACCTATCTCTTGGGACTTGGTAGAATCTTTCTTCTGGTCACCACCCTGATTCTTAGTCTTTACTCTGGTTCTGACCCATTTGTCTGCCTTCTTTCCCAATTCTTGGGGAGAGGTCAGATCAGAGTCCACCAGGTACTGGTGTAAAAGCTGGTTTTGACAATTATTAAGGATCTGCTCCCTCATAATCAAATTGTACAATCCTAAAAAGTCATGCACCTTGTTGCCATGTATCCAACCTTCCAGAGCCTTAGTAGCACAATCTACAAAGTCAACCCAGTCTTGAGTCTGAGCCTTTTGGGTGTCTCTGAAATTCAACCTATACTGTTCAGTGGTTAGGCCAAACCCATCTATCAGAGCACTCTTCAAGACTTTGTAATTGTCAGCATCCTCTTCTCTTACAGTGAGGTGCTTGTCTCTACCTTTGTCTGCAAAGGAGAGCCACAAGATTGCTGCCCACTGCTCCTGAGAGACCCTCTGTACTTTACAGGCCCTCTCCAGTGCAGTTATCCATTTGTGGATGTCATCCCCACTCTGGTAGGGAGGGACAATCTTGCTCAGGTTCCTATGGTCATAAGACCTTTCCCTATCTCTGGGGAAATTGCTGCCACCATGGGACTCTAGTCCCATCTTTTTCTCTCTCTATAGAGATCTAGGGACTCCCTGTCTATAGCCAATTGCTGTTTTCTGAGCTCAAGCTGGGCTTGTTCATACTGAAGCAATCTCTTTCTCCTTTCATGAGAGGATTCCCTCCTATGAGAGGAGACAGAGGTCCCTATTGAGGTGTCAGAGTGGTTAGACTCCTGAGAAGGAGATCTAGCCCTTCTTGGCACACTCTCAACTCTTCCTGGGGGGACAAAGGGGAGGTCATTCTGATCCTCCTCTTCATCCACAGGAATAGCTGGGTTTTCCAGGTCAAGGTCATTGTCACCTTCCTGGCCAGTTTCAGAGGGGGGGGCCTGGGTTTCTTCACCCCTGACCCCTTCCTCATTTTCTGCCCCACCCTCTTTGCCTACCCCTTCAGACCCTAGGGGCCTGCTGAGATCATCAGCTAGTAGCACCTCTCTGAGGTGTTGGGTGCTGGCACTTTTGCCTGCCTTCAGCTTCCTAGTATTGCATAAGGCTCTCAATTCCAAGAATGGGAGTTTATCATACTTGGAGGGAAGAAGCCCACTGGCTTCTGGCAAGGACTCACTGGGTCCTGGCTTTGAAGACATTACTAGTGAGGTGTGGTGTATGCACTACCTACTCTAGTGTGGCCTACTAAACTCTCTTGAGTTGTAGAAAGGGTGTGCTATCCCTTAACACACAACTCTAAGTTCAGTAGAACTTACTGTATACTAAGCTTGATTTATATGTACCTTAGGTACCCTTAGTGGTTTTCAGTTGATCAATTCAATTGAGATTATCTGGTAAAACAATAGCAAGTTGGAATCCCACACTCTGCACACCAATGTGAGAAGTTGGCCTGGCATATGCTGTCCACTAATTATAGTGGGCACCTTGCACCAGTCCAAACAACCCCTTATTGGAGATAGGTTAAAGACAACCTTTATTGAAAGCTATCCTAGTGGTAGCTATGGAGAGCAGCCTTCAGGCTAAGTCTTGAAGGAATGTAAAGCAGCTTGTTTTACCAGTCTATAATCTCTTGAGTGACCAAATGAAAGAGGACCACACCAGGTATATATTCAAAATATATGTATTTATTGCTAAACACACCCCTCTAGTGTCTTTATGAGGCTAGAGTTTGAAGTACATAAGTTATAAGTTAGTTATCTACAGTAATAGCACAAATACATGTTTGAGCCCTAGGGGCGTACCAAACCATATACCAATAAAGTGGTATAAGAACCACGACTGAGCTAGACACAGGGCCTAGAGCCTGTAGAAGTGCTTGGACCACAAGGAACCACCCAAGGTAGTGACACAGGCGACCCACGGGGGACGCGTGCAGTGTGAGAACACAGCCGCGAATCGCCGTTGACTTCTATGGGGAAAGTCGCGGTTGGAATTTTAAAGAAAAGGGACACTTAGAGGAGGACTTGGAGCAAACCCTTTTAGAACTAGGCTGCTCTAGTGTCAATACCCACGGGAGCACCGGAGTACTCGAGTTACCTCACCCAGGGGAGCCGGGTGCATAGGTGTCTTTCGGGGTCGGGTTTCGTCGTCGTTTTCAATGGCGATCTGCTGCAAAGTGCTGCTGGCGGCCAAGTCGAAAGTGTTCGGGTGGATCCAAAGGTGGATCGAAGATCTGAAGAACCTGAAAGCAGAGGGGACAGAGTCTGGGTCACTAGCCAGTGACCAGGAAGGCGATGAGCAGATGCCCACCGATGTTGAGTGCTTCAGGTAGGTTGACGGTCGTCTTGACTCTTCAGCCACGAGGTCCAGGAGGCGTCGACGACAACCAGGAGCTCGATTCGAGCTGTCCCACAACGTCTGTCGATTGCAGGGGTGTCGGCGACCGGATTGGACCCAACAAGCCTTGGCAACGGCAAGTCTCGTGGAAATGGAAGAAGGACGATGGTGCAGACCAGCAAGGTCTGTGGGACTCACCCAGGGAGGATAAGTCAGGGCACACGTGGAGCAACCAGGGAGCCCAAGCAGAAGAAGATTGGCCTTCGGGAGGGCCTACTAGCCAACAGACTAGCGACCACAAAGGAGCCTCGAGTGGACGCACTTGGAGCTAGCTCACAGGACACTCGTGGAGTGGAGGCCAGTGATCTTCGGTGCAGTCGGTGCTGGAGGCTGGGCTACTCGGCGCCCAAAGCACAACTTAGTGGGAGACCCAGAAGAGGATGCACTTGGAAATGCGATTGGTGTCCAGGGGTCACGGTTCCACGTTACCCACGACAGCTATGGGCCTCAGCTTTGCTGGGGACTCAGGGCAGCCTCGGGGAAGTCTGGAAATCCACCTCTGGTGATGCAAAGACTTCGGCGTCCGGCGGGAGCTTCAGCGATGCAGACCGGACAATTGCTTCTTTGGTGCCTGCCAAGAAGGGGAGTCACTCCTTGACCCAAGGGAGATTCTTCAGTCCTCTAATCTTGAAGTAGAGCGTCGAAGGTCCAGGATTCTGTGTCAGAGTTTCGTCCAGGTAAATCTAAAGTCCTAAGGACTGGGGTCCCATACTTATACCAAGTTAGGGGGTTTGACTTACTCTGGGGACCCACCTATGGGAGGGTCAGGGCAGAGGGGTGGTTACACCCCTTTCCCTTTGTCCAGTTTCACACCAGAGCAGGGGCTGGAAGCCCCTGAGCCGGTTTGAACTGGGGTATGCACAGGGACACCAAATGTGCCCCCAGTGCAGGACTTCAAAGCACCAGAGAGTGCTCCCGCCCAGCCCCAATACACACTATCCTGTCTGGGGAGGTGGTTACACCTCCCTGGGACAGGAAACCTATTGTCCAGGCCTCCCCTGCCGGAGTTTCGGTCAGCAGCAGGAGGCCAGACTCGTGTCTGTGGCAGCGGCATCCATTTTGTGATGCCAGGGCTCTGGAAAGTCAGTACCGGGTATATCGGTGTGTACATGTCTCTCCCTCTAGAAGGGTGGAATGCTACCCCCGCCGCCAGAACTGGCGAGGGGGTAGTATTCCAAGATGTTTGACACCAAACACGACATGTTTCCATGCAGCCATCCCAAAGTTAGCATTTAACGCGAGGTTATAATGCGCTTAAGAGTATATGGTCAGGCTGCACTACAAACAGCATCAGAGAAGGGTCTCCGAACGCTGCAGAGGGGCTCTGCTCATGCAGGGGCACCCTCTTACATAGGAACCAAGCACTCTGCCTTCAGGATTGATAAGGCCTGCCATAGGAGTGACTTATAGGTTTATATGTGTGTATCTATGTAGTGATATAGGTAGCCTATATCACAGTAAGGGGTGCATGCACCACCTTACCCAGGCTGCAGTAGCAGACCGGTGGCGTCATTTTGGATGGCCTTCCAGGGGTGGCACAATACATGCTGCAGCCCCTGGTAGGCCTCTGAGGTACCTATGCCCTGGGTACATAGTATACCATATACTAGGGACTTATAAGGGCACTCCAGATTCCAATCAGAGATGTGCCTAAGGCACATGGAAACCATTTTATAGAGGAAGCAGATAGACTGGGGCCCTGAATGGCAGGATCCCAGTCCAACTAAGTCATAAACCAGCAAAACACCAGGTAAAAAGTGGGGGCAACCATATAGTCAGATTCCACCTTCCTACACTCGGTACCACCCCTTCTGCATGGACCAGCACCTGGTGGCCGACCGCCCTCGGAAGCCCACCTACCCCCTCAGACCACGCCAAGAACCTCGGCATCGTACTCGTCTCATCGCTCACCATGAACTGACAGGTCAAAGCAGTCACCTCCAGCTGCTTCAACACCCTCCGCATCCTCCGCAAGACCTTCAAGTGGATCCCCCCTGAGTCAAGGAAGACAGTCACCCACGCACTCATCACCAGCAGACTGGACTATGGAAACGCACTCTACGCCGGCATCAACAGGTCCCTACTCCGCAAACTCCAGACAATACAGAACACCGCCGCCAGACTCGTCCTGGGCATCCCCCGACACAAACACATCAGCCAACACCTACGAAGTCTCCACTGGCTCCCCGTGGAGAAAAGAGTCACTTTCAAAATCCTCACTCACGCCTACAAATGCCTACACAACAACGGACCCAAATACCTCAATGACAGAATCAACTTCCACGTACCCAAAAGAAACCTCCGATCTTCCAACCTCGCATTGGCCGAAACCCCGTGCATCCACACAGCCAGAGCAGGCGGAAGATCCTTCTCTCACACTGCAGCCAAGACCTGGAACGAGTTACCGGCAGACATCAGACGCGCCCCCTCCCTGAACACCTTCAGGAAGACCCTCAAGACCTGGCTCTTCGGCTAAACAGATCTGCGGACCCCCCACACCCCCTCAGCGCTTTGAGACCCTCACGGGTGAGTAGCGTGCTTACAATTCCCTGATTGATTGATTGATTGAGGCCCTGGCACACTCAGTGCACTTTACTAGGGCCTTACCAGTAAATCAAATATGCCAATCATGGAA
This sequence comes from Calotriton arnoldi, assembly GCA_963921515.1. NCBI lineage: Eukaryota > Metazoa > Chordata > Amphibia > Caudata > Salamandridae > Calotriton > Calotriton arnoldi. The sequence continues at coordinate 139,215 of CAWUFW010008487.1, read as the reverse complement.
ACACCAATCCATAATAACAATTTACAACAGGAGCACTTGCACTTTAACACTGTACAGAATTGAGAAAGTGCGCAGAGACACTAAACCAGCAAAAACAGAGACAAAACCGGGAGGTCAGAAAACAAAAAGACAGGGGAAACACGCTGAAAGATGCCAGGTCTAACACATGTCTCCTCCAGCTGAAAGTAGGGAGAACTACCCGACTACCTGGGAGTTCTCTTCACTAAGGCGGAAGACCCTGGACAGACCATCAGCCTTGGAGTGTTCTATGCCAGGGCGGTGTTCCACCGTAAAGTCCATACCCTGTAGGGAGATGGACCACCTCAACAGTTTTGGGTTCTCACCCTTCATTTGCATCAACCATCTGAGGGGCCTGTTGTCTGTCTGAACTCGGAAGTGAGTCCCATACAGGTAGGGTCTTAGCTTCTTCAGTGCCCAAACGACAGCAAAAGCTTCTCTTTCTATGGCACTCCACCTCTGTGCCCTGGGGAGTAGTCTCCTGCTACGGAAGACAACAGGCTGGTTTAGGCCCTCTTCGTTCAGTTGTGAGAGCACCGCTCCCACACCATGCACGGAAGCGTCAGTCTGCATTACGAATTCTTTGGAGAAGGCGGGTGCCTTGAGAAAGGGCGCCGCGCACATGGCTGCTTTCAGGGCATCAAAAGCTTTCTAACAGGCTTCAGTCCAGATCACCTTCTTGGGCTGCTTCCTGGAAGTCAGCTCTGTTACGGGGGCAACAATGGTGCCATAGCCCTTAACAAATCTCCTGTAGTAACTGGAGAGACCTAAAAAGGCTCTTACCTCTGTCTGGGTCTTGGGGGGCTCCCAAGCCAGAATGGTGTCAATCTTGGGCTGTAGGGGCGCCACCTGGCCACTTCCTACCTGGTGTCCCAAGTACACCACAGAGCCCTGCCTGATCTGGCAATTGCTGACCTTGACCGTGAGGCCTGCCCTGTGCATAGACTTCAACACTTCCCAGAGGTGCTGCAAGTGTTCTTCCCAGCTGGAACTGAACACTGCAATATCATTCAGGTAGGCGGCACTGAAATCCTTCAGTCCAGCTGACACCTGGTTGACCAACCTCTGAAAGTTGGCTGGGGCATTCTTCAATCCAAAGGGCATTACCTGGAATTGATAATGCCCCTCTGGGGTTGAGAATGCTGACTTCTCCTTGGCCCCAACGGTTAAGGCAATCTGCCAGTACCCAGACATCAGATCAAACGTGCTGAGAAACTTGGCAGCCCCCAACCGATCAATGAGCTCATGAGCACTGGGGATGGGGTGCGCATCAGTCTTGGTGGCGGCATTGAGCCCACGGTGGTCCACACAGAACTGCAGTTCTGGAGTGGCACTGGGTGCAGCAACCTTTTGTACCAAGACCACTGGGCTGGCCCAAGGACTGTTGGAGGGCTCTATCAACCCTAATGCCAACATCTTAGAGACCTCCTCTTTGATGCTGGCCCTGGCCCAGTCAGTCAACCTGTAAATCTTGTGTTACAGTTAAGTTATAGTTAGGAATTAAAATTGTAAAAACCTTAGGAATTCACTGAAAAAACCAAAGGTTACAGGGACGTTATAGTTAGGAAATAGAATTTAAAAAAACGTAGGAAATTCACTGAAAAAACCAAAGGTTACAGGGATGTTATAGTTAGGGTCAGATTTTACTCGTACAAAACCAGTGAAATTCGACAGTTATAGTTACCTGAGCTAACTATAACTTACGACCCTGCAATGCACTACTTATGACGTCACATATTACATCACTCGTGACATGGTCAGTGACATCACTGATGCCATCACTGATGACATCTCAAATGACATCACTGATGACATCATCCACAGAACCACTGACACACCTACTCATACCCCCATACAACCTCATGTATGCACACTCACACACCCATACAACAGCTGACATACCCATTCACAAACCTATACCAGTACTCACACACCCACTCGCTCCTCCATAGAGCCACTCACATACCCACTCACTCACTCGTACAACCACTCACACAACCATTCACTCACCCATACAGCCACTCATACAACCAGTTTATCACCCATACAGCCAGCCACATAACCACACACTGACCTATAGAGCTACTCACATACCCACGTATTTACCTATAGTTACATATCCACTCACTCACCTACTCAGACTCTCAACACAGCCACTCACTCACCCATAGAAGCACTCATACACTCACTCACACAACCACTTACATACCCATTCACACATCCATACAAGTACTCACACATTCCTGTACTCACCTATACAGCCATTCACACAGACACTCACTGTCCAATACAGTCACTCACACACAAAGTCAATAAACAAAACAGCTACTCACACAGCCACTCACCCACCCATACAGCCACTTACACACCCAGTCACTTACTCATACAACCATTCAGACATCCACTCACTCACCCATACAGTCACTACACACCCACTTACACACTGATAGAGCCATTTATACCGTCACTCACCTACCCATACATCCACTGGCACACCTGCTCACTCACCAATATAGCCACTCACACAGCATATCACTCACACACACAGCTACTTACACAACCACTTATATAGCCACTCACACACCCATAAGCACAAGGATACATACAGTCACACAGCCACTCACATGATACATCACCCATTAGTAGTACACCTAGAATACTACTTTAAGTTTTATAGTACATTAGGATATATGTTTAACAATCATAAACTCTTACAAAATACTTAAACTAACTGGATGGTTTCATCAGTTATGTCATCATTGATGTCATTTGAGATGTCATCAATGATGTCACTGACCATGTCATGAGTGACGTAATATGTGAAGTCATAAGCAGTGCATTGCAGGGCATAAGTTATAGTTAGCTCAGGTAAGTATAACTGCAGAATTTCACTGGTTTTGTACAAGTGAAATCTGACCCTAACTACAACGTCCCTGTAACCCTTGGTTTTTTAGTGAATTTCTAAGTTTAAAAAAAATGCTGTTTCCTAACTATAATGTCCCTGTAACCTTTGGTTTTTTCAGTGATGTATATATATATATATTCACTGAAAAAACCATAGGTTTCAGGGACGTTATAGTTACAAATTAGCATTTAAAAAACCTTTGAAATTCACTGAAAAAACCATAGGTTTTAGGGACAGTTATAGTTAGTTGGACATTGCACTCGTACAAAACCCGTGAAATTCCCCCGTTATAGTTAGTTCAGCTAACTATAACTCGCGCCCCCGCAATGCACTGCTGATGACGTCACATATTACATCACTCATGACATGGTCAGTGACATCACTGATGACATCACTGATGACATCTCAAATGACATCACTGATGACATCACTGATGACATCATCCAGTGACTGTGTGTTTCTGTAAAGTTTAAATATTTTTAATATATATAGGAAAAGACGTATTGAAGAATGAGTGGGTGTGTAAGTGTCTGTATGGATGATTTAGTAGGTGCGTGACTGACTCTATAAGTGAGTGATTTAACGTATCTTACTGAATGCATGGGTTAGTGACTAAACTGAGTGAATGTCTGTATCCGTCTGTCTGTTGCTGTGTAAGTGGCTGCATGTGTTTGTGAATAGCTACATGAGTGTCTATATGAGTTATTGAATGCTTGTCTGAGTATCTGTATGGGTGCCTGAGTGTTTGTGTGGGAGGGGTGTGTGCAACTCTGTGCATAGATGTGTGAGTGGGTGATTCACTGGGTGGATGGTTTCAAGAGTGCAACTGTGATAGACTGTATGGGTGGGTAAGTGTGTGTAAGAGTGTGTTAGTGAGTGAATGTATGTCCCAGTGGTACATGTGTGAGTAACTACATATGTGAAAGGCAGTATATATGTGTGTTGGAGTATATAAATAGCTATAGGCGAGAGTGAGTGATTGTGATAGTGGCTGTATGGATGAGTGTGTGCTTGTATCAGTGATTGTATAAGAGCGTAAGAATGTGCTACTATTTGTATGAGTAAGTGAGCTGGTGTGTGTATAACTGTATAGGTGAGTAAATGGTAGTGTGTTTAATTATTTGCATGACTGACTAGGTGTGTGAGTACCTCTATGGATGAGTGGCGGTGTTTGAGTGTCTATATAGGAGTATGAGTGCATATGATAGTCCTGTACTGAGTGACCGTAAGTATGAGTGACTGTACGGGTGAGTGAGTGGATGTGTGCGTAGACCTAAGAATCAGTGAGTGGGTATGTAGTTATTGGTGTTGGAGTGTCTATGGTTTTGCGAATGGCAGTCTGTAATTTAGAGTGGGTGTATCAAAGGTTATATTAGAGTGTGAGGAGGTGCATCAGATTATCACGTGGATGATGTCATCAGTGATGTCATTTGAGATGTCATCAGTGATGTCATCAGTGATGTCACTGACCATGTCATGAGTGATGTAATATGTGACGTCATCAGCAGTGCATTGTGGGCGCGAGTTATAGTTAGCTGGACTAACTATAACAGGGGAATTTCACGGGTTTTGTACGAGTGCAATGTCCAACTAACTATAACTGTCCCTAAAACCTATGGTTTTTTCAGTGAATTTCAAAGGTTTTTTAAATGCTAATTTGTAACTATAACGTCCCTGAAACCTATGGTTTTTTCAGTGAATTTCAAAGGTTTTTTAAATGCTAATTTGTAACTATAACATGTCTGAAACCTACAGTTTTTTCAGTGAATTTCAAAGGTTTTGTAAATGACAATTTTTAAATGTATTAATTGTTATATAAATTTTTTTCATACTGATTTCCAAATTTTTTAGAAACAATTTTTTTTTACATATTTTATTTTTTAAATTACATTGTAATTACATTATACATTACATTACAAAAAATACTTTCTCAGAATGAATTACTTTAGTTTAATTACTTTGCACATAGGCAATAGACTTTTAAGTACAGTAGTTACAGTTGTTGCAATGGGCAACACATTTTCAAACACAATGCAACATTCAGCTCAATGTGAATTTCTAGTTAAATGCAATTAGTTACTTTATGGATTACTTTTCTAACCACATTACTGGATCCTAGATTCAGTCCTGGGACATCTCCTGTAAACAGTTGAGTAAAAGCGTTTTGGTAACAGTCGTGATTTTTAAGGAATATTATTGTACTTTAAAAGTTCACACTTAGAAACTTTTTCTCATAGAATCACCAATGTTATCCTATGGAAGGAAATTCACTTAGAAGTTAAAAACTGTTATCGTTACTTTTTCTTACTAAGTGTTGGATCCTGGATCCAGCACTGGTGCATCTCCTGTAAACAGTTGAAAGAATGCGTTTAAGTCATACAGGCGATTTTTTAGGAATATTTGTAGTTTGTGAAAATCGACACTTTGAAACTTTTCTGCTGAAAACCAGACAATGGATTCCTATGGAAGGAAATTCAAGTTACTGGTAAGTACGGTTAAAATTACTTTTGAGGATCAGCACTGGGCTGAAAGATGCAGCACTGAGGTCTCTCCTGATAACAGGTGAGTAAATCGGAATTCGTATTTCGGCTGATTTTAGAGGACTATTTTAAAGTTCCAAAACTCCACACTTAGAAGAATTTCCAAGTGAAACCAGTCAATGTTAGCCTATGGAAGGAAATTCAAGTTACTGGTAAGTACGGTTAAAATTACTTTTCAGGACCAGTACTGGGCTGAAAGATGCAGCACTGAGGTCTCTCCTGATAACAGGTGAGTAAATCAGAATTCGGATTTCGGCTGATTTTAGAGGAATATTTGTATGTTTCAAAAATCAACACTTAGAAACTTTTTCAGCAAAAAGCAGGCAATGATATCCTATGGAAGGAAATTCAAGTTACTGTTAAGTACGGTTAAAATTACTTTTGAGGATCAGTACTGGGCTAAAAGATGCAGCACTGGGTTCTCTCCTGATAACAGGTGAGTAAATCGGAATTCGTATTTCGGCTGATTTTAGAGGAATATTTTAAAGTTCCAAAACTCCACACTTAGAAGAATTTCCACGTGAAACCAGTCAATGTTAGCCTATGAAGGAAATTCAAGTTACCGGTAAGTACGATTAAAATTACTTTTGAGGATCAGTACTGGGCTGAAAGATGCAGCACTGAGGTCTCTCCTGATAACAGGTGAGTAAATCGGAATTCGTATTTCGGCTGATTTTAGAGGAATATTTTAAAGTTCCAAAACTCCACACTTAGAAGAATTTCCAAGTGAAACCAGTCAATGTTAGCCTATGAAGGAAATTCAAGTTACCGGTAAGTACGGTTAAAATTACTTTTCAGGACCAGTACTGGGCTGAAAGATGCAGCACTGAGGTCTCTCCTGATAACAGGTGAGTAAATCAGAATTCGGATTTCGGCTGATTTTAGAGGAATATTTGTATGTTTCAAAAATCAACACTTAGAAACTTTTTCAGCAAAAAGCAGGATATGATATCCTATGGAAGGAAATTCAAGTTACTGGTAAGTACGGTTAAAATTACTTTTGAGGATCAGTACTGGGCTGAAAGATGCAGCACTGAGGTCTCTCCTGATAACAGGTGAGTAAATCGGAATTCGTATTTCGGCTGATTTTAGAGGAATATTTTAAAGTTCCAAAACTCCACACTTAGAAGAATTTCCAAGTGAAACCAGTCAATGTTAGCCTATGAAGGAAATTCAAGTTACCGGTAAGTACGGTTAAAATTACTTTTCAGAACCAGTACTGGGCTGAAAGATGCAGCACTGAGGTCTCTCCTGATAACAGGTGAGTAAATCAGAATTCGGATTTCGGCTGATTTTAGAGGAATATTTGTATGTTTCAAAAATCAACACTTAGAAACTTTTTCAGCAAAAAGCAGGCAATGATATCCTATGGAAGGAAATTCAAGTTACTGGTAAGTACGGTTAAAATTACTTTTGAGGATCAGTACTGGGCTGAAAGATGCAGCACTGAGGTCTCTCCTGATAACAGGTGAGTAAATCGGAATTCGTAGTTCGGCTGATTTTAGAGGAATATTTTAAAGTTCCAAAACTCCACACTTAGAAGAATTTCCAAGTGAAACCAGTCAATGTTAGCCTATGAAGGAAATTCAAGTTACCGGTAAGTACGGTTAAAATTACTTTTGAGGATCAGTACTGGGCTGAAAGATGCAGCACTGAGGTCTCTCCTGATAACAGGTGAGTAAATCGGAATTCGTATTTCGGCTGATTTTAGAGGAATATTTGCACAATGGTGAAGGGAGGGGGCGGGGCCTGAGGTGGCATCTGTGCAAACGCGCCCCGTGGCGCGTTTTAAGTTGGGGGATTAAGTCCCCTTGAATCATGAGGGTCCCTACGGGCCAACTAGCCCACCAGGAACCTCCAGTATGCGCCAGGGGTGCGTTGCAGAGACATGTACAGAGACCACACCCCTTTACACCTCTCTGCAACGCAGCTCTGTGGCGCTTTCTGGACGTACCTGTTGGGCTAGTTGGCCCCCAGGGACCCTCAGGATTGAAGAGGATTTAATTCCCCATCTTAAAACGCGCCACGGGGCCTGTTTGCACACATGTCACCTGAAGCCCCGCCCCCTCCCTTCACCACTGTGCAAACGCGCCCCGTGGCGCGTTTTAAGTCGGGGGATTAACTCCCCTTGAATCCTGAGGGTCCCTGGAGTCCAACTAGCCCACCATGTTCCTCCAAAAGCGCCACAGAGCTGCGTTGCAGAGAGGTGTAAAAAGGGCGTGGCCTCTGTACACCTCTCTGCAAGGCAGCTCCCTGGCGCATACTGGAGGTTCCTGGTGGGCTAGTTGGCCCTCAGGGACCCCCAGTATTCAAGGGGAATTCGTCCCCTCTGCAAACGCGCCAGGGGCGCGTTTGCAGAATGGTGAAGGAAGGGGGCGGGGCCTGCGGGCCCGATCGTTTTTTTTGTTTTTTTTCCCCCTGATGGGGGGCCATGTGGCCCCCCTTCCTTTTTCCTATTTTTAGGCCCCGGTGACCCCGTCCCCCGGGGCCTGGCCTCTCGTTGGGGACTGTGGGGGGTCCCCAAACCCCCACAGTCCCGCCGGCTCCCCGTGTCCTATGGGAGCCGGCATTGCTTTACACATGGGGAGCAGCTAACATGCTGCTCCCCATGTGGAAAAGCAATCGGCTTTGGATATTGGAAGAGAGAGCAGGTTTCCTGCTCTCTCTTCCAATATCCAAAGCAGTTTGCAATGACAGGACGGGAGCCGCCTGTCATTGCAAACAGCAGTGTCCCGGGGGTAGGCACCCGGGACACTGCAGGAGCCGGCCCTGGGGGTGGCGGTCCCCAGGGCCATCAAGGGCTCCAGGAGGGGGCTGCGCGGCCCCCTCCCTACATCGAGAAAGCCCCAGGGAGGTGGTGGTCCCCGGGGCTTGGGGGTCCAAAACGGATCCCCATTTTCATTTTTCTTAGTGCCCCGGGGAGGTGGTGGTCCCCGGGGCGTGTGGGGGCTGGAGCCCCCCACACAGGTTTTTAAATATAAAAAGAAGCCCCGGGGAGGTGGTGGTCCTCGGGGCTGCGGGAGGGCTCAGAGCCCTCCCGCACCATTATCCATAAAGCCCCGGGGGGTGGTGGTCCCCGGGGCTTGGGGGCCCTTAGAGGCCCCCCACACATAAAATTAACCCCCCCCAGCATGCCCCCGGGACTTGGCCCACCCGGGGCCACTAACATCGAAGCGTGGGAGACCGCGCTTCGATTTTTTTTTCCGGCAGGGTTCGCGCTCCCTGAGCGCATCCTGCCGATTTAAAAAAAAAAAAAAAAATTTTTTGCCCAGGGGTCCTTGTGGGACCCCCTGAGCAGACCTAGGGGTCAGGGTGTTTCTACCCTGCCCCTTTGTGCGCTTTGCGCACTTGTTTCTGTCCCTCGGTTCTACCGAGGGACAAAATGGCTGCCAACACTTCCTGATTTGGAGTGTTGACAGCCAATTAACATAAAGCTCGTGCTCGGGAGGATCCGCGGCCCTAGATATACCTATCTTTTTTTCTTTTGATTTTCTCAGCAACTACTGAACGGATTTACACCATTTAACAAAAAGGGTTCTTTCTGAACCAAGAACTACCTCTTTGCCAAATTTGGTGTAATTCCGTTCAGCAGTTCGGGCTGTAGCCGTGTCTAAAGTTTCCTATGGAAAATTGCATGGGGAAAACGCATTTTGGGACCCCCTTTTTCTCGGCCCCCGCTTGACGAATCCCCCGAGACTTTCAGGGTAGGAGCGGACCGGAGCGGGCCACAAAGTTTGAAAATTTTGCGAAGATACGTCAACCGGCAAGAGAGTTATTTCAAATAGAATGTCGCGGATTTCCTATGGATAATAGGTTGTAACTATAACTATCTACTGGCGACCGCCAGTAGATAATATATATATATATATATATTATCTACTGGCGGTCGCCAGTAGATAGTTATAGTTACAACCTATTATCCATAGGAAATCCGCGACATTCTATTTGAAATAACGTTGGCGCCGGTTGACGAATCTTCGTGAAAGTTTCCAACTTGTTGGGGCGCTCCGCTCCGCTCCTACCCTGAAAATCTCGGGGTGATACGTGAAGCGGGGGCCGAGAAAAAAGGGGGGTCCCAAAACACGTTTTCCCCATTCATTTTTCCATAGGAACCTTTAGTCGCAGCTACAGCCCGAACTGCTGAACGGAATTACCCCAAATTTGGCAAAGAGGTAGCCCTTGGTTCAGACTGGTGCCTTTTGCTAAAATGGTGTAAATCCGTTCAGTAGTTCCTGAGAAATTCACAATTAAAATCACATATATATCTATGGGCGCGTCGGATCCGCGTACCCTCCCGATCACGAGCTGCATGCTAATTGGCTGTCAACACTCCAAATCAAGAAGTGTTGGCAGCCATTTTGTCCCTCGGTAGAACCGAGGGACAGAAACAAGTGCGCAAAGCGCAAAAGGGGGCAGGGTAGAAACACCCTGACTCCCTAGGTCTGCTCAGGGATCCCACAAGGACCCCTGGGCAGAAAAAGATTTATTTATTTTTTAAATCGGCGGGATGCGCTTAGGGTGCGCGTATCCCGCCGAGAAAAAAAAAAGAAACAAGTGCGCAAAACGCACAAAGGGGGCAGGGTAGAAACACCCTAACCCCCTAGGCCTGCTCAGGGGGTCCCACAAGGACCCCCTGGGCAAAAAAAAGCATTTTTAAAAAAAAAAAAAATCGGCAGGATGCGCTCAGGGTGCGCGAATCCTGCCGAAAAAAAAAAAATCGAAGCGCGGTCTCGATAGTTAATTGGCCCCGGGTGGCCCAAGTCCCGGGGGCATGGTGGGGGGATAATTTAATGTGTGGGGGCCTCAAGGGCCCCCAAGCCCGGGGACCGCCATCCCCGGGGCTTTTTTAAAAATGGTGCGGGAGGGCTCTGAGCCCTCCCACAGCCCCGGGGACCACCACCTCCCCGGGATTTTTTTTTAATTAATTTAACAACCTGTGTGGGGGCTCCAGCCCCCACACGCCCCGGGGACCGCCACCTCCCGGGGCACTAACAAATTAAAATGGGGGTACATTTTGGACCCCGAAGCCCCGGGGACCACCACCTCCCCGGGGCTGTGCTGATGTAGGGAGGGGGCCGCGCGGCCCCCCTCCTGGAGCCCTTGATGGCCCTGGGGACCACCACCCCCCAGGGTCGGCTCCTGCAGTGTCCCGGGGTGCCTACCCCCTGGACACTGTAGTTTGCTATGGCAGGACGGGAGCCTCGCGGCTCCCGTCCTGCCATAGCAAACTGCTTTGGATATTGGAAAACCTGCTCTCTCTTCCAATATCCAAAGCCGATTGCTTTTCCACATGGGGAGCAGCATGTCAGCTGCTCCCCATGTGTAAAAGCAATGCCGGCTCCCGTAGGACACGGGGAGCCGGCGGGACTGTGGGGGGATTGGGGACCCCCCCACAGTCCCCAACGAGAGGCCAGGCCCCGGGGGATGGGGTCCCCGGGGCAAGTAGTGGCCCAGGAGGGGGGCCACGCGGCCCCCCTCCCCAAAAAAGAAAAATTAAAAAAATTTAAAAAAATGGAAAGGCCGGCCCCGGGGATGGGGTCCCCAGGGCCTTAAATGGCCAGAGGAGGGGGCCACGCAGCCCCCTCCAAAGAATAAAAATAAAAAGGCCATGCCCCGGGGGATGGGGTCCCCGGGGCCAATACAGGCCCAGGGAAGGGGGGCCACCCGGCCCCCTTCCCGTTTTTTTTTATTAAAAATTTAGAAAAGGGAGTAAGGCCCTGGGGGATGGGGTCCCCAGGGCATAAAAACAGGAAAAAGGAAGGGGGCCACACAGCCCCCTTCAGGGGACAAAACATTTTTTTTTTTTTTTAACGATCGGGCCCGCAGGCCCCGCCCCCTTCCTTCACCACTCTGCAAACGCGCCCTGGCGCGTTTGCAGAGGGGGAACGAATTCCCTTGAATACTGGGGGTCCCTGGGGGCCAACTAGCCCACCAGGAACCTCCAATATGCGCCAGGGGGCTGCGTTGCAGAGACGTGTAGAGAGGCCACACCCCTTTTACACCTCTCTGCAACGCAGCTCTGTGGCGCTTTTGGAGGTATATGGTGGGCTAGTTGGACTCCGGGGACCCTCAGGATTCAAGGGGACTTAATCCCCCAACTTAAAACGCGCCACGGGGCGCGTTTGCACAGTGGTGAAGGGAGGGGCGGGGCTTCAGGTAACATGTGTGCAAACAGGCCCCGTGGCGCGTTTTAAGATGGGGAATTAAATCCCTTTCAATCCTGAGGGTCCCTGGGGGCCAACTAGCCCAACAGGTACATCCAGAAAGCGCCACAGAGCTGCGTTGCAGAGAGGTGTAAAAGGGGTGTGGCCTCTCTACAGTCTCTGCAACGCAGCCCCTGGCGCATATTGGAGGTTCCTGGTGGGCTAGTTGGCCCCTAGGGACCCTCAGGATTCAAGGGGACTTAATCCCCAACTTAAAACGCGCAACGGGGCGCGTTTGCACAGATGTCACCTCAGGCCCCGCCCCCTCCCTTCACCATTGTGCAAATATTCCTCTAAAATCAGCCGAAATACGAATTCCGATTTACTCACCTGTTATCAGGAGAGACCTCAGTGCTGTATCTTTCAGCCCAGTACTGGTCCTGAAAAGTAATTTTAACCGTACTTACCAGTAACTTGAATTTCCTTCCATAGGATATCATTGCCTGCTTTTTGCTGAAAAGTTTCTAAGTGTTGATTTTTGAAACATACAAATATTCCTGTAAAATCAGCCGAAATACGAATTCCGATTTACTCACCTGTTATCAGGAGAGACCTCAGTGCTGTATCTTTCAGCCCAGTACTGGTCCTGAAAAGTAATTTTAACCGTACTTACCGGTAACTTGAATTTCCTTCATAGGCTAACATTGACTGGTTTCACTTGGAAATTCTTCTAAGTGTGGAGTTTTGGAACTTTAAAATATTCCTCTAAAATCAGCCGAAATACGAATTCCGATTTACTCACCTGTTATCAGGAGAGACCTCAGTGCTGCATCTTTCAGCCCAGTACTGATCCTGAAAAGTAATTTTAACCGTACTTACCGGTAACTTGAATTTCCTTCATAGGCTAACATTGACTGGTTTCACTTGGAAATTCTTCTAAGTGTGGAGTTTTGGAACTTTAAAATATTCCTCTAAAATCAGCCGAAATACGAATTCCGATTTACTCACCTGTTATCAGGAGAGACCTCAGTGCTGCATCTTTCAGCCCAGTACTGATCCTCAAAAGTAATTTTAACCGTACTTACCAGTAACTTGAATTTCCTTCCATAGGATATCATTGCCTGCTTTTTGCTGAAAAAGTTTCTAAGTGTTGATTTTTGAAACATACAAATATTCCTCTAAAATCAGCCGAAATCCGAATTCTGATTTACTCACCTGTTATCAGGAGAGACCTCAGTGCTGCATCTTTCAGCCCAGTACTGGTCCTGAAAAGTAATTTTAACCGTACTTACCAGTAACTTGAATTTCCTTCCATAGGCTAACATTGACTGGTTTCACTTGGAAATTCTTCTAAGTGTGGAGTTTTGGAACTTTAAAATATTCCTCTAAAATCAGCCGAAATACGAATTCCGATTTACTCACCTGTTATCAGGAGAGACCTCAGTGCTGCATCTTTCAGCCCAGTACTGATCCTCAAAAGTAATTTTAACCGTACTTACCGGTAACTTGAATTTCCTTCATAGGCTAAGATTGACTGGTTTTCAGCAAAAAGTTTCAAAGTGTTGATTTTCACAAACTACAAATATTCCTTAAAAATCGCCTGTATGACTTAAACGCATTCTTTCAACTGTTTACAGGAGATGCACCAGTGCTGGATCCAGGATCCAACACTGAGTAAGAAAAAGTAACGATAACAGTTTTTACCTGCTAAGTGAATTTCCTTCCATAGGATAACATTGGTGATTCTATGAGAAAAAGTTTCTAAGTGTCAACTTTTAAAATACAATAATATTCCTTAAAAATCACGACTGTAACCAAAACGCTTTTACTCAACTGTTTACAGGAGATGTACCAGGACTGAATCTAGGATCCAGTCCTGTGGTTACAAAAGTAATCCATAAAGTAACTAATTGCATTTAACTAGAAATTCACATTGAGCTGAATGTTGCATTGTGTTTGAAAATGTGTTGCCCATTGCAACAACTGTAACTACTGTACTTAAAAGTCTATTGCCTATCTGCAAAGTATTTAAACTAAAGTAATTCATTCTGAGAAAGTATTTTTTGTAATGTAATGTATAATGTAATTACAATGTAATTTAAAAAATAAAATATGTAAAAAAAATTTTTTCTAAAAATGTAGTAAATCAGTATGAAAAAAATTAATATAACAATTAATACATTTAAAAATTGTCATTTACAAAACCTTTGAAATTCACTGAAAAAACCGTAGGTTTCAGGCACGTTATAGTTAGAAATTAGCATTTAAAAAACCTTTGAAATTCACTGAAAAAACCATAGGTTTCAGACACGTTCTAGTTACAAATTAGCATTTAAAAAACCTTTGAAATTCACTGAAAAAACCATAGGTTTCAGACACGTTATAGTTACAAATTAGCATTTAAAAAACCTTTGAAATTCACTGAAAAAACCATAGGTTTTAGGGACAGTTATAGTTACTTGGACATTGCACTCGTACAAAACCCGTGAAATTCCCCGTTATAGTTAGTTCAGCTAACTATAACTCGCGCCCCGCAATGCACTGCTGATGACGTCACATATTACATCACTCATGACATGGTCAGTGACATCACTGATGACATCACTGATGACATCTCAAATGACATCACTGATGACATCATCCACGTGATAATCTGATGCACCTCCTCACACCCTAATATAACCTTTGATACACCCACTCTAAATTACAGACTGCCATTCGCAAAACCATAGACACTCCAACACCAATAACTACATACCCACTCACTGATTCTTAGGTCTACACACACACATCCACTCACTCACCCGTACAGTCACTCATACTTACGGTCACTCAGTACAGGACTATCATATGCACTCTTACTCCTATATAGACACTCAAACAACGCCACTCATCCATAGAGATACTCACACACCTAGTCAGTCATGCAAATAATTAAACACACTGCCATTTACTCACCTATACAGTTATACACACACCAGCTCACTTACTCATACAAATAGTAGCACATTGTTACGCTCTTATACAATCACTGATACAAGCACACACTCATCCATACAGCCACTATCACAATCACTCACTCTTGCTTATAGCTATTTATATACTCCAACACACATATATACTGCCTTTCACATATGTAGTTACTCACACATGTACCACTGGAACATACATTCACTCACTAACACACTCTTACACACACTTACCCACCCATACAGTCTATCACAGATGCACTCTTGAAACCATCCACCCAGTGAATCACCCACTCACACATCTATGCACAGAGTTGCACACACCCCTCCCACACAAACACTCAGGCACCCATACAGATACTCAGACAAGCATTCAATAACTCATATAGACACTCATGTAGCTATTCACAAACACATGCAGCCACTTACACAGCAACAGACAGACGGATACAGACATTCATCCAGTTTAGTCACTAACCCATGCATTCAGTAAGATACGTTAAATCACTCACTTATAGAGTCAGTCACGCACCTACTAAATCATCCATACAGACACTTACACACCCACTCATTCTTCAATACGTATTTTCCTATATATATTAAAAATATTTAAACTTTACAGAAACACACAGTCACTGGATGATGTCATCAGTGATGTCATCAGTGATGTCATTTGAGATGTCATCAGTGATGTCATCAGTGATGTCACTGACCATGTCATGAGTGATGTAATATGTGACGTCATCAGCAGTGCATTGCGGGGCGCGAGTTATAGTTAGCTGAACTAACTATAACGGGGGAATTTCACGGGTTTTGTACGAGTGCAATGTCCAAGTAACTATAACTGTCCCTAAAACCTATGGTTTTTTCAGTGAATATATATATATATATATATATATATATGAGAGAGAGAGAGAGTGTGTAGATTGTGTGAAATATTGTTGTGAGCTCTGCCATACTTGTCCCAAAGACACCACCCTTCAATCCCAGTCTATGTTGACAGTGGTCAGTCGGTTCTCTACTCTCTGCTTCACTATGCTGGTTTATCTAGTGCGTGAGTATGTTGATCTTAATGACATGCACCAGTGTGAGTCTTCTGCACATGAGTAGTATACTGATCCTGTCTTGTGGTGAACCAGCTGCACCCATCAGTTTTACTGTACCAGACATGCACCCAGCACACAAAGGGCACTTTGCTGCACATGGACATTCATCATATGTGTGCGTACGCAGAGGAGTTTTTGAGTGAGTGAAAGAAGGCACAGAGAGTGCAAAACCAATTAAGCCCTTTCACATGCATGATGAAAGAATTGAGAGGATGAATGGGAGAGGATCTGCCCTAATTGTCACCATGTTACAAAAACGAAAGGGCATGATGTGAAAATGGCATTTACATCAAGGACCTTGAGCGGTACCAAAACCAGCTATTTGATGATTGAACATGAGGCTCTTCCTTTTTTATGAGGGAACACCATTTCAGATCATACTTGTGGGAAAGTGAATTTACCTTTGCAAAATTATGGCAAGCTCCTAACAATCTCCTTAGCACACACTGAGCTGGATGAGCTAATGCAAGATTGGTCAAGTAGATTTCTGGCATAAGGCGTTCTGCTAAAAAATGCAATTTTTTTCTGGTATGAAGAGCGCTGCTCATGATTATTTATGAAGATTGCTAATTTCAGATGTGTTAGTTGAAAATGTAATCATATGGAAGATGTAGGTGAGTGTATAGTTTGCAAGATGGAAGGGACATTGAATGGGAGAATTACAGAAGAGACATGAAAAAGGGGTATTAAAGAGGATCTGGTACTGGCAAAGGTGGAAATATAAAATAGAAAGGAAAGGCTATGCTAGGAGAAACTCAGTACGGAAGATGACACATATATGTATGCAATAAGTTAGCTATCAGTGGAAAGAGAATTGGTGAAATGCCTGGGATTGATAGTACTGCTATGCATAAGGTAGAGAGTAATGGAGCTAGCCCATGAGGGTCACATCGAAAAATGATTCCTGAGGATTTTTGGTGGCTCGCACTCGATTGAATGGTAGAGCACTTTGTTAGAGACTGCATCCTATGCATATTAAGTGACAAATCTAATTTTACTGTGCACTTTCCCAAGAAATCTAAGTCAGTGTGTGAGTCATCATGCAACAAGTTGGCTTTTGAGGGCGCAAGACAGTTTGGGGTTTTAAGAACCACACCTAAGTGTGCCATGGTTGCGTTGGACTATATCTCTAAATGGCCAGAAGTGTGGTTTGTTGAAATTGGACGATCCGAGGTATTCATTCAGTTTCAAAGGGATTTGCTTATTTGAGTAGGATGCCAACAGGAACAGGTCACTCACCATTGCAACCAGATGATGGCTGAGGAGATGGAAAAGGAATGTTTTTTGGTTTCTGTAGGAGTAAGACATGTTGAGATCTCCGGGTGCCACCCATGAAGCAATGGGCTAGTTTAGCACTTAAATATGGTGACCCTGTGCACAGGGAGCCTGATGGTGGAGTTGCAGAGCCCTGAATGCTGTGGTGTGGAGTGCAGTGACCCATGGCTTGGACGGTGGCACCCCTGTAGACGTAACCCTTTAGTGGGTTAGAGAGACTCATTGAGCACCCGTAGGTGGGATGCAGTATCTGGTGACATAGGGCCTTGCAGATGCTCCCTTGGTAATTGGAGCAGGGACAGGGACTTGGGGGGCAATAACATTGCCCACCTTCTGCATAATGCATTGGATCATGAATAAGCCTGTTGCTCACATGGAGAACCGGTGAATGGGCCAGCCAGTTCTGCATCCTATGAGTATTGATGAAGAGTCCCCAGAAGGGGAAAGCCATTGCCATTGTGGAGGTGCTTGCTGCAGCGGTGCATCCCTGAGCACTATGGAGAGGTGACTGAAGTGAGTACCCCACACAACACAGTACCTGTGCCCCCTTGGGGGGCACTATTTCTCTGTCTGTCCACTGGACCCATAACAAATGACGCCAGACAAGTGAAGGGATGCCTGCACTCCCAATGGCATGACTAGTGGATCCTAGGGCTGGTGCTCCGGGGGTGCGGATTGATCAGTCCTGTGGTGGCTGATCACCCTGGCCTGGAAGAGCCGGTAGAGCACGCACAAAAAAAACAGTCAACCCAAAACGATGTGTCAACAGCCGGACAAGCTGACTTTGGACAAGTGAGACCTGGCCCTGCTGCGGACTGACCCGTTGAGTCATATGGAGTCAGCTCTGGACAAGCACACCAGCAAATTTGATTCAATTCTGCAGGCAATTAGAGACACAAAATCGACCCTTGAGGCCAACATAGACTCAGTGGTGATGGATGTGGGTCTCTTGAGAGCTGACCATTGGAAACTGGTAGATAGACTGGAAAGTAATGAGTCAGCTCTGGTTGTATGACGGAATCCTGCATGCATTTTTCACGCATGCCTTTATCCCGCAGTCAATTCCCCGACTGCGACATTACCACGCATTCCTTTACCACACAAGTCGTTGCAACGACTTGCCTTAGGGGAGCGCTGGACTTTGGAATAGTATAAATTACTATTCCAACTCCAGTCAGTGTATCAGTAGGGAAGGTGTTGGACTTAAAATCCAACACCAGTCCAACAACACGTCCCCTGAAATCAAGTCGTTGTAATGGCTTGCATGGTAAAGGAACGTGTGGTAATGTTGCAGTCAGGATAGTGACTGAGGTGTAAAGGCACATTGTGGTATTGACTGTGGTGTAGGATGTTTCTGTCAGCTCTCAATTCCATCCAGCCAATAGTTTGTGAACTGTAAGCACAACTCAAAGACCTTCAGAAGGAGGTAAAAGTGCTCAAACTCAAAGCCGAGGATGTTGAAGAACATTCAAGGCTTAATAACATGAACATTATCGGGGTGCCTAAGGGAGAGGAGGAGCCAAATGTGCAATTGTTCATTGAATACTGACTGCCTCAAGATGGTCTTCATGGTAAGGTCCTGAAACTTTTCTCAGTAGAAACGTCCAACTGACTTCTGGCCCTCCCACCTCCACCTGGGGTGCCCCCTACACCCATAGTAGCCCATTTGTTTAATTTGAGATTTGATATTTCAGTTGGCCCGCCCTAAGGGGGATTGGTCTATGAATGGGCACACTGTTAACATTTACCCTGTCATCACTAGCGAAGTTCAGCACCAGCCCTCCAACTTTATTGAGATTAAGAAACAGCTGCACAGCCTGGACTAGCAGAATGCCCTCATGTATCCTGCCTAGCTGTGCGTCACGGGTAATGGCAAGTCCCTCTTCCTTTCAACACCAGGGGACGCTTGGATGTGGCTCTAGTTGAAAGTGGTTAGTATGCTTCCACCCAAGGAAATGGAGACTGGGTTGTGGGAGATGTGGTGTCCTTGAAAGAGATGCACCAGGAAAGCTTGAGGCCATCCCATGGAGAAAGAGGCAGCCAAAGTAAGGGCAAAGGTGGTAGCAGACGTTCTGTGGTAAAATGGTTGTCCACATAAACCGGGCTTCTCTCAGCATGAGTTGGTTAATGACACAGAGGAGGTGGACATTATACTTTTGGAGAGCCTACGGGGACTACCCTCACCTCAAGGACAGCTGATGAAATTATTTGAATCTTGGTCTCTGCTGGAGGATGGGGGCATGGATGGGACTATGCGAGCTGTGCAGGTGGAAGGAGACACAATGTTCTATGGCTGATGGCAAGGGTGTACACCAACTAGTGGGAGCCTGGGATATGGCTAGCGGTGGAGCAGAGGTTCCACTATCCACACTCTGTAGATCCAATCCAGACAGGGATGTCTGAAGGAAACAATGTTTACTTTGGTTATGTGATTGTTGTTCAGATGGTGGGAATTTATTTTGGTTCTCTGTCTGAGGCTAGGAGTTGGGGTTGTTATTTATTTGTTTATTGACCTTGTATGTTAATTGTTGGAGTGGGCAGCTGGCCTGGGTGGGGTTCTCCCGCACTGATGATGTACCCCTTTTACAAGAGGCCAGGTGGGACACGGTCCTCTTCTGAAGGGATACTGGTTCGTCAATGGGCACAGACTATAAATAACTTCTTGACCTGGAATGTCTGAGGTATGGCCACGCCACAGAAGAGATATAGGGTGCTCACTTTTCTGAAGCGTAGGCACAATTATTTTGCTTGTCTACAGAAGACTCACCTCACAGGCCTGAGCTTAAAAAAATATCCAAGAGGTGGAGGGATAAGTTGAATGAGACCGTATACTCGGTGTACGCTAGGGTCGCCCTAGTGTGGATCACCCCTGGAGTCCTCTTTGTGGTGCAGCACACTACAATCAATATAGAGAGCAGATTCAATGTGGAGGTGCTTTTGAATGGAGAATCCCTGTCTGTTATTCTAAGTTATGCCCTGGATGTTCATCATACTAAATTTATTGATACCCTAACCCCAATGTAGTTGCATGATATACAAGCTCCTGGTGTCGGGCGAGGTGATCATTCCGTTCAACCTCTCCCAAACACTCCTTGGCTTAGGATCACGCAGCACTTTTGAAGTTGGCTAGATGTTATGGAATTGTTCAGTGTGTGGAGGTGCATGGATCTGGAGGCCATGGAATATATGTTCTATTCTCCACTTCAACTGCTCCACACTAGAATAGACTACGTGTCGTGTAATCAAACAATGTGGTCAAAGATGCTTGACACTAAGTATTTGGGACACACCTATGTGACCTTAGTCCTCTGAAACTGATTATGGCTTGGGAAAAAAGTACTGTGAGGATTCCCACTTGGAGGGTTAATGCTGAACTGTTATCGAATGGCCCATTTCGGGATCAGATTGGCTCTTACATTACACAGTACTTCGCGAAAACTGAGGGGTCTGCAATGGATGGCACAGTGGAATGAGACACCTTCAAGATTGTTATACGGGGGCACTACATAAAGGCTTCCTGGATGTTAGGAATACACAACCACAATAGCCAGTAGTTTATTGTGATGTTTCAGGCTGCCAGGTGCAGAGGGGAGCTACAGAGGTCCATGAGGGAGGCTGTGTTAGTGTTTTTGCCAAAACAGGGATGTGATCCTTTAGATGTCCCTTCATATAGACCACTTTCTCTCTTGAATCATGACTATAAGATCCCGAGGGACATTTTGTCAATAGAGTTCTCCCTGTACTGTCAACCATGATCCATGCGGACTAAAATGGATTCATCCCTGCCAGGAATACATGCATGAACATCAGGCGCCTATTCAGTCTACAGGATGTAGGGTGGGGACCAGGAAACAGCAATGGCGGTGTCTTTGGATATTGACCTCACTGCCAACATGAGCTATTGCTTGAAGTGGCTATCGCATGGATGTGTGGGTATCACAGCATGCAGCTGCAGTTGACTTAGACGCAACACGGTGGCCGGTATGCCCATTGAGTATCTTGTCTATACCTAGTGATCTGATCAAAATAATGAATGATTAAGTACAGGATCAACTGTTAGGTATAGTTGCTTTATTATTATTGTAGTTTAGGTAGTGTGAGACATAATTTAATTCATGATAGCTTTGTGCGGGGACCTATGCTGGGGTTGTCTTGTCATGTACCCTGCTGTTGATTACTGGTGCTGTTAGTTATATGATTGGCAAATTAAAAATCTAATGAAGAGCTAGTTGAAAAAAAAACCTCACCCACTTTCATATCAATGTTTTCCTTGCAATTTTGTATCCAGTATCACTAGCATATTGCCTTGAGCATGCCTGTTGATGTTAACCCTTATTATCTCTAAGGACTGTGCAGTTGATGATGAAGTTTCTATTTCTTCTGGCCATTTCCTCCCGATTATTTTCCTATATTACTCATAGCAATGTGAGTAGTTGTAGTCCTCTTAGCACTACTAGTTGCTGGTGCTTCCTTGTGGAACTTGCTCACTGTAGGCTTTAATGGGGGCTATTTAAGGAGATGCATTTTGAATGTACATTTAGTACTAGAGGCTAGGTAAGAAATACTGTGGTCCCTAAAAGCAACATCCAATTTAATAGTGCCAGTGTTCTACACAGGGCTATAAAGAAGAAATATATCCCAGATTAAGTTCACCTTTCTTCTTCTGTCAAGAGTAATGTTTAGAATCCTGTATCACCTGTTTCATCCCCTTGATACAATAAACTACATTATATTTCCAGCTACCAAGGACCACCCTCTACCATACACAAGCACCACTGGCAAAATAATGCCTCCTCTTGTCATATTGTGGACAGTCTTGGCATTTTGAAGCCCACATCTTTAATAATGCTAGGCATGACATAATGATGAGCATTGGTCATGTATTGTGGTCATATTTGCCAGGACGATGCCCATTGCAGACATAATGTTGTCCTTTTTAGGCTCACAGTGAGCATCTTAGACATTATGGACTCTGTCCTTGGGATACAGGTGCCCATCCTTGGAATACTAGGGGCATGCTTAAAGATATGGAGCTTATGCTTAACACATAGCTGGCCATTCATTGCATTTTGATGACATCCTTGGAGTAATGGATCCCACCACTGGAAAGATGCTGGCAACAGCATGATAGAGAATATTGATATACTGAGTGAATGCTTATTATGCTTGCATACACCCCTGGCACAATACTGTCCTCCTATGGCATATTGAGGACCTCCTTGACAACATGGAATACCACAACAGCCATGATGGTGAACATCCTTGGCATAATGTGGCCATGCCTGACATTATAATCAAAACAGGGTGTCATTATTGCCATTATACGTATATTGTGGCTCCACTAGCTTTGCGGAGCCCACCCATGACATGATACTTACTGTGGAGAAATGGTGGCCATGATGGTGCCTAACATAAGGATGGTCATCCCTGATATGTTTGGGCATCCTTGGCTTTATAGAGTCCGTCTCTGGTCCAAAGATGTGCTGCCTCACCACGTGTTGAGCGCAGAAACCAGGAACGTGCTGCTTTCTCATAACTGCATGATGCTACCTCTCATAAGTTCCTAGCAGAGAGGTAATGGCATCCCTGAAAAAATGGTGAACATCCTTGTAATAAAGTAGACATCCAAGGCATGTGATTGTGATACAGCAACATGTAAGTCAGCTAGACCTTCTTCAAACTAGAAGTGGGGTACTGGTAAAATTACTTCTAAACCTGTTTATTGTGAGGCAGCACAATTTTTGTTTTTTATGTTGCTTTTGCACTGCAGTTCTTGATTCTATTTTTAATCGCAATTAGGCCTGATCATGTCAAATGCAGTTTTACCTGCATAAGGTCAACGGACTTCTGCAACATTGTGTTCCTTAATATTTAGTATGCCCCACGTTTAAAGAATAAGCAATTGGTCCTGTGGGTTTACAGGGCACAATTAATTAATATAAATATATAACAATGTGTTTCCTTCATGACAAAGCACTTTTCTGTGCCATTTGTCACTGCAGTGGTCTTAAAGCTGCAGCCCTGCCGGAGCACACTATTGCTCAATGGAGCCATGCACTTTAGTCCCATACGTGGGTTATGGCAATACACGCTACAGTCCACAAGATGTGGATTACGAAAATACGCACCACAGTCCACATATGAGATGTACATTCCACGCCAGTGGTAATTTTCCTAAACCACCTTACCCTAGTCGTTCTCAAAAGTTTAATTAGTCAATCAAAGATTTTTATTTCGGCAAACTGCCATAAAAGAGCAGATAAAAACAGTAAAGATACAATAAAAAACAATATATAAATACATTATAAAAGACATTCCTTAAGAGACATCAGTTGCATTAAAATAAAGAACAAATAAAGAGGCAAGAGGAGAGTAAAAACATTTCCATATGCATCGCTCTTAATCCCCAAATCCAGTGAGGATAAGCTATAGTCTGAGCTCCTATATAAGTTAAAAAGCTGTGCAAAATGAAGCAAAGTACAAAGTTATCCCCACATTCATGAAGTGCAATACTAGCAAAAAAGTTGGCAAATCAGTTGCAGCACAATACCTTAAAAATAAGAAATTATCACTATGCTGGCTCTACCGCAATGTCACCTGAGTTGGTTATTGGAGGACTGAGTTTTTGTCTGATTCGCAACATTGAGAAACAGCAAAATCTATGAGTTGACTTGTTTCAGTTTGCAATATCCTATACGTTTCCAAGTGCTGCCTGGTTCCTAAATTCCGAAATACTGGAATTAACCATTTTGCCCTGGCCTTCTTATACACTGAACAGAAAAAAAGGCATGTACCATTGATTCAGGTGAGATTCCACAGGACGGACAAGCCTGCTCTGTTGTTCTAATGGGGTGGGCCCAGCTAGTAGTAAATGAGTACAGTGGCAGGGTACCGAATCTGAATTGAATAGCTTCTTGGCCAGTGCAGGTTCAATCTCATCAAGGTACTGCTCTGCTATATATTCGTTCTTCCTCAGGACGAAGATATTTGACAAGGAGCCCAAAAAAGACCTAGATAAGAGAGACCTCAATTTATACTGTTTTAAGTTTCTCTTGAGGACCACATTGGAAGTAAAAGAAGAAGCCCCCTTGGACCCTCCCACAGTCTTTCATTCCCCATCTTTCTCAAGGTCTGTCTTCCATACTTTAACCAGGGAAGTATTACAGACCCCGGGAGGCTAAGTATCTCCTCCAACCCTTGACGGCAAGAGTGCAGCTCAGGGATGGCCTAGATTCTTCTCTAGTATAGAGTCGGTCTGGCACCAATCCTGTCAGAGATTGGTCTGAGCCCCCAACTAACCTATGGGGAAGCAGTGGGGTGCTAACCAGGAGTCCCAGCAGCTACTGCAAACATCAATTCTCTGAGATCACTAGGGCATTTGTATCCTTATGCCCCCATAACTCAGCACCATAGAGTGCTGTGCCGAGGGCTTGGTGATTGTAAATTTGAATCACCGGAGAGATTGATCTCAATTGGGGCCCCAATAAGCCTTTGACAGCCCCCCTATATGATGTTCAATTTAAGTCTGCACTTTGAGATGTGTGTGGCCTTCTCTAATTGCTCATTGAGGGTGATCCCGAGATAAATCAATGGTGTGCACCCTATCTAGAGGGATCTCCTCAAGAATAGGGTTCGATCTAGTTGTAGGGCTGGAATTAAACACCATATATTTGGTTTTTGCCACATTAACTTCAAAACCCCTCAGTCGGCCGAAACTATTACATTTATCTAAAAGTTTCGGAAGTCCCATTGGAGATTTAGAGATGAAGAGCATATCATCAGCAAACATTAAGGCAGGAACATTCATGTTAGTCAACCACGGGGCATCACTCTCACATAGAGCTATGGGCTACCAAATCATTGTTATTGTTATTGTTATTTAATCTTATAAGGCGCACAGCTACCACAAAGGTTTCCCGGCGCCGCTTGACAGAGAAAGGAGAAAAGCTAAAAAGTTGCAGGATCTAATTAAAAAGAATTACCCACGAATTATTGGTTAAACAACCAGATTTTTAAATGTTTGCGAAAATTGCTAAGGATGTTTTCGTTCCTAAGAGATGGAGGAAGAGAATTCCACAACTGAGGACCCAGGTAAGAAAAGGACCGTCCGCCCATACGAGACAGTCTGATCCTTGGAACTGAAAACTTCACCTGAGTAGAAGAGCGAAGAGGACGTGATGGTATATAGGGTGGTTGGACAATGGCCTTTAGATATTGGGGGGCACTGCCAGACTTAACTTTAAACATGTAGCTCAGGGCTTTGAATTTCACACGCTTCTCCACCCTGAGCTAATGAAGATCACGGAGAGAACTTGAAACAGAGGTCCTTCTAGGGAGCTGGCAGAGCATTCTTGCCGCTGCGTTTTGCACCATCTGCAATCTACGTGTTACATCCTTATTTGCGCCCAGGTACAGGATGTTGCCGTAGTCCAGCCTAGATGTGATAAGGGCCTGGACTACAGTGCGTTGAGTAGAGCTAGGCAACATCCAAAGAATTTTCCTAAGCCATTTAAGGAGGATAAAGCAGGTAGATGCCACCTTCACTGCTTGCTGCTTCATTGACAGTTGATCGTCAATGATGACCCCCAGATTGCGAACTTGGGTGGCAGGTTGAGGGAAAATTCCCATTTCAGACGGCCAGTGCTGAGGCCTCCAAAGGTCCTTGTTCTTACCCAGAATTTGGACCTCAATATCAATATCAATATCAATATCATCAATATAAAATGTAAAGAGGTTTGGAGCAAGGACACAGCCCTGTCTTACCCCTCTGTTAACAGGAAATGGTTCAGACCACTTCTGACCTGGGCAACATTATATTTGTGTAGCATTACAATGATTCCGAGTAGGTAATTAGGATCCCTCCATGTCGGCTAACACTTGCCACAGCGGTGGCCTAGGAAACAGATCAAAAGCAGATCGAAGGTCCACAAACACTATGTACAATCGTCCAAACCTCAAGGGCCACAGTTTTCCAGAATAGTAATTGCAGCCCAAACACATGATCAATAGTGGAGGTGCAGTCATGAAAAGCCTCCCTGTAGGGGGGTAAGTATGTCATTAGCATCCATCTAGTCCTGTGATATATCTAAGATGATTCTACTAATCAACTTTTGTATACTGTCAATGAGGCTAATAGACCTATAATTAGTTGCAAGAGAGGGGAGCCCTTTTTGTAAATCGGTATAATTTCGGCCCCCACCCAGGATAAGGGAATAGGTGTCCCTCTCATGATAGCATTAAAAATATTGTGAAGTATGGGCCCCAAACAACAATCTCAGCCAGGAATAGATCACCTGGAATCTTATCTATCCCTGGCGCTTTGTTGGGAACAATATTATTGATTGCTGAACACACTTCCTGATTCATGATGGTTGGAAACTCCACGCTTCCATTCACAACACTAAATCCTATTATGGGGTACCCATCTCAACTGTTAAAGAGGCACTATCTTCTTCTGACAAAGAATACAGACCGGAAACGTGTGCTATTCAATCTGCGGCAGCAATATTATTCTCAATGGGGCGATAACGCTCCTTGATCCTGTGGCTACTAGGTTCCAGAAAGTGCGTTGATCACCCTCTTTTGCAGCAGCCAATAGACCTTCCCACTTCCCTTGATCCCATTCCTTTTTTGCTTTAATGACAGATTTTTTATAAGCTGCCCTCCTGTCTGGTATCATCCTTCTGTCCTGCTGCTTTATAGAAGCAATTAATGCAAGCTTAGCATTTCTACATGTTCGATTAAACCAGGGAAGGTGGCTTCTCTTGACTACCACAGGCTTGGTTTCCACACAATAAAAGTTCTTATGGCCCTTGAACATTTGCCTGCCATCTGTAGGGACTCGCCTTGGTCCAGAACCAAATCCGAACAAAGCAGTTTTCCAAGGCTTCCTTCCACTAATTTATACATTGACCTGACCAACTCCCGAGAAAATACCATAGTATTCCATTTAACTCTGTGCAGGTTGGAGGATAATCGGATCCTACTGTCAAAGGGATCAGGTCGACTAGCTAGTCCCCTTCGGTCGGGGAGATCCATGGCAATAACTATGGGGTTGTGATTGCTATTGTGTCTAAATGTAACTAACATGTCGATGAGGTATGCCCAGAGTCTTATGTCTGCCATTACATAATCTAGTAGACTGGTGCTGTTAATACAGTTAAAGGTGTGCTTCCCGTCCCTATCTGAGGGGGTTTTACAGTTGCAAGCATGAATGCACTGATTTAAGATTAGTGCATTAATTGTAGGGCCAGGGGGACCACTTTCTGGTAGGGTACAATCCTAAATCAGGAATGGACCAGACTCTATCTTCCTCCTGCGCAAGATCATTTATTGCTATTAAGGGGTTCAAATTGACAATTTAAGTCCCAACCCACAATTTTAAAGGCTCCTATCGGCAGGGATGCCAGATGTGTAGACAATATCTCAATAGTTGGTGATTCTAATTTGTTCCCCACAGGTCTAAGATAAACATTGTATACATAGATGACTGTATTTGGGGAGAATGTTAGGATAACACTTAAGATATCATCACTCATCAGAGGCAATCATGACTTCCTTGACAAAGCACTTAAGTGTAGAACTAACCCAAGTCATAAGTCTCCCAGATGGTCTGCCATTTCACCTTTTTGTTGCTTCCTTACTGAGGTTTGCATAGCCTGCACAATGAACCTGCATGGTTAGCCGGTCTCTTAAAAAAGACAAAGATCGTGCAGATCAATAAAGAGTCCCCAGTCAGCACAGTCTAATTGGAACTCAGGCCTGCAACATTCCACAAGAGGATCTTGATGGGGGCTGGGTTACTCCTGGCACATTGAGGTCCCTTTCCCAAGGAGTCACCCCGAGTCAGAAAGCGAATTGGATTCTGGGGACAATGCCGTACTTTGATTCTCCCCCCCCCCTACTAATATTACTGGGGCTAGGCTTACCGGGAGTATTATATGAGTGGTCGGCCAACTGTGCAAAATCTGTGGACCCATTGCCTACTGAACTAGGGCTGGGCCTAAGCTGGGCCTAACCACATTTATAGGTAGTGGAGAGGGGCCTGCTAACTCTTTTTCTGCCCTAAAACTCATCTCAGTATTGGCCTGAGGATCAAATCTGAGGTCAGCTTGTTTCCTGTCTCCAGCAACTCTGATAAACTGGACATTTTGCACTCCCCCCACCCTCCTGGTGGTGCCTAGCCATGAAACACCCATCTCTGGTTACTGCAGGCGGGACAGCGCAATCAGCACACACATTGTCAATAAGTCAATCGACTCCTTCTAGGGTATCAAATCTATTGGAAACAGGAACATTAAAAACCACATGAATGTGTTGCGAGTCATTAAAGGCTAGCACTATTGCAGGGGGGGAGGCTTTGCTTCAGCAGTACACAGTCAAGCCTCGTATAAAAGCTAGGTTTGTAGAAGTAGCCTAAGGTCATTAGAGCAATTTTCGACCCATTTTGCTCACATAATCAAAGAGCAGACATTGTGCCAAATGTTGGTTTTTAAAGTTAATTATTACACAGTCCCCTGGTCGATCCACTGGCCCTGGCCCAATCCACCCCACCCTGTGAGTAAATAATATGTTATTTGCCATTGAAAGGGGAAGTCCCTGTTCTGCATGAGCCAGTCCAATGCTTTGTTTACTAACTCATCGTGTGATTCTCTCTGATCCTCACACAGCTGTGGGACTCCTGTCAAAATTGCTACATAAGGGTAAGATGCAGGGGGTAAGTTTATCACAGGGAGTTTCTGGCTTCGTGTGGGGCCATGAGACCCAGCGGTCCCATTATTGCTTTTGTTTTGGTGAGTTAATTCCACCTGGAGGCTCTTGTTGGTATGTTAACCTTGTTGCATGGTGTCTCTAATCTGTGATGAATATATGTGCTAATAGGGCCTAGTTTGCAACTATTTTGCGCAATGTCAGCAGGTGTAGCAGACCTAGAGGAGGCCAAAATGCTAATATGGCTGGGATCACCACCCACCCCACTTGTGACGACAAGCCCTGGTACCTGCAAAGCTGAAGGCTGTGGTTTAAGAATATCTTTAAGTCCTTGCTTCATTGCTGAGAGTTGCACCAGGATTGGGGAAAGGTCCATGCACATGATGTCCTTGACCTTAGCGATGAGGTCCACCACTAATTGGGCCATCCAGGGCGGCTAACTGTCAACGCCTCTTCCTATTGAGGTATTAAGGGGCTGATCATCAAAGGGGGAGTTTGTAGTCAAATCAACTTGGGTGCCAGTCTCGATAGATTTGTTCCAAACTACCCTTCCAGTACTCTTGGCGGCTACTGTGGACAGATGACACTCCACATAACGCACCTCAGGGGAGTGCGCTACGATAGATGAGCGTGAGAGTTGGGTTTGGTCCCTATCCAATTTGCAAGCGGCAGCATTAGAAATATTGATGGATGTACTTGTATCTGTTGTATTAGTTAGTGGAGGTGAGAACAAACCAGAGTCCAAAAACAGTCTCCTCTCTGTTAGTTCAATCTCCATGGAGATAACTCCCATCGCCCTCTGCAACATCCAATCAATCGAGGTAACGTTGGGGGGAGGGGACACAGCCAAAGTCCCCCCTACACCTTTGCTCTTGCCCATAATGCCTACACTAAGAACTAGATGAGCTCAAACTTCGCCGCAATGGGCAATGTTACCTCACAGGATAACCGCAATGTAGCTACAAGGTGGTATACCAAATCGTCACTATAGTTCCAGTAGGCATGAAATGCAAAAAAAGGAGTGGGACCAGAAGTCGTAGGAGGAAGATAAAGGAACCACTCACCCCAGATTCAGAACAGAAGTAAGGGGGGGTGGCCCAGCCTCTTCCGGCCGCGGAAGGTGCAGATGGGCCCGTCTTGGTCCGGTCTTTGCCAGGCGCACCCCACGCTGTGGGACTCTACATGCGCTTTTAAGCTCATCACCTCCTGGGCTTCCCGGGCCCTGCCTTGCCTTGATGGTGTCTGGAGGACGTAGTCCCACCCCAAATGGTGTAACAGAAGTAAGTCTGTGAAGGGGGCATTTACCGCTTGAGTCACGACCCACGTTGAGGGACTCTACAAGCGCTTTTATGTGCGAATCTACTGGGCTTAGTGGGCCTCGCACTACCTTGATGGTGTCTGGGGCAAGTAGTCCCATCCCAGTCTGGGTAGCAAAAGTAAGTCCATGGAGGCAGGCAGGGAACCACTTGACACAAAAAAAGTTTAATAAAACAGTTGGGTGTAGCCAATTTAAAAGTACGGTTTTAAGTTTAAGGGCATAGCACATGCACTGTGTCCCCACAGGGCAGTGTCACAGAGCCACAAAACCAGCAAAAAAGTATATAAAAGGTGCACAATCCTGGACGACCACAGAGAAAAGCCAAGTACATGGATTTTTAAAGATCATTGATTTTGAAAACAGCAAGTTTGAGTTTTATGCACAAAATAATGACTATGATTCTAAACGACTGTTATACGTTATTTTTTGCAGTGGCGTAGGTCTTAACAGCACATATAACCTCAACTTCAGTCTTGCACTCATATTTGCTGAAATATGCTATTTTGATAAGCAGGATTTGCAGAAGATTGTCAGGTTTAATGAAACAGGTGTCAGGTTTAATGAAAAGGTGGGGTGTGAGACTAGCAAAGTGTTCAAGTAGTTAACAGGCTTGTCCGATGTTCATATGATGCCATTTTTCTTTGTACTGAATGAAAGCGTTTAATTGGGTAGCATTTTCCGCCACTGAAAATAAGTTCATCCCACACTGCAATCTGTAAAAAAAATGACTCACTTTCATTTTTTGGGTCAATTCTCTGCACCTAAGTACATCCTGAGAAGACAGAATCGCTACAGAGCACATAGAGTAGCTTGATTTCTACCAGCCTGAGCAAATAATCCTACCTCCTTGCTGTTCTAGTCAACATGTAGACTGTTCCCCCCTGACCATTCACTAAAAACATGTCCCCTCCATCAGAACAAATTCAGACATCTCCATTCCTGCTTTGTACCTTTCATGATGGGGCCCTTTTAAGAGATTCTGGCTCTGATTTACTAATTGTTCTCATAGCGTAGCAATACAACCAAATTTGGTGTACTGCTTGGCTTAAGTGGAAAAACAGTGCAGAGCCTGTTACTGTCATCCAATTTGTTGGTGCACAGACAGGCTGCCTTGTGTGATGCACAGCCCCACAAAATGACACAGAGATGAGTGGGCTCAATCTAGCATAGCACTTGTAAGGTAAGCATATGCTTCTAGTACACATTCCTATGCCTAGGCTAAATATAAAGGATCCTACTTATTGGATGTGTGCTGTGCACTGCAGCACACATGCAGTTCATTGTTTTTGGAGAAATTACACATTTTCCCTTGTTTACACCTTCTTCCAGTCTGGCTAGCTTAGATGATTGGGCTTTGTGTCAAAAACTATGGGTATTTGCACTGATAATATCTAGTAACACCCACTTCATGCAAAGTAATGTGGATCAGCACAAAGCAGTTATTGCACCTTGAAAAAGACACCTTTCCATTGGAAATACCCTTTTGTGCTGAATAGTAAATACCATGCAAGACCTTGGATCATTTTGCATCTCATTGTGCCGGGCGAAGCCTTAGAAAACCTGTAACTCTTTCTCCTCATTCACCTCAGTTCACACCAGGACAGCTCTTGTTCAACCTCATTCTCTCTACAACACAATATTTTGCCCATGACATTGATATCCTCTCCGCTGCCCATTTTCGACTCCCCTACCCTCTATTGACAATAGCACCATTGTCACAGGAGTGTCCTGGCCAAGAAAACATGGAGGATCTACAAGCCTTCTTGTGCCTATTGAACTCCTTCATTGACCCATCCTAGGCCTTGGTGTACACCGTGGTTTGAGGCAACATTTCAGTGCATCGCTTTATTTGGCTGCTGGTATTGTCTCTCTCTTTTGAAGTGAACCGTGATCATGCAACACTATTGCATAGTTCCAATGATGCGGAAGAGAAATAGGAAAATGATATATATGGCCTATTATTTACTTCCCAGTCCTAAAACACCTCTCATATATTGCTGCCAATTTAAAAACAAAAAATGCAAATATTTTTGATCATTGTACCACTCAATCCACTGAAGAAACAATTGCTTGCCACTTCTCCAATCAATTAAAGAAGTGATAAGAGCTGCCCTTATCATAGCTTTAATGGTAAGCTAATGGCCATTTTATTGTAATACATTGTATTGTAATAGCATTTATATAATGTTTACTACCTATGAAGATTCATCACTTTATGGCAAGTAGTGCACTACTCAGGAACCCAAGTTTGATAGTTAATTTAGGGGTTCTGTGTTAGTGGGTTTAGTCTAGTGTTCTCAGAAGAGACCCTTCCGTGATGTACCACAATTTGTTTGTGATGGTATCAGAGGAAAATTAGATTTAACAGCTAGTGGAATGGAGGGAGAGGGTATGTTAGTTTGTGCAAATGATTGGTGGCATGAATACATAGGGTAGACGAGAATTAGTGTACTGATTAGGGAATAGATAGGGTAGATAAGTATTTGGAAATTGAAATTGATAGATTGCAGGCATGCGATTGCCAGTTTGTGAGAAGAAAGGCTTATGGGCTAGAGGTGGAGATGTGTGCATTTCACACAGGTCTGAGGGTGTCAAGGTGTCAAATAAGGGGAGAACAGCATGCAGAGGATGGTAGGTAGTCAATGGCTATATTCAAAGTCATTTTTAATTTGCACAGGGTTTATGCAATACAGTAGGTGGAAATTTGTAAAACTTCATGCCATCTTGAGTGGATGGTGGTAGAAAAATGAAAGTATTTGGGTGTTCAATAGTACTTTTATGTGTACATTTGATTAAAGGGGGACTGGGTGAGAGAAAGATCTGGCATTAGGAAAGACTGATTCTGATATTCCATAGTATCTAGGCAAGCTGATCAATGTGTTTCTTTGTATACAGAGAAGGCTTTATTATTGTTGTGCTTCCTGGTTTTAGAGGATGACATGTCATGGTGTCCTTGACGGCAAGGTGGGAAAAGTCAGCTCTTAACTATTCTCCTGAATTCCAGATGATTGACCATGGATTTTATTTTTTCTGGAAAGGGGTTTCATAATTTGGCAGCCTGCAAGGAGGTAGTAGTGCCACCAACTGCTTTCTTTTTGTAAGGTTATATTGTTAATTGATGTGCTATTCTGAAGCATAAATTCCTATGTTACAAGTGTTGGTTTTCATTTAGGTGAACTGAGGAGCATTATTGTTAAGTGTCTTGTGAATGGTACATTACAGTTAAAATGAAGATCCTCTTGCAACTGGTAACTAGTCACGAGCCTTCAGGGCAGGGGAGATGTGTGTGGAATTAATCTTGTGGTTGAATTCTAATGTTATTTCCTGAAGTTGTCTCATGGTTAATCGGGAGATCCTGTGATACAGTCCTTTTGCATAATCATTATTTGAGAGAATGAGTGATGTTGCTTGATTGTTTGTTAGGAAATCGATGATGGGATAAAAAGTGATGAAATGTCTTCATAGTGTAGAAAGCCAGCTTGGTTAGTAAGTCTACATGGGAATTCATTAAGAGAGCAGAGACCATGAAAATTCTAAAGTTCAATAATTCTTTTGATATATTGGGGTATCCTGCTTCGTGTGACCAGAGTGTTAATGGGTGATAACTTTTCCATTCTCTATAAGTGAATCATTCAGTTTAAGAAAGTTCTATCTGATCAATTGGTCTGTGGGTTTGATGCAGTTTTTCAGATTTAAGTTTACTATGCTTTTGGGGTTTTCCAGCTTGAGTAGTAGTTGTGTGGTGTCTGCATATTTGTTGCAGGTAAGGTGGAAATTATTGATTAACTTTGGTAATCACTTCATGAATATGCTGAAGAGAAGCAGAGAGATGATAGTTCCTTGGGGAACTCCTGGTTTTGGTTTGCACAGTGTTGAGGAGAATGGGCGCATATATATATATATATATATATATATATTATCTACTGGCGGTTGCCAGTAGATAGTTCTAGTTAGGACCTATTTTCCATAGGAAATCCGCAACATTCTATTTGAAATAACGTTGGCGCCGGTTGACGAATCTTCGCAAAAGCTTCCAACTTGTTGGGGCGCTCCGGTCCGCTCCTATCCTGAAAGTCTCAGGGTGATACGTCAATCGTGGGCCGAGAAAAAAGGGGGGTCCCAAAACGCGTTTTCCCCATTCATTTTTCCATAGGAACCTTTAGTCACAGCTACAGCCCGAACTGCTGAACGGAATTACACCAAATTTGGCAAAGAGGTAGCCCTTGGTTCAGTGTCGTGCCTTTTGCTTAAATGGTTTAAATCCGTTCAGTAGTTCCTGAGAAAATCAAAAGTAAAGTCACATATTTATCTATGGCCGAGTAGGGTCCGCGTACCCTCCCGATCACGAGCTGCATGCTACTTGGCTGTCAACACTCCAAATCAGGAAGTGTTGGCAGCCATTTTGTCCCTCGGTAGAACCGAGGGACAGAAACAAGTGCGCAAAGCGCAAAAAGGGGGCAGGGTAGAAACACCCTGACCCCCTAGGTCTGCTCAGGGGGTCCCACAAGGACCCCCTGGGCAGAAAAAAGCATTTTTTTTTTTTAATCGGCGGGATGCGCTTAGGGTGCGCGGAAAAAAAAGAGAGACAAGTGCGCAAAACGCACAAAGGGGGCAGGGTAGAAACACCCTGACCCCCTAGGTCTGCTCAGGGGGTCCCACAAG
Organism: Calotriton arnoldi; assembly: GCA_963921515.1. Taxonomy (NCBI): domain Eukaryota; kingdom Metazoa; phylum Chordata; class Amphibia; order Caudata; family Salamandridae; genus Calotriton; species Calotriton arnoldi. The sequence goes on along the minus strand of CAWUFW010008487.1, from coordinate 104,570 downwards.
GACCCCCTGGGCAGAAAAAAGCCAGCGCTTCATTGTTAATTGGCCCCGGGTGGCCCAAGTCCCGGGGGCATGTGGGGGTAGGTTTATGTTTTATGTGGGGGCCTCTAAGGCTCCCCAAGCCCCGGGGACCGCCACCCCCCGGGGCTTTAAATAAAACATGGTGCGGGAGGGCTCTCCGCCCTCCCGCAGCCCCGGGGACCAACCACCCCCCGGGGCTTCTTTTTTTAAAATTAATCACCTGTGTGGGGGCTCCAGCCCCTCACACGCCCGGGGACCACCACCTCCCCGGGGCACTTAGAAAACAAATGTGGGGGCCCGTTTCGGACCTCCGAAGCCCCGGGGACCACCACCTCCCGGGGCTGTGCAATTGAAGGGAGGGGGCGCGCGGCCCCCTCCTGGAGCCTGTGGTGGCCCTGGGGACCGCCACCCCCAGGGCTGGCTCCTGCAGTGTCCCGGGGTGCCTACCCCGGGACACTGTAGTTTGCTATGACAGAACGGGAGCCTCGCGGCTCCCGTCCTGTCATAGCAAACTGCTTTGGATATTAGAGCGAGCAGGAAACCTGCTCTCGCTTCCAATATCCAAAGACAATTGCTTTTCCACATGGGGAGCTGCATGTTAGCAGCTCCCCACGTGAAAGCAATGCCGGCTCCCGCAGGACGCTGGGAGCCGGCATGGTCCGTGGGGAGTTGGGGTCCCCCACGGACCCCAAAGGATAGGGCCAGCCTCGGGGGATGGGGTCCCCGGGGCAAGTAGTGGCCTGGGAGGGGGGCCACGCGGCCCCCCTCCCCAAATTAGAAAAAAAAATTAAAAAAGGCCGGCCCCGGGGGGTGGTCCCCAGGGCCTAAGGAGGCCTGAGGAGGGGGGACACGCAGCCCCCCTCCATGAAAATAAAAATAAATAAAAAGGTGGCAATGACCCGGGGGATGGGGTCCCCAGGCCAAAATTGGCCACGGGAGGGGGGCCCACGCGGTCCCCTTCCCGTTCACATTTAAAAAAAAAAAAAAAAAAGGGGTCAGGCCCTGGGGGATGGGGTCCCCAGGGCCCAAAATAATTAAAAGAAGGGGGCCACACAGCCCCCTTTAAAAAAAAAAAAAAATCCGGCATCGCGCCGGAGCCCACGCCCCCTCCTTGGAGCACTCTGCAAACGCGCCCCCTGGCGCGTTTGCAGATGGGGAACGAATTCCCCGTGAATACTGGGGGTCCCTGGGGGCCAACTAGCCCACCAGGAACCTCCAGTATGCGCCAGGTGGCTGCGTTGCACAGAGGTGTACAGAGGCCACGCCCCTTTTTACACCTCTCTGCAACGCAGCTCTGTGGCACTTTTTGGAGGTACCTGGTGGGCTAGTTGGACCCCAGGGACCCTCAGGATTCAAGGGGACTTAATCCCCCAACTTAAAACGCACCACGGGGCGCGTTTGCACAGTGGTGAAGGGAGGGGGCGGGGCTTCAGGTGACATGTGTGCAAACAGGCCCCGTGGCGCATTTTAAGATGGGAAATTAAATCCCCTTCAATCCTGAGGGTCCCTGGGGGCCAACTAGCCCACCAGGTACGTCCAGAAAGCGCCACAGAGCTGCGTTGCAGAGAGGTGCAAAAAGGGGCGTGGCCTCTGAACACCTCTCTGCAACGCAGCTCCCTGGCGCATACTGGAGGTACAGGGTGGGCTAGTTGGACCCCAGGGACCCTCATGATTCAAGGGGACTTAATCCCCCAACTTAAAACGCGCCACGGGGCGCGTTTGCACAGATGTCACCTCAGGCCCCGCCCCTCCTTTCACCATTGTGCAAATATTCCTCTAAAATCAGCCGAACTACGAATTCCGATTTACTCACCTGTTATCAGGAGAGACCTCAGTGCTGCATCTTTGAGCCCAGTACTGATCCTGAAAAGTAATTTTAACCGTACTTACCAGTAACTTGAATTTCCTTCCATAGGCTAACATTGACTGGCTTCACTTGGAAAGTCTTCTAAGTGTGGAGTTTTGGAACTTTATAATATTCCTCTAAAATCAGCTGAACTACGAATTCCTATTTACTCACCTGTTATCAGGAGAGACCTCAGTGCTGCATCTTTGAGCCCAGTACTGATCCTGAAAAATAATTTTAACCGTACTTACCAGTAACTTGAATTTCCTTCCATAGGATATCATTGCCTGCTTTTTGCTGAAAAAGTTTCTAAGTGTCGATTTTTGAAACTTACAAATATTCCTCTAAAATAAGCAGAACTACGAATTCCGATTTACTCACCTGTTATCAGGAGAGACCTCAGTGCTGCATCTTTGAGCCCAGTACTGATCCTGAAAAGTAATTCTAACCGTACTTACCAGTAACTTGAATTTCCTTCCATAGGCTAACATTGACTGGTTTCACTTGGAAATTCTTCTAAGTGTGGAGTTTTGGAACTTTATAATATTCCTCTAAAATCAGCCGAACTACAAATTCCGATTTACTCACCTGTTATCAGGAGAGAACCCAATGCTGCATCTTTTAGCCCAGCACTGACCCTGAAAAGTAATTCTAACCGTACTTACCAGTAACTTGTATTTCCTTCCATAGGAATCCATTGTCTGGTTTTCAGCAGAAAAGTTTCAAAGTGTCGATTTTCACAAACTACAAATATTCCTTAAAAATCGCCTGTATGACTTAAACGCATTCTTTCAACTGTTTACAGGAGATGCACCAGTGCTGGATCCAGGATCCACCACTGAGTAAGAAAAAGTAACGATAGCACTACTTACCTGCTAAGTGAATTTCCTCCCATAGGATAACATTGGTGATTCTATGTGAAAAAGTTTCTAAGTGTCAACTTTTAAAATACAATAATATTCCTTAAAAATCACTACTGTAACCAAAACGCCTTTACTCAACTGTTTACAGGAGATGTCCCAGGACTGAATCTAGGATCCAGTCCTGTGGTTAGAAAAGTAATCCATAAAGTAACTAATTGCATTTAACTAGAAATTCACATTGAGCTCAATGTTGCATTGTGTTTGAAATTGTGTTGCCCATTGCAACAACTGTAACTACTGTACTTAAAAGTCTATTGCCTATTTGCAAAGTATTTAAACTAAAGTAATTCATTCTGAGAAAGTATATTTTGTAATGTAATGTATAATGTAATTACAATGTAATTAAAAAAATTAAATATCTAAAAATAAATAGTTTAAAAAATGTAGTAAATCAGTATCAAAAAAATAAAGATAACAATTAATACATTTAAAAATTGTCATTTACAAAACCTTTGAAATTCACTGAAAAAAACCATAGGTTTCAGACATGTTATAGTTAGGAATTAGCATTTAAAAACCTTTGAAATTTACTGAAAAAACCATAGGTTTCAGGCACGTTATAGTTAGAAATTAGCATTTAAAAAACCTTTGAAATTCACTGAAAAAACCATAGGTTTCAGGCACGTTATAGTTAGAAATTAGCATTTAAAAAACCTGTGAAATTGACTGAAAAAACCATAGGTTTCAGACACGTTATAGTTAGAAATTTGCATTTAAAAAACCTTTGAAATTCACTGAAAAAACCATAGGTTTTAGGGACAGTTATAGTTAGTTGGACATTGCACTCGTACAAAACCCGTGAAATTCCCCCGTTATAGTTAGTTCAGCTAACTATAACTCGCGCCCCGCAATGCACTGCTGATGACGTCACATATTACATCACTCATGACATGGTCAGTGACATCACTGATGACATCACTGATGACATCTCAAATGACATCACTGATGACATCACTGATGACATCATCCATGTGATAATTTCATGCATCTTCTCACACCCTAATATAACTTTTGATACACCCACTCTAAATTACAGACTGCCATTCTCAAAACCATAGACACTCCAACACCAATAACTACATACCCACTCACTGATTCTTAGGTCTACACACACATCCACTCACTCACCTGTACAGTCACTCATACTTACGGTCACTCAGTACAGGACTATCATATGCACTCATACACCTACATAGACACTCACACACCGCCACTCATCCATAGAGGTACTCACACACCTAGTCAGTCATGCAAATATTTAATCACACTGCCATTTACTCACCTATACAGTTATACACACACCAGCTCACTTACTCATACAAATACTAGCACATTCTTACGCTCTTATACAATCACTAATACAAGTACACACTCATCCATACAGCCACTCTCACAATCACACACTCTCACTTATACCCATTTATATACTCCAACACACATATATACTGCCTTTCACATATGTAGTTACTCACACATGTACCACTGAGATATACATTCACTCACTAACACACCCATACACACACTCACCCACCCATACAGTCCATCACAGATGCACTCTTGAAACCATGCACCCAGTGAATCACCCACTGATACATCTATGTGCAGTCACAACACCCCATCCACACAAACACTCAGGCACCCATACAGATACTCAGACAACCAATCAATAACTCATGTAGCTATTTACAAACCCATGCAGCCACTTACACACCAACAGACAGACGGATAAAAACATTCACACAGTTTAGTCACTAATCCATGCATTTAGTAAGATACGTTTAATCACTCACTTATAGAGTCAGTCACGCACCTACTAAATCATCCATCCAGACACTTATACACCCACTCATTATTCAATACACCTTGGCATATATATTAAACATATTTAAACTTTATAGAAACACACAGTCACTGCATGATGTCATCAGTGATGTCATTTGAGATGATATCAGTGATGTCATCAGTGATGTCACTGACCATGTCATGAGTGATGTAATATGTGATGTCATCAGCAGTGCATTGCGGGGCGCGAGTTATAGTTAGCTGAACTAACTATAACGGGGAATTTCACGGGTTTTGTACTGAGTGCAATGTTCAACTAACTATAACTGTCCCTAAAACCTATGGTTTTTCAGTGAATATATATATATATATATATATATATTCACTGAAAAAACCATAGGTTTCAGGCACGTTATAGTTAGAAATTAGCATTTAAAAAACCTTTGAAATTCACTGAAAAAACCATAGGTTTTAGGGACAGTTATAGTTAGCTGGACATTTCACACGTACAAAACCCGTGAAATTCCCCCGTTATAGTTAGTTCAGCTAACTATAACTCGCGCCCCCGCAATGCACTGCTGATGACGTCACATATTACATCACTCATGACTATGGAAGGAAATTCAAGTTACTGGTAAGTACGGTTAAAATTACTTTTCAGGATCAGTACTGGGCTGAAAGATGCAGCACTGAGGTCTCTCCTGATAACAGGTGAGTAAATCGGAATTCGTATTTCGGCTGATTTTAGAGGAATATTATAAAGTTCCAAAACTCCACACTTAGAAGAATTTCCAAGTGAAACCAGTCAATGTTAGCCTATGGAAGGAAATTCAAGTTACTGGTAAGTACGGTTAAAATTACTTTTCAGGATCAGTACTGGGCTCAAAGATGCAGCACTGAGGTCTCTCCTGATAACAGGTGAGTAAATCGGAATTCGTAGTTCGGCTGATTTTAGAGGAATATTTGCACAATGGTGTAGGAAGGGGTGGTGCCTGAGGTGACATGTCTGCAAACACGCACTGTGGCGCATTTTAAGTTGGAGAATTAATTCCTCCTCAATCCCGAGGGTCCCTAGGGGCCAACTGGCCCACCAGATACCTCCAGTATGCGCCAGAGAGCTGCGTTGCAGAGAGGTGTTCAGAGGCCACGCCCCTTTACAACACTCTGCAACGCAGCTCCGTGGCACTTACTGGAGGTACCTGGTGGGCTAGTTGGCCCCCAGGGTCCCTCAGGATTGAAGGGGATTTAATTCCCCATCTTAAAACGCGCCATGGGGCCTGTTTGCACACATGTCACCTGAAGCCCCGCCCCTCCCTTCACCACTGTGCAAACGCGCCCTGTGGCGCGTTTTAAGTTGGGGGATTAAGTCCCCTTGAATCCTGAGGGTCCCTGGGGTCCAACTATCCCACCAGGTACCTCCAGTAAGCGCCACAGAGCTGCGTTGCAGAGAGGTGTAAAAGGGGCGTGGCCTCTGTACACCTCTCTGCAACGCAGCCCCTGGCGCATACTGGAGGTTCCTGGTGGGCTAGTTAGCCCCAGGGACCCCCAGTATTCAAGGGGAATTCGTTCTCCTCTGCAAACGCGCCAGGGGGCGCATTTGCAGCGTGATAAAGGAAGGGGGCGGGCCCTGCGGCATGATCGTCTTTTTTTTTTTTTTCCTCGAAGGGGGGCTGTGTGGCCCCCCTTCTTTTTTCCTTTTTTTGGGCCCTGGGGACCCCAACCCCCAGGGCCTTACCCCTTTGTTCATTTAAAAAAAAAAACGGGAATGGGGCCGCGTGGCCCCCCTCCCATGGCCGATTCCGGCCCCGGGTACCCCATCCCCCGGGGCATGGCCACTTTTTTTATTATTTTTTTAAGGAGGGGGGCTGCGTGACCCCCCTCCTCAGGCCTCCTTTTGCCCCGGGGACCCCATCCCCCGGGGCAGGCCTTTATTTTTCTTTTATTTTTTTGGGGGGGGACGGGGGCCGCGTGGCCCCCCTCCCGGGCCACTACTTGCCCCGGGAACCCCATCCCCCGGGGCTGGCCCTCTCCGTTGGGGACCGTGGGGGGGTCCCCAATCCCCCCACCATCCCGGCATTGATTTTCCACATGGGGAGCTGCTGACATGCAGCTCCCCATGTGGAAAGCAATCTGCTTTGCTTCATTGAAGCGAGAGCAGGTTTCCCTGCTCTCCCTTCAATGAAACAAAGCAGTTTGCAATGGCAGGACGGGAGCCGCGAGGCTCCCGTCCTGCCATTGCAACCTACAGTGTCCCGGGGTAGGCACCCCGGGACACTGCAGGAGCCGGCCCTGGGGGTGGCGGTCCCCAGGGTCACCACAGGCTCCAGGAGGGGGCAGCACGGCCCCCTCCCATGTCTTTAAAGCCCCGGGGAGGTGGTGATCTCCGGGCTCGGGGTCCGTTACGGACCCCGCATTTACATTATTAGTGCCCGGGGAGGTGGCGGTCTCGGGGCGTGTGGGGGCTCGAGCCCCCACACAGGAACAGTTTTTTTTTTTTTTTAAAAGAAGCCCCGGGAGGTGGTGGTCCCGGGGCTGCGGGAGGGCCGAGTGCCCTCCCGCAGCATTTTTATTAGAAAGCCCCGGGGGTGGCGGTCCTCGGGGCTTGGGGGCCTTAGAGGCCCCCCATTAACTATATCCCACTCCCACATGCCCCCGGGACTTGGGCCACCCAGGGGCAAAATAACATCGAGCGCGGAGACCGCGCTTCGATTTTTACGGCGGGATTCGCGCACCCTGTGCGCATCCCGCCGATTTTTTAAAAAAATGCTTTTTTCTGCCCAGGGGGTCCTTGTGGGACCCCTGAGCAGACCTAGGGGTCAGGGTGTTTCTACCCTGCCCCCTTTGTGCGTTTGCGCACTTGTTTCTTCTGGGTTTTTTTCTAATCGGCAGGATCCGCGCACCCTGAGCGCATCCTGCCGATTTAAAAAAAAAAAATGCTTTTTTCTGCCCAGGGGTCCTTGTGGGACCCCCTGAGCAGACCTAGGGGTCAGGGTGTTTCTACCCTGCCCCCTTTTGCGCTTTGCGCACTTGTTTCTGTCCCTCGGTTCTACCGAGGGACAAAATGGCTGCCAACACTTCCTGATTTGGGGTGTTGACAGCCACTTGACAGCCAATTAGCATGCAGCTCGTGGTCGGGAGGGTACGCGGACCCTACTCGGCCATAGATATATATGTGACTTAACTTTTGATTTTCTCAGGAACTACTGAACGGATTTACACCATTTAACAAAAAGGGTTCTTTCTGAACCAAGAACTACCTCTTTGCCAAATTTTGTGTAATTCCGTTCAGCAGTTCGGGCTGTAGCCGTGTCTAAAGTTTCCTATGGGAAAATGAATGGGGAAAACACGATTTGGGACCCCCCTTTTTTCTCGGCCCCCGCTTGACGAATCACCCTGAGACTTTCAGGGTAGGAGCGGACCGGAGCGGGCCATAAAGTTTGAAAATTTCGCAAGATTCGTCAACCGACGCAAGAGTTATTTCAAATAGAATGTCGCGGATTTCCTATGGAAAATAGGTCCTAACTATAACTATCTACTGGCGACCGCCAGTAGATAATATATATATATATATATATATATATATATATATATATATATATATATATCTCCAAAAGTTCCTCTCTGCCAATCATCGGCAGAACCAGCAGGCACGGACCTCAACCACACTCACAGAAAGGCATCAAATCGAAGTCTCGTGGAGAAAGCAGTGTAGTTTAATGGAAAATAAACCACAGAATTACACAGGCATAGTGCCTGCCATGACGCGTTTCGCTCGTCAAAGCGAGCTTGATCACATGATACGCCTCAATTCCTAGGAAACACATTTAAAAACCCAAAACGTGCACAATTGACTATTAAAACAACGGTGTCAAGTTAATAAACAAGGAAAACAGACTGGGAGACAACTCGGTAGCAGCAGAGTATTAAATGTAAATATAGACCTTGATACATAATTCTTCACAATAGCAAATCATAGACCTATGAGCAGAATATAAATACTATATAAATATAAATATCAGACAGTGCTGTAATACTAAAAATAATAATAAATACATAAAGCTCGGTCACAATTAAAAAATTGCAAGTGCATTTTATAAATATGAAGAACAATGAAATAAATTCTCGCTTGGTCTTACTAAAGTCTAATTCTATACAAATAAATAAATAAATATCATACTGAGTGTGCAAATAGGCAATTAATAAACATAGTAAATATGAATATTAGGTTAAAAATGGCTAACGGGAAATAGAGTGAGCCTAGACCACCACCCAAATGGGTCCATCTTATATCTGTGGTAGGAAAGAATATAAATAAATCCTGACGCTCACTATAGCCTGTAATAAAACAATGCGCAGTAGCAGAGTACTGTACAATGCAAGTGCCAAAGACTATATAGCATACAGCAACTAGTAAATAAAAGTAGTTGCTGCTGAGAACAATTATCATATTCCCGAACTAACGCCATCTAGCCATATGTCTATTTGATGAAAATGCCATATCCAGTCTGTAAACTGGAAACATAGTGCAAAATGTGACTAAAAAGTGCAAAATAGCGCTGTGCAATTTACAATCTCGATAGCAGCATAAAACAAATCATTTAAGCCTAAATGATTTATAAAGTGCAAGTGCCAAAGATATTATATAGTTCACAGAAAACCCATAAAAACATTATTGAATCTTGATTGACGTAGGAAAGAGCATTAAAACCCGCTAAAATTCAGTATGGCTGTGGGGAAGACTTTAGACGCACTCAATCGCTATTCAGAGGTTTATCAACCTGCCACAAAGGGGAGGAAATAGATAGATATTTCAGAAAAGATTCAGAAAGGATGTTTAAGATTGTCGTCCAACTAGAGGAAATTGTGCAAATCCTCACTCATATTCAAGCCATTAGGCATACGTGTATCGAGAGCTAAGATGAAGTGAGATTCACGTTGACGAAGCAATTTCTCACGGTTCCCACCCCGTCCGGGTATGGGAACAGCTCCCAATACCGTATATTCCAGATCTTTTAACTTATTGTGATGTACTAATTTAAAATGCCTAGCGACTGGATAGTTAGAGTCAGAATTTACTCTTGCCCGCACATGCTGTAGAATACGTTTATGCACAGGGAGTTTAGTACTCCCTATGTACTCTAAACCACAGGTGCATCTAAGTTTGTAAATGGCAAATTCTGTTCGACAGGTAAGATGTTCCTTGATTTCTATTTCCTTCTCACTGAAAGCTGTCATATAGTGGGTTGCATTTGATGCAAAAGTGCAGGCACGGCATGAATTACATTTGTAAAAACCCATTTTTTTAAGCCAAGTGCTTTTTTGTATTACTTCCGGCATAGGCTTCACTAAGGCATCCCTCATAGAGGGTGCCCTTCTAAATGTAATGGAAGGCAGAGTGGGCAGGATGGGACCCAGAGTGATGTCAGTGAGTATTATAGGCCATTCTGAATAAATAATCCTGCGCAGTTTTTGTTCTTGTTGACTGAAGGTGGTAATCAGTCGAATAGTGAGTTTTTCCTCTTGTGGACTTTCATTCGTGGTGCTACTATGTTTAGGCAACAGGAGTACTTCTCTAGATAGATTGTTTGCTTTTGTCAGTGCTTGGATCAAATGAGATCTCTTGTATCCTCGATCCAAAAAACGACAAAATGCTATCTGCTGACATTCATTAGAGACTTTATCCAGACTACAAATTCTGCGAATCCGCACAAATTCGCCGTATGGTATGCTCTTGATCAGATGGCGTGGGTGTGAACTATCAGCGTGTAAGATAGAGTTTCCCGCAGTGGATTTGCGGTGAAGCTTAGTATGTATTTTCTCTTCACTGATATATACTAAAACATCAAGAAACTCTACACTTTCATTGTCAATTTTCACAGTAAATTTCAAATTGAGTTCGTTGGAGTTGATAGTTTCAACAAACTCCATTGCTGCCTCCTTAGTACTGTTCCAGATTAGACAAACATCATCGATGTAACGCCAATAATGTACAATGTGCTTGTACCAGTCTCTGTGTGTGGTCATGAGGACACACCTCTCCCACCAGCCAACATGCAAACATGCATAGCTGGGGAGAAGCATGCCCCCATAGCCACACCCCTCAACTGCTGGTATATATCCTGATGAAATACAAAAAAATTATTTAACAAGCACAGTTCAATCATTTCCAAAAGCATACAGTTGTGGTCTTTCATGTTAATGTCTCTGTTCTCTAAAAAGTACTTAGTAGCAGCTATACCATTCACGTGGTTAATACTAGTGTATAACGACTCTATGTCCATAACCACTAAAAAGTAGTTAGGTTGCCATTCCACGTCATTAATCTTTAATAAAAAGTCTATGGTGTCCTTTATATATGATGGCAACGTTTTTACATGTGGCTGCAGGAAAAAGTCAACATATTTTGATAAATTCTCACTCATACTTTTCTGGGCAGAAATGATTGGACGTCCTGGTATAGGTGTAATTTTTTTATGAATTTTCGGCAGGAAATACAACATTCGAGTCACTGGATGTTCCACATTTAGGAAATTAAATTCATTTTTAGTCAATAAACCATTTCTTTTCCAATGATGAAGTCGTTTGCGCAACACATCATGAGCTGTTCGCATTTCCAGTTTAGTTGATTTTTATAACAACTTCCATCAGATAAATGGTGCTCAGCTTCCGCCATATATTGACTTCTTGACCACAACACTGTGTTACCACCTTTATCAGACTTGTTTATAATTAGGTCATGATTCTTTTGGAGTTTTTTAATCAGAACATGATATTGGATGTTTCTGTAATTAATCCGTTGACGAGTCGCTAGCACAGTTCTATTCAAACTTTTCAATTCAGCAATGACTCTGTCACTAAAAACATCCACTGCATCCTTCGGCATCATAGGAAGAAATATAGATGCAGGACGAAATGGGCTTGGTGCAGCTTTGTTAGTAATGATACCCAAAGCGGTTGATGTAAGTTGTGAACCTGTATTGGGAGTCTATGAAGATAATGAATGTAATAACTGTAAATTAGGTATATCTTTAACTTGAAGAGTCCCATCCATAATAGCAGTATCAGAGGGTGCACCAGCAGGTGATGTGGGGGATTTATTCAACTGGAAATATTTGATAAGTTTGATTTTTCGAATAAATTTAAAAACATCAATCCTAGTTGAATTATAAGAAAATTGGTTAATCGGACAATATGACAGGCCAAGTGCAAGGAGCTGAGTTTCAGCCTTTGTTAGAATAATGTCCGTAAGATTGATGACAGTGTTATTATTTGCATTACTTATCGTTTCCAGTTCCTTCGTAAATTCCCTTTCATAGTAGGTTTTGCGATGTTTGCCTCTCCTCTCACTCCTGCGTTGGTTTGTTGTTCCCCTTGCTTCTGTTGAGGTTTGCGGGGGCGCAAGGTGTACCTCCGGTCCTCGCTGATAAAATTCAGTTCCTCTCCTGGGGTGAAGTTGCTAGGCCCTATATATATATATATATATATATGATTCAATCCAACAAGATCAGGAAAGAGGCGGCACAACCATCCGTGAATCAGGTAATTTATTCAGCCACAACAACGCGTTGACAAAGGCCGTCCTCGGCTGAAACGCGTTGTTGTGGCTGAATAAATTACCTGATTCACGGATGGTTGTGCCGCCTCTTTCCTGATCTTGTTGGATTGATTTATGTGGCTGTCTGCCGCCACGGCTGGCACCGGCGCATTTGGCAGGTGAACGGCGTTTCTGGCAGCAACCTGGTGTGGATATATATATATATATATATATATATATATATATATATATATATATATATATATATATATATAATGCTATCCCTGTTAACAACATAGAAGGAAGTCCAACCAAGCAAGAAATATACAATTGATACAGTTCTCTTTGAATCTGTAAATTAGGGTTCAACAGTGAACTGTTTGAAAGGATGGCAATGAATCCAGAAGAACTAGAGCCACTATGCTGTTTTTATCAACTGTGTTTTTAGATCCTCATATATGGCGATTAGGTAGAATATGTACCTCTATCAGAGCGGAACCTTGTTTCGTCTTTCGAGACAAAATGCTTGGCTTGCAGCAATTGAGAGATCTCAATTAAAAATTGGTCTATAATTATTAGGGTCTTCTAAGTCCAGATTACTCCTCTTGATTAATGATTGCATGTGTGCTTTCTTTCAGTCCTTTGGAAAGATTCCCGGGGCATAGAATTATTGGTTATGTTCATTGCTGGTATAGCAGCCAATGTTGATAATGTTTAAAAATTTTAAAAACACAGGGCCCTCTCAAAAATAGACACGTTAGGCTATGAGCTTCCAAACTTTGCTAAAATAAAGTCTAGTGGGGACCATAATGCCTTTCACTCATAAAGAGAAGAAAACCTCAGATGGCCACTGTGTTCTCTCATCCCCACAACAATGAAAATCCATTGGTCAAGGCTTTCCCACCCACTTGCTTGCCTTCAATCTTCTTTTTTACCCAAACATAAAATAGAATGCACCGTCTACATGAGTGTGCCCCCTTTTTGTTCGCTATCCTACTTTTTATCACCTCTACAACTCCTGCTGCCTGTAGTCTCTTCCCTACCCTTCCACCATTCTTTTTTGACCGTTGGGCATCGCAACCACACAGATATAACAAATTCTGTGCACACCTGTCTCCCCAAAAACACTACTCATGTGCTTTCTGTATATATAACTGTTCAAAATAAAGCATATAGAAGAACCCCTTCCCCATCAAGATATGAAAATGTTCCTCTATTATACTACAATCCCAAATCAAACAAGCATTGGCAAAGCTAAGAGGTTTGGCCCTGGAAGCTACCCTTTTGGCAATTCTTGTTTGTTCTGTTATGGTTTTTGCAAGACGTTTTTATTAGGGAAGCTGCTGGGCCTGCATCAGTCTGCAAAAAGCACACATTACCATAGTTGCCCTGGCATCGAAGAGAACTACTTTGTGGATGTATGTACTCCTTGTAAAAGGGCAGCATGCATAACTCACAGTGAAGCCAGCCAGTGGCTGAAGGGGATGCATGATGCATGCTGGAGTGGGTGGAAGAAGAATGTGACTGACTTAACAGACTAATAGATGAAGTCTGACTGGAAAGCCCTGTACACACATAATTTTAGTAAAATCAAAAAATCATGATTTTAGTCAAATCTAAATGTATTGGCAAATGCCAGACAAAACAAGACAATTGATCATCTGTTGGCTTCCAGCTTCTTTACTGATGCTGGTTTATTGTAAGGTATTTGTAAATCTTTATTACAAATAGATAAGAAGAGTTGAAACGATAGGTAAAAAGGGAGGTTTACATAGTCAGATAAAGAGGGTTGTATATGCAGCCAGCCAGATAGACAGACAGACAGACAGACAGACAGACTGACAGGCAGGCAGGCAGGCAGACAGACAGACAGACAGACATACAGAGAGATAGATAGGTAGATAGATAGATAGATAGATAGATTAGATAGATAGATAGATAGATAGATAGATAGATAGATAGATAGATAGATAGATAGATAGATAGATAGATAGATAGATAGATAGATAGATAGATAGATAGATAGATAGATAGATAGATAGATCAGGAAATTGGAATAAATGGCAGACCTAAAATCAATAGTAAAGAAATGAAATGTATATATAAGCATGTTATACAAGAGCACAATCTAGAAAGTCATACAAGGACTAATAGGATACAGACTAAATTGGTTTACAAATATAACTGTAGTCCTCAAATAAAATACACAGCAACATGACATACAGGAGTACATTTAGAAATGCACTTCATTGCATGCATATTAACAATAAATGAGTACGTACTAAAACAAAATGACAAATTCATAAAGAATAGTTTCAAATAGACACAATTTGGGGCATTGTGAAATAGCAGCAGTCAGATAAAAAAGGTCACTTCATAAGGAATTTACAACACCCTCAGAAGGAGATGGTAACTGATAAAGCTGGAATGTATCCTGTGCTCCACATGGAGAGCTGATAGAAAGGCTCCTGCTATCTCATCAGACTCTAAACACAAAGGCACTACGAAAGTAATAAAGGAAAAATAAAAACACTGGCACTGAAGAAAACTACCTTAGGTGTGAATGTGCTTCTTGTGACCTGGCAAAATGCAGTCTCTCAAAGTGACATTATCCAGTGGCTGAAGTGGTTTGAGCCCCCACCCCCGCCCCGTGCTGTAGTGGGCAGAAGCAAAATGTGAGTGACACAACAACAGACCAAAGGATGACGAAAGCTGGCTAAAAGCACCTTTAAGGAAGTATATTATACATATGGGGGCATATTTACAACTAAATGGTGCCGCGCGGCAAGCAATTTAGCAGAGCTGTGCTGCGTCATTTTTCAAAAACACAGGGATGCACCGTATTGACAAGAATACGGTGCACAGCTGTGTTTTCCCCTGCACCAGTGCTAAAAAAGTTGCCTAGTACCAACGCAGACACGCTTGCACCATGGTGCAAGGGTGCCTGCATTGCAGGGATGATTGTGTTTGTGCAACAATCATTAATGGCGTTTTGCTCCTTCTATGTGTGTTGCATAATGCAGCACAGATAGAAAGAGCCAAAAAACAGGGGAAATCAAAGTATTTCTCCTCATTGCGCCACTCTAATGCCTCCTTTGCAAAGGCGTTATTTTTAGGCACTGCCTCAGATTTACAGATCCTTGTAATTCTAGGGCAGTGTCAAAAAGCAATGGGTGTTGCGTTGGTATGCCCACAGCAACACCAATTGCACGCGCCTCTGCCGCAGAAAACTGCAGCGAGGAGGCCCATATTTACAAGGCGGCGTTAAGCTACGCAAAGTGGCTTAGCGCCGCCTTGTAAATATGGAGCACAGCATTGCACCACCGGAGCGTCAGAAAAAGTGACGCTCCGGTTGCGCAATGCCCTTGTAAATATGCCCCATAGTGTATTAAAAAATGAAAAGGTCTTGGCTAACGCCCGACCTAAAAAGGTGTGCTAACATACCAAACTCCCCAGCTAAACAAAATAAGTCCTATCCCAGTAGCGGTCGGTGGTGAGAGTGCCGCCGGGCGCTGATGTGGGGCGGGGGAGGGGCAGGGTGGGGGTAGTAACTATGGATTACGGCCGATTACAGGTAAGTACACATATAAATAAATAAAACGAATTTCGTTTCTCGCGCTGCATTGCATTTGGCGATGCAGCGAGAAACGAAATTCGTTTTATTTATTTATATGTGTACTTACCTGTAATCGGCCGTAATCCGTAGTTTACTACCCCCCACCCTGCCCCTCCCCCGCCCCACGTCAGCGCCCAGTGGCACTCCCACCACCGACCGCTACTGTCCTATCCTGTGGTGTATATGTCCCAACATTGTGAAAACACACCACAACTATCCATCCATACTCCCAACAAGCAACTCCCTGCGCCACTCACCCAAAGTGTTCTCTTAAACAAAAACAAAAAATACCCATTGTGCATTCACTCTCCACCATGAAAACCAGGAAAGCCCTCCATTGTGCCCTTAGTCATGACTGTCTGAACAAATATTTCCATGTTCAATCCAACATCCCACTGCAACTTGCTAACAAATGTTCCTGTGCCCAGCTATCAGCTTTGCCCATTGGAATATGAAAGCACCAGTGGTGGCCTCTCAGGTAAAGTCTGCTTGCAAATACATCTCTAGTGCTACAATTACGAGGCGGGCCCATCGTCTCCCATTTTCCCCGATTTCTTTGGAGAAAACCCGTATGTGGAACCTCGTCAATGGCCTATTCTACCAAACGTAAATATATATAAAAAAGTAAGCTTATGTCAGTCGTGTTTACTCTCTTTTAACCCACTTAAAAACACCCTCCCGTACTCTTGACTGAAACTCGATTTCAAGAAAAGATAGCCTGTGTGCACTTAATCAGTACACGGCCACGTACACTTGACTGACTTTAAGATCCTTCTACACCCTAACCTAACCCATTGTACTTAGTCCTCCTTCCGAGCCCGTTTACGTGTCTTTAAAATATCATTTAGTGGTGAGGTGCAAGCTAAGCTCATTCTTCAGTGCTTAGCAAGAGGAAAGAGTAATGCAAACTGTTCCTAGTTATTTGTATGTAAATCAAAGATATTTTCTATCTCTGATTCTTTTTTGTTTCTCGTCCTCTAGATGGTCCTTCTGGCTCGCTGTGAGGGACGTTGCAGTCAAACTTCTCGCTCGGACCCACAGGTGTCCTTCAGCACCGTCCTCAAACAACCCTTCCGATCAACCTGCCACTGCTGCCGACCCCAGACTTCCAAGCTAAAGGCCATGCGACTGCGCTGCTCTGGCGGTCGAAGGCTGACGGCGACCTACCGCTATATTCTATCATGCCAGTGTGAGGAATGCAATTCTTAGGAGCGCATCAACAGATGAACCATATGCAGGCCTACCAAGGATTGGTTGGGACATGTGATTATGCAGCAGACCTTCCAATGGGAGGTCTTCTTCCCTGAACTCTGGCAGATGTTGCACATAAGCACACCGTGACTTGCCCAAGCTAAGAATAGAACTCCTGGAACAAAACTAATCAGAAATCCATCTGGTTCTTTTTTGAAGGATTTTTTTGGTTGCTGTTGGAGATGAGGGTTTTGTAGATTTTTTTTGAGTTCACACTCTTCACAATACATTTTCCTAATTACGAATATTTCTCAGCTCATATATGAAACGATTGAGACTGTCAGGCCCCTATTCCATATAGTTGACTGTTGTGTATCATTTCATTCCTGGGATCTGAGTTTAGTTGTCCTCAGAAAAAGACTGTGGGAAATGCTGTGGGTTGCTTGAACTTTTCTGCATCCCAGAGCTGGCCAAGTATAACTGAGCTGAAAGACATGAAAACCCAATAAATAGGATTAAGTGAAACATAATAATTTGTTCTGTTAATGCCGGGCTGGTTTTTCTGTGGCCCAGAACCAGTTCAGAAGACATATTGATCCATGTATATTGTGCGGAAAATGTTTAAGCATAAATGCCTGGTGCCTGAAAAGCAATAACTCAGAGAGCAGGGGGTGCTCCTGAGAGTTTAGAAGAAGTGTCTGTTATGCTCCACAATTAAACCTTATTGTTGACTATACACAGCGGGCCAAATAGAGTTTAAGCTGATGTAAATGTTACAGTTCACCAATGAATTAAGAATCCAAAAATATATTTTGTTGCTATTTAAAATTGTGAATGTCCGTGTACTACTTTATTTCTATTTTGCAATGTAGTTCCAATTTTTAAAAGTCGGGTTTGCATTAATTACACTATTGTTTGTCATCCTGTGACATTATGCAATTGGAACAGCTAAACTATAGCCAAGTAAACTGAAATTATGCATTTTATAAAAATAAAAAAACCTTGCAGAAGTTCTAAAAGGAACTCTGCATCTCCAGTCGCAGTGTAACTAATTCAGTTAGCACCTGGACATGAAATAAGTAACCATGGACACTAAAGAATTAGTCAAGGAGAGACCAAAATGCGGAGCACTGATATGCACTTATGTAGCCAATATTTAATACCTCACAGGAGTTTTTTTTAAAGTTGCTTTACTTTAAGAAAGCAGGGCAACAGCGTTTGCTTTATCATTGTGACTGTGTTTGCGTCACTCTTCCTGGCAAGGTTGGTGGTGCCATGATCCATATGCCACACAATATGGGCAGGTCATAATGGTGTTCTATACGAAGACGATGTAAACTAACTAAGGTGCACAAGAACGCAACAACTTATCCAGTGCCATAAGTGGTGGACTATTCAGGAATTCGGTGAGACCTGATTACTAGATTACCTATATCACACTTTGCCTCCAAACCCATGTTGTCAAGTTCTTGGTGCCCATACAGCTTCTGAAGGAAAAAGAGGGTGATTTAATAACCATATACATAGCAACCATTGAGCACATCTATATGTACATGGAATCCATACTTTTGGGAATGGTAAATCCACTTGTCAGTACCAAGGCCACTCTGTGCAGAATAACATGAAAAATATCTCATCCTGACATCCCATTCACAGGGTTTCACACACATGTTCACTCAAATATACCTATGTGTGGTGCATACAGACATTTCTCACCCTACATTGGCTGTATTGCTAGAGTATCAGCAGTACTGTGGACACAGGGATGCATTGTGCTCTTTGCATACTTTTGCATCTCTCACTTTTGCTATAGCCACAATTGCTGGCCTAGAGTAAATAACAATATATTAAAACGTGTATGCTCAGGGTTGTTGTTGGATCGGATTTGAATGCCCACCTGTTCTCTAGCTGACATATCACATTCTCGTAATAATAGCGGGTAAGGATTCAAATAGAATGCAAGAAACACCTTATGATGTCCTCGAAACACCAAAGTAGCTAAATAACCTGGGGTGCCTCTGCCTGTGCCTCTTGGATTGGTGCATTGGAAATTCAGGTGAGTGCCTTTCTTGGACTACTGTGAGTGCAGAGTGCCAGTTGAATTTAGTGCTGGCTGACATGCTAAGTCTATCTAAATCACAAGCCATTGTGCAGCCTTGGCCATGGTTTTAAAATATTTGTGTATCCATTTCAAAAGATGTTGGTGAAAATAAGATGTCTTTATTGTTGCTGTTTTACTGATGACTACCTGCACTGCTATGGCCAAATTAGGGTGGTTTTCACTTGACTTGGCCTAAACGTCCCTCATGGTATTATGTCACAATACTTAGGTCACAAATATCGACCTAACAAAATATTGCCTGCTGAATATCAACTACGTAAAGATCATCAGATATGTAATGGTAAAACACAAAAGGTTATAAGGACATTATAGTTAGGAAATAGAATTTAAAAAAAACATATAAATTCACTGCAAAAACCAAAGGTTACAGGGATGTTATAGTTTGGAAATAGAAAAAATACGTTATAGTTAGGTTCACATTTCACTCATACAAAACCAGTGAAATTCAGCAGTTGTAGTTACCTGAGCTAACTAACTTACTCCCGCAATGTACTGCTTATGACCTCACATATTACATCACTCATGATATTCTCTGGGACATCACTGATGACATCATTGATGACATCTCAAATGACATCACTGATGACATCACTGATAACATCTCAAATGACATGACTGATGACATCACTGATGATATCATCCAGTGAGTGTTTTCTATATAGTAAGGTACCAAAAAAGTTAAATTTGTATTCTTTGTGTACTACTAATGAGTGATTCCTTTTGTTTAACATAGTTTATGTGTGTGTTCGTATGTGAGTGAGTGTTGGAGTGACAGGTGTATAAGTGGGTGTCTGAGTATCTGTGTGGGTGACTTAGTGGCTGTGTGAGTGACTATATTGGTGAGTGAGTGGGTGTCTCAGTGGCTGTATAGGTGGGTGAGTGAGTGGATGTGTTAGTGGCTGTATGGGTGGGTGAGTGCGTGTGTCAGGAACTGTATGGGTGAGTGGGTGGGTGTAAGAATGGCTGTATGAGTGAGTGACTGGGTGTGTAAGTGGCTGTTTGGGTGACTGAATGGCTGTTTGAGTGAGTGTTTGGGTGGCTGTATGGAAGAGTGAGTGTATGTGGGAGTGGCTGTATAGGTGAGTAAGTGCCTGGGTGAGCGGGTGTACGGACGTGTGAATGGGTATGTCAGTGGGTGGGTGAGTGAGTGTGAGGCTGGTTGCATGGGTGAGTGAGTGGCTCTGTTGTAAGGCTTTATGGGTGAGTGAGTGGCTGTATAGGTGAATGACTGGGTGTGCCAATAACTGTATGCTTGAGTTTGTGGCTGTGTGAGTGGCTGTATGGGTGACTGACTGGTTGTATGATCAGGCTCCATGAGCGAGTGAGTGGGTGTGTGAGTGGCTCTATGGACAAGTGAGTGGTTGTCTTAGTACTTGTATGGGTCTGATAACGGATATGTGAGTGGTTGTGTGGGTGTGGGTGTGTGAGTGGGTGTATGAGAGGTTGTATGGAGGTGTGAATGGGTTTGTGAGTGGTTCTGTGGATGATGTCATTAAAGATGTCATTTGAGATGTCATCAGTGATGTCATCAGTGATGTCACTGACCATGTCATGAGTGATTTATTGTGTGAGGTCATAAGCAGTGCATTGCCGGGGCGTAATTTATAGTTAGCTCCGGTAACTATAACTACTGAATTTCAATGGTTTTGTACGAATGAAATCTGAGCCTAACTATAACGTCCCTGTAGCCTTTATTTTTTTCAGTAAATTTCAAAGGTTTTTCAAATTCAGGGAGCCCAACAGCTAGTCGGAGACCGGCCTGTAATCCCAATAGGACAGCATTTCTGCCTTCGGGATTACGATGACGGTTTCGACAGCCTTTCCGTGCTGGCCTTTCCAACACGGAAAGGCTGTCAGAAAGTGACTTTGGGGGCCCCTAGCAGGGCCCCCTTGCCTCCGCGGCCTACGGTTGTGGGCCTGGGGGGCACCTATGGTGCTCTTCTGTAAATCCCTGCACCCTGTGGCAGGCACCTTAAGGTGCAGGTGCAGGAATTTACACAAACTCCCATTTCTCTATGGGAGCTAGTGCTACATGGGAGCTTCTGCTATGGCCGGTTTACGGCCGTAGCACAAGCTCCCAAAGAGAAATGGGAGTATGCGACCGGAGGTCGGTCGGTCCTGATTCCGTGACGGTGTCAGTCAGAGGCAACTCTGACCGACATCATAATGAGGCCAATAGTATTAGCATTGCAAGTGTTTTTTGAGTCCACAATGGAGTGGAAATGGAATCACAGACATGTTGGTCTGCTGACCCCAGGAGTGCACTATCCCTGTAATCGTATCCAATCATAGTGAGTTACAATTCGTGATCTATCTCATTAGTATTCATGAGGTAGATCAGATTCCAAACCACTACGGTCGGGATTTTAAACAACCGACCAATTAGTATAGTAGTAGTTGGTTCTTAAAAATCTTTACTGTTCATGCAAATACTGATCCCAGTTTGCAACCAGTAATTTGAGACCAGATATTGGTACATCTGGCCAAATGTTCCTCCTTATCAGCCCTCTGCTCTATTTAATTCAGAAGCATCCTCACATCCCAGAGAATGGACTATCTAGGCCCAGGAGGACCCCTAATCCACACAAAGTATGAAATTCTTCTCACTAGCAATCTGTTGCCCTGTGGCTTCCTGTTGACTAAACACTAAAAGTATGTCTTTACACAAAACAAAAAAGAGACCAACATTTTACAATATCTACTGGAATGGCACAGATGGGATTAATGTGTTGCTGCACATATGACTAAATCCGGACTGACCAAACATTTTTATAATTTGTATGGATTGATGGGGAACAAGAATTCCTAATGACTAACTGAGACTACTGAGAAAGACCCAGTACATCTCATAAATCCATGAACTCCTTCAAGCAATCAGCTGCAGGTGTCCTTAAAGTACTAGGGCATGCAGGACTCGTACAGGACTGAGAAGTTGCCCTGTAAGTCCATTGAGAGCCTCACACATGAGAGGGCTATTAGAATGTGAATTGCTCTGTCCCTACTAAGGTGAACTAAGGTCTTGAGAGTCATGGATAAGAGGGGAATTGCATAACCTCAGAGTCTTGCCCAGGTATGAGAGAATGCAATCAAAGTCTTTACTTCCAGATTCCAAATTGAGAATTGCAGATGTTTCTGATTGAAAGGGGAGATAAAGATCTAACAGGAGTGTACCCAAACAAAAAGTGCTCAACTGGAATATCACTTAATCTAACACTCATTCACTCATGTCCGGAAGAAATTTCGACCCTGAAAACACTACCAACAATGGACTTTGTCGGAATCATTGTCATTTCTGGAAGAAAATCCCTTACACAATGAATGCTCTCCATCTTGAACTGCCTGTAGAGCAAGGATCCCCAACCTTCTTTTGTAATAAGAGCTATTATTGATCAATGGAAATCATTCTGAGCTACTAATGTCATTGTTTTTTTAATAGTAACAGCATCTGACAAGATTACTTTAGTGGTCCCCCTATGCAAAATTACTGACACTGATCATATTAGTGTATCAGGCAGAATTGCCATCCAAAATGTTTAAAAAACGGCTTTGTCAAATTGAAAGGCATTTACATGGGAAATGCATAAGTACCATAGCTTGAACGGTACTAGCACCAAGGAAATAGGTCTCTCTAAAGCCACATGATTTATCACTCAAATTTCATCTTTAAATATATTTTGGTAATTCGACGATTTTTCTGAAACCTTCAGCATATGTGTTCTGAAAATACACACAATTTTAAGTTTTGGTATTCATATATTAATTAAGTTAAAAAGCTTCTAATTCAGTAAGTCATATATTAATTCAGTTAAAAAAAGCTTCTAATTCAGTAAGCTGGGCTGCACACAAGAGAGCTACTTCCAAGTAGCTGGAGAGCTACCAGTAGCTCACGAGCTACTTATTGGAGAAGCCTGCTCTAGAGTATGAAGCCATATAACAATAGAATATTTAACACTGAATCATGGTAACATACTGTCATGTACGACCGCTCAGACTACCTATTGAGGTAACAAGGGGAAAAAAACGGAAGAGGGGCAAGAACCCTTACATTGGTATGTAACTACTGAATGGTTGTGTACTATAAAATGAGAAACAACAATAAACAAATTTAAACAAAAAAAAATATTTAACACTGAATGATAACCGTTTTCCCATTTCTTAATCAAAAAGAGATTGCTGAGAAAATCTAAGCCCAGATTTGGAACAGATACTTTTGCATTATTTTCCAACAAGCACAATATTTCCTCTTGAACTACCTTGTGATCTTTATTTGGAGAAACCTATATGAAAATGAAACGCTAAGTGGACATGACGAGTGTAGAATTCCAACCTGTCACCATGAACAGTATGGTGAACCTAAGGATCTGATGCAATTAACTCACACTATTAATCACATCTCATTTGTCCCATTGAAATCTTCCTCTCCACTGGCCTTCATACTGGGAGTTGAAAGGCACTTGTGCTTCTCTGTCTTTATACAAAGAGGAACGAGCACATTGCATGAGTAACAGGAATGTCTGAAAGACTGAGCTCTGTTTAAAGGAGCTGGACAAGCAACCCTCAACCAACTTGTGCTATCCATGATGAGCTAAAAAATGACAAAAGCCTTTTACCATTCAAGGCACAGTATTACAACCTTGTATTGGTAAGATACTATCCAACCAACCAGGAATGAACTTAAACACAGACCCTGACCCATGAGTTTCGCTAACTCACCAGAGAAGCATGATGTCTTATGGTTTAGTGCTATAAGAATATATACCCATCACCAATATGCAATAAGTTTGACCAAAAATATTAGCATTGTAGCATAAAGACATGCACATCTCCAGTTGTTTAAAGCTGCACTAGAAAACATTTCAACTCCCATGAACTCAGTGAGTCATTCTGCAGAGACTTTGTCCTGGGAGTGATGATTGTCGGCATTGAGAATAATTCAATAGAAGCCTTTTTTTCAGTTTTTACATATTTTAAAATAAATACATAGGAACCGTTGCTTTTCTGTCTTTGGTTATCTATGAAAATCAGTAAAAATCGGAAATTGGTAACCTGAGTAATAATTTGCTATAAATGGAAAATAAAGTCTGTGCAGTGTTATCAGCCACTGATGTTCTGTGTATTTTTAACCAGATCTTATTCCATAGATTATCAGACCAATTAGACTTGAAATGGTTTTCCCATTAAAGTCTGCTTTTTATTTTGTTCTTTCATGCTAATTCTTTCTCAAAGTTTTGTATATTTGGAATGCTTTGGAATTGTTTGCGCGAGAATAAATCTCAAGATATTTATATGTATTGGTTATAATAATAATAATAAGAAATTTATAAAGCGCACAGCTACCTCCAACGGAAGTGTCCCGGCGCTGGGTTGCTGATTCACAGCGGTAAGAACAGGAGAAGAACTACGGGAGATTAAAGAGCCAGGTTTTTAGAGCTCTCCTGAAGCCAGGTTCTGGCTCCATCATGCAGAGGTGGAGAGGCATAGCATTCCAGAGCTTCGCAGCTCTGACCGAGAATGCTCTACCGCCTAGCCTGGCCCTAAGGAAGCAAGGAACCCTGAGCAATTTCAGGTGATTTGATCGCAGGACCCGGTCTTGCTGGTAGTTTTGCAATCTAAGTCTCAGGTAGCTTGGGCCACGTTCCCTGGTGGCTCTATAGGCCAGAGTAAGCGCCTTGAACTCAATCCTCCTACTGAATGGTTAGCCAGTGGAGGCTCCACAAATGCGGGGAGATGCAAGGGCGAAATGGCACATTCCTAATTAGTCTGGCCACGGCGTTTTGAATTATTTGCAGCCTGCAGACCAGATAGGCAGGTAATCCTAGATAGAGACTATTCGAATAGTCTAGCTGAGATGTGACCAATGTGTGGACCACGGTCTTCCTGCAATCCTTCAGAAGAAAGTGAAGGAATTTCCTCAGAGCTCGCCGCTTCCAATAGCATGAGGAGGAGATCTGGTGAATCTGGGACTTGCACGAGAGGTCATTGTCAAATTTAAACCCTAGATTTCTGGCTGAATCCACAGGAATTGGTGGGGGGTTCAGCTCTGACCGCCACCATAGCTCAGAAGGTGGCAGAGTTGGTTGGTTGAAAAATAGAACCTCTGTTTTATCAGTGTTAAGTTTTATGCCTCCTCAATACCTTCCTCAATACATTTAAGGTATTTGAAGTGGTAGTAACAATTTTAGAATAGTTATTCCCTAATGAAATTGGGAAGCCCAAAAATGCTTTGCAAATGAGAGAATGGGATACTTACATCTTGAACAATAAGTTGATGAACACAGATCATCTCTTTTATCACCAAGTTGGCCAGAAGACATATTATGTACTGTAATCTATTTGTTATACCATGTAGGAGAAAATAATAAATATTTGTTATCATAAGTATTCAAAGAGATAGACAAAAGTGTACAAGCATTTTTGAGTATGATTAACTAAATAGGTTTGGGTAAATTTGATATATTCATCACAACAAAAGAGTGCAGTGAAGGTTTTTCCAAAAGAAACATATAGACAAAGTAGTAAGATCATCTTCAACAAACCAAAAGATGTTCATCTGAGATAAAATGATTTATGATATAATTGATATAATTGAAAACCTGAAAAATTGATTCCACCTACCTCTTTTGCAATTGAAAACTTAGTAAGAGATAGACAAACGTTCTTGATATTCTGTAGAAATATAAAAAGGAATATATGTCTTTTCTTATAGAAGGGTTTGGGTATACTTAGAGGAATCATTGATAACTACTATAAGATTATAGAAGGTAACTACAAATGCTACGACTTAAATAAAAATAATGGGCTGCCTTGTTTTACTAAATAAGCAAGTTGCCACTAGGCATACATTAAATTACATTGAATGTTCTCTTTCAGTGACCTAGAGAATCAAATACCCAAACATTTTATTTGGTAGTATTTCAGGACAAACTACATGGATCGAACATGGATTGAAACCAACATTTTCATAAGTGATAAAGGGCCATATGTATCAAGCCTTTTTCCCGTTTGCAAACGGGCAGATTCTCAGAATCTGCCCGTTTGCGAATGGGAAAAAGCCTTTTGGGATGTATCATCCCAAAAGGCCATCGCAAAATAGAGAAAATTTGCGATTCTCTATTTTGCGAATGCAATTAAGGAATTGCAAATTGCGATTCCTTAAATGCAATTCTGGAAGCACCAGAAATTTGCTATTTGGCCTTAAGGAATTGCAAATTACCACCAACTTCAAGTTGGTGGTAATTTGGGATTTTCTTTTAAAAAGCACTTTTTTGATTTTTTAAAAGTGCCATATGTTGCACATACATGCCCTTAGGGCATGTATGTGCGCAAAATGTGCACACATGCATATTTCAGGGGTGCAACAGGGTGTCCTTTTGGCACCCTTGCAACCTTGAAATTGCATTCTCAATTTGCGATTCTCTAATTGGTAATCGCAAATTGAGAATGTCTTCCCATTCATTCCTATGGGCCTCCTAGCCCATAGGAATGAATGGGAAGGTATTCCTTATTTGCGACTCTCAATTTGCGATTCGCAAATAAGGAATATGTAGGATTCACAACATTTTTAGCAAATCCTACATACCTTGCATTTTGCGATTCTCTAATTGCGATTCGCTAAAAATCGCAATTTGAGAATCGCAAAACTCTTTTTTGATACAAATGGCCCAAAATGTCCTATTTATCAACATGAGATGTATAATCAGATTGCATGAAAAAAGAGGCAACCTTGGAAAAGAAAGAAGGCTTTCAATTATCTGGGTCTGAAATATAGAGTATAATGTCACCTGTTTAGACATATTAATCTGTGCATGACCATATTGAGTTCCTCCAATTTCATTATTACCAACTTCTATTTTTAGAGAGAAATTGTTCCAGTGTAAGAATAAATATTAAGGATGATATTAGGCATCTTTAGCTAGTTCCTTTCCCTAATGGTGAAGTAGGATGAGAGCGATTTGTTGACAAAGACTGAAGCTTTAGGAAAGTTAAATAAAAGAAAATTAGATTTGAAAATTTTGCACATTGAATTTTTATTGAGAAACATTCTAGAATTATACAAAGACAAACGACCCTTTATAAACCCAGGCAGGTCTGGTCCAAGTGGGCGTGATAAACACAATTCTAAATGTTATGCAAATTTTTGGGCCAAACATTTACAATATTTCTAAAAAGAGATTGGCCTATATTTTTTCAGAATTTAGAAACAAAGCGTTACATTGGAATTAAATATATCACAGTTTCTAAGAATGCAAAATTTACCTTATGAAGAAATAAAATAAAGTTTTGAGTTTTTTAATTAAAGTAATAGTAATATGGACTGCAAAGTAATGACCATGGGGTTTGTATTTTTTAACAATGTTTGTATTTTTTAACAATGACAATGCGCTTTACATTTTGTCTAAACTAATGTCTTGTTCTAATTCAGATAAGTTGATATCAGAAGCTGAGTTAGCACAAATTGAATATACATTTTTATTTATGTCATCATGAACCAGGACTACCATCCGGTAAATAAAAAGATGCATAATAGTCAGCAAAGGAATTTGTTATACCTTTATCAATAAAAATATGTATAGTATGAGTATTTATTAAAGCACGTTCCTTTTTAATTTTTAGCAAGAAGATTGCCTGTTTTGTTTTCCTCTCATAATATATGGCATTTTATCTAAGAAGAACACTGCATGCATTTTCTGTGGATATACAAATTTAACTTACGCTAAACTATATAATCCAACTTTAGAATTTGTGGTGTAATAAATGTGTTTCTATTTTTAATCTTCTTCAGCAACTCTTAAGATTTCTCTTCAATATTTTTTCTTAGCAACTTTGCTAATTATGTAATCTCTAAATGCTGCTTTAAATGAGTCAAATAACTCTTGGGAAAGTATACAAAATCATAAAATCATCACAAAACAAATAAAAGACTAGAGAAAAATAGGATCTGTTAACAAAGAATTATTAACCCCGTCCCCTAGAAGCCTTAGTAAAAGGGTTTAAGTTTAAATATGTAATGATAGATGCATGGCCAGACATTAGAATCGGAGCAATTAGTGTACTAATCAAAGTTTGGGATAAGGTCTTACATACACATAGATAGTGTAGGAAAGTAGGATCTGCTTTTATGGTTACCCCCACTTTTTGCCTGGTGCTATGCTGTTTCTGACTAGTCTGACTGGGATCCTGCTAATCAGGACCCCAATCTCTGTGCTTTCTTCCCTAAATTGGTATGGTAAGTACTTAGGTACCTCCCAGATTGGACACTGTTGTACCCTTATCAGTCCCTAGTATATTGTTTTGAGGTACCCAGGGCATAGTTACACCAGGGTTCCCCCATGGCTGAAGCATGTATTATGCCACCCATGAGGGACCACTCAAACTGTAACTTCAGGCCTGCCATGGAAGCCTGTGTAAGCTGGTGCTAGCATCACTTACGAAAGATATACATTTCCATATATCTAAGGTCACTAGAATTAAACCTATAAGTCACCCCTAAAGCAGACCTTTCAATCCTGAATGCAGGGTGCAAGGTTCTAAGTGTAAGGGTGCCCCTGCATGAGAAGGACACCCCTACAGCCTTCGGAGTCCATTCTCCCGGGCTGTAAGTCCATCAGCCATTACGATATATAGATGGCCATGCGTCATTACGCGATGGCCATCTCTAAACTGGCTGTAACGAACCTTATCATGTTTGGTATCAAACATGTTCGAATCATACCCCCACACCGTAAACAGTGTGGGAGTTATGATTCCATGCACTGTAAAGCTCCCCTGGGAGGCCCTCAGTGCTCCCGGCACCAGTCTTCTAGACCCAGACAGCACAACATGGATGCTGCCGACCACAGACCCGATTCTTCCCTCCTGCTGCTGAGCCAAGCTCGAGCAGGGGAAGGCAGAACAATAGGTATCCTGTCACAGGGAGGTGTGACCACCTACCAGCCAGGGTTTATTGTATTGGGGCCGGGTGGGAGCGCTTGCCAGTGCCACTCAGTCTGCTTGAAGGGCACATTTGTTGCCCTCCTTGCATAGTCCAGTTCAAACCAGCTCAGGGAGCCATTGACTCCCGCTCTGGCGCGAAACTGGACAAAGGAAATGGGAGTCTCCTACCCACTGTCCGACCCCTCCCCTGGGAGGGAACCCTGAATCGTCCCAACTCTTTCCTTCGGGTACTTAAGGGCTTACCTGAGAGTGGTCCCTAGATTCGTCGTAGAACAAGATTCATTTCAAGACACCACTTCTTCTTTGACCTTCTGGGCACTCTGGACTTCGCTGGACTTTTCTCTGGGCATCAAGATTGCATCTGGGAAGACTCCTGCTGCTCCTGATCTCGTCGCCCTGCTTGTCTGCTGCAACGTCCATGCCTGTGCTCCATACAGGAACTTTCCAAGGCCTGTGGGCATCCAAGACACCTGAAGGAATCTCCCTGGAAGTAAAGGAGTCACTTCCCTGCATCTGCAGGCACCGCAACTAAGCTGACCGGTCTGCTGATCCTGGGCTCCCATGGACTCCGAAAGGCTCAGAAACACAGGTTGTGGTTCATCACATCCCTTGAGGCCTGCCCTGTACTCTCAACAAGTTTGAGGCCTGTATCCCTCATTGGAGCCACAAGAACCGTACCCTGTGCACCACGTCAACTTGTTGTTGCAGAGGCTTGTTGGCTTCCTTCCATCAAGATCTTCAGGCTCCAAGTAGCCCCCACCTCAAGCATCTCCCGTGACCAAGATCTTTGTCCTCACCACATCACTTGCACCGTGGGCCTGCATCTTTGGTGAGCTGCTCAAGGTCCTCTCACGACTCCAGTGCCTCCAGCCTGTGCGTCCTCTTGAGGGTCTTCTTTGCTTTCTGTGGGCTCCCCTCATTGCTCGGGCCTGCCCTGACTTCCCTGCTTGTGGTGAGTCACCTGGACCTTGCTTGTCCTGACACTGCACCTTCTTTGCTTTCCACATTGTTTGCAGTTGCCAAGGCTTGTTGGTGGTCTCGAAGGACACCGACCCCTCAAAGCTCGGCATCCAACGTGGGACAGCTCATGAGAAGGTCCTAGTATTCCACAACATTGCCTGGTCCTCACAGCTGCAGCTCCAAGGTCACTGTCAACTTCCCTGCAACACTCGACTTCCGTAGGCATTCCTCTTCCGGGCCTCCTGGTCACTTCCAAGTGGCCTAGACTCTGTCCCCTCTGCTTGCAAGAACTTCTTGACTTGAATCCACTTATGGGTTCTACCGGACACTTTCACCTTCTCCAGCACTGGCATCTTCCTGAAGTCCTCCATTGAGTTAGACGGTGGTTTCTGACAACACTTCACACCTATGTACCCGGCTTCTTTGATGTAGGTATCCTGGTTCCTAGAGCATCCACGGGTGGGGTGGCTCTCCTACCTTCTGTCTTCCACAGGGTTTCTTCAGGGTCCACTGGGAAGGTCCTTCTTCTTTAAAATTCCAACCACGGCTTACCCATTGACTTGCATTGATCCTGCAGTCGTGTTCCCAATCTGCACACGGCCTCCATGGGGCTCCTGGTTACTTACCTCAGGTGGTTCCTTGAGTCCCCAGCACTTCTGCGTCTCCTGGGTATATTCTAGACTCAAGTCGTGGTTTGCATACCACTATTTTAGTTTATAGTTTGGTCTCCCCTGGTAACCACTGTGTATTTCGTGCTACTTACCTGTTTCTATTGAAAAGTATTGTGTGCATTGTGTATATCTCCGGCTAGGAGATACCTGTATGTTCGTGAGTGTCTTATAATAAATACATATTTTTATAAATCCAGTGTTTGGTTCTTTTTCACTTAATCTATACCTATAAGATTATGTTCTGGTGAAACAAGCTGCTTTACACTCCTTCTGGACTAAACCTGAAGGCTGCTCTCCACAGCTACCACTTAGGGGCATATGTATCAATGAAAGGTTTTGCGATTTCCAAATAGCAATTTTTAGAGAATCGCTATTTCAGAATCGCAAAATGAGATTTAATCAAAAAATCGCAAATATTTTGCAATTCCCTCATATTCCTTAATTGCGACTCGCAAATTGCGAGTCGCAATTAAGGAATCCCTTCCCATTCATTCCTATGGGCCAAGAGGCCCATAGGAATGAATGGAAATTGCGTGCAGCAAATTGCGAGTGCCCAATAGGTACTCGCAAATTGCGCACGCAATTTCAAGGGTGCAAGGGTTCCAAAAGGACACCCTGTTGCACCCCTGAAATGTGCATATGTGCACATGTGGCGCACATAAATGCATGTATGTGTGCCACATTGCACTTTGAAAAAGCAAAAAGTGCTTTTTCAAAGAATTACGAAATTACCACCAACTGTAAGTTGGTGGTAATTTGCGATTTCTTATGCCAAATTCGCACAACTTAGGTGCTTTCTACATCGCATTTAAGGAATCGCAATTTGCGATTCCTTAAATGCAATCGCAAAATAGGGAATCGCAAATTTTGCGATTCTCTAATTTGCAATGCCCTTTGGGATGATACATCCCAAAGGCATTTTCCGTTCACAAACGGGACGATTCTGAGAATCGGCCCGTTTGCGAACGGGAAAAGGGCTTGATACATATGCCCCTTAGAGAGCTTTCTAAGATTGTCTAAGACCACTACAATCACCATAAGGGTTGTCTGGATTGGTGCAGGGTGCCCAATTACATAAGTGTGCACCATATACCAAGCTAGTATCTCACATTGGTGTGCAGTGGTTGAGATTCTAGCCTGCATTGTTTTACCACATAATCTTGGTGTGGATTAATTGAAAAACCATCACTAATATTAGGCACATATAATACAGCTTAGAATAAGTACGTTCTACTGAACTTAGGGTTGGGTAGTTAAGGGTCTAGCACAACCCTTTCTCCAAACTCAGAGAGTTTAGTTTCCACTAGGTTAGGTAGGTGCACCACCTCACTACACATAGAACTATGTCTTTAATTGGGGATACCAGTGTACCTCAGTCTGCTAAGTACAGTGGTCTAATGTTCCAGGAACTAAGGACCCTGTGTAGCCTTAGAAAGATAAAGACAGGTGGCAACCCCACCAGTAAGCTGCTCTTAGAGCTGCTACATAAGGATGATGGTCATCCTGTAGAGGCAGAAGAACAGGATAATGTGGGTGAGGATACTCCTGAAGAGGGAGCATCAGGGGCTCTCCCTGGTGATCTCAATTCTGAGTATGGGCAGGAGGACTCAAATGATTCCAACATGCCAAACTCTGACCGCTCAGGCAATAGTGCAAATGGCACAGAGGAGATACCCTTTGTTCCTCCTGGGAAGGTCCAGAGTAGACCAAGGAGGTCTAGATCCTCATTTAGAGAATCCCATACTTCAGACACTTCCATAGGGACCGCCATATTTAGTAAGAGGGACAGCTGTTTTGACAGGGAATACCAATTGCTTAAAGTTGAGAAAGCTAGGCTTAGGCTCAGGAAAGATCAGTTGGCCCTTGACAAAGAGTCCCTGGAAGTACAAAAGGCTAAGAAGAAACTGGGACTAGAGTCCCATGGTGGCAGCAACAGTGTCCCTAGAATCAGAGAAACTTCTTTTGACAATAAGAACCTGAGCAGGATAGTCCCTCCTTACCAGGAGGAGGGTGATATCCATAAATGGATCACTGCTTTGGAGAGGGCCTGTAAAGTTCAGAGGGTCCCTCAAGAGCAGTGGGCAGCTATCCTGTGGCTCTCCTTTGCTAACAAAAGTAGAGATAAGCTCCTCTCTGTTAGAGAAGAGGATTCTGACAATTACTCAGTACTGAAGAGTGCTTTCATAGATGGGTTTGGCTTAACCACTGAACAGTATAGGATTAAGTTCAGGGACACCCAGAAAGCACACACCCAGGATTGGGTAGATTTTGTAGACAGTGCTATTAAGGCTCTGGAAGGCTGGCTTCATGGAAGCAAGGTACAGGACTATGAAGGATTGTACAGTTTGATTATGAGGGAGCACATCCTTAATAACTGTCAGGACCACCTTTTGCATCAGTGCCTGGTGGACTCTGATCTGACCTCTCTCCAAGAATCAGGAAAGAAGGCAGACAAATGGGTCCCCACCAGCGTTAAGCAGAAAAAACATGGTAATGGAGGTGACCAGAAGAAGCAAGATTCTTCTAAATCCCAGGATAAGGGTGGGGACAAGGGTAAAGATAAAAGAGTCTTCACAAGGGCCCCAAAACCTGCATCTGGGGGTGAGTCCCAAAATTCCAAGAAAGGCAAAATGAAACCTTGGTGCTACCTGTGTAAGGTGAAGACCCATTGGACAAGGGATGCTGATTGTCCAAAGGCCAAGGAAACTACTACTACCACTGCCCCTAAAGCACCTGCTCCCCCTAGCACAAGTGGTAGTACAGCAACCAAGGGATTAGTGGGGTTAACCTTGGGTTCTGAGATGGGTTCTGGCTTAGTCAGGACTCCAGCTGAGGCTGTTTTAGTCTGTGATGGTGGCATAGACCTTGCCACCTTACTAGTCAGTCCCACTAACTTGGGCAAGTACAGACAACAGCCTTTGATAAATGGAAAAGAAGCAATGGCTTACAGGGACACAGGGGCCAGTGTCACTATGGTGACAGAGAAACTTGTGTCCCCTGATCAGGTCATACTTGGACAAATGCACCAAGTCACCAACTCTAGCAACGTCAGCACTGACCATTCCTTGGCAGTTGTAAACCTCAGCTGGGGAGGGGTAACTGGACCTAAAAAGGTGGTATCTCAAGACCTACCTGTAGATTGTTTGTTGGGCAATGATCTGGAAACTTCAGTTTGGGCTGAAGTGGAGTTCAGGACTCATGCAGAGATGCTGGGCATCTCTGCCAGTGTGTTTGCTGTCACCAGGGCTCAGGCCAAACAGCTCAGCACTGACAAGGCACTGAATCCTGGAAAAATGGACCAGGTGCCTCCCTAGAGAAGGAGCAGGAAGGATAAGGAATTGCCCTCCTCACAAACTCCTAGTGAAGATCAACCTCCTGAGGGAGATGATCTCAGCGTCTGTGAAGGGCCTGACCAGGCATAGTTCTTGGGGGCAGGGGGCCCTTTCAGGGCAGCCTTGAGTTTGGGGCAGCAGACCTGCCCCTCTCTTGAACCCCTCAGACAGCAGGCTGCTGCTGAGGAAGCAGGGAATATCAGTGGGTCCCATAGGATCTATTGGGAAGATGGGCTTCTGTGCTCTGAAGGTAGAGACCCCAAGCCTGGTGCTACTAGGAGGTTGGTAATACCCCAGAGGTTCAGAGGTTTCCTCCTCTCCCTGGCACATGATATTCCTCTTGCTGGACACTTAGGGCAAAGCAAGACTTGGGACAGGCTTGTCCCTCACTTTCACTGGCCCCATATGTCTGAACACACAAAAGAGTTATGTTGCTACTGTGCCACTTGCCAAGCCAGTGGTCAATGAAACCACAAAGGCCCCCTTGATTCCACTTCCAGTGGTTGGGGTCCCCTTTGAGAGGGTAGGGATTGACATTGTTGGTCCCTTGAACCCTCCAAATGCATCTGGGCACAGTTACATACTAGCAGTGGTGGACCATGCCGCTAGGTACCCAGAGGCCATTCCCCTTAGAACCACTACAGCCCCTGTAGTGGCCCGGGCCCTCTTGGGAATCTTTTCCAGAGTGGGCTTCCGTAACTAGGTTTTAACAGACAGAGGTACAAACTTCATGTCTAGTTATATCACTGCCATGTGGAAAGAGTGTGGAGTAAACTACAAGTTTACCACAGCCTACCATCCACAGTGCAATGGGCTTGTTGAAAGGTTCAACAAGACCCTCAAGGGTATGATCATGGGACTCCCAGAAAAGCTTATGTGAAAATGGGATGTCTTACTACCCTGCCTTCTCTTTGCCTACAGAGAGGTTCCTCAGAAGGGGGTTGGCTACAGCCCATTTGTGCTTCTGTTTGGACATCCAGTTAGGGGTCCATTGTGTCTAGTGAAGGAAGGTTGGGAGCAACCTCTCAAGCCTTCTAAACAGGACATTGTGGACTATGTCCTTTGCCTGCGTTCACGCATGGCTGAGTACATGAAGAAGGCCAGCAAAAACCTGGAGGCCAGCCAAGAATTTCAAAAAGCTTGGCATGATCAAAAGGCTGTCTTGACTGTTTACCAGCCAGGCCCGAAAGTGTGGGTGTTGGAGCCTGTGGCCCCAGTAGCTCTCCAAGACAAGTGGAGTGGCCCCCACACTATAATTGAACAAAAAGGTGAGGTCACCTACTTGGTGGACCTAGGTACTCCCAGAAGTCCCCATAGGGTACTTCATGTGAACTGCCTGAAAAGTTTTATAGACAGGGCGGACATGGGCTTGCTCATGGCAACTGATGAGGGACAGGAGGAAGAGAGTGACCCTCTCCCTCATCTCCTTTCTCAGAACCCTGATGATGGGTCAGTAGATGGAGTAGCCTTGGCAGGCATCCTCACTGACCAACAGCAAACTGATTGTAGGCAAGTCCTCAATCAGTACAGACACATGTTCTCCCTGACACACAGTCAAACCACCTGGTGTAGCCATGAAGTGTATACAGGTGACAGCCTGCCTGTTAAGAGTAACATCTACAGACAGCCTGACCATGTCAGAGATTGCATCAGGACAGAGGTCCAAAAGATGCTGGAGTTGGGGGTCATTGAGCCTTCAGATAGCCCCTGGGCTAGTCCAGTAGTCCTTGTGACAAAAACTCACACCAAGGGTGGAAAAAGAGAGATGAGGTGTTGTGTGGACTACAGAGCTCTCAATGTAGTCAATAGGACTGATGCCCATCCAATTCCGAGGGCAGATAAACTCATAGATACTTTGGCCTCAGCCAAGTTTCTGAGTACATTTGACCTGACTGCTGGCTACTGGCAAATCGGACTAGCTGAGGATGCCAAGTCAAAAACAACATTTTCAACCCCTAGTGAGAACTATCAATTTATTGTAATGCCCTTTGGTCTGAAAAATGAACCTGACACATTTCAGAGGCTGGTGAACAAAGTCCTCACAGGCCTGGACAGCTATAGTGCAGCATATCTAGATAATATAGCTGTCTTTTGCTCCACCTGGGAGGATCACCTGGTCCACCTCAGAAATTTTCTAGAGGCCCTGCAAAAGGCAGGCCTCACTTTCAAGGCCACTAAGTGCCACAGAGGGCAGTGTAAGGTTGTATACTTGGGCCAACTGGTAGGTGGAGGCCAGGTTCAACCATTGGAGAGCAAAATCCAGACCATTGTGGACTTGGTTGCTCCTACTACCCAGACTCAGGTCAGAGCTTTCTTGGGCCTGGCTGGGTACTACAGAAGATTTGTAAAGGGATAAGGGTCCATTGTGACTCCCCTGAATGATCTTACATCTAAGAAAATGCCTAATAAAGTTCAGTGGACAGGAAGCTGTCAAAAGGCAATTGATGATCTGAAGCAGGCCTTTTGCACTGCTCCCATCCTGCAAAGTCCTGACTACTCCAAAACGTTTATTGTCCATACAGATGCATCTGAGATAGGGGTAGGGGCTGTGCTATCACAACTTAATGCAGAGGGCCAAGATCAACCAGTAGCTTTTATCAGCAGACTTTGACCCCCAGGGAGAAACGTTGGTCAGCATTGAGAGGGAAGCCTTTGCTGTGGTCTCGGCCTTGAAGAAGCTGAGGCCATACCTGTTTGGCACTCACTTCATTGTTCAGACAGACCACAAGCCCCTCTTATGGCTTAAACAGATGAAGGGTGAAACCCCCAAACTTTTGAGGTGGTCCATTTCCTTACAGGGGATGGACTATACAGTGGAACATAGACGTGGGAGTAACCATGCCAATGCAGATGGACTCTCCAGCTATTGCCACTTAGAAAATGAAGACTCAACTGGGCAAGGTTAGTCTCCTCTCCTTACGTTTGGGGGCGTTGTGTAGGAAAGTAGGATCTGCTTTTATGGTTACCCCCACTTTTTGCCTGGTGCTATGCTGTTTCTGACTAGTCTGACTGGGATCCTGCTAATCAGGACCCCAGTCTCTGTGCTTTCTCCCCTAAATTGGTATGGTAAGTACTTAGGTACCTCCCAGATTGGACACTGGTGTACCTTTATCAGTCCCTAGTATATGGTACTGAGGTACCCAGGGCACAGGTAAGGTACACCATGGTCCCCCATGGGCTGAAGCATGTATCATGCCACCCATGAGGGACCACTCAAGCTGTAACTACAAGCCTGCCATTGCAGCCTGAGTAAGCTGGTGCTAGCACCACTTATGAAAGATATAGGTTTCCCTATATCTAAGGTCACTACACTTAAAACATATGTCACCCCTAAAGCAGGCCTTTCAATCCTGAAGGCAGGGTGAATGGTTCTAAGTGTGAGGGTATCCCTGTATGAGCAGGACACCCCTACAGCCTTTTGGAGTCCATTCTCCCGGGCTGTAAGTGCATCAGCCATTATGATATATGGAGTGGCCATGCGTCATTACGCGATGACTATCTTTAAACTGGCTGTAACAAACCCTATGATGTTTGGACTGTAACACTCCTCCGGGAGGCCCTCAGTGCTCCAGGTACCAGTCTTTCTGCATGGATGCTGCTGACCAGAGACATGATTCTGCCCTCCTGCTGCTGAGCCAAGCTCGAGCAGGGGAAGGCAGAACAATAGGTATCCTGTAACAGGGAGGTGTGACCACCTCCCAGCCAAGGTTTAGTGTTTTGGGGCCGGGTGGGAGCACATGCCAGCGCCACTCAGTCTGCTTGAAGGGCCAATTTGGTGCCCTCCTTGCATAGTCCAGTTCAAACCAGCTCAGGGAGCCGTTGGCTCACGCTCTGGCACAAAACTGGACAAAGGACATGGGAGTATCCTCCCCACTTTCCGACCGCTCCTCAGGGAGGGAACCCTGAATCATCCCAACCCTTTCCTTAGGGTACTTAAGGGCTCACCTGTGGGTGGGTCCCTAGATTCATCATGGGACAAGATTAATTTCAAGACACCACTTCTTCTTTGTCCGCCTGGGCACTCTGGACTTGAGAAGATTATTTCAAAATAGAATGATTTTTTGTTATTTGAATTATTCTTTGTGAAACAAAACAAACAATACAATACACAATCCAATACATAAACAAACAAACAGTATGTGCTCACATAGTTACACTAAACAAACATATACACAAGATTAAAGTGTAAACAAAAACACAATGGCAGAGGGATAGCAATCAAGATTTTTGTTCGTATTATAACAAGAAAATAGCGCAATATATGCTTCCTCTTGATTTGACAAACGAGAACGTCGATGGCGTTTCGATCTTAATAATTTGTTAGGTCACATCAGGACATATAAAAATTGGGAGCAACCACAAAAATTAAATTTGTAGCATATAATCCAAATATCAATCCAGACAATGATTCTCATTCATGGGGTCGGAAAATTCACCACCATCTTAATTTAATTCTTTCAGGTAAACACAGTTCCTGTATCACCAAGTGTATAGAAAATTACACTGGTTCAGGAAAAATTCTAGTTCCATCAATGTGTCTAAGTATCAGACCAATTCACAATTTAAGCCCTGGGGAAATCAATTTGCCTCAAACTAACTTACCATACTACTGTCTGACTGCCAAGCTTGGTGGTCGGACAGTAGAATGGTGGGGTAGTTCGAGGCGAACTGAATTCCCCGGGGCTTAATTTGTTCTTAGATTGTGAATTGACCTAATACTTGAGATGTTTTGATCAGGAATTTTCTGACCCCCATGAATGAGAATCATTGTCTGGATTGATATTTGGATTATATGCTACAAATTAAGTTTTTGGGTTGCTCCCAATTTTTATTTGTCCTGATGATGACCTAACAAATTATTAAGGTCGAAATGCCATCGACGTTCTCCTTTGGCAAATCAAGAGGAAGCATATACTGCACTATGTTTTTGTTATAATACGGACAAACATTTTGATTGTTATTCCTCTGCCATTGTGTTTTTGTTTATACTGCAATCTTCTGTATATGTTTCTTAACTCTTTCGCTGCTAGGCCTTTTCTCCCCCGTGCTAAGCCTTTTTTTGGCTATTTGGGGTAGTTTGCACTTAGGCCCCTGTAACTTTTTGACCACATAAGCTATCCACGCCAAATTTGCGTCCTTTTTTTCCAACATCATGGGGATTCTAAAGGTACCCAGTGTTTGTGGATTCCCCTGGAAGGGACCCAGAAATTAGCCAAAATACAGCGACATTTTGTTTTTTTTGGGAAAAATGGGAAAACAGGGCTACAGATGAAAGCGTCTGGTTTTTTCCCTGCAAATGGTATCAAAAAAGGGTTGTGGTGCTGAAATCACCATCTTCCCAGATTTCAGGGTCAAGCAGACTTTTGTCAGAAATCCAAAAATGTTTACACAGTTTTGGCATTTTTCTGGGACATAGCCTATTTTTGCTATTTTTTTGCTTTCAACCTCTTTCCAGTTAATGGTAGAAATGGGTATAAAAGCAATAATGGATCCTGTAAAGTTATACATTTTAGAAAAGTAGACAAAATTCTGAATTCAGCAAGGGTTCATTTGTGTAGATCCTTCCAAGGTTTCTTTATAGAAACTAACCGTTGAATATTGGAAAAATTGAAAATTAGTTGAAAAAAAAAGCCATTTGTGTCAACGTTTTCACCTGTAACCTCTTCTAATTATGACAGCTGTTTGACAGCAATATACCGTTACATCCGCTGGACCTTTCTGGTTGTGGGGATATATAGGACTTGTAGGTTCACCAAGAACCCGACGAACCCAGAGCCAATAACTGAGCAGAGTCTTGCAATGGTTTTTTATTATGTACCGGGTATATAGCAATTAATTTGGGAAAATATATACATGGAAAAATCGGTATGAAAGACACCTATGTATTTCTGAAATTGGAACAAAATATAGAGTTTAGAAACAGTAGATATTTGCACATTTCCAAAATTGTGAGTACCCATACTAGCATGAGAATTATAGGTCATTTTTCAAAATGACTTCTTTTTTACACATTGTCTTTCATTTGGAAGGCAGAAATGCATCAAAAGTCAATAGGTAATAACAGTTGCTCTACAATTATGTGTTACCCTAAGTCTCCCGATAAAAATGGTACCTCACTTGTGTGGGTAGGCCTAGTGCCCGCGACAGGAAATGGCTCAAAACGCAACGTGGACACACTTTATTTTTACAGTGAAAACTGACCCTTTTTTTGTACAGTGCCTAGCTGTAGATTTTGAACCCTAGCTCTGCCGGCACCTAGGGAAACCTAGCAAACCTATACATTTTTGAAAACTAGACACCCAGGGGAATGCAGGATGGGGTGACTTGATTGGCTCTCACCAGATTCTATTACCCAGAATCCCTTGCAAACCTAAACATTTGTTTAAAAAAAAAAACATTTTCCTCAAATTTCTGTGGTGGAAAGTTCTGGAATCTGCGTGGATCCACAAAATTCCACCCACCCCGCGTTCCCTAAAGTCTTCCGAGAAGAATGGTACCTTACTTGTGTGGGTAGGCCTAGTGCCCGCGACAGGAAACGGCCCAAAACGCAATGTGGACACACCACATTTTCACAGTGAAAACGGACCCTTTTTTTGTAAAGTGCCTAGCTGTAGATTTTGAACCCTAGCTCTGCCGGCACCTAGGGAAACCTAGCAAACCTATACATTTTTTAAAACTAGACACCCAGGGGAATCCAGGATGGGGTGACTTGACTGGCTCTCATCAGGTTCTATTACCCAGAATCCCTTCGAAACCTAAAAATTTGTTTAAAAAAACCCCACATTTTCCTCACATTTCTGTGGTGGAAAGTTCTGGAATTTGCGTGGATCCACAAAATTCCCCCCACCCCGTGTTCCCCAAAGTCTTCCAAGAAAAATGGTACCTCACTTGTGTGGGTAGGCCTACTGCCCGTGACAGGAAACGGCCCAAAACGCAACGTGGACACACCACATTTTCACAGTGAAAACTGACCCTTTTTTTGCAAAGTGCCTAGCTGTAGATTTTGAACCCTAGCTCTGCCGGCACCAAGGGAAACCTAGCAAACCTATACATTTTTGAAAACTAGACACCCGGGGGATTCCAGGGAGGTGTGGCTTGCATGGATCCCCCAACGTTTCTTACCCAGAATCCCCTGCAAACCTCAAATTTAGCTGAAAAAATCACTTTTTCTGCACATTTTTGGGTGGGAAAGTTGTGGCATCACCGGGCTGACACAAATTTCCTACCACCCAGTGTTCCCCCAGGTGTCCCAATAAAAATGGTGCCCCACTCGTGTGGGAGGCCCAAATACCCGCGACAGGCAAGGGCCCAAAACGTATTGAGGCGACATCAAAATTGCCTATCACAAAACGACCTGGTTTTGCAACGGGGGTCACCTGGGTTTTTGGCCCCGTGCTCGGTGGCCAGCTAGGGAAACCTACCAAACCCACATATTTCTGAAAACTAGATGCCCGGGGGATTCCAGAGAGGTATGGCTTGTGTGGATCCCCCAATGTTTTCTTACCCAGAATCCCCTGCAAACCTGAAATTTAGCTGAAAAAAATCACTTTTTCCACACATTTTTGTGTGGGAAAGTTGTGGCATCACCGGGCTGACAAAAAATTTCCTACCACCCAGCGTTCCCCCAGGTCTCCCAATAAAAATGGTGTCTCACTCGTGTGGGAGGCCCAAGTACCCGCGACAAGCAAGGGCCCAAAACGTATTGAGGCGACATCAAAATTGCCTATCACAAAGCGACCTGGTTTTGCAAGGGGGCTCACCTGGGTTTTGGCCCTGTGCTCGGCGGCCAGCTAGGAAACCTACAAAACCCACACATTTCTGAAAACTAGACACCCGGAGGATTCCAGGGAGGTATGGCATGCATGGATCCCCCAACTTTTCTTACCCAGAACTCCTGCAAACTTCAAAATTAGCAGAAAAATCACTCTTTTCCACACATTTTTGTGTGGGAAAGTTGTGGCATCACCGGGCTGACACAAATTTCCTACCACCCAGCATTTCCCCAGGTCTCCCGATACAAATTGTGCCTCACTCGTACAGGAGGACCAAGTACCCGCGACAGGCAAGGGCCCAAAGCGTATTGAGGCGACATCAAAATTGCCTATCACAAAACGAACTGGTTTTGCAAGGGTGGTCACCAGGGTTTTTGGCCCCGTGCTCGGCGGCCAGCTAGGGAAACCTAAAAAACCCACACATTTCTGAAAACTAGACACCCAGGGGATTCCAGGGATTCCTCACTCGCGTGGGAGGCCCAAGTACCCGCAACCGGCAAGGGCCCCATTTTGTGATAGACAATTTGGATGTCGCCTCAATACGTTTTGGGCCCTTGCCTGTCGCGGGTACTTGGGCCTCCCACACGAGTGAGGCACCATTTGTATCGGGAGACCTGGGGGAATGCTGGGTGGTAGGAAATTTGTGTCAGCCCGGTGATG
Source organism: Calotriton arnoldi (assembly GCA_963921515.1). NCBI lineage: Eukaryota > Metazoa > Chordata > Amphibia > Caudata > Salamandridae > Calotriton > Calotriton arnoldi. Next base: position 62,210 of record CAWUFW010008487.1, on the reverse strand, counting down.
CCACAACTTTCCCACACAAAAATGTGTGGAAAAAGTGATTTGTTCAGCTAAATTTGAGGTTTGCAGGGGATTCTGGGTAAGAAAACGTTGGGGGATCCACGCAAGCCATACCTTCCTGGAATCCCTCAGGTGTCTAGTTTTCAGAAATGTGTGGGTTTGGTAGGTTTCCCTACCTGGCTGCCAAGCACGGGGCCAAAACCCAGGTGACCCCCCTTGCAAAACCAGGTTGTTTTGTCATAGGCAACTTTGATGTCGCCTCAATACGTTTTGGGCCCTTGCCTGTCGCGTGTACTTGGGCCTCCCACACGAGTGAGACACCATTTGTATCGGGAGACCTGGGGGAATGCTGGGTGGTAGGAAATTTGTGTCAGCCCGGTGATGCCACAACTTTCCCACACAAAAATGTGTGGAAAAAGTGATTTGTTCAGCTAAATTTGAGGTTTGCAGGGGATTCTGGGTAAGAAAACGTTGGGGGATCCACGCAAGCCATACCTCCCTGGAATCCCTCAGGTGTCTAGTTTTCAGAAATGTGTGGGTTTGGTAGGTTTCCCTAGCTGGCCGCCGAGCACGGGGCCAAAAACCCAGGTGACCCCCTTGCAAAACCAGATCGTTTTGTGATAGGCAACTTTGATGTCGCCTCAAAACGTTTTGGGCCCTTGCCTGTCGCGGGTACTTGGGCCTCCCACACGAGTGAGGCACCATTTTTATCGGGAGACCTGGGGGAATGCTGGGTGGTAGGACATTTTTTGTCAGCCCGGTGATGCCACAACTTTCCCACACAAAAATGTGTGGAAAAAGTGATTTTTTCAGCTAAATTTGAGGTTTGCAGGGGATTCTGGGTAAGAAAACTTTGGGGGATCCACGCAAGCCATACCTTCCTGGGATCCCCCGGGTGTATAGTTTTCAGAAATGTGTGGGTTTGGTAGGTTTCCCTAGCTGGCCGCCGAGCACGGGGCCAAAAACCAAGGTGACCCCCCTTGCAAAACCAGGTCATATTGTGATAGGCCATTTTGATGTTGCCTCAATACGTTTTGGGCCCTTGCCTGTCGCGGGTACTTGGGTCTCCCACACGAGTGAGGCATCATTTTTATCGGGAGACCTCGGGGAACGCTGGGTGGTAGGAAATTTGTGTCAACCCGGTGATGCCACAACTTTCCCACACAAAAATGTGTGGAAAATTTGATTTTTTCAGATAAATTTGAGGTTTGCAGGGGATTCTGGGTAAGAAAACGTTGGGGGATCCATGCAAGCCATACCTCCCTGGAATCCCCCGGGTGTCTAGTTTTCAGAAATGTGTGGGTTTGGTAGATTTCCATAGCTGGCTGCCGAGCACGGGGCCACAAACCCAGGTGACCACCCTTGCAAAACCAGGTCGTTTTGTGATAGGCAATTTTGATGTCGCCTCAATACGTTTTGGGCCCTTGCCTGTCGCGGGTACTTGGGCCTCCCGCACGTTTGAGGCACCATTTTTATCGGGAGACCTGGGGGAATGCTGGGTGGTAGGAAATTTGTGTCAGCCCGGTGATGCCACAACTTTCCCACACAAAAATGTGTGGAAAAAGTGATTTTTTTCAGCTAAATTTGAGGTTTGCTGGGGATTCTGGGTAAGAAAACGTTGGGAGATCCACGCAAGCCATACCTCCCTGGAATACCCCGGGTGTCTAGTTTCAGAAATGTATGGGTTTGGTAGTTTTCCCTAGCTGGCCGCCGAGCACGTGGCCAAAAACCCAGGTGACCCCCTTGCAAAACCAGGTCGTTTTGTGATAGGCAATTTTGATGTCGCCTCAATACGTTTTGGGCCCTTGCCTGTCGCGGGTACTTGGGCCTCCCACACGAGTGAGGCACCATTTTTATCAGGAGACCAGGGGGAACGCTAGGTGGTAGGAAATTTGTGTCAGCCCAGTGATGCCACAACTTTCCCACACAAAAATGTGTGGAAAAAGTGATTTTTTCAGCTAAATTTGAGGTTTGCAGGGGATTCTGGGTAAGAAAACGTTAGGGGATCCACACAAGCCATACCTCCCTGGAATCCCCCAGGTGTCTAGTTTTCAGAAGTGTGTGGGTTTGGTAGGTTTCCCTAGCTGGCCGCCGAGCACGGGGCCAAAAACCCAGGTGACCCCCCTTGCAAAACCAGGTCGTTTTGTGATAGGCAATTTTGATGTCGCCTCAATACGTTTTGGGCCCTTGCCTGTCGCGGATACTTGGGCCTCCCGCACGAGTGAGGCACCATTTTTATCGGGAAACCTGGGGAAACGCTGGGTGGTAGGAAATTTATGTCAGCCCGGTGATGCCACAACTTTCCCACACAAAAATGTGTGGAAAAAGTGATTTTTTCAGCTAAATTTGAAGTTTGCAGGGGATTCTGGGTAAGAAAAGTTGGGGGATCCACGCAAGCCATACCTCCCTGGAATCCCTGGGTGTCTAGTTTTCAGAAATGTGTGGGTTTGGTAGGTTTCCCTAGCTGGCCGCCGAGCACAGGGCCAAAAACCCAGGTGACCCCCCTTGCAAAACCAGGTCGTTTTGTGATAGGCAATTTTGATGTCGCCTCAATACGTTTTGGGCCCCTTGCCTGTCGCGGGTACTTGGGCCTCCCACACGAGTGAGGCACCATTTTTATTGGGAGACCTGGGGGAACGCTGGGTGGTAGGAAATTTGTGTCAGCCCGGTGATGCCACAACTTTCCCACACAAAAATGTGTGGAAAAGTTGATTTTTTCAGCTAAATTTGAGGTTTGCAGGGGATTCTGGGTAAGAAAAAGTTGGGGGATCCATGCAAGCCATACCTCCCTGGAATCCCCCGGGTGACTAGTTTTCAGAAATGTCTGGGTTTGGTAGGTTTCCTTGGGTGCTAACTGCGCTAGGACCCAAAATCCAGAAGTAGGCACATTTCGTAAAAAAGTCTGCGCCTAGTGGGCTTTCTGCTGCCCTGGGGAAGGGGGAAATCGGGGGCTATTGCCCCGATATGCCCCCAAGAGGGGCAGAAAGACTGGCTATTTTGTTTGGGTGGGTGGGGATATTGGGATGCCAATTCTGGGCAGCCCCCACCCCTACATATAAAAAAGCCAGCACAATCGCTGCTGCCTCGTGGGCTCTCTGCACCCCCTGGGGGGCATATCAGAGGTTACTGCCCCTATCTGCCTCCTGAGGGGGGAGCAGAAAGACTGTGGCATTTTTTGTGGGGGTCGGGGCATTGGCATGCCCATTCTGGGCAGCCCCCGCCCTGAACTTTGGAAAAATTAAAATCCCTGGTGCCTAGTGGGCTTTCTGCCCCCCGGGGGGGGGCAGATAAGGGGCTATTGCCCCATCTGCCTTCCAGGAGGGGCAGAAAGACTGTAGCATTTTTCTTTTGGGTGGGGGTATTTGAATGCCCATTCTGGGCAGCCCCCACCCCTATGTATATATAAAAAAAAATCCCTGGGGCCTAGGGGGCTTTCTGCCCCCCCGGGGAGGGCAGTTCAGGGGCTATTGCCCCCATCTGCCTCCTGGGGAGGGCAGAAAGACCTATTCTTACTTTGGGGGGGTAGGGTGGGGGCTTTGGCATGCCCATTCTGGGCAGCCCCCACCCCTGGTGCATTAAAAAAAAACCTGGCATCTAGGGTGCTTTCTGCCCCCCCGGGGGGGCAGATTGGGGGCTACTGTCCTCATCTGCCCATGGGGGGGCAGAAAGACTGTAGAATTTTTTTATTTTGGGTGGGGGTATTTGCATGCCCATTCTGGGCAGCCCCCACCCCTACGTATAGATATAAAAAAAATCCCTGGGGCCTAATGGGCTTTCTGCCCCCCCGGGGGGCAGATCAGGGGCTATTGCCCCCATCTGCCTCCTGGGGGGGGCAGAAAATCTTATTCTTACTTTGGGGGTAGGGTGGGGGCTTTGGCATGCCCATTCTGGGCAGCCCCAACCGCATTAAAAAAAAATCCCTGGCGTCTAGGTTGCTTTCTGCCCCCCCGGGGGAGCAGAAAGACTGGAATTTTGTGGGGGGAGGGGTGGGGGCATTGGCATGCCCATCTTTGGCAGCCCCCACCCCTAAATTAATCGTAAAAAAAAAAACCTGCCGTCTAGTGGGCTTTCTGCCCCCCCGGAGGGGCAGATTGGGGGCTACCACCCCCATCTGCATCCAGGGGGGGCAGAAAGACTGTTATTGTGCAGGGGGGGATTGGGAGCTTTGGCGTACCCATATTGGGCAGCCCCCACCCCTAATTTACATAATAAATACCTGGCTTCTAGTAAGCTTTCTGCCCCCCCGGGGGGCAGATTGGGGGCTGGTGCCCCCATCTGCTCCCCAGGGGGGGGCAGAAAGACTGGAATTTTGTGGGGGGAGGGGTGGGGGCATTGGCATGCCCATCTTGGGCAGCCCCCACCCCTAAATTAAATGTAAAAAAAAAATACCTGGTGTCTAGTGGGCTTTCTGCCCCCCGGGGGGGCAGAAAGACTGAATTTAGCCCCAAAAATATGGGGTGAGCAAAGGCCCTTGCCCAAGGGGCCGCTCCCCCCTCCCTGGTGCCTAGTGGGTGGATCCCTGCTTGGGGATCGACCCCTGGGGCGATCCCCAAGCAGGGATCCACTAGGGAGGGGTACCTTTGGAAAGGGGAGATTCTCCCCTTTCCAACGATACCTCTCCCAAGTGTTTCGGTGCTCGGGGGCTGAGATAGTCCCACGAGCACTGAAACACTAAAACTGAAACTAAGTTTCAGTTTCGCTTTCAATCTAATGACGACAGCGCGCCATGCGCGCGATCATCATTAGATTGAAAACCAGTGAGGGGCCTCTGGAGGTTGGGGAAGCTCTTCCCCACCTCCAGAGGCCCAAAAAAAATGGAAATCCCTCTGCTGTATGCAGCAGAGGGATTTCGTGCCCCTGTCCTCATGACGGAATGGTTCCGTCATGAGCACAGGAGCACCGGTGCTCATGACGGAACCATTCCGTCATGAGCACCGAAAGGGTTAAGTGTAATTTTGTGGGCACTTACTGTTTGTTTGTTTATGTATTGGATTGTGTATCGCATTGTTTTGTCTCCCAAACAATAATTCAAATAACAAAAAACGTTTCTATTTTGAAAGAATTTTCCAGGGGCGGCTCCTCCGCTAAGGCGGAGGAGCGCTGCCCCACTGCAGTCAGAGCAGCAAAAATAAAATGATAATAACATTGTTATTTTCATTTTATTTTTTGTAGCTGCGGGGCTGGGTTAGGGCGGGGCAGGGCTGATAGCTCAGGGGAGGAGTGGTTTGCACATTCCCTAAGAGCACATGACTGTTTGGCCAAAGAGTCATGCGCACTTTGCATGTTCCCCACCTGGCTACATTACACAGCCTGGTGAGGAACATGCAAAGCCTCCCTGTCCCAGTCTGAGCGCTGAACCACGGCGCTCAGACCAATAACAACGCTGCATTGCAGCTTTGTGATTGGCTCAGGGGAGCCTGGGAGCCGGGTGCCTCCTGCTGCCAGGACTGCAGGAAGAAGGAAGCTGAACAAGATAGAGGAGAGGCGGCAGCCGGTGAAAAGGTAGGTGGTATTTTTGTTTTTGAATTTTTTATTTTGTCTCACACCCCACCGCCATTCACTGCCAGCCGCTACTGGAATTTTCGTGCGGGTACCTTGTTTTTCTGTTTTAAAAAAATGTAAATTGCACATTTTTAGTTTGATTAAGTTGTGATATGTTGTATGCTTTATAATTTTATCCCTGAACCATTGTGGTTGCTATAATGTTTATTGACTCCAGGTTCTTGGGTATATGGCTGCTCCTGTTTGATGTAATTTTAATGACAAATTAGCATGCCCTCAGGATACTCAGCCATTCCGCCAATGAGTTTAGTTGCAAAGGATTGATCCCATCCAAATGTAAGTCTTTGTTGCCGCCAGAAACGAGAGATGCTGCAGAAAGCTGTCAGAGACTGGGCATCTTTGTTGGCACCTACATGGTCAAAATACAAATGTTTCAGCCATAATTGAGCCTCTGGCTCTTGCAAAATAATTCAGCCAGATGCAATTTTACAGAATCCAGTCTTACGTAATATTCCGTGGGTCAATCACTCTTAGTCCTTTGTTTCTTGTTACAGTTCAGTGCTGGAAGAGGTTAGTCCAACTCCCCCACTCAGACATTTGAACGAGAAAAGCTATACTACAAATTGCATGGTACCATTTACTGAACAAAGCAGCAGACACGTGTGAACTGTGAAAAAACTCGTTTGGAAGTCTTGGATAGGGCAGAGCATTCTTTTGGACGAGCAGAACATTTTCACACCTAATAGAGCACGTGCAAATGAAAATAATGTGGTGCACATTGTAAATAGAGCATTACAATCGCACACTGCTTTCCTTAACAAGGCAGCCGGGTTAAGCATCTTATGCTGGCCTGCAGCATATTCTCAAATAGGAAAAGTGTGTAGCGAAATATACATCTCTTTGCTACGCACAGCCGACTTTGTATTTCTACTAGTAGATGAACGAGAATGCCCATATGGCGAATTACAAAGCAGGATGAAAAAACATGCGGCACAGTACTCATAATTTATGTAACATGCCTGCAGGTGAGTCAGATTTAGAACGTGAAGTCCGTGGAGTGGCAAAGAGCTTTCTTTTCTAAAATATTGGATTATATGAATGTTTTTCCAGAACATTTATATTATATTTATATGTATTAAACCGTCTCTTATCCGCAAGTAGTTGTTGTGATGTTCAGATGACAGCATGTTTCTGCTATTTATATATACATTTAAGGGGCGTCAGATGGTGACATGGTCCCTACTGTTTGTATCGAAAGTTTAATAGAAGAAAAAACTCAAATGGTTTTCGGACTCGTCCAAAACTGGAAGATGAAACCCGCTCTTCCCCGCGCCCCTGGCTTCCAGAGATGTCCCCTCCCCCACCCCCACCCCTCCTGCTGTGCTCGACTTCTCTCCCAGTGTGTTGAGAGGTATGCTAGTGACACGGGGTGAGTAAACATGTATTTGTTGCCGCGCCGTGAACGTTGAGCCCTTTCATGTCACTGACAGCTGTTGTCATTTGTTATAAGAAGAGGGGATTGTGGGAGGGCATCCGACAGAAAAGGCCCATCGTGTCCTGTTAGCCCACAAACAAACATCTGCTGAAGTCATGAGCCCTTCCAGTTCATGCTAAAATAAGTGCATTAAGCGACAGGGGGTGATGGGCCTTGCCATTAGGCACGTCGGCCCCAATCTTATGTTACTGACTTACTACTGCCATGCAAGGAAAGGGGCGAACGCGGTAACGAGCGTGCGGCAGTACGCATTATGGAATGCACGTTTGAGTTTCAAAATAGTTTTTTCCTCGTGTATTTACAATGGGTGTTTCGAAGACCAGCTTTGAAATCCATGTACACAGTGGTACATCTTGGAAGGGCCCCCTTGATGTACACGTGGAACTAAAGAAAACATCTGTCAGGACTGCAGAGCCAGAACTAAGCAATGAAAAATTCTAATATGGGGATATTTTAATACCGCACGTTCTTTGAGCATTTTTAAAGGGAACACATATGTTGCAAGATAGAGCAAATGAAATACAGATGAACCAAAGAAATGTTTTCACTTTACTCACACGTGTGGATTACTTTTTTATTGTTTGCTGTTTTGTAAGCGAAAGCCCCAGAGACATCTATTTCCACCATTTATTAAAGGTCCTTAAGCAAGTGCAAAAAATGTTGTCATGTTGCTGCATCCCCTTTAATATGCTGTTTTCCATCAAGTGGAAAATCAGTGGGAAAAATGGTGACACGTTGTGCATGATCTGGCAAACATTGTGCATATACCAAAGAAGCCTAGCACCAGCTAAGGATGATCCGCACTGTGGAACCACTCCTCCCACATCACAGTTTTGGAACAGCTTTCTACGTGCTAGTCCTGCCTCACCTCAAACGCACACAACTACAATACCTCAATTTCATCCAGTGCTTACAACCTTTGCGATGCTCCATATAAGTCTTGTACAATTGTTTTTTTTTCTGTAAAGGATTACTTTGGGTAATGTTTGCGCTTTATATAAATACATAAATAAATAAAGCAACTCTTTTCTGTCTCGAATCGGAAATATTCCCCTACCGACACCAGGCACCATTCTTCTTGAAGGAGTAGAAACTCTTTCGGGGTCTTCAGAAATTGACAGGATAACTCCTGCACTCAGAGAGTTTCATTAGTTCCCACTTTCCACCTGCATCACTTTAATGGTATGCTGCCCAACCTACAAAGCAGAACACAGTAGCACCCTCTCTTACTTGGTGTCAAACACAAAGGCCTCCGGAGCGCTAGAACAGACTCGAGAACAGGCAGTCAGGAGAGAGAAGATTAGAGGACATACCTCCTCATTGTATGTACCAAGGTTATGAAATTCTGTCCTTGTCGAAATCTAATAAGCACATTCTCTCTTCTTCTTCAGAGAGAAACTGAAGATTCTACTCTTCAAACAATACTGTATCACTGCAATATAACCAACCATCCTGACTCTGTTTTGAATTCAGAAATATTTATTAATTTTAGATATTATACACAATGAACACAGCACAAATAACATTACTGCAACTGTAAGGAATGAAATATGCGGGTCCTTACACGAGTAATATGTGAACATCAACTTACATCAATATATTGAACTATATCAATAATTAAATATCAATACAAAATGGAATGAAAGCAAGGAAGGACTACAATAAAAATTATGACAAAATAAGGTAGTATACATTTTATAATGAGTTGCATATATTAATATGTGAGTCCAATGTACATCACATATTGGGCCTAATAACAGAACAGTCTTTATGAGTATGTATTAATGAGGATTGTGCACGTCTCAGGAAATGAATCCATTCCCACCAAGCATTAACTGATAATAATTTTGGACCTTTCCAATTTGAATTAATGGATTTAATCACAGTAGAAATAAGAAAATCAAAAAGTTTGCTATCATCAGGAGATAATACAGTTTTGAAAAAATAAGATTTATAGATTAATATAGGAAACGATAAAGGTACTTGGATTTTAAATAGCTGGGTAATAATGTTCCAAACTTCAGACTAAAATTTAAAAATGATAGGACAATTATAAATTATATGCTGTAAATCTCCAGAAGCAATTTTACAATGCCAACAGTTTGGTGAATCTATAAGTTTAGCTTTGAATAATTTAACTGGGACCAAAAACATTGGTATAATAAACAAATATTAGTTTGTATTAGAGTGGCCGGAAGGTAATTAGTGATATTAGATAACCAGATAGATTTCCATTGTACATTTGAAGATTGTATATTTATGTCTGAGGACCATTTTTGATCTAGAGCCACAAAAGGGAAAGATGAGCAGAAAGTTTTTTATATACTTTAGAAGCTAATGTCCTGTCTGGCTAATCAGGCCGAGATAAAACTCCATATTAGATAACTTAGCAGAAGGTAATGAATCAGAATACGTATTTAAATAGTATTACAGAATAATTCATATTTAGGAAATTCCGATTGAGGTAAATGGTACTTGGTGCTTAGTTCGTTGAATGAATAGAACATATTTCCTTAACAAATATCATTAATATAAAAAATACCAGCATTAGTCCAGGAGCTCCAGAGAGAAATATGCTTATTCAATTCATGTTTGGGGTTAAACCAAAGGGAAACATTTTTAGATGATTTAATGTTAATAGAAAAGTTATCATCAAAAAATAAGAGGGCATGTTTAGAGGCTGCAATGGTGGGTGACATTTTACCAAATTTACTGTTAGACGTGGTTAGAAGAGCAGGTAAAGGGCAAGGTTTTAGTTAGTCTCTTTCTAATGTAAGCCAATTGGGGGAGTTAGACGGGTCAATATTTTAGAACCATAGTGAACACTGTGCAACAAGAAAAGATATGCGGTATTTCTTGAAATCAGGTAAGCCAACTCTTCCTTCACGTTTGGAAATTTGTGAAGTTTTAAGACTAAGATGCGCAGGTTTATTTTTCCAAATAAACTTAGTAAATAGTTTATATAATTTAGTAAACAAAATAAAAGGGAGACTTAAGGATAGCATAGATAAAATGTAAAGAATTTGTGGTGCAATAGTCATTTTGAGTGCTTCAATATGTCCCAACCAATTTAAGTGAAGGGTTGACTGTTTATCAAGTTTCTATTTCATTGTGGTCAGTGTTTTAGAGCAATTGATTTCAATTGTATTTTTAATGGAGTCTGCAAAATTAATTCTCAAATATTTTAATGTCGCTGGTGCACACAAGATGCTGGTATTTGCTATCATTGTAGAATTACATAGAATATTCAATAAAACAAATTGCGAGTTATTGACATTGAAAAAATAGCCGGAGACATCAGCATACTGTTGAATTATACCAAGAATAACAAGTAGAGAAGTAACAGGATCATTTACATATAATAAAACATCGTCAGCATAGGCAGAAACGTTTACCATGGGAGTTTTAAAAACCTCACCAGAATATTGTTGGTTAATGCGGAAAGAGCGTAATAGAGGTTCAATGGTAATAAGAAATAAAAAAGGGGATACTGGGGAGCCTTGGCGCATTCCTCTATATAAACTGTGGAATAGCAAAGGTACCATTGATATAAATGGAAGCGGATGGTGCTGAGTACAATGCTTTAACCATTTTAAAAAAAGTGGGTCCAAAATGAAAGGTTTCTAGTGTTTTAAATAAGAATTGCCAATTTACTCCATCAAATTCTTTCTCCGCATCCAAAGCCAACAAACCCACCGGATAATTGAGATCTTTAGCAAAAGAAAGAATATGACACAATAAAGGAGTATTATGGGCTGATAATCTATCTTTCATAAATCCTGTCTGGTTAGGTTGGATAATTGAGGAGGGCATAGGTGATAGCCTTATGGCTAATATTTTAGTGTATATTTTGCAATCTTGATTAATGAACAATATGGGACGATAATTGGGAACCAAAGTTAAGCCTTTGTTTGGTTTTGGGAGAACACTGATGGTGGCTTCATTAAAACAACCACCCATCATGGAAGTATGTTGCGATTCAGTAAATAATGAAAGTAGAATAGGTGAGAGTTGAGTTTGAAAACATTTGTAAAATTCGGCTGGAATACCATCTGGTCTGGGTGATTTGTTGGAATTTAATGCTTTGATGGCTGTGTTGATTTCCTGAATATCAATAGGAATATTAATGATATTGTCTTAAAGTACTGTAGGCTTATGATATAAGGAGGTATAAAAAGATTTAAAAAACTCTCTCAATATTTCCTCCATAGTAGTGAGCAAGGTACCATCATTCATTTAATGGCAGGTATTTGATTTTTTTTCTTTTTTAATGTGTAGGTAGTTTGCTAAAAGTTGACCAGATTTGTTTGAGTTAAAGTGGAAGTTTGATTTTTGTTTTGAGATAAGTAACCCCGCTCTTTTACTTAGCATATTGTTATATTCATATCTGTGTTACTGAAGTTGAGATTTGTATTGTGGATCTCGTGACGCGATAAAAAGCCTTTCAAGATGCGCTAATTGTTTTTCTAAAGTGGAAAGATGACTATGAAAGGCTTTATTTTCATGAGCCATAATAGAGATTGTGGCTCCTCGAATAAATGCTTTAACTGCGGCCCAATGAATAATTTTGGAAGTATCTTCAGGGTTATTGGTAAGAAAATATTCATTTATGGCAGATGCCAATTTTATAGAATTATTTGGGCTAAGAACTATATTGGAGTTCATTCTCCACCTTTTATTGGTAGGGCCTAAATCTGCTAGAGATAGTGAGAAAGAGATTAAAGCGTGATCCGAAATAGTAATCGGTTGTTTATTGGACTCAGTAATAATGTGGCATAAGTAATGTGATGCCAAAAGAAAGTCAATCCTGGAGAGAGTGGAGTGAGCATTATAAAAGAAGGTAAATTTGTTGTCCATAGGGTGTGCTAATCTCCAAAAATCAATTAATTTAGAAGTAGAGAAAAATGATTTCAACAGGTGAAAAGATTTATTGGGCTGGAATTTGAATGCAGAGGAACAACTCAATAGAGGATCCCGTATAAGATTAAAATCACCTCCCATAACAAGGGGAGCATTGTCTGATTTTATTATTTCAGTAGTATTGTTTCTCCAAATAGAAGGATCACCTAATGTGGGAGCATAGATGTCAACAAAATTTCAAAAATGTTTGTCCACTTTAACTTGTGCATAAACATATCAACCTTCTGAATCGTGATGGTGAGATAGTATTTGTGTAGGAACTTTGCGTGAGAAAAGTATAGCAACACCATTTTGCAGCAGGAGACAAAACTATATCACCTACCCATCCCTTAGAGAGTGAACGCAGATTTTTATCATCTACATGAGTTTCTTGTGAAAAACAGACATCAGCATTACACTTTTTAAAATATTCCAAAAGTTTTCGATGCTTGACAGGATGCCTAAAACCTTTAACATAAAAAAAACAACAATTAGCTTTTGTTGCTGAGCTATGTCAAGATATTGAAAAATGGCAAACCTGGGAAAGAAAAGGACAGTCAGAAGGAAGTAGCCCATATAAAGGAGCCAAAACATGACAAACAACATATATGGAGGTCAACAAAGGCCTCATATTAATTGTAACCCTAGAGATGGAGGTACGTTGCAAGATTAGACACACTGCATATACCTGCTACTATAGCAATATAACATCAGACACAATGGGGAATAAACTTCAGCCAGTAGATTCAGAAGGTTGGCACTCCATGACAAGAGGATCATGCTGTTCTAAAAATTGTATCAAGTCTGAAGGAGAGGAAAAGAACTTAGAAACATCATTTTTCCATATGCCCATTACAGAAGGGTCGAAGAGGCCATACTTATATCCTGCATCTCGTAGTCTACGTCGCAAGTTTGAGAATTGTCATTGAATTTTCACTGTCTCTTTTGCCAAATCTTGGTGAATGAAGACTTTATTTCCCTCAATCAGAAGGTTTGGGATTTCTCGTGCAGCCTTTCTAATGAGAAGAAGATGATGGTGTCTCAAGACTTTGAAAATTGTTAGTCATGGTTTAGTTTGATGTGGTTTTGCGATGAGAGGGAATATGATGAGCCTTGTCAATTTCAGACAGTTCTGGAAATTTAATATTTAGGAGCTTTGGTAATGTAGATTCCAATAAGAAATGACAACATTGACCCTCAATATTCTCTGGTACATTAAAGATGCGCACATTGTATTGTCTATTTCTATTTTCTAAATCAAGTAAGGCAGCCTGAAGAGGAGTAACCTGTCGTACAAATGGAGTCATAGTTGCAATGGCTTTGGCAGTATCGCATATTTTAATCCAATTGTCGGCTACCTTCATAGAAAGGGAGGCAATGTCCTGCTGAATATTTTTAATATCCGAGGAGATGGCTTCTGTATTCATATGAGTAGCTTGGATTTCTTCCAAAATCTTATTTAGTGGGGTATCTTGAGAGTCTATGGCCTTAGATTTTATGGGCAGCGGTGAGACAGCTTGCTTCTGTTTGTTTGGAAGAGCTGACGCTGTTTTGGATTCCATTCATAATTTGCGAAAAGCAATCATTTATATACATGACAGCTTAAAAAAATGCTAAAATAGGATGTAAAATATTTATCATCATCATCATCAAAATACTTCATTCAATTGAATAAACCATAAAAGTGCGAAGCAAACACACAGTTCAAAAGTTAAAAGTGAATCTAAAAGATAAGGGGGCATATTAGCAAGAACGGCGTTAAAATTATCGCCGCTTTAGCGGCAGGAAACTGCCGCTAAAGCGGCGATAATGGGCTTGTTAATATGCCCTTGAGAATACCAATAGAAGCCCAAGTTCTGCTGTGATCCTGGGCTTCTATTGGAATTCTCAAGGGCATATTATCAAGCCCATTATCGCAGCTTTAGCTGCAGTTTCCTGCCGCTAAAGCGGCGATAATTTTAACGCCGTTCTTGCTAATATGCCCCCAAGTCCTTAAAATGCTGATGTACAACATCTGCAATACATTGAAAAGAGTAGACAAAACATTAAAAACATTTGGTAAATTAAAAGGAAGGTCAAGAGGTCGTCAGGCAGGAGTCACAACAACGTTTCAATAAATTTCCTCCCTGGGGGACAGAGGGGAGGGGGCACCTGGAGCTAGATTAGAAGGTCCAGAGCCCGTGCTCCTATGGGTAGATCAAAGTCTGAAAAAAATGGGGCTTCTGTTCCTTCAATCACGCTGACTGTCTCTACTACTTTGGTCCAAGCACACCTGTTTAGAATTTTTCTTTCCCTTCTTCTTAGGAGTCACAATAATACAGAGTTCACAAAAACCTTATAAAAATTAGTTTACAATCCCCAACTGATCATAAAGATGCTTCTACCCCAGTGCTCTGGCTGTAATACTCCAGCTCCAGTGCAGGTATTTGCCAACAGTGCAAACAATAGATTCTTTGGTGTCAACGCGCAGCACCCTAAGTGGATTTGAGCACTGCCTAACCCCCACTAATCTGCAGATCGGAAGGAGCCGGCCTTTCTCGGTCTGGTATACCTGGGGCAAAAAGAAGTGAGATAGAGTCGCCTCCACACAACAAAACACTGGGCAGATAGTGCTTTCTGCAATTTTTGAATTTCATCTTGACAAAACGTTTGGAGTTGTAGAGTACCATGACGGAACTTAATGTACAGGAGTCTAGCAGCATAAAGTGGGATAAAATCTAGGAAGCGTTCAAACTGACATTGTGGTTTGAAACCGAAAATTCAGGAGTGAGCCACCCATGACACCTGTTGCTGACCTCAAGACCCCACATCTGAGTCCAGTAGGTGTCCTTTAGTATCTGTTTAGAAAGAGGCAGGCAGCCCTCACAGTCACGCCAATAGGCTTCTAAGCCCAATTGAGTCAACATGCCCTTAACATAGCATACCCAGTTTATTCTATATCTTGTATCTACTTCAACTATATCTCTAAATGCATCATGGTATGTAGCAAGAGCTGGGGTGTACTTTAGCCTATGCCAAAACAAATGAGGACCTAGCTGTGCCCTAGAAAAAGTGGAATGGATACCCATGTCCCATCTTAAGGGGAGCAGGGGTGCGCTTTTCAGGAGGGACAACAGGGATCTTAAGAAGTTATTCTCTGCTACGCCTAGCAATGACAGACCAGATGTACCCCATAATTCAGCCCCATATAGGGCACTACCTTCAGCCTTGGCCCTTTAAACCTTTAAAGCTGGAGTAATAGGTCTCATCTTTGGCGCACAAAGCAACCTCAAGATGCTAGATGCATGGTGACATAAGGCCAAACTGCTTTTCTTAACTTAGGGGAGCCGATGCATAGACTGGGTTAGTTTTTCCAAGATACCCAAATGAAGAAACCCTGTCAAGGCTATTTCCATCAAGGGTGATGGAGCCCCTAAAATCCCTGTGGGGATTAATAAACATAAATTTAGTTTTTGTATGATTGATTATCAACCCATGGTCATAACAAAAAGCAGCAAAATGATCAACCAGGGTCAGCAGGCCAGCTGGCGTTTTAGAGATCAGTAGAGAATCATCTGCAAATGAGAGCAGAGGGACCTTTATGCCCACAACCCTTGGTGCATTGTTGCCGTACACGTCCAGATAGGCTACCACATCATTAAGTTATAAAGTAAACAAGGTAGGGGCAAATACACATCCCTGCTGAATGCCTTTGTAGACCCCGATGTGTTCCGTCAAACCACCTGGGGCCCCCAGTGAACCTGGGCATAAGTATCCTGGTGCAAACGCACAAGGATACTCAGCAGATCATGAGGGACCTTAGTCATCTTCAGTATCTCCCACAGCTTTTGACAGGGGACTAAGTCAACTGCAGACTTCAAGTCCACAGACACTAAATAAAGATGTGTCTTCTGCAGAATTACCGTCTTTCAGTAGATGGTAAGAAACTGAAGACTTTGTCAGTAGTACTCAAGTACACACATCTCTTCTAAAAGCGGCTTGAAAGTTATGTAGGGCATTGTGTTTGTCTATCCAAAGATCAAGTCTGCCTGCAGAAGACCTTCTGGGTCACATAAATAAGGCTTACTGGCCTATAATTAAGGGTGGAATCCCTAGAGCCCTTCTTGTGAACAGGGACTATATCTGCTGCCTTCCAACTAGCGGGAATTTCAGCGCCCTCAAAAATTGCATTAGACAATTTATTACTAGAGCTGGCCCACTTATTTAAATCGATACAAAAGGGGATGATGGACGGAACGTTTGAGCCAATCAAACACTCACCCCCAGTCAACTGATCTGGGTTTAATCCATCATCATTCTTTAGCTCACTCCACCACCCCAGTTCAGACATGGCCATATGCAAATCAGTCTGACCCTGTGCCTCATGGGAACAGTCCAGCCCGAACTGCCAAGCCATGTCTTCCCTGGACCGGAAACAAGCATCCTAGGACCGGTTTCTGG
This sequence comes from Calotriton arnoldi, assembly GCA_963921515.1. Classification (NCBI taxonomy): domain Eukaryota; kingdom Metazoa; phylum Chordata; class Amphibia; order Caudata; family Salamandridae; genus Calotriton; species Calotriton arnoldi. The sequence goes on along the minus strand of CAWUFW010008487.1, from coordinate 45,877 downwards.
CATTTCAGCCGTCATCAGCCAGGCTTGCTTGACATGGCTTGGCAGTTCGGGCTGGACTGTTCCCATGAGGCACAGGGTCAGACTGATTTGTATATGGCCATGTCTGAACTGGGGTGGTGGAGTGAGCTAAAGAATGATGATGGATTAAACCCAGATCAGTTGACTGGGGGTGAGTGTTTGATTGGCTCAAACGTTCCGTCCATCATCCCCTTTTGTATCACTTATTTAAATCAGCGCAAAATAAGTCCCCCGGGATCCCATCGGGTCCGGCAGGTTTACCAAGGGTGATGCTATTGAAAGCATCTTTGGTTTCTTGTACATCAAATATTAGGCGGGAAGGAGAGCCAATGACTTCAGCGAGGAATGGGGGGCTTGCCGCCTCCTCAGATGTCAACAAATGACCATAAAGGTCAGAGAAACGCTTGAACCAGGAGTCCGAATGAATTGTACTTGCTGAGTGGGACTTTCCTCTCTCGCCCCAAATAGCTACAATCCCCCCAAACCTCTTGTCATCCCTGTCCTAGCTGCCTCGAATAGGTCTTCCCAGTTTTGGGTTTCCCAACTCCTTTGTGCTGTTACCTGGGCCTGCTTATAACTTTTCCTCTTTTGTCTGATGTTACCACTTTCAATAGCAAGGCGTAATGCAAGTGGTATTGTTCCCCGATATGGCTTCCCACAAAAGCATTGGCCTATAGAATTGAAGAGATTCACATGTATGGATGAAACCACAGAGTTTCTATCTTGCTGTGACCGTGGTGTATCTACATTCCGGCCCTGTACTCTAGATCCAATTCTACCTTAGGCCATTTTAGTCTAAGCCTATTGTTAGATGGGAACAAGCCAATGGAAAATGAAAGGGGAACACTCTTTGGATAATTAAAGGGTTTAGACAGTGTGCAGTGCATAGCATTATGATTGCTGTTGTTTCTAGGGACTACCCGCATATCGATTAAGAAACTCCACAGTGGGATGGCAATTAATATATAGTCAATCCTACGGGTTTTCCCTTCCCGGTTAAAAGTGCTTGCAGATCAGATTTCGTGCGCCCGTTACATGCCCTTAACCTAAGCAGGAGTGTAAGTGAGAGGAGTTGGTAGACTGCCTTAGTCCATTGCTTAATTGGTTCAATGTCTGATATTGGGACCCCCCCATTCCTCATCCTCAACACTAGCAAGTGAGTGGCCTTTGTCATCAAGTGGCTCAAAGGTCGTGTTGAAGTCCACCACAATGAATAAAGTATCATGTTTGTCAAAGCTCTCTATATGGGCCAAATTTTTTTCAGCGTGGGTGATTCGGTTGCCCCTCTCATTCCACGATTATAAATGTTATAAAAATAAAAAGTGCGGTTATCCATACCTGTGATAGTTATACATTGAATTTCAGGGGAGGAAACATCAAGTGAGCAGAGTTTAACACTGAGCCAGGTACGCACCCAAAGTAAAAGGCCTCCCATTATAACTAGCTGGGACAAAAAGGTTGACATAGCCTGCCCTGAAGACAGGATCTAGAGACCATGGGGCATATTCTCAAGGACTTATTGCCGATTTATCGTCACTTTAGCGCCGCAAAAGTGGCGATAGACTTATCGCCCTACTCACAAGCTGGTGCAAACTGCCGACATCGCCAGTTCCAGCGATGGCTGCCGCAAAACACATTGCCACGGATGAGAGCGACAACTAACGCTAATGATATGCAGAGTAGGCGTTCCCGTGCAAAAACACACGAAAACACCACTTCGCGATATTCTCAACGACCAGCCAGATCAGCAATGCGATCCGAAAACAGGCGATAAGGCGCGTTAGCAGCAGGGATTCAACACCTGCCTTTTACTGGTGTTAAGCAGGACGACAATCTACAGTATGAAAGGGAGCCCAGCCTAGAGCCACATCTGAAGACCAACAGATGCCATGGAGACAATGATCATGCAGCCTGGAGACCCAAGAGGGCCACAACACCCACCGCAACCACCCCCCGGACCCTCCCCCCCAGGTCATGAAGTCCAGTAGTCAACGGTAGTGGAAAAACAGAACTTTATTACAAATACATAAACAACAAGACGAAAAGCTCAGCCAACGCGTTCCATTCCCAACGGGGAACTTCACCAGGGCAACGTGTGGATCAATAAACTGCAAATGCTGCGGGAACTCCCCAATACCATTCCATATCCCGAAATCAGTAGTCAGGAACCTGTTGGAGAAATGGTGACAATGGTCAAGCGTCCTCATAGTCACAAACGCAATCTGGTACAGTGTATTGCACTTGGACAAACCGGAATACATACAGGTATGATGAATTCAGTCCAAATATACTGTAACAGAAGTCCGTGTGCTCGTAAGCTCCGCAGGAAAGAAAAGGAAGGTTATGACCACACAAACATCTGCTATGGCCTCATCATGCAGGATTCATCATACCTGTAAAGATCACGGTTTGTATCATCTTGATACCCCTGCACCTCCACTTCCCCCATGCTGTGCATGAACAGCTGGAGACCATGCAAGGGAATTACGCCATAGCTGCCTTACCGCACATGTCGGGGGCAATTGACTGTACACATGTACCACTTGTGCCCCCTGCCAACCCTGCACACAATTACCGCTACATAAAGCACACGCATTCCATCAATGTGCAGGCAATAGTGGACCACCGGGGACAGTTCACCAATGTTGTCGCCAACTTCACAGGCAGTGTGCATGATACATTCATCTTCCGACAGTCCATCATCAACCAGCGCTTCCAGGATGGCACCTATGGCAATGCACTGCTCATTGGTAAGAACTAACTGAACACACCACACACCTCAACTCCACAATCACATAACTCACAACTGTGGGAGAGCACACGTACAAAATCACATACAACATGCCAACCAACATGCCCAACTACCGGACACGACAACACAAGTAACCGTGGTAACAGGGGCCAGACATGTAGACAAACCATCCACAAAGGCAGAGCCCCTCTGCCACACAATTACAGAATGTGGGGAGAGGTGGGAACCAAGAATGTGCGAAGGAGGCAAGTGACCCAGCTATAAGAAAGGACACAATGCCAAGTGTGGCGGAGATGTGCTGGACAAACTGCAGTATGCAGAGCACAGACATGTCCACGTGGACATCTACTGCTGGTGTTTGCAGTGTAGTGGACAGTGGACACAAACAGGTTACCCCAGGCAGTGTGGAAGACCTTGGACATGTAGCCATGTGGTTCCCCTCTGTAAGCCTGAATGGAGCGGCCTTGGCCGGCGTATGTCGCGAATGAATAGCCTGGGGCCCTGGGCGTGGTCCAGTTCCGGGATGGCCACCACAGTAACTACTGTGTGTGTCTCTGTGTCCGCCATATCGTGACCATAGGCCTACTCACACGTGCCCGACCACATTCAACGGCCGTATTCACACTGGAGACGAGGTGACTATGTCCCAAGCCAACCCACGCACATCTTGTCATCGCATGCAGGGTCATGTCTGCCAGGGCAGCGCCCCCCACCCAGCCACGAGGCCGCCGCCGTGACCGGTGGTGCTTGCGCGATCCTGTGCGCCTGCTGCACCCCAGCCCTGGTCCCCAGACCGGTCCGCCGTCCAGCGATGACTGCCCGCCACTGCGCACACGGGCCTCAATGCTCACCTGCCACCACCGGCGTGTCTCCAAGAGGGCCCTCCACGTTCCGGTGCAACCTCCTCAGCCGATCGCTGGATTCCGCGCCACAGGCCCCCAGCGCACCCTGCGGCACCGCACCGCGGAGTCATGCGTGTGCTGACTGCTGCCTGCGTGAACACTGCGGTCCAGCAGGGCTCACAATTCAAATCGAGTCCTGATTTGCTGGATGTGGTATCGAGGCCAACGCATCATCGCAAGCTGCACACCCGCTCAGCTCTTCAGGTGGGCCTAACTCTGTGCGCCGCAAGCCATCGCCACGTGGCGGTAGGCCCATGCCGGACGCAGGCCATCGGGTGCCACCAACTCAGTGCACCGCAAGTCATCGCCACGTGGCGGTAGGCCCGTGCCGGACGCAGGCCTTTGGGTGCCACTAACTCAGTGCAAAGCAAGTCATCACCGCGTGGCGGTAGGCCCGTGCCGGACGCAGGCCATCTGGTGCCACTAACTCTGTGCAACGCAAGTCACTGACCCTTTATGGTTGAGTTCCGTGGATGCGGATGCCATCATGTCACCTCCGGCAGTGGGGGATGTGCTGTGGTGGGCCCCTTTTATTGGCAGGGTCCCATGTCCTGTGACACCTGTGCTGGATGGGTGTGGTGTGGGTGTAAACCAGCCCTCAGGGAGTGGCTGTGGCATGCTGACAACTAGACCAGTGACCAGCAGATCACTACAGGGAAGACCTGGGACATGTAGCTGTGTTGTCACCCCCTGTGAGCGTAAGTGGAGTGGGCTGGGCTGGCGTATGCCAGTCCAGCATAGGGGTGTGAACAATGAGCCCGGGGCTCTGGGCGTGGTTCAGTTCTGGCCTGGACAAGGAAGTAACCAATGCGTGTGTCTCCGTTGTAGTGTCTATGCCACCCGGACCACAATCGGCAATGTTGCACCCTGTGACCCAAGCCCCACAACATGTGCAAAATGGACATGAGGGGGAATCAGTGACCCTACATTCATCCATACTGTCATACTTGAAGGATCATAGACATGACACATCTGTGTGAATTTGAATGTTTTATTCACATTCAGTGGAGTTTTGCAGCTGGAGCAGTACAGGGCCATGCACACCCCACTTGACATTGTTGCCCCGTGGAGGGCCAGCCAGAGTCCATTAGGGAAGGACAAATTCATCGGAAGAGGAAGAGTTCAGTCCGCAGTCTGATTGCCGTGTCATTGGTAACCAAACAGAATAAGGCAGTCCATGTCGAGGTCCAAGGTGAGTGCCGCAGAGTGTATCGGGGTACAGTGGAAGGTGATGATGCAAAGGGCCGAACCAAGCTGAAACAGGCCATATGGCGGAGATGAATGCTACCGCTTCCTCATTACCACAACGGCAGTCTCATCCACATCATCGTCCTCTGATGTGTGATGTGCCTCACCTGTTGGTGGTGGTGTTTCGGCTGCAGCACTGTGTGGCACTGACACATCAGGGGCCGGAGGTGGATTGTCGGCTGCACTGTGTGGCAGTGACACATCAGGTGCCGGAGGTGGAATGCCTGCTGCACTGTGGGGCACTGACACATCAGGGGGCGTAGATGTGGATGGTGTAGGAGCAGCAGCATTCATCTGCGCCAGGCCTTGTGGCAGCAATGCCATGATGAGGATCTGCAGGGCATGGAAGATCCCAGCTACATCTCGCTGATGTGCAGCCGTGGCAGCCATCCTTTCCGCCTCCATCCGCACCATGTCCTCCATGAGCCTCCGCATGTGTCCCAACTCCCGGCTGAGATCGCTGGAGCCACTCTGACTAGACAGGTGTTCTTGTCTCCGAGTCATGACTCCAGCGATGTCAGCCATGGCTCATTGGAGACCATGGAGCGGACTGTGGGTGTCCGTTAGGGACTGTAAGTGGTCCCTGATGGGACGTAGACACCCATGGATGGCATCTAGTTTGGCTGCCATGAGTTCGAACCCCACCCGCACCTGCTCAGCCATCTCCTTCTGGCCCTCCAACACACGGCGTTGAAATGCCATGTGTTGGTCGTGGGGATCCTGGGAGACAGCCAGGGTAGTGGGTGCTTCCTGCTGTGTGGTCTGTGCAGGGGGTGGGGTCTCCTCGATGCAGCTGGGCTGCCCTGCTCCTGGGGGTGGGGTGCTGAGGGTGTCCATGAGCTCTTGGAGGGCGTTGGTGTCGAAGGTGTGGAGGTCCTCCTCGTCATCAGTGAGGAGGTGTTCGGTCTGCTCTGCAGGAGGTGATGATTCTCCCTCTGCAATGTAAAGGGAGATGCAGTTTAACAGTGTGTTCCATGTATGTTCACGCATTGGCCAAGTTTCCAAACAGACTGCATGACAATGTACATTGTGACTGTTTAGGAGGAGCTGCCTATTTGAAGCGGGACAGTGGACATTTGTGCACCATCAGGGATGTGGGGTTGTACTTGTCCATTATCATGTCACAGTTTCCTGCTATGCCAAATGTGATTGGCCAGTTTCTGCACACAAGCGGCAGCAGTTGTGTCCTCTGTTCTGTTGTGGAAGTGTTGCAGTTTGTACCACATTGTTGTCAATGTTGATGTGCTCTGATTCCTGTGTGTGTGCTGCATTGTGGGAGAGTCGCCCCTGCAGCTCAGACTTTGCTTGGCCTTCTCCCTTTCAAGCGGTGTGCCTTTGACTTCTGTGCTTATGCAGTGCTGAGATGTTGCATACTTGGGTAAATTGGGCTCTTGGTGGGAGTTGGGACTCTTGGGCACGGTTTGTCCGCAGATGTCTTGTTGCCATCAGAGGTTGTTGTGCACGTGGATGTGTCAGTGTGTGACCTGCTCCTTTCCGGATGTGGACCACACTTAGCCACCTCGGTGTCGTGGCGTGCAACATGTCATGATGAGTGGCCTGCAGACATGCTCATCATCATGCAGTGTCACTTGCATTGTCAGTGGGGCTCACGGATCCACAGCTTTATTGGGTTCAGCACATGTGCATGGGTTTGTTGTGAGATTGGTGATGTGTGGGGAGGGCCCCCTCTGGGCACATTGTGGACGGGGGACTACTTGCTGTTTCTATGTGTACTGCAGTCTGGCAAAGAGATCAGGGACATGATCCAGAGTCATTGTGTTTGTGCAGTGTGCTATACTTCATTGTGCATGTGTGCCATTGTGTCCATCTCCCCCCGTCCCCCCAGTCCCTGGTGGTTACTCACCCTGTTGTTGTTGTGTCAGGTCAAGTTGAGCAGTGTCCGGTCCCCCGACTCCTGCCACCGTCTCCACACTGATGACTGTGGACACCATTTCCTCCATCTCATCCAGCTCCTCCTGTGTTGCAGGACTCCCACCCCCAGTTTGCATTGCTGCTTTGCGGTTGTTTGCGAGTTTCAGCTTGGTTTTGCGCTTCACATCATTCCAGCGCCTCTTGACCTCGTCCATTGTCCTCCTCAGCACTCCGACTGCATTCACCTTGTCCATGATGGACTGCCATGTTCCATTTTTTGTTGCCAATGACACAGTGGAGGTGACGAACAGTTGTTGATGGTGTTCTATCACCTCCGTAATCAGGATCCTGTTTTCCTGCGGACTGAACCGCGTCTTCCTCTTCTTCTCCTTGCCTTTCCCTGACCCCGAGGTCCCAGGCTGGGCCTCCGTGGGGCTTGTGGGGTTCTGGTTGTCCTCTGTACTTGCTCCGGCTGCCTCCATTGTGCTTTGCAGTTGTTATGTTTTTTCTTTTTGCAGCTTTTATGGTGATTTTTCCCGCCTGACGTGGGAATTGCAAGCCTGGCGCTGCTTGTCGGCGATTTTTCTATCGCGGTTGGGCCCAACACAACTTATTTCACGTTCGGGTTTCCTTTTTGATCGCCGTCGCGGTAGTTGTATCGCGGACCTTTGAGGCGTTCTCGGGAAACTATCGCATGTTACCGCCGTGTTGAGAATACAACGTTGACACAGAGTTATTTTCCCGCGATAGACGGCGATATGTAAAATTGCGTTAGCCTATTTTGGCGATGTTTATCGCACGTTCTTGAGAATATCCCCCATGTTTCTTATAGAAAGCATATATCAAACTGATCTATAAACAGGCTCCAATCGGGGTCACCGACTTTGGACCTAATGCCCGCCACATACCGGGGCAGGATATTTATGTTGTTCAACACCATTTGTTGAGTTTCATCTGTCACAGAGAACAACATTGGTGGTCACAAAACATTAGGCGGGGCCCCACACTCGTGTGACACATTCAAAGATGATATAATATCAGTACCAGGGGATTCCCCTCCTCTTGCTGGAGGGTGCTCGCTACTACTGCTAAGTCAATCCACCATTGACTATCCCAGATCGCCAGCAAAGGCTGGAGGTTGGGTGATGAGTTGGGACTGTAGGGGGTAAAATATTGTCAATATGTGTATTTCAATTAGCAGTGCTTTCCTGACACAAGTTGTGGAATAGGGACATGGATTACAGGTACTTCTGAAGTAATTGAAGGCTGCTGTACCAAAGTCTAACTGAAAGCAGAAAGCTCCTTTAAAATTTGAGAGCAGAGAGTTTCCAGTCAAAGCAGAGAACCAGAAATCCCTTCAAGGGGGCGGAAAGCAAGTTGGAAGAATGGAGGTGGATACAATGAAAATGCCAGCCTCCTCACCACTCCTCTCAGGCAGGCAGGCTGAGACAAGGCTCAAAGAGGGGAAACTGCAAAGGAGCACGCTCTGCACTACATGTGTCAAAAAAAACCCTGAGACCTCACCACAGAGACCTCTTGCCATAAAGATGATGTCACTGGAACAATAAGGCTGTAATATGTCACCGTTCAGCAGTCATCATTAGCCATCATTAGTATCATTTAGCAGGATCGTGACAACAGTTAATGTGCAGTGGCCATCTTGAATCACGCGCGCTGCTGTTCCCCGAACACCCTGACTCTAAATAGCATTGGCATGGCCATGCTGCTGTGGGACTTGCTGCCACTTGTTGTCTTTCTCTTACCCACCCTACAGCCTTCTTTTATACCATCTCTTCTCTCTCCTCACATTGTACAAGTGCCTCCCCTCATTACTGTACATTGATCAATTGCGAAGGCAATGAGAGTAATGTACAGTGTCTGGATGACAGTGTGACCAGAAACCAAAAGTCAGGACAGGCCACAGATATAAAAGTAGGGCTAAATGTTGGAAACAACCATCAGTCAATCAATCAGGAGTTTGTATAGCGTAGCTTCTCACCCGTGAGAGTCTCAAGGCGCTGAACCATGGATGCCGAAGGACCCCAATGACAACACAAATGGGCAAAGAAAGACTACATAGGCAGATAAAACAGACGTATAAGACGGGCTAAATTTAAAAAAGATGAAAAAGGCCAGTGTTGGAGAGGTTTTGAACTTTGTCCCACATCAAAAAATGTTGAATATTAGAAGTAAGAGATAATGAAGATCCCAAGCTGTCCCATATCAGAAGAGTAACTCATTCAGTCAGATTTTTAAGCATTATGGTACTTGTAGATCTATTTTTCTAGAGATAGAAATAAAATTATGAGAATCAGAAATCTAGGATTGTTTAAGCTTCAGAATGTATTTCTTTGAGATGAAGGAGAAGGTGGCAGAGAGATACACGTGGATCCATAAATGGAATTATTTGCTTTGCCTATTTGTGGAACTAAAAGTATAATATATAATGCCCTTTTTCAAACTTTATTTAGCATTAACATTGAGTTAACTTCTGTTAAATGCCAAAGGTCAATATTTCAAATATCTTCTATGAATTTGTAGGGTTTTTTATGATACACTTTTGTTGTAACCTTCCATTTTAAAGGTAATACCCAATATATCATTTGTATATAGTTATATTTCATTCCTCTATTATTTTATATAATGGTATGTTCCACCCCTGTATTGTTGGGACAATGGTTCCCCTTTGGAACCCCAGGGAGTGCACTGTAGAATGTTGAGAGGTCTGTTGTGGAGAGCTGGACTGAGCAGTTGGGAATCTCACTGTTGAAATAAACCCACGTTTCTTCAACCTTACCTTGTCTTGTGGACTTTCTTCACTTCATTTGGCGACTATCGAGGACCGCTGCGCAGGGGGCAGCTGATTTTCCCACCCCTGTTTCTTCGCCAGTCCAGCAGTCTCCTTGGGGTGCCTCACCTCTCCTACTTCTCTTCTCCCTTCGCCTGGCACATCGGTTGGTGTTTCACCTCTGCCTACTTTCTTCACCCTTGATGCGCAGCCATTGTTTCTGTGCTCCGCTGATGAGACTTGCGGTACGTCTGCAGCCCTCATCTGTTGGTGGTCTGCTCCCTCCGTTTGGACGGCGATTGTGGTAAATGTCGTCTGTTCATAAGGATCAACTTCCCCGTTGTAATCCTTTTCCTGAGGCGTATGAAGAGTAACGTCTCCCTGACACACATGCCCTGAGGGACCAGCGTTTCATCAACTCCATTTTTGTCAACTTCCTCTTTCGGATCTACCGTCAGCCCCCTCACCTCATCGCTTCCCTGTGACTCGCCAAGCTCTGTGAGTAGCGTTCAAGGATCCCTTCCCCTACGCTATTTTGGTGCGCCATAGTTCGACGTGAGGCGTTCTTTGAATCCTCTCACCGTGCTCCCTGTGACTCGACAAGCTCTGTGAGTAGCGTTCAAGGATCTCTTTGCCTACGCTGTTCTGGCACACCACAGTTCGACGTGAGGTGTTCTGTGAATCCTCTCACCACGCTCTATCGTTCCACTGCTTTCCCTTCTACTTCTTACAGTGTATCTTTCCATCCAGGCGGGAGAGTTTAGCGTGGTGGAGAGTGGAAGTATCTTCCTGGGGTGAGTGCTTACATACTTTTCCTTGCTGGTGCACCCTTATTCACTGGTCACTCCTTTTTCACGCTGACAGGCACAGCTTACATTTGCCTGCAGTTTCATCTTGGTAAAGTACATGCTGAGAGGCACAGCCTACATTTGCCTGCAGCATTTTCTTCGTAAAACACATGCTGGCACCTGATCTTCTGGTTCATCTCTTCTTCACGCTGACAGGCACAGCTTACATTTGCCTGCAGTTACACATTATGTAGTCACGCTGATAGGCACAGCTTACTTTTGCCTACAGTACAATTGTTCACCATCGATGATAGGCACAGCTTATTGTATACACCTTATCTGTGAGACACTTATTGTCTGTCCATAGGAACAGCTTATTGTAGCTCCCACCTTCTTTCTGTTGCTGGTAATCCCTGTTTTCCCCAGTGTCCTTTTTCGCATTAGTCTTTGGAGGTTGCAAATTCTTCTGTTTTTATTCCATCTTAGTCATGTCAGTAGCAAATATGAACCAACCCCCTCCATTTTTAAATGAAGATGGTGAACCTGATATCCCCTGGGACAGGTGGGTTAAAATATACCATTCGTATTTAATTGCCATTGGAGGAGAAAACTTTTCATCTGTAAGGAAACAACATATATTACTACATAATTTGGGGATCCAAGGAAGGAAAGTCTATGAAGATCTCTCTGACAATGCCGAAGGGGAGGGAGAAGGTGATGAAGATTTGTTCACGACCACTCTAAGAAAATTGGGTGCCCATTTCAAGGATAAGGTAAACGTTGTCCTAGAAAGACACAAATTCTTTAAAAGGGGACAAGGAAAGAATGAAAAAGTCACCTCATATATAGCTACTTTGAGGGGACTATCTGCCACATGTGAGTTTGGAACCCTTACTGATTCCCTCATTAGGGATCAACTAGTTCTCTGCACCAATGACCACAAAGTACAAGAGAGGTTGTTGACTCAAAATCCTGACCTAGAGGAAGCTATAATGATAGCGAAAAGTATTGAGCACACCGCTTATTGTGTAAAAGAAATGAAAAATAACAAAGATACCATGGGGAAGAGAGGGATGTAAATGAAATAAAGGATGATAATAAAGTTCTCAGGGATCAGGGTACTCACACTGGAATTAAATCCAAGCCAAGGAAAGAGAATGCAAGATGTTATAGATGTGGTAATGTAAATCATCTTGCCAATTTCCCCAAGTGTCCGGCCAGAGGAGTTAATTGTAGAAAGTGCAACACACCAGGACATTTTTCTAAAATGTGTAAGTCTAGGGAATTGGGGAAAGACATACATGTAGTTCATGAAGAACCTGATACAGATACCAGAGAAAACAAATTCGTATTTCAAGTGCATAGTCAAGAGGAGGAAGAAAGGGTCAGATATCCCGTTTGTGAAATTCAATTGGATGGTAGGAATGTGAGTGCATTTGCAGATTCTTGTTCCCCTTACACCTTGATTGATAAGGAAACTTTTCAGGGGATGTTTAATGACAATGAGTATACTTTGGAGAAGACAGATGTACATCCAGGGGGGTATAACGAGGATCCCATTCCATTAAAAGGCATGGTGAGGATGCGCATCACGTTCAAGGACAGACATACCATAGGTAAAGGCTACATTACAGAGAAAGGTAGTAATTTACTGGGGTGGAAACACCAAAGAGATTTAGGTATCAAGCTAGACCCAAACAATGATGAGCAAGTATTGCTTGTTGACAGGACCTTGGTGGGGGCGGATATATGTGAAGAATTTCCTGAAGTGTTCACTGATAAAATAGGAATGTTGAGAAATTATGCACACAAGATCAAACTAAAAAAGGATGCAGTTCCTGTTGCACACAAGACTAGGGGTCATTACGATGGCGGGCGGACACCCGCCATCGCAACGGAAAAAGGAACTGCCCGCAAGAGGTGCGGCGGTCCCGCTGTGCCTATTAGGATGCGACCGCCACCATGGCGCTCGCATCCTGTATATTTAACATTGTGGCAGGCGGTGCTGTATTCAGCACCCGCCACAATGTTAAAAGGGCATGTTGTGATTTTGCATGCACAACGTGACAGGCACCGTGCGGTGCCTGCCACCTTGTACATGCAAATGTTGGGGGGAACCATGGGTACCCCCCAAGTGCAGCCACCCACCCCCCCAACCACCTGGGGGCCCGCAATGGGCCCCCAAAGGCATTCTCTGCATGCCTTTCCATGGCGGAGTCTCCACCATGGAAAGGCATGAGACCGCCATCATCGTAATATGGATGGCGGTGCCTGCAAGGCACCGCCACCATATTGCAGGCCTCTTCCGCCCGGTAGGCAATCGGGCAGATTGCCTACCGGAGGAAAACTGGCAGACGGTCTTTCCGTCCGCCTGGGTCCCCACCGCCATCGTAATATGGCGGGGGAAATGTTAGGCGGGCGGACGGAAATGGTGGGCGGATCACCACTGCCATACGGGCGGCGGCGATCCGCCAGACATCATAATGACCCCCCTAGATCCATTCCTTTATTGATGTGTGAACCATTAAAAAAGGAGCTAGAGAGATTGGAGGGTGAAGGTATCATTAAAGCTGTAGAAAGTTCAGAATGGTTGGCCCCTATTGTGATAACGTCTAAAAAAGAAGTGAAAGATATTCGCATGTGTGTTGACTTGAGGAGTTTAAATGCCAACATTTGGATGGACAGATATCCTCTTCCCAAGATTAATGAAATGCTGAGTATCATAAATGGGGCAAAATACTTTTCTGTGTTGGACCTCTCGTCAGCATATCACCATGTTGCCCTGCATCTGGACTCCCAAGTACTAACAGCCTTTACCACTCCGTTTGGTACATATCAATTCTTAAGGATGCCGTTTGGACTTGCCTCTGCGGCAGCGGAATTCCAGAGAATTCTGCAACATGTTCTGGGAGGAGTGGATAAGACTTTATGTTTTCAAGACGATATCCTCATATATGGTTCCAATGAGGTGGAGCACAATGACAACTTGAGGAAAGTGTGTGCTAAACTCAAGGAGGCAGGCTTTACCATTAAGAAGAACAAATGCAAAATTGGTTTAGCGTCTGTGGATTTTCTAGGCCACACTCTTTCCTGTGAAGGTATCAAACCTAAAATGGACTTAATAGAATCTGTGATTAAAGCCCCTACTCCCAATAACAAAGAAGAAATCAAATAATTTTTGGGTTTAGCCGAGTACATGTCTAAATTTATTAAGAATTTTTCAGAATTAGTACAGCCCATTAGAGATCTGTTAAAAAAGGATACTCAGTTTGAATGGTTACCGATCCATAACCGTACATTTATTGAAATAAAAGAAGCCTTTGCCACAGCACCATGAGGTAATTTCGATAGCACCAGGGACACTTTTCTCACGACAGATGCAAGTAACAAGGGTATAGGTGCTACTTTATCTCAAATGGAAGGAGGCAAAGAAAAGATCATAGCTTTTGCCTCCAGGACATTGAAAGATGCAGAAGTTAATTATTCCACAATAGAGAAGGAGGCTTTGTCATGTTTTTGGGCCACTAACCACTTTAAGTATTTCCTGTGGGGAATACCATTTGTATTAAGAACAGACCATAAACTGCTGGTGCCATTATTTTCCTTCAAAGACATTGAGAAAATGACTCCCAGGATTGGTAAGTGGCTTGTATATTTGCAAAGTTTCAACTTTTTTTTTTTATTTGGGAGTTTTATATAGCGCAAACTAGACGGGTATCAGAGCGCTTTACATGAGCACTAGTTTCGTTACAGATGGACACATTCATATTTGTTAGGCACAGGGAGATTAAGTAATTTGCCCAGAATCACAGGATGTTGAGCGTTGTTGTCGAGACTCGAACCCGGTTCCCAAGCTTCGAGGTCGACCGCCCTAGCCGTTAGGATACATCCTTTCCCCTTTGTTGTTGTCAAAGCTCTGATATAAGGAGAACGGTGTCATATTTTGTCGCTCACTGCATGGCACTGAATGGGAGAAGTGTTTTTTTATGGGACTAGTAGATTACTGACAAGTATATATTTCATAAAATTCTACACTATTGCATTCTGCACATCCTCTACAGAATGCATGCTGGGTCTTGTACCTGCCCAGATGTTCTTACTAATTCAATTATTCAGATACCCAAGAGATTTTGTATCGTGGTAGTTTTACCTAAAAAAGATTTAATATATTAAAGAAGAATAGGGAAATTACACAAAACAAAAACAAAATCACATGTTTAAGGTGAAAACAAAAAGTAGTAAAAGTGAATTAGTAACTAAGGTATCACAAAAATATAGGCCATTCCCAATATTGAATTCTGCATGAGTTATATTCAAAAGATAATGAATCTATTACAGGGCTCCAAGGAACTATGGAGAAATTGTACCTGGTCATTTAATCTTGATTACAGTTTAAGAATATCTGAAGCACACACTATCAAAGCACAGAATAACTGGATATAATGAAATGGTCGAAAAAACAACGTGCTGTGTAACCTTCCAACTATACGTCACCTACACATATATGGTTGCATGTGATGGGCAAATAACAGTTGTTTCCTCCACAAAAAATGAATCAGTACTTTGAATATGTACCAGGCAGCAAAAATCACATAGCAGACTTCCTGTCACGTCTTCCCATTGATAAGCCAAGGGAGGAGGCTGAGCAAGATGTTGAAGTGTTACAAGTTGCTATCCTGCCATTTTGAAAGAAGATTGGGAGATTCACATGTCAGAGGATGCTCTGTTAAAAGTGGTCAGAGAAAGCATCAGGAAAGGATGGCTCAGGAAATGTGGAGATCTTCCTAAGGAAATACAACATTATTGGAATGTGAGAGATGAACTGGCCATGGAAGGGATAAATGTATTTAAATCAGACAAGATTATTCTCCCAGAAAAACTTAGAAGGTGCATTTGTGAATTAGCTCATGAGGGCCATTTAGGTAGAAATTTCACCAAAAGTAAGCTTAGGTCGGGATATTGGTTCCCATACATGGACACCATGATAGAGGAATTAGTGAAAGATTGTCATGCATGTAGTCTCAGTGACAAATCTAAAAGCACAAGGAAGGCACCTCTGGAACCTGTGGAAATCCCTATTAAGGCCTGGGGAAAAACTTGGTTTAGACATAATTGGGCCTTTACAGATATCTGGATGGCAGGAAAGATTCATTATAGTCTTGGTTGATTATGTCTCCAAATGGATCACTCTCAAATTTGTCAATAAAGTTGACAGTAAAACCATCATATGGTTCTTGTCTGAAGTGTTTGCTAATGAGGGTATTCCCCACACCCTCATTACCGACAATGGGGTCCAACTAGTGTCAGGAGAGATGAAGGAATTTCTTGTCGGTTTGGCAATCAAGCACATTTCCACACCCTTATATTGCCCACGTACAAATGGTTTAGTAGAGCGTTGTAATAGAATGATCAAAGATGCTCTGCAATTGGCTATGGTTGTGCATAAGCCCATTATTCAGTCCATCAAAGACATGATTTGGTCATATCATATTACACCCAACAGTGTGACAGGTTATTCCCCTTTCTGTCTATTGAGAGGTCGCAAACCAGGCTCCAAATTGACACCCAATTGGCTGTTTGAAGACAACTCATTCGAATGGGATAGGCAAACCACCAAGGAGAGTATTGGTGTGCATCAAAAGAAATATAAGCAAGACTACGATAACAAATGGGGAGTTAAATTATGCAAATGGAAAGTAGGACAATGGGTCCTTATTAAGAAACCTGACATAAACCAGAACAAGTATAATAAATACTATGGTCTGGAGAAAATAAAGAAAGTGGGAAAAATGTGGTCATCATGGCCGATGGACACATGTGGAGTATGGATAGATTGGTCCCACACCATGCGCAAGATAGTAACAATGAGAGTGTCAGTAAGGCCATTGATTTTCCTACTTCTTGTAATGTGAAACTAAGTGGAAGGAAAGTAAGTTCTCCAAAGTGGCACAGGGACTATGTCATGAACTATCGCCCCTAGTGCATTCTTTCCACTGGTCTGTGACTTCTTCCGTATCCATTTTGTTGCCCTCTTCCTCCTCCTTTCCCATGCCCTTCCCTTCCTCTTTTCCCTTCCCCGTCCTGCCCATTGCTTCCGTTACTCTCATCCTCTTCTTTTTTTTAAAATTGTGATAAGGGAGATGTGTTGTAACCTTCCATTTTAAAGGTAATACCCAATATATCATTTGTATATAGTTATATTTCATTCCTCTATTATTTTATATAATGGTATGTTCCACCCCAGTATTGTTGGGACAATGGTTCCCCTTTGGTACCCCAGGGAGTGCGCTGTAGAATGTTGGGGAGTCTGTTGTGAAGAGCTGGACTGAGCAGTTGGGAATCTCACTGTTGAAATAAACCCACGTTTCTTCAACCTTACCTTGTCTCGTGGACTTTCTTCACTTCAACTTTACTTTCAACCTCCAATGTGGATGGCCTTTGGCAGTGCACTGTGGGAGTTGGCCACTGGGCCTAGCTTCTGGCCAGGCCCTGTGTCCACCCCCTCACAGGCTGTCAACCACCCCTGAACCCAGCCTTCAGCCATGCACTGCTGTGTTTTCCCATAGGACCAGGCCTGTACCACACCCATTGGGACAGGCAAACCCTGTTGTGCATGGCCTTAGGCTGTGTGCATCAGGGTATAGCTGCAGGGTCTGGTCTGTGGCCAGGCCCGCACCAAACCCACCTTTGGGTGGCAGAGTCACATTGCACAGCAGAGTTTGGCCACAGGGAATGAGGAAAAAAGGCGGCCACTGAATTACAATTTTCTTAAAAATTGCAATTTAATCATCACAAATTTTGTATTTGTAAAGATATATATATATATATATATATATATATATATTGTTATCCAATCGCCCGAAAGCTTCAAAGGACGCACTCACAGCAGCTGAAGCACAAGCTTTATTATTGGAAAACCGGCATCTTCACTCCAGATAACAGTTCATGCCGACGCGTTTCAAGGACACAGCCTCTTCTTCATGGGCAGCTCTAGCAACACACAGATGGCTCCAATCAATGAATTTAAATACATGCTGGACCCCCAGTGGGTCATGCGCAGTGCGTCTGTGTAGTACAAAGCATGCTGGGACATTGAGTCCCTATTGGATATTATTATTCCTCGCAGTGAGTTCCGTGTGCTGCTAAAATTAAAGAGCATTGTTCTCCCTCCAGTGGGCTCCAAAGTGACATGCTGGTTCTTTATTTTCCTCAGTTGCTGCGCTGACCGTGGCTTCTGTAAGGTTACATACGCCTCGCAGCCCCTCCTTTACAGTCCTGGAGACGGTGCATCCTTTCACGGCAGGGCAGCCGTGTAGTTAATTTTGTTATCCAATCGCCCGAAAGCTTCAAAGGGCGCACTCACAGCAGCTGAAGCACAAGCTTTATTATTGGAAAAACCGGCATCTTCACTCCAGATAACAGTTCATGCCGACGCGTTTCAAGGACACAGCCTCTTCTTCATGGGCAGCTCTAGCAACACACAGATGGCTCCAATCAATGAATTTAAATACATGCTGGACCCCCAGTGGGTCATGCGCAGTGCGTCTGTGTAGTACAAAGCATGCTGGGACATTGAGTCCCTATTGGAGATTATTATTCCTCGCAGTGAGTTCCGTGTGCTGCTAAAATTAAAGAGCATTGTTCTCCCTCCAGTGGGCTCCAAAGTGACATGCTGGTTCTTTATTTTCCTCAGTTGCTGCGCTGACCGTGGCTTCTGTAAGGTTACATACGCCTCGCAGCCCCTCCTTTACAGTCCTGGAGACGGTGCATCCTTTCACGGCAGGGCAGCCGTGTAGTTAATTTTGTTATCCAATCGCCCGAAAGCTTCAAAGGACGCACTCACAGCAGCTGAAGCACAAGCTTTATTATTGGAAAAACCGGCATCTTCACTCCAGATAACAGTTCATGCCGACGCGTTTCAAGGACACAGCCTCTTCTTCATGGGCAGCTCTAGCAACACACAGATGGCTCCAATCAATGAATTTAAATACATGCTGGACCCCCAGTGGGTCATGCGCAGTGCGTCTGTGTAGTACAAAGCATGCTGGGACATTGAGTCCCTATTGGAGATTATTATTCCTCGCAGTGAGTTCCGTGTGCTGCTAAAATTAAAGAGCATTGTTCTCCCTCCAGTGGGCTCCAAAGTGACATGCTGGTTCTTTATTTTCCTCAGTTGCTGCGCTGACCGTGGCTTCTGTAAGGTTACATACGCCTCGCAGCCCCTCCTTTACAGTCCTGGAGACGGTGCATCCTTTCACGGCAGGGCAGCCGTGTAGTTAATTTTGTTATCCAATCGCCCGAAAGCTTCAAAGGACGCACTCACAGCAGCTGAAGCACAAGCTTTATTATTGGAAAAACCGGCATCTTCACTCCAGATAGATAGCTGCAGGGTCTGGTCTGTGGCCAGGCCCGCACCAAACCCACCTTTGGGTGGCAGAGTCACATTGCACAGCAGAGTTTGGCCACAGGGAATGAGGAAAAAAGGCGGCCACTGAATTACAATTTTCTTAAAAATTGCAATTTAATCATCACAAATTTTGTATTTGTAAAGATATATATATATATATATATATATATATATATATATATATATATATATATATATATATATATATCACCAGACTTTCTCCTCCCAAAAGAGCAGAGCAGAGGACACAGCGGGGTACGTATGGTTGCTTTATTTAGAAACTGGACGGCATGACCGGTTTTGGCTGTGCGCCTTTCTCAAATGCTACAGTTCAGTGCTGAGTCACCTGACAAAGTCTCCTTAATAAGCTCCTCCTTTCCCAATGGTGGAAGGCTCACCTGCACCGATTTAGCCTGCAAGACGTTGCAGCAGCCAAATGTTGGGACTGCATGCCCCATAATGCAGCGTGTTGGTTCATACCGCGTTGCAGGAGATGAACTCAGCGAAAATACTGGCGATAAAACAACCTTGGGTCCCCAACTTCCAGCCAACCCAATTCGCAGGAACCAAGGCTGAGGGTGTAAGGACAGTGCCAGCACCTATCCAAGCAGTCTTGGACCGCCATTTGGCAGCAGCATCTCGATCCCCTGAAGTATGGGCGGCGGGTCGCAATCATCCGATTCCTCGGTACAAAAGTTGCAGTTGCAGTTGCTCATGTTCATGCGACCTCAAAACGGAAGGGTCTTCTGTTGCGCACCACGAGCTGTGCGCTACATATATCACCAGACTTTCTCCTCCCAAAAGAGCAGAGCAGAGGACACAGCGGGGTACGTATGGTTGCTTTATTTAGAAACTGGACGGCATGACCGGTTTCGGCTGTGCGCCTTTCTCAAATGCCACAGTTCAGTGCTGAGTCACCTGACAAAGTCTCCTTAATAAGCTCCTCCTTTCCCAATGGTGGAAGGCTCACCTGTGCCGCTTTAGCCTGCAAGACGTTGCAGCAGCCAATTGTTGAGACTGCATGCCCCATAATGCAGCGTGTTGGTTGATATATATATATATATATATCATGTGATCAAGTCCCCTGTGAGGGACGAAACGCGTCATGGCAGCTACGATCTACTGAGAGCTTGACAATAAACTAACAGCACCAAACTACTATGCTGAAAACTGCAATAAAGCACGCTATTTAAATCTCCACATCTGTGGTCCGTACCTGTTTGTGTATTACCAGAAGAGGTAATTCAGGACTCTGTATTTTCATATATATATATATATATATATATATATATATATATATATATATATATATATATATATATATATATATATATATATATATATATATATATATATATATATATCTACTAGCGGTCGCCAGTGGATAGTTATAGTTAGGACCTATTTTCCATAGGAAATCCGCAACATTCTATTTGAAATAACTCTTGTGTCGGTTGACAAATCTTCGCGAAATTTTCAAACTTTATGGCCCGCTACGGTCCGCTCCTACCCTGAAAGTTTCGGGGTGATTTGTCAGGTGGGGGCCGAGAAAAAAGGGGGGTCCCAAAACGTGTTTTCCCCATTCATTTTCCCATAGGAAACTTTAGCCACGGCTACAGCCCGAACTGCTGAACGGAATTACACAAAATTTGGCAAAGAGGTAGTTCTTGGTTCAGAAAGAACCCTTTTGTTAAATGGTGTAAATCCGTTCAGTAGTTGCGGAGAAATTAAAAAATAAGAGTCAAAAATCAATTTCCCATAGGAAACTTTATGCAAGGCTACAGCCCGAACTGCTGAACGGAATTACACCAAATTTGGCAAAGAGGCAGTTCTTGGTTCAGAAAGAACCCTTTTGTTAAATGGTGTAAATCCGTTCAGTAGTTGCTGAGAAAATCAAAAGTAAAAACACATATATATCTGGGCGGAGCCTAACCACACATGTCATCGTGAGATCTGATTGGCTGTCAGCACTTCATCCTGGAATTGCTGGCAGCCATCTTGGGACCAATATAAATGATAGTACCCCATTGAAATGCATTGTAGTGAATCGAAGATTTTGAGGGTTACCAAAAGGAGAACTATAAAGGGTGATAACAGACTTTAGTTACATTAGAATTCATTTGTTGATGGTACCATACTAATTTCAGGAATTGTGGTGTGTTCTAAGGTAATTTTACCCTGTGAAAAACCTTCTGCTGGGATATCATGAATCATGTTTGAGAGAAAACTATTTTCACATGCTTGTCCCATACAGTTTTGGAAGGTGCTCCAGTAGCTAAAATGAGAGCATATTTTCTGTAAATTCACATTATCTTTCTCAGTCATGTGAGAATGAAGTCTGACATTCTCAGTAAAACATGTACATCCAACAAGCGCAGAGACTGTCAGTTGATTCCTTTGTGTTCTACTGCAGCTTCCCAGAGTGTTCTAAAGAACAACTAGAGTGCTAACAGCCTTACTTATGACAAAAGTATGGCACACCTGAAGCCATCTTGATTGGAATAAACTGGTAACACTTAAAACATTTAATTTAAAAAGGAACAAAATGATGGGGTTCATCTTGTCATAGAAATTATGGTTAGTGCTGTAGAAAGAAAAATTAGGACATGTTTCAAGTGTGATCTCAAATATCTTCCTGTTATATTTCAACAGGAGCAGCCTGTCAGTTGATGCCTTTGTGTTCTACTGCAGCTTCCCAGAGTGTTCTAAAGAACAACTAGAGTGCTAACAGCCTTACTTATGACAAAAGTATGGCACACCTGAAGCCATCTTGATTGGAATAAACTGGTAACACTTAAAACATTTAATTTAAAAAGGAACAAAATGAGGGGGTTCATTTTGCCATAGAAATTATGGTTAGTGCTGCAAAAAGAAAATTTAGTGCATGTTTTAAGTGAGATCTCAAAGCCTCTTCTATTTCATTAGAAAATTCTGACATGCAGACTGAAACAATCACTTTCAATACCAGCAGTAGACTTCCAGTTAACTCCTTGGTGAGCAGTAGCTTTACTACAGTGATCTAATGAACAACTAGAGTGCTAACATTCTGAATTTATGGCAAATGTGTGACACATCTGAATGCCTTCTTGATGGAATCAAAGTAAAAACTGAAAGCATTTCCTACTGAGGAGACTGCAGTAAATGAGGAAATTAGGAAACTTCATAACAAAGAAGTCTTCCAAGATGGCCACCAGTGAAAAAAGAGCCCAAATGTAGCACAAATATTACCCAGATGTAGCCCACATATAGCCCAATGACAAAAGTGTGCAAAACACTTTTTATTTTTAGTTTTTTTGCAGTTTTATGTAGTGCAGACTGGTCAGGTATTGGAGCGTTGCATCTTAAAACATGACCCCCTACACTACAAAAACACCACTGCACTACCCTAAACCCTAAAACACTACCCCCAGCATGACCCCCTACACTACACAAGCACCACTGCACTATCCTAAACCCTAAAACACTACCCCCAGCATGACCCCTACACTACACAAACACCACTGCACTACCCTAAACCCTAAAACACTACCCCAACACCACTGCACTAACCTAAATCCTAAAACACTACCCCAGCACGACCCCTACACTACCCAAACACCACTGTACTACCCTAAAACATGACCCCTACACTACACAAACACCACTGCACTACCCTAAACCCTAAAACACTACCCCCAGCACGACCCCCTACACTACACAAGCACCACTGCACTACCCTAAACCCTAAAACACTACCCCCAGTACGACCCCCTCCACTACCCAAACACCACTGCACTAACCTAAATCCTAAAACACTACCCCAGCACGACCCCTACACTACCCAAACACCACTGCACTACCCTAAAACATGACCCCTACACTACACAAACACCACTGCACTACCCTAAACGCTAAAACACTACCCCCAGCACGACCCCCTACACTACACAAGCACCACTGCGCTACCCTAAACCCTAAAACACTACCCCAACACCACTGCCCTAAACCCTGAAACACCAACCCTAGCATGACCCCCTACACTGCCCGAACACCACTGCACTGCCCTAAACCCTGAAACACCACCCCCTTCATGACCCCTACACTGCCCGAACACCACTGCACTGCCCTAAACCCTGAAACACCACCCCAGCACGCCCCTACACTGCCTGAACACCACTGCACTGCCCTAAACCCTGAAACACTACCCCCAGCACGACCCCCTACACTGCCCGAACACCACAGCACTGCCCTAAACCCTGAAACACCACCCCCAGCATGACCCCCTACACTGCCCGAACACCACTGCACTGCTCTAAACCCTGAAACACCACCCCTGCACGACCCCCTACACTGCCCGAACACTACTGCACTGCCCTAAACCCTGAAACACCATCCGCAGCACGACCCCCTACACTGCACGAACACCACTGCAGTGCCCTAAACCCTGAAACACTACCTCCAGCAAGACCCCCTACACTGCCCGAACACCACTGCACTGCCCTAAACCCTGAAACATCACCCCCAGCAAGACCCCCTACACTGCCCGAACACCACTGCCCTAAACCCTGAAACACCACCCCCAGCCCGAACACCACTGCACTAAAGCCTGAAACACCACCCCCTTCATGACCCTGAAACACCACCCCCAGCCCGAACACCACTGCACTAAAGCCTGAAACACCACCCCCTTCATGACCCCCTACACTGCCCGAACACCACTGCACTGCCCTAAACCCTGAAACACCACCCCCAGCACGCCCCCTACATTGCCTGAACACCACTGCACTGCCCTAAACCCTGAAACACTACCCCCAGCACGACCCCCTACACTGCCCGAACACCACAGCACTGCCCTAAACCCTGAAACACCACCCCCAGCATGACCCCCTACACTGCCCGAACACCACTGCACTGCTCTAAAACCTGAAACACCATCCCCAGCACGACCCCCTACACTGCACGAACACCACTGCACTGCCCTAAACCCTGAAACACTACCTCCAGCAAGACCCCCTACACTGCCCGAACACCACTGCACTGCCCTAAACCCTGAAACATCACCCCCAGCAAGACCCCCTACACTGCCCGAACACCACTGCCCTAAACCCTGAAACACCACCCCCAGCACGACCCCCTACACTGCACGAACACCACTGCACTGCCCTAAACCCTGAAACACTACCTCCAGCAAGACCCCCTACACTGCCCGAACACCACTGCACTGCCCTAAACCCTGAAACATCACCCCAGCAAGACCCCCTACACTGCCCGAACACCACTGCCCTAAACCCTGAAACACCACCCCCAGCATGACCCCCTACACTGCCCGAACACCACTGCACTGCCCTAAACCCTGAAACACCACCCCCAGCACGACCCCCTACACTGCCCGAACACCACTGCACTGCCCTAAACCATGAAACACCAGCCCCAGCACGACCCCTACACTGCCCGAACACCACTGCACTGCCCTAAACCCTGAAACACCACCCCCAGCACGACACCCTACACTGCCCGAACACCACTGCACTGCCCTAAACCCTGAAACACCAGCCCCAGCACAACCCCGTACACTGCCCGAACACCACTGCACTGCCCTAAACCCTAAAACACCAGCCCCAGCACGACCGCCTACACTGCCCGAAAACCACTGCACTGCCCTAAACCCTGAAACACCAGCCCCAGCACGACCCCCTACACTGCCCGAACACCACTGCACTACCCTAAACCCTGAAACACCAGCCCCAGCACGACCCCTACACTGCCCGAACACCACTGCACTGCCCTAAACCCTGAAACACCAGCCCCAGCAAGACCCCCTACACTGCCCGAACACCACTGCACTGCCCTAAACCCTAAAACACCACCCCAGCAAGACCCCTACACTGCCCGAACACCACTGCACTAAAGCCTGAAACACCACCCCCAGCAAGACCACCTACACTGGCCGAACACCACTGCACTGCCCTAAACCCTGAAACACCACCCCTGCACGACCCCTACACTGCCCAAACACCACTGCACTGCCCTAAACCCTGAAACACCACCCCCTGCACGACCCCCTACACTGCCCGAACACCACTGCACTGCCCTAAACCCTGAAACACCACCCCTCAGCACGACACCCTACACTGCCTGAACACCACTGCACTGCCCAAACCCTGAAACACCACCCCTCAGCACGACACCCTACACTGCCCGTACACCACTGCACTGCCCTAAACCCTGAAACACCACCCCCAGCACGCCCCCCTACACTGCCCGGATACCACTGCACTGCCTTAAACCCTGAAACACCACCCCCTGCACGACCTCCTACACTGCCGGAACACCACTGCACTGCCCTAAACCCTGAACCACCACCCCCAGCACGACCCCCTACACTGCCCAAACACCACTGCACTGCCCTAAACCCTGAAACATCAACCCCAGCAAGACCCCCTACACTGCCTGAACACCACTGCCCCAAACCCTGAAACACCACCCCCAGCACGACCCCTACACTGCCCGAACACCACTGCCCTAAACCCTGAAACACCACCCCCTGCACGACCCCCTACACTGCCCGAACACTACTGCACTGCCCTAAACCCTGAAACACCACCCCTACACTGCCCAAACACCACTGCACTGCCCTAAACCCTGAAACACCACCCCCAGCACGACCCCTACACTGCCCGAACACCACTGCACTGCCCTAAACCCTAAAACACCACCCCCAGCATTACCCCCTACACTGCCCAAACACCACTGCACTGCCCTAAACCCTAGAACACTACCCCCAGCACGACCCCCTACACTACCCGAACACCACTGCACTGCCCTAAACCCTGAAACACCACCCCCAGCACGCCCCCTACACTGCCCGGATACCACTGCACTGCCTTAAACCCTGAAACACCACCCCTGCACGACCTCCTACACTGCCGGAACACCACTGCACTGCCCTAAACCCTGAACCACAACCCCCAGCACGACCCCTACACTGCCCAAACACCACTGCACTGCCCTAAACCCTGAAACATCAACCCCAGCAAGACCCCCTACACTGCCTGAACACCACTGCCCTAAACCCTGAAACACCACCCCCTACACTGCACGAACACCACTGCACTGCCCTAAACCCTGAAACACCACCTCCAGCAAAACCCCCTACACTGCCTGAACACCATTGCTCTGCCTTAAATCCTGAAACACTAGCCCCAGCACGACCCCCTACACTGCCCGAACACCACTGCACTGCCCTAAACCCTGAAACACCACCCCAGCATGACCCCCTACACTGCCCGAACACCACTGCACTGCCCTAAACCCTGAAACACCAGCCCCAGCAAGACCCCTACACTGCCCAAACACCACTGCACTGCCCTAGACTCTGAAACACCAGCCCCAGCAAGACCCCTACACTGCCCGAACACCACTGCACTGCCCTAAACTCTGAAACACCAGCCCCAGCATGACCCCCTAACCGCCCGAACACCACTGCACTGCCCTAAACCCTGAAACACCAACCCCAGCACGACCACCTACACTGCCCGAACACCACTGCACTGCCCTAAACCCTGAAACACCAGCCCCAGTACAACCCCTACACTGCCCGAACACCACTGCACTGCCCTAAACCCTGAAACACCAGCCCCAGCACGACCCCTACACTGCCCGAACACCACTGTACTGCCCTAAACCCTGAAACACCAGCCCCAGCACGACCCCCTACACTGCCCAAACACCACTGCACTGCCCTAAACCCTGAAACACCACCCCCTGCAAGACCCCCTACACTGCCCGAACACCACTGCACTTCCCTAAACCCTGAAACACCACCCCCTGCACCACCCCTACACTGCCCGAACACCACTGCACTGCCCTAAACCCTGAAACACCACCCCTGCACCGCCCCTACACTGCCCGAACACCACTGCACTGCCCTAAACCCTGAAACACCACCCCCAGCACGACCCCCTTTACTGCTCGAACACCACTGCACTGCCCCAAACCCTGAAACACCACCCCCAGCACGACCCCTACACTGCCCGAACACCACTGCCCTAAACCCTGAAACACCACCCCTGCACGACCCCTACACTGCCCGAACACTACTGCACTGCCCTAAACCCTGAAACACCACCCCTACACTGCCCAAACACCACTGCACTGCCCTAAACCCTGAAACACCACCCCCAGCACGACCCCTACACTGCCCGAACACCACTGCACTGCCCTAAACCCTAAAACACCACCCCAGCATTACCCCCTACACTGCCCAAACACCACTGCACTGCCCTAAACCCTAGAACACTACCCCCAGCACGACCCCCTACACTACCCGAACACCACTGCACTACCCTAAACCCTAAAATACTACCCCCAGCACAACCCCTACACTACCCGAACACGACTGCACTGCCCTAAACCCTCAAACACTCCCCAGCACGACCCCCTACACTACCCGAACACCACTGCACTGCCCTAAACCCTAAAACACTCCCCCAGCACGACCCCCTACACTACCCGAACACCACTGCACTGCCCTAAACCCTAAAACACTCCCCCAGCACGACCCCTACACTACCCAAACACCACTGCACTGCCCTAAACCCTAAAACACTACCCCCCGCATGACCCCCTACACTACCCAAACACCAATGCACTACCCTAATCCCTAAAACACTACCCCCGCATGACCCCCTACACTACCCTAAACCCTAAAACACTACCCCGCACGACTCCCTACACTACCCAAAGACCACTGCACTACCCTAAACCCTAAAACACGACCTCCTACACTACACAAACACCACTGCACTACCCTAAACCCTAAAACACTACCCCCTACACTACACAAACACCACTGCACTACCCTAAACCCTAAAAACTACCCCAGCATGAACCACTACACTACCCAAACACCACTGCACTACCCTAAACCCTAAAACTACCCCCAGCAGTACCCTACACTACCCAAACACCACTGCACTACCCTAAACCCTAAAACACTACCCCCAGCAGTACCCCTACACTACCCAAACACCACTGCACTACCCTAAATCACTACCCCCAGCACGACCCCTACACTACCCAAACACCACTGCACTACCCTAAACCCTAAAACACTACCCCAGCACGACCCCTACACTACCCAAACACCACTGCACTACCCTAAACCCAAAAACACTACCCCCAGCACGACCCTCTTCACTACCTAAACACAACTGCACAATTTGTTATAGGCGTTGCAACGCAGGCCTGTGGTGCTTACTGGAAGTACCTAGTGGGCTAGTTGGGCCCCAGGGACCCTCAGGATTCAAGGTGACCTAATCCCCCAACTTAAAACGCACCACGGGGCGCGTTTGCACAGTGGTGAAGGGAGGGGCGGGGCCTCAGGTGACATGTGCGCAAACACGCCCTGTGGTGCGTTTTAAGTTGAGGAATTAATTCCTTTGAATCCTGAGGGACCCTGGGGGCCAACTAGCCCACCAGGTACCTTCAGTAAGCACAACAGAGTTGCGTTGCAGAGAGGTGAAAAAAGGTGCATGGCCTCGGAACGCCTCTCTGCAACTCAGCTCTGTGGTCCTAACTGTAGGTACCTGGGGGCTAGTTGGGCCCCAGGGACCCTCAGAATTCAAGGGGACTTAATCCCGCAACTTAAAACGCGCCACGGGGTGCGTTTGCACACATGTCACCTCAGGCCCCCTCCCTTCACCATGTGCAAACGCGCCCTGTAGCTGCTTTTGAGAGGTAGTTTTAATCCCCTGCCCTATTATGTACTAGGGACTTGCAGAGGAGGTCATGCTAATCACAGGGGTACCCCAACGCATAGTGTTCCCTAGTGTATGTAGGTGTTTTCACTGTATTCTAAGTGTCTTTTAGCATAGCACTGGCTCTGGTTAGTCAGAGTCAGTTACCACCAGTACCCGTCTGAAAAAGTTGTGGGCACAGGATGATTTTGCAACAAGGCCTCTTTCTGCTCCTCTGTTGGTTCTTTCTGCACATCTTTTGCTTCTTTCTGTGCGTTTTTCTTCTTTCTTCACATGTCCTACCTATGTAGGCATAGTTAGAAACTAGCATTTAAAAAACCTTTGAAATTCACTTAAAAATCATAGGTTTCATGCACGTTATAGTTAGAAATTAGCATTTAAAAAACCTTTGAAATTCACTGAAAAACCATAGGTTTCAGACACGTTATAGTTAGAAATTAGCATTTAAAAACCTTTGAAATTCACTGAAAAAACCATAGGTTTTAGGGACATTTATAGTTAGTTGGACATTTCACTCATACAAAACCATAGAAATTCCCCGTTATAGTTAGTTCAGCTAACTATAACTCGCGCCCGCAATGCACTGCTGATGACGTCACATATTACATCACTCATGACATGGTCAGTGACATCACTGATGACATCACTGATGACATCTCAAATGACATCACTGACGACATCATCCATGTGATAATTTCATGCATCTTCTCACACCCTAATATAACTTTTGATACACCCACTCTAAATTACAGACTGCCATTCTCAAAACCATAGACACTCCAACACCAAAAACTACATACCCACTCACTGATTCTTAGGTCTACACACACATCCACTCACTCGCCCGTACAGTCACTCATACTTAGTCACTCAGTACAGGACTATCATATGCACTCATACACCTATATAAACACTCACACACCGCCACTCATCCATAGAGGTACTCACACACCTAGTCAGTCATGCAAAAACTTAATCACACACCCATTTACTCACCTATACAGTTATACACACACCAGCTCACTTACTCATACAAATACTAGCACATTCTTACGCTCTTATACAATCACTGATACAAGTACACACTCATCCATACAGCCACTCTCACAATCACACACTCTCACTTATAGCCATTTATATACTCCAATACACATATATACTGCCTTTCACATATGTAGTTACTCACACATGTACCACTGAGATATACATTCAATCACTAACACACCCATACACACACTCACCCACCCATACAGTCCATCACAGATGCACTCTTGAAACCATGCACCCAGTGAATCACCAACTCACACATCTATGCACAGAGTCACACACACCCCACCCACACAAACACTCAGGCACCCATACAGATACTCAGACAATCAATCAATAACCCATGTAGACACTCATGTAGCTATTCAGAAAGCTCATGCAGCCGCTTACAAACCAACAGACAGACGGATACAGACATTCACACAGTTTAGTCACTAACCCATGCATTCAGTAAGGTACATTTAATCACTCACTTGTAGAGTCAGTCACTCACGTACTAAATCATCCATTCAGACACTTATACACCCACTCATTCTTCAATACGCCTTTCCCTATATATATTAAACATATTTAAACTTTACAGAAACACACAGTCACTGGATGATGTCATCAGTGATGTCATCAGTGATGTCATTTGAGATGTCATCAGTGATGTCATCAGTGATGTCACTGACCATGTCATGAGTGATGTAATATGTGACGTCATCAGCAGTGCATTGCGGGCGCGAGTTATAGTTAGCTGAACTAACTATAACGGGGAATTTCTATGGTTTTGTACGAGTGAAATGTCCAACTAACTATAACTGTCCCTAAAACCTATGGTTTTTCAGTGAATTTCAAAGGTTTTTTAAATGCTAATTTCTAAATATAACGTGTCTGAAACCTATGGTTTTTTCAGTGAATATATATATATATATCCCATCCCTCTAGGTTGATGTTATATTTATGGGTACTGGCCTGCAGCTCCCTTCCCTGAGCTATTTGAAGGCCAACGGGACCTCATCACCCGGGCCAATGTCATTTTTTTGGGAGGGGGCATGGGGCTCCCCTTGTCAAGCCAGAGACCCCATTCCCCAGGGCCTGATGATTTTTTTGGGGAGAGGTTTTTGGGAGAGGTGTGTGGGGGGGCCCTCCTGAGCCATAAAATTGCCCCAGGACTCCCATCCACCAGGGCCTTATATAGTACTGTGTTGCGTGGATCCCAACCTCTAAGACACTGCCGGGCAGGAGCAAAAAGAAAAGCATCTCCCAATCATGTGGGAGCAAAATGCTAGATTGCTCCCAACTGGCGGGAGCAAAAGAAAAGCTATCCCCAGCCAGGCAGAAGCAAAATAGTGAAGCCAACTCCCGCTGGCACCCAGGATGGGTACTGGCAGGGGAGCCGGCGGGGCTGCGGAGGCCACTAGCCTTCCCCTGACAATCGCTGTTATTAAACACTGTAATGTTTGCATTTATAAAATATACATTTGATTATAGTTATTGGTGACTCTTTTGATGAAGTAAATAGGTCTCTTTTATATATGTTGATGTCTTCATCTCCTCATGAAGCCAATAGCTTTTTATATTTTGGTGTTCTGACCCTTTGAGATGTTAGTAGGTCTGCCATACTTAAAAAGTCCTCTTTTATATTGTTACTTACATTAAATGCAGAAATTCACAGAAAAAAATAAAGGTTAAAGTGACATTATAGTTAGGTCTATTAAAAATATCTTACTTTATATAAAAAAACAAAGAAATTCACTTGAAAACCAAAGGTTAAAGTGAAGTTGTCATTAGGAGAAAGATAACGTTTTAAACTCTAAAATTAATCCTTTCTGATATGTTCTATGATATCATTGATAACAACAGTGATGACATCTGAAATGACATAATTTATGACAAGACTGTGCATGGCAGGGGTGCAAGTTATAGTTACTTCACACGCATATATTTATAACACAGTGGTGGTCGCCACTGTGTAGTGATAGTTAGGATCAGGCTTCTTTAGGAAATTGATTTTTCATTTGCTAATTATTTTGACACCATTTGACTAATGTTCACGAAACTTTCCCCTAAAAAATGTCATCCACCTCAGCTCCTTTCTGGAAAGTTTTCCCCATGCACTTTCCCAGAGGATCTTTAGACACAGCTACAGCCAAAATGGCTGAACAGAATTACACCAAGTTTGGCAGTAGGCTAATCTTTACCCAGCTTGTCATTTGGTGTAAATCCATTATGTAGTAGTAGCAGTACTTTCTGAGAAATTAAGAATCAAAATATATAGATAGCTGGACAGTTGGGTTTTGTGGGACTCTTGTGAACGCCCCCTGGCACTGAACTTCAAATAATATAGCAATCTGATTGGCCGAGGGGGCTTTTTTCTCATTCGCCGCCTCACTCCCACAGGAGCGAGAATCTGCAGGCATCTCGATCCCCTGAAGTATGGGCGGCGGGTCGCAATCATCCGATTCCTCGGTACAAAAGTTGCAGTTGCTCATGTTCATGCGACCTCAAAACAGAAGGGTCCTCTGTTGCGCACCACGAGCTGTGCACTACATATATCACCAGACTTTCTCCTCCCAAAAGAGCAGAGCAGAGGACACAGCGGGGTACGTATGGTTGCTTTATTTAGAAGCTGGACGGCATGACCGGTTTCGGCTGTGCGCCTTTCTCAAATGCCACAGTTCAGTGCTGAGTCACCTGACAAAGTCTCCTTAATAAGCTCCTCCTTTCCCAATGGTGGAAGGCTCACCTGCGCCGCTTTAGCCTGCAAGACGTTGCAGCAGCCAAATGTTGAGACTGCATGCCCCATAATGCAGCGTGTTGGTTCATACCGCGTTGCAGGAGATGAACTCAGCGAAAATACTGGCGATAAAACAACCTTGGGTCCCCAACTTCCAGCCAACCCAATTCGCAGGAACCAAGGCTGAGGGTGTAAGGACAGTGCCAGCACCTATCCAAGCAGTCTTGGACCGCCATTTGGCAGCAGCATCTCGATCCCCTGAAGTATGGGCAGCGGGTCGCAATCATCCGATTCCTCGGTACAAAAGTTGCAGTTGCAGTTGCTCATGTTCATGCGACCTCAAAACGGAAGGGTCCTCTGTTGCGCACCACAAGCTGTGCGCTACATATATCACCAGACTTTCTCCTCCCAAAAGAGCAGAGCAGAGGACACAGCGGGGTACGTATGGTTGCTTTATTTAGAAACTGGACGGCATGACCGGTTTCGGCTGTGCGCCTTTCTCAAATGCCACAGTTCAGTGCTGAGTCACCTGACAAAGTCTCCTTAATAAGCTCCTCCTTTCCCAATGGTGGAAGGCTCACCTGCACCGCTTTAGCCTGCAAGACGTTGCATCAGCCAAATGTTGAGACTGCATGCCCCATAATGCAGCGTGTTGGTTCATACCGCGTTGCAGGAGATGAACTCAGCGAAAATACTGGCGATAAAACAACCTTGGGTCCCCAACTTCCAGCCAACCCAATTCGCAGGAACCAAGGCTGAGGGTGTAAGGACAGTGCCAGCACCTATCCAAGCAGTCTTGGACCGCCATTTGGCAGCAGCATCTCGATCCCCTGAAGTATGGGCGGCGGGTCGCAATCATCCGATTCCTCGGTACAAAAGTTGCAGTTGCTCATGTTCATGCGACCTCAAAATGGAAGGGTCCTCTGTTGCGCACCACGAGCTGTGCGCTACATATATCACCAGACTTTCTCCTCCCAAAAGAGCAGAGCAGAGGACACAGCGGGGTACGTATGGTTGCTTTATTTAGAAACTGGACGGCATGACCGGTTTCGGCTGTGCGCCTTTCTCAAATGCCACAGTTCAGTGCTGAGTCACCTGACAAAGTCTCCTTGATAAGCTCCTCCTTTCCCAATGGTGGAAGGCTCACCTGTGCCGCTTTAGCCTGCAAGACGTTGCAGCAGCCAAATGTTGAGACTGCATGCCCCATAATGCAGCGTGTTGGTTGATATATATATATATATATCATGTGATCAAGTCCCCTGTGAGGGACGAAACGCGTCATGGCAGCTACGATCTACTGAGAGCTTGACAATAAACTAACAGCACCAAACTACAGCGGTCCGTGCTCTTTCTTTTCGCAGAGGAGAGCGAGATGAGACGGAGTATTGTCGGATATATATATATATATATATATATATATATATATATATATATATATATATATATATGAATGAACCACAGTCCTGAAGAAAGTCCTGTATCATAGGAAAATCAGGTACGGACCACAACGTAGTTTGTTGAACTCTTTAGTGCTTTATTGCAACCTCCACAGCATATATATATCGCAGGATTCGTCTCAGCAACAGCTGCACAGCTGCTCCAACTCCTATGTAGAAAGACGAAGAGCGGACCCAAAAGTTCTTGGTGCAATCAATAGTGTTTTATTCAATGCCCAGCATGTCCGCCATAACGCGTTTCGACCCCCACTTGGGCCTTGATCACATGACATGTTGCTTAGAAATTGACCAGTTTTTAAAGTGACAGTGCAGGAAGTGACATAATTAGCTCAAGAGATTGAAAACACTAAAAGTGAAGAGTTACTTTGTTTCCCAACTCACAAGAGGTTCACTATGTGCAAATATGCAAAAGATAAATAAGCATCACAATAAATACACAATGTATAAATATATTGATTTAAAAATGCATATATAAATATCACTGAAAAAACCATAGGTTTTAGGGACAGTTATAGTTAGTTGGACATTTCACTCGTACAAAACCATAGAAATTCCCCCGTTATAGTTAGTTCAGCTAACTATAACTTTCGCCCCATAATGCACTGCTGATGACATCACATATTACATCACTCATGACATGGTCAGTGACATCACTGATGACATCACTGATGACATCTCAAATGACATCACTGATGACATCACTGATGACATCATCCATTGACTGTGTGTTTCTGTAAAGTTTAAATATGTTTAATATATATAGGGAAAGGCGTATTGAAGAATGAGTGGGTGTATAAGTGTCTGAATGGATGATTTAGAACCTGAGTGACTGACTCTACAAGTGAGTGATTAAATGTATCTTACTGAATGCATGGGTTAGTGACTAAACTGTGTGAATGTCTGTATCCGTCTGTCTGTTGGTTTGTAAGCGGCTGCATGGCTTTCTGAATAGCTACATGAGTGTCTACATGGGTTATTGATTGATTGTCTGAGTATCTGTATGGGTGCCTGAGTGTTTGTGTGGGTGGGGTGTGTGTGACTCTGTGCATAGATGTGTGAGTTGGTGATTCACTGGGTGCATGGTTTCAAGAGTGCATCTGTGATGGACTGTATGGGTGGGTGAGTGTGTGTATGGGTGTGTTAGCGATTGAATGTATATCTCAGTGGTACATGTGTGAGTAACTGCATATGTGAAAGGCAGTATATATGTGTGTTGGAGTATATAAATGGCTATAAGTGAGAGTGTGTGATTGTGAGAGTGGCTGTATGGATGAGTGTGTACTTGTGTCAGTGATTGTATAAGAGCGTAAGAATGTGCTAGTATTTGTATGAGTAAGTGAGCTGGTGTGTGTATAACTGTATAGGTGAGTAAATGGGTGTGTGATTAAGTTTTTGCATGACTGACTAGGTGTGTGAGTACCTCTATGGATGAGTGGCGGTGTGTGAGTGTTTATATAGGTGTATGAGTGCATATGATAGTCCTGTACTGAGTGACTAAGTATGAGTGACTGTACGGCTGAGTGAGTGGATGTGTGTGTAGACCTAAGAATCAGTGAGTGGGTATGTAGTTTTTGGTGTTGGAGTGTCTATGGTTTTGAGAATGGCAGTCTGTAATTTAGAGTGGGTGTATCAAAAGTTATATTAGGGTGTGAGAAGATGCATGAAATTATCACATGGATGATGTCATCAGTGATGTCATTTGAGATGTCATCAGTGATGTCATCAGTGATGTCACTGACCATGTCATGAGTGATGTAATATGTGACGTCATCAGCAGTGCATTGCGGGCGCGAGTTATAGTTAGCTGAACTAACTATAACGGGGAATTTCTATGGTTTTGTACGAGTGAAATGTCCAACTAACTATAACTGTCCCTAAAACCTATGGTTTTTCAGTGAATTTCAAAGGTTTTTAAATGCTAATTTCTAACTATAACGTGCATGAAACCTATGATTTTTAAGTGAATTTCAAAGGTTTTTTAAATGCTAGTTTCTAACTATGCCTACAGAGGTAGGACATGTGAAGAAAGAAGAAAAACGCACAGAAAGAAGCAAAAGATGTGCAGAAAGAACCAACAGAGGAGCAGAAAGAGGCCTTGTTGCAAAATCATCCTGTGCCCACAACTTTTTCAGATGGGTACTGGGGGTAACTGACTCTGACTAACCAGAGCCAGTGCTATGCTAAAAGACACTTAGAATACAGTGAAAACACCTACATACACTAGGGAACACTATGCGTTGGGGTACCCCTGTGATTAGCATGACCTCCTCTGCAAGTCCCTAGTACATAATAGGGCAGGGGGATTAAAACTACCTCTTAAAACGTGCTACAGGGCACTCTGTTGTGCTTACTGAAGGTACCTGGTGGGCTAGTTGGCCCCCAGGGTCCCTCAGGATTCAAAGGGAATTAATTCCCCAACTTAAAACGCACCACAGGGCGTGTTTGCGCACATGTCACCTGAGGCCCCGCCCCCTCCCTTCACCACTGTGCAAACGCGCCCCGTGGTGCGTTTTAAGTTGGGGGATTAGGTCACCTTGAATCCTGAGGGTCCCTGGGGCCCAACTAGCTCACTAGGTACTTCCAGTAAGCACCCAGGCCTGCGTTGCAACGCCTGTAACAAATTGTGCAGTTGTGTTTAGGTAGTGAAGAGGGTCGTGCTGGGGGTAGTGTTTTAGGGTTTAGGGTAGTGCAGTGGTGTTTGTGTAGTGTAGGGGTCATGCTGGGGTAGATTTAGGGTTTAGGGTAGTGCAGTGGTGTTTGGGTAGTGTAGGGAGTCGTGCTGGGGGAGTGTTTTAGGGTTTAGGGTAGTGCAGTGGTGTTTGGGTAGTGTAGGGGTCGTGCTGGGGTAGTGTTTTAGGGTTTAGGGTAGTGCAGTGGTGTTTGGGTAGTGTAGGGGGTCGTGCTGGGGGTAGTTATTTAGGGTAGTGCAGTGGTGTTTGGGTAGTGTAGGGGGTACTGCTGGGGGTAGTGTTTTAGGGTTTAGGGTAGTGCAGTGGTGTTTGGGTAGTGTAGGGGTACTGCTGGGGGTAGATTTTAGGGTTTAGGGTAGTGCAGTGGTGTTTGGGTAGTGTAGTGGTTCGTGCTGGGGGTAGTTTTTAGGGTTTAGGGTAGTGCAGTGGTGTTTGTGTAGTGTAGGGGGTAGTGTTTTTTAGGGTTTAGGGTAGTGCAGTGGTGTTTGTGTAGTGTAGGAGGTCGTGTTTTAGGGTTTAGGGTAGTGCAGTGGTCTTTGGGTAGTGTAGGGAGTCGTGCGGGGTAGTGTTTTAGGGTTTAGGGTAGTGTAGGGGGTCATGCGGGGGGTAGTGTTTTAGGGATCAGGGTAGTGCATTGGTGTTTGGGTAGTGTAGGGGGTCATGCGGGGGTAGTGTTTTAGGGTTTAGGGCAGTGCAGTGGTGTTTGGGTAGTGTAGGGGGTCGTGCTGGGGGAGTGTTTTAGGGTTTAGGGCAGTGCAGTGGTGTTCGGGTAGTGTAGGGGGTCGTGCTGGGGGAGTGTTTTAGGGTTTAGGGCAGTGCAGTGGTGTTCGGGTAGTGTAGGGGGTCGTGCTGGGGGAGTGTTTGAGGGTTTAGGGCAGTGCAGTCGTGTTCGGGTAGTGTAGGGTGTTGTGCTGGGGGTAGTATTTTAGGGTTTAGGGTAGTGCAGTGGTGTTCGGGTAGTGTAGGGGGTCGTGCTGGGGTAGTGTTCTAGGGTTTAGGGCAGTGCAGTGGTGTTTGGGCAGTGTAGGGGGTAATGCTGGGGGTGGTGTTTTAGGGTTTAGGGCAGTGCAGTGGTGTTCGGGCAGTGTAGGGGGTCGTGCTGGGTGTGGTGTTTCAGGGTTTAGGGCAGTGCAGTGGTGTTCGGGCAGTGTAGGGGGTGGTGTTTCAGGGTTTAGGGCAGTGCAGTGGTGTTCGGGCAGTGTAGTGGGTCGTGCAGGGGTGGTGTTTCAGGGTTTAGGGCAGTGGTGTTCGGGCAGTGTAGGGGGTCGTGCTGGGGTGGTGTTTCAGGGTTTGGGGCAGTGCAGTGGTGTTCTAGCAGTAAAGGGGGTTGTGCTGGGGGTGGTGTTTCAGGGTTTAGGGCAGTTCAGTGGTGTTCGGGCAGTGTAGGGGGCGGTGCAGGGGGTGGTGTTTCAGGGTTTAGGGCAGTGCAGTGGTGTTCGGGCAGTGTAGGGGGTGGTGCAGGGGTGGTGTTTCAGGGTTTAGGGCAGTGCAGTGGTGTTCGGGCAGTGTAGGGGTCATGCAGGGGGTGGTGTTTCAGGGTTTAGGGCAGTGCAGTGGTGTTTGGGCAGTGTAGGAGGTCGTGCTGGGGCTGGTGTTTCAGGGTTTAGGGCAGTACAGTGGTTTGTGGGCAGTGTAGGGGGTCGTGCTGGGGCTGGTGTTTCAGGGTTTAGGGCAGTACAGTGGTGTTCGGGCAGTGTAGGGGGTTGTGCTGGGGCTGGTGTTTCAGGGTTTAGGGCAGTGCAGTGGTGTTTGGGCAGTGTAGGTGGTCGTGCTGGGGCTGGTGTTTCAGGGTTTAGGGCAGTGCAGTGGTGTTCGGGCAGTGTAGGGGGTCATGCTGGGGCTGGTGTTTCAGGGTTTAGGGCAGTGCAGTGGTGTTCGGGCAGTGTAGGGGGTCTTGCTGGGGCTGGTGTTTCAGAGTCTAGGGCAGTGCAGTGGTGTTCGGGCAGTGTAGCGGGTCTTGCTAGGGCTGGTGTTTCAGGGTTTAGGGCAGTGCAGTGGTGTTCAGGCAGTGTAGGGGTCGTGCTGGGGGTGGTGTTTCAGGGTTTAGGGCAGTGCAGTGGTGTTCGGGCAGTGTAGGGGGTCGTGCTGGGGCTAGTGTTTCAGGATTTAGGGCAGAGCAATGGTGTTCAGGCAGTGTAGGGGTTTTGCTGGAGGTGGTGTTTCAGGGTTTAGGGCAGTGCAGTGGTGTTCGTGCAGTGTAGGGGTGGTGTTTCAGGGTTTAGGGCAGTGGTGTTCAGGCAGTGTAGGGGGTCTTGCTGGGGTTGATGTTTCAGGGTTTAGGGCAGTGCAGTGGTGTTCAGGCAGTGTAGGGGGTCGTGCTGGGGGTGGTGGTTCAGGGTTTAGGGCAGTGCAGTGGTGTTCCGGCAGTGTAGGAGGTCGTGCAGGGGTGGTGTTTCAGGGTTTAAGGCAGTGCAGTGGTGTTCGGGCAGTGTAGGGGGTCGTGCTGGGGGTGGTGTTTCAGGGTTTAGGGCAGTGCAGTGGTGTTTGGGCAGTGTAGGGTGTCGTGCTGAGGGTGGTGTTTCAGGGTTTAGGGCAGTGCAGTGGTGTTCGGGCAGTGTAGGGTGTCGTGCTGAGGGGTGGTGTTTCAGGGTTTAGGGCAGTGCAGTGGTGTTCGGGCAGTGTAGGGGGTCATGCAGGAGGTGGTGTTTCAGGGTTTAGGGCAGTGTAGTGGTGTTTGGGCAGTGTAGGGGGTCGTGCAGGGGTGGTGTTTCAGGGTTTAGGGCAGTGCAGTGGTGTTCGGCCAGTGTAGGTGGTCTTGCTGGGGGTGGTGTTTCAGGCTTTAGTGCAGTGGTGTTCGGGCAGTGTAGGGGGTCTTGCTGGGGCTGGTGTTTCAGGGTTTAGGGCAGTGCAGTGGTGTTCGGGCAGTGTAGGGGGTTGTGCTGGGGCTGGTGTTTCAGGGTTTAGGGCAGTGCAGTGGTGTTTGGGCAGTGTAGGTGGTCGTGCTGGGGCTGGTGTTTCAGGGTTTAGGGCAGTGCAGTGGTGTTCGGGCAGTGGAGGGGGTCATGCTGGGGCTGGTGTTTCAGGGTTTAGGGCAGTGCAGTGGTTTTCGGGCAGTGTAGGCGGTCGTGCTGGGGCTGGTGTTTCAGGGTTTAGGGCAGTGCAGTGGTGTTTGGGCAGTGTACGGGGTTGTGCTGGGGCTGGTGTTTCAGGGTTTAGGGCAGTGCAGTGGTGTTCAGGCAGTGTAGGGGGTCGTGCTGGGGGTGGTGTTTAAGGGTTTAGGGCAGTGCAGTGGTGTTCGGGCAGTGTAGGGGGTCGTGCTGGGGCTAGTGTTTCAGGATTTAGGGCAGAGCAATGGTGTTCAGGCAGTGTAGGGGTTTTGCTGGAGGTGGTGTTTCAGGGTTTAGGGCAGTGCAGTGGTGTTCGTGCAGTGTAGGGGTGGTGTTTCAGGGTTTAGGGCAGTGGTGTTCAGGCAGTGTAGGGGGTCTTGCTGGGGTTGATGTTTCAGGATTTAGGGCAGTGCAGTGGTGTTCAGGCAGTGTAGGGGGTCGTGCTGGGGGTGGTGGTTCAGGGTTTAGGGCAGTGCAGTGGTGTTCCGGCAGTGTAGGAGGTCGTGCAGGGGTGGTGTTTCAGGGTTTAAGGCAGTGCAGTGGTGTTCGGGCAGTGTAGGGGGTCGTGCTGGGGGTGGTGTTTCAGGGTTTAGGGCAGTGCAGTGGTGTTCGGGCAGTGTAGGGTGTCGTGCTGAGGGTGGTGTTTCAGGGTTTAGGGCAGTGCAGTGGTGTTCGGGCAGTGTAGGGTGTCGTGCTGAGGGGTGGTGTTTCAGGGTTTAGGGCAGTGCAGTGGTGTTCGGGCAGTGTAGGGGGTCGTGCAGGGGTGGTGTTTCAGGGTTTAGGGCAGTGCAGTGGTGTTCGGCCAGTGTAGGTGGTCTTGCTGGGGGTGGTGTTTCAGGCTTTAGTGCAGTGTAGTGGTGTTCGGGCAGTGTAGGGGTCTTGCTGGGGGTGGTGTTTCAGGGTTTAGGGCAGTGCAGTGGTGTTCGGGCAGTGTAGGGGTCTTGCTGGGGCTGGTGTTTCAGGGTTTAGGGCAGTGCAGTGGTGTTCGGGCAATGTAGGGGGTCGTGCTGGGGCTGGTGTTTGAGGGTTTAGGGTAGTGCAGTGGTGTTCGGGCAGTGTAGGGGTCGTGCTGGGGCTGGTGTTTCAGGGTTTAGGGCAGTGCAGTGGTTTTCGGGCAGTGTAGGCGGTCGTGCTGGGGCTGGTGTTTCAGGGTTTAGGGCAGTGCAGTGGTGTTCGGGCAGTGTACGGGGTTGTGCTGGGGCTGGTGATTCAGGGTTTAGGTCAGTGCAGTGGTGTTCGGGCAGTGTAGTGGGTCGTGCTGGGGGTGGTGTTTCAGGGTTTAGGGCAGTGCAGTGGTGTTCGGGCAGTGTAGGGGTCGTGCTGGGGCTGCTGTTTCATGGTTTAGGGCAGTGCAGTGGTGTTCGGGCAGTGTAGGGGTCGTGCTGGGGGTGGTGTTTCAGGGTTTAGGGCAGTGCAGTGGTGCTCGGGCAGTGTAGGGGGTCATGCTGGGGGTGGTGTTTCAGGGTTTAGGGCAGTGCAGTGGTGTTCGGGCAGTGTAGGGGTCTTGCTCGGGGTGGTGTTTCAGGGTTTATGGCAGTGGTGTTTGGGCAGTGTAGGGGGTCTTGCTGGGGGTAGTGTTTCAGGGTTTAAGGCAGTGCAGTGGTGTTCGGGCAGTGTAGGCGGTCTTGCTGGTGGTGGTGTTTCAGGGTTTAGGGCAGTGCAGTGGTGTTCAGTGCAGTGTAGGGGTCGTGCTGGGGGTGGTGTTTCAGGGTTTAGGGCAGTGCAGTAGTGTTCGGGCAGTGTAGGGGATCGTGCAGGGGTGGTGTTTCAGGGTTTAGGGCAGTGCAGTGGTGTTCGGGCAGTGTAGGGGGTCGTGCTGGGGGTGGTGTTTCAGGGTTTAGGGCAGTGCAGTGGTGTTCGGGCAGTGTAGGGGTCGTGCAGGGGTGGTGTTTCAGGGTTTAGGGCAGTGCAGTGGTGTTCGGGCAGTGTAGGGGTCGTGCTGGGGCTGGTGTTTCAGGGTTTAGGGCAGTGCAGTGGTGTTCGGGCAGTGTAGGGGTCTTGCTGGGGGTGGTGTTTCAGGGTTTAGGGCAGTGGTGTTCGGGCAGTGTAGGGGGTCTTGCTGGGGGTGATGTTTCAGGGTTTAGGGCAGTGCAGTGGTGTTCGGGCAGTGTAGGGGGTCTTGCTGGGGGTAGTGTTTCAGGGTTTAGGGCAGTGCAGTGGTGTTCGTGCAGTGTAGGGGTCGTGCTGGGGATGGTGTTTCAGGGTTTAGGGCAGTGCAGTAGTGTTCGGGCAGTGTAGGGGGTCGTGCAGGGGTGGTGTTTCAGGGTTTAGGGCAGTGCAGTGGTGTTCGGGCAGTGTAGGGGGTCGTGCTGGGGGTGGTGTTTCAGGGTTTAGGGCAGTGCAGTGGTGTTCGGGCAGTGTAGGGGTCGTGCTGGGGGTGGTGTTTCAGGGTTTAGGGCAGTGGTGTTCGGGCAGTGTAGGGGTCTTGCTGGGGGTGATGTTTCAGGGTTTAGGGCAGTGCAGTGGTGTTCGGGCAGTGTAGGAGGTCTTGTTGGGGGTAGTGTTTCAGAGTTTAGGGCAGTGCAGTGGTGTTCGGGCAGTGTAGGGGGCGTGCTGGGGGTGGTGTTTCAGGGTTTAGGGCAGTGCAGTGGTGTTCGGGCAGTGTAGGGGGTCGTGAAGGGGTGGTGTTTCAGGGTTTAGGGCAGTGCAGTGGTGTTCGGGCAGTGTAGGGGTCGTGCAGGGGCTGGTGTTTCAGGGTTTAGGGCAGTGCAGTGGTGTTCGGGCAGTGTAGGGGGTCGTGCTGGGGGTAGTGTTTTAGGGTTTAGGGTAGCGCAGTGGTGCTTGTGTAGTGTAGGGGTCGTGCTGGGGGTAGTGTTTTAGGGTTTAGGGTAGTGCAGTGGTGTTTGTGTAGTGTAGGGGGTCATGTTTTAGGGTAGTGCAGTGGTGTTTGGGTAGTGTAGGGGTCGTGCTGGGGGTAGTGTTTTAGGATTTAGGTTAGTGCAGTGGTGTTTGGGTAGTGTAGGGGGTCGTGCTGGGGGTAGTGTTTTAGGGTTTAAGGTAGTGCAGTGGTGTTTGTCTAATGTAGGGGGTCGTGCTGGGGGTAGTGTTTTAGGGTTTAGGGTAGTGCAGTGGTGCTTCGTGTAGTGTAGGGGGTCGTGCTGGGGGTAGTGTTTTAGGGTTTAGGGTAGTGCAGTGGTGTTTGTGTAGTGTAGGGGTCATGTTTTAGGGTAGTGCAGTGGTGTTTGGGTAGTGTAGGGGTCGTGCTGGGGGTAGTGTTTTAGGATTTAGGTTAGTGCAGTGGTGTTGGGGTAGTGTTTTAGGGTTTAGGGTAGTGCAGTGGTGTTTGGGTAGTGTAGGGAGTCGTGCTGGGGGAGTGTTTTAGGGTTTAGGGTAGTGCAGTGGTGTTTGGGTAGTGTAGGGGTCGTGCTGGGGGTAGTGTTTTAGGGTTTAGGGTAGTGCAGTGGTGTTTGGGTAGTGTAGGGGGTCGTGCTGGGGGTAGTTATTTAGGGTAGTGCAGTGGTGTTTGGGTAGTGTAGGGGTACTGCTGGGGGTAGTGTTTTAGGGTTTAGGGTAGTGCAGTGGTGTTTGGGTAGTGTAGGGGTACTGCTGGGGGTAGATTTTTAGGGTTTAGGGTAGTGCAGTGGTGTTTGGGTAGTGTAGTGGTTCGTGCTGGGGGTAGTGTTTTAGGGTTTAGGGTAGTGCAGTGGTGTTTGTGTAGTGTAGGGGGTAGTGTTTTAGGGTTTAGGGTAGTGCAGTGGTGTTTGTGTAGTGTAGGAGGTCGTGTTTTAGGGTTTAGGGTAGTGCAGTGGTCTTTGGGTAGTGTAGGGAGTCGTGCGGGGGTAGTGTTTTAGGGTTTAGGGTAGTGTAGGGGTCATGCGGGGGTAGTGTTTTAGGGATCAGGGTAGTGCATTGGTGTTTGGGTAGTGTAGGGGGTCATGCGGGGGTAGTGTTTTAGGGTTTAGGGCAGTGCAGTGGTGTTTGGGTATTGTAGGGGGTCGTGCTGGGGGAGTGTTTTAGGGTTTAGGGCAGTGCAGTGGTGTTCGGGTAGTGTAGGGGGTCGTGCTGGGGGAGTGTTTGAGGGTTTAGGGCAGTGCAGTCGTGTTCGGGTAGTGTAGGGTGTTGTGCTGGGGGTAGTATTTTAGGGTTTAGGGTAGTGCAGTGGTGTTCGGGTAGTGTAGGGGGTCGTGCTGGGGGTAGTGTTCTAGGGTTTAGGGCAGTGCAGTGGTGTTTGGGCAGTGTAGGGGGTAATGCTGGGGGTGGTGTTTTAGGGTTTAGGGCAGTGCAGTGGTGTTCGGGCAGTGTAGGGGTCGTGCTGGGTGTGGTGTTTCAGGGTTTAGGGCAGTGCAGTGGTGTTCGGGCAGTGTAGGGGGTGGTGTTTCAGGGTTTAGGGCAGTGCAGTGGTGTTCGGGCAGTGTAGTGGGTCGTGCAGGGGTGGTGTTTCAGGGTTTAGGGCAGTGGTGTTCGGGCAGTGTAGGGGGTCGTGCTGGGGGTGGTGTTTCAGGGTTTGGGGCAGTGCAGTGGTGTTCGAGCAGTAAAGGGGGTTGTGCTGGGGGTGGTGTTTCAGGGTTTAGGGCAGTTCAGTGGTGTTCGGGCAGTGTAGGGGCGGTGCAGGGGGTGGTGTTTTAGGGTTTAGGGCAGTGCAGTGGTGTTCGGGCAGTGTAGGGGGTGGTGCAGGGGGTGGTGTTTCAGGGTTTAGGGCAGTGCAGTGGTGTTCGGACAGTGT
The DNA here is from genome assembly GCA_963921515.1 of Calotriton arnoldi. Classification (NCBI taxonomy): domain Eukaryota; kingdom Metazoa; phylum Chordata; class Amphibia; order Caudata; family Salamandridae; genus Calotriton; species Calotriton arnoldi. Next base: position 1,739 of record CAWUFW010008487.1, on the reverse strand, counting down.
AGGGGGTCATGCAGGTGGTGGTGTTTCAGGGTTTAGAGCAGTGCAGTGGTGTTTGGGCAGTGTAGGAGGTCGTGCTGGGGCTGGTGTTTCAGGGTTTAGGGCAGTACAGTGGTTTGTGGGCAGTGTAGGGGGTCGTGCTGGGGCTGGTGTTTCAGGGTTTAGGGCAGTACAGTGGTGTTCGGGCAGTGTAGGGGGATGTGCTGGGGCTGGTGTTTCAGGGTTTAGGGCAGTGCAGTGGTGTTTGGGCAGTGTAGGTGGTCGTGCTGGGGCTGGTGTTTCAGGGTTTAGGGCAGTGCAGTGGTGTTCAGGCAGTGTAGGGGGTCATGCTGGGGCTGGTGTTTCAGGGTTTAGGGCAGTGCAGTGGTGTTCGGGCAGTGTAGGGGGTCTTGCTGGGGCTGGTGTTTCAGAGTCTAGGGCAGTGCAGTGGTGTTCGGGCAGTGTAGCGGTCTTGCTAGGGCTGGTGTTTCAGGGTTTAGGGCAGTGCAGTGGTGTTCAGGCAGTGTAGGGGGTCGTGCTGGGGGTGGTGTTTCAGGATTTAGGGCAGAGCAATGGTGTTCAGGCAGTGTAGGGGTTTTGCTGGAGGTGGTGTTTCAGGGTTTAGGGCAGTGCAGTGGTGTTCGTGCAGTGTAGGGGTGGTGTTTCAGGGTTTAGGGCAGTGGTGTTCAGGCAGTGTAGGGGGTCTTGCTGGGGTTGATGTTTCAGGGTTTAGGGCAGTGCAGTGGTGTTCATGCAGTGTAGGGGGTCGTGCTGGGGGTGGTGGTTCAGGGTTTAGGGCAGTGCAGTGGTGTTCCGGCAGTGTAGGAGGTCGTGCAGGGGTGGTGTTTCAGGGTTTAAGGCAGTGCAGTGGTGTTCGGGCAGTGTAGGGGGTCGTGCTGGGGGTGGTGTTTCAGGGTTTAGGGCAGTGCAGTGGTGTTCGGGCAGTGTAGGGTGTCGTGCTGAGGGTGGTGTTTCAGGGTTTAGGGCAGTGCAGTGGTGTTCGGGCAGTGTAGGGTGTCGTGCTGAGGGTGGTGTTTCAGGGTTTAGGGCAGTGCAGTGGTGTTCGGGCAGTGTAGGGGGTCATGCAGGGGTGGTGTTTCAGGGTTTAGGGCAGTGCAGTGGTGTTCGGCCAGTGTAGGTGGTCTTGCTGGGGGTGGTGTTTCAGGCTTTAGTGCAGTGGTGTTCGGGCAGTGTAGGGGGTCTTGCTGGGGCTGGTGTTTCAGGGTTTAGGGCAGTGCAGTGGTGTTCGGGCAGTGTAGGGGGTTGTGCTGGGGCTGGTGTTTCAGGGTTTAGGGCAGTGCAGTGGTGTTTGGGCAGTGTAGGTGGTCGTGCTGGGGCTGGTGTTTCAGGGTTTAGGGCAGTGCAGTGGTGTTCGGGCAGTGTAGGCGGTCGTGCTGGGGCTGGTGTTTCAGGGTTTAGGGCAGTGCAGTGGTGTTTGGGCAGAGTACGGGGTTGTGCTGGGGCTGGTGTTTCAGGGTTTAGGGCAGTGCAGTGGTGTTCAGGCAGTGTAGGGGGTCGTGCTGGGGGTGGTGTTTAAGGGTTTAGGGCAGTGCAGTGGTGTTCGGGCAGTGTAGGGGTCGTGCTGGGGCTAGTGTTTCAGGATTTAGGGCAGAGCAATGGTGTTCAGGCAGTGTAGGGGTTTTGCTGGAGGTGGTGTTTCAGGGTTTAGGGCAGTGCAGTGGTGTTCGTGCAGTGTAGGGGTGGTGTTTCAGGGTTTAGGGCAGTGGTGTTCAGGCAGTGTAGGGGGTCTTGCTGGGGTTGAT